>JACATO010002102.1:70000-812500 GCA_018389105.1 Nautilus pompilius
GAGATAGATAGATAAATAGAGATAGATAGATAAATAGAGATATAGATAGATAGATAGATAGAGAATAGAGAGAGATAGAGTGATAGAGATAGAAAGATAGATAGAGATAGAGTGATAGAGATAGAAAGATAGATAGAGAGATAGAGAGATAAAGATATATAGAGAGATATATAGATAGAGACAGATATAGAAAGAGAGATAGAGATATATATAGAGAGATAGATAGATAGAGACAAATATGAGAGATATATAGATAGAGACAGATATAGAGAGATAGATAGATAGATAGAGGCTGATATAGAAGAGAGATAGAGATATATAGAGAGATAGATAGATAGAGACAGATATATAGAGAGATAGATAGATAGAGACTGATATAGAGAGATAGAGATATATAGAGAGATATATAAATAGATACAGATATAGAGAGATAGATAGATTAGATAGAGACTGATATAGAGATAGATAGATAGATAGAGACAAATATAGAGATAGATAGATAGATAGAGACAGATATAGAGATAGATAGATAGAGACAGATATAGAAAGATAGATAGATAGAGACAAATATAGAGATAGATAGATAGAGACTGATATAGAAAGAGAGATAGAGATATATCGAGGAGAGATAGATAGATAGAGGACTGATATAGAGATATAAATATATAGAAAGTGAGATAGATATATAGAGAGTGATAGATAGATAGAAAGAGAGATAGAGATACAACGAGAGATAGAGAGAGAGATAGAGATATACAAAGAGAGATAGAGAGGAGAGATAAGGAGATTCTACAAAGAGAGATAGAGAGATTAGAAAGATAGAGATATACAAAGAGAGATAGAGAGATAGAACGATAGAGATATACAAAGGGAGATAGAGAGATAGAAAGAGAGATAGAGATATACAAAGAGAGATAGAGAGAGAGATAGAGATATACAAAGAGAGATAGAGAGAGAGATAGAGATATACAACGAGAGATAGAGAGATAGAAAGATAGAGATATACAAAGAGAGATAGAGAGATAGAAAGATAGAGATACAAAGGGAGATAGAGAGATAGAAAGAGAGATAGAGATATACAAAGAGAGATGGAGATATACAAAGATAGAGATATGAAAGAGAGATAGAGAGATATAGATATGAAAGTGATATAGAGATATGAAAGAGAGATAGAGAGATATAGATATGAAAGGGAGATAGAGAGATATAGAGAGAGATATAGAAAGAGATAGAGATATAGAGAGATATAGATAGAAAGAGATAGAGAGATATAGAAAGAGATAGAGAGATAGAAAGAGAGAGAGATATAGAAAGCGAGAGATATAGAAAGAGATAGAGAGATAGAAAGAGAGAGATATAGAAGAGAGAGAGATATAGAAGAGAGATAGAGTGAGATAGAGAGATAGAGGGAGATAGAGAGATAGAGATAGAAAAAGAGACAGGGAGATAGAGAGATATGGAGATAGAAAGAGAGATAGAGGGAGATAGAGATAGAAAGAGATAGAGAGAGATAGAGAGATAGAGGGAGATAGGGAGATAGAGATAGAAAGAGAGAGAGGGAGATAGAGAGACAGAGATAGAAAGATAGATAGAGGGAGATAGAGATAGAAAGGATAGAGAGAGATAGAAATAGAAAGAGATAGAGGGAGATAGAAAGAGAGATAGAGGGACATAGAAAGAGAGATAGAGGGAGATAGAAAGAGAACGAAAGAGAGATAGACGGAGATAGAGATAGAAAGGAGATAGAGGGATAGAAAGAAAGAGATAGAGACAGAGAGTTAGAAAGAGGGATAGAGAGATAGAGAGATATAGAAAGAGAGATAGAAAGGAGATAGAGAGATAGAGACAGAAAGAGAGTTAGAAAGAGGGATAGAGATAGAGGGATAGAAAGAGAGAGATAGAGATAGAAAGAGCGATAGAAAGAGGGATAGAGAGATATAGAAAGAGTGATAGAGATAGAAAGGAGATAGAGAGATAGAAAGAGAGATAGAGATAGAGGGAGATAGAGAGAGAACGAAAGAGAGATAGACGGAGATAGAAAGAGAACGAAAAAGAGATAGACGGAGATAGAAAGAGATAGAAAGGAGATAGAGAGATAGAGGGATAGAAAGAGAGAGATAGAGATAGAAAGAGAGATAGAAAGAGAGATAGAGGGAGATAGAGAGAGAACGAAAGATAGATAAAGATAGAGGGAGATAGAGAGAGAGAACGAAAGAGAGATAGACGGAGATAGAAAGATAGATGGAGATAGAAAGAGAACGAAAGAGAGATAGACGGAGATAGAAAGATAGATGGAGATAGAAAGAGAACGAAAGAGAGATAGACGGAGATCGGAAAGAGAGATAGAGAACGAAAGAGAGATAGACGGAGATAGAGAGATAGAGGGAGATACAAAGAGAACGAAAGATAGATAGACGGAGATAGAGAGAGAACGAAAGAGAGATAGACGGAGATAGAGAGATAGAGGGAGATACAAAGAGAACGAAAGATAGATAGACGGAGATAGAGAGAGAACGAAAGAGAGATAGACGGAGATAGAAAGAGCGATAGAGGGAGATAGAGAGGTTGAAAAAAGAGATAGGTAGATTAAGCGAGGACAGAGAGAGATAGAGAGTAAGAAAGAGATAGAGATAGAGAGAAAGAAAGAGTAGATATAGAGATAGAACGAGAGAAAGTGATAGATATAGAGATAGAGAGAGAGAATAGAGAAACAGAAGAGATAGATCTAGAGATAGAAAGAGATAGATAGAGATATAGAGATCGAGATAAAGAGATAGAAAGACAGATAGAAAGAGATAGATATAGAGAGATAGAAAGAAATAGATATAGATAAAAAGAGAGATAGAGAGAGAATTCCATCTGGAAGAACTATCCCCGTTAGAAGTCGGCACAGTACCGTGAGTGGTGTAGAACCCCTTCCAGGAAACGATCGTTCCTTTCACGTTTTCGTCCCTCTCTAACGATAAATACGCCATTAAAACCATTACGAACGGACAGATGTCATTTGGATAAAATCGAGAAATTACTTGTAAACCAAAGGCTTTTTTTTTTTTTAAATAAATAATAGAATTATTGATAGTAGGGACAAACGTTCAAATGAAACCCGGCTGAAATATCATTGCGATCAAGGTAACCGCCCCGCCCGCCACCATTAATATCACATCTAGACAAATTAGCGACCGGCCCGCTTACTTCTCCGACCTGGCGGCCGCGAGATCAAAGTGGCCGACTGTAACCAATCTTCTCCCGACGCAAACTAATTCTTCACACTAATAATATGTGTTTACCTTTCTCCTTCAAAGAAATCTGGAAAGAATCCCCGTGGGGTTGGCTGTTCGTCTGTCGTCTGCTCGCTTCGGCGGGCCGCGCGATGCATTGTGGGGTAAAACGCGTCCTTCCGAACACCTCCGTAGTTGTGCTCGCGGTCACCAGCTGATGTGGAAGCAACAAGATTTCGAAACAGGAAGTCAGACCGGATCAGATGGAACCCCCCCATCATATTTTCTTTGCTTTTTTTTATTTTAAACTAATTATTCCAGAATTTTAACTGTTAAAAGTATTGGAGTCTTCTCGCGTGACGTCGCCAGGGACACAGCCGCCATATTGGTAGCGAAACAACTTAACCGAATGCAGTGTGAACCAAGATAAACTTGTAAACACAGATTTAATGCTATAAGCTGAACCGATGTTTATTACATTTATTAGGTGGTTAGAAACGGTGTCTGCATGCCTTATGGATGTTCAAATGGGCCAGGCCGTCGTTCTAAATGCCTTTTAGCGATTACCAAAGGCCATCTTGAAGGGACGGAGCGAGTGGCCGATCAGAAAGCTACAGTTTAAAACAAAAGCGAATTAGTTCCGACCATCAAATAGCCCGTTTTTTTACAGACTAAAACATGCCAATGCTCGTGCTGTATCATTCTATCACACTTTAAATGTCTATCAATTTCGGATATTTCTTTCGTAAAACTGAATTACAGAATATCTACAGCAGGTTGCTGTATATTTGGGTAGGAAATGCCTGGGCAATAAGTCAACATCTTGTTCGAGATTTTCACAATCATACGGAGAGGTTCCTCATCGCTAACTATTTTTTTCTTTTCCGATATCTTATTTAGAATGTCAAAATATATCGCCTTTACAAAACATTTGCTATCTCGACCAAAGAGAATTTTCTAGTAAACTAAGGGAGACAACTCTTACAGCATTCAATATTATAATCATGGGCTAATGCTCACCCATGCAATATTAAAATGACTAGTTTGCTCGAAGAGGACAAGTCTCAAATTTACTTTTCTTCCAATAGTGAGACAACTGACTTAGTCATTACTGTTGACAACGTACACCTTTCACTCCTATGGCCACTGTGTAAATAAAAGATAAATGAGTTATAACTTTGCTCTGTCATTGAAATGCCTAATTTTGTTAATAATGAACCAGTTTCCATCAAAACACCTGTTCCGGAGCATGTAGAAGCAATCTCTGTCACATGGAACCTTTCTCAGTAAATGTCAGTGGTCGGAATGAAACAGCCAAGAAAATGTTGTCAAGCACATTTATCCTTCCTTTCTCTGTTCATTTGTATTTTTTACCCAAGGGAGAAGACATTTGGAAATATTTAGTTAACTTTGCTGAACTGTCATGTCTAATGACATAATGTTAAAAAAAAAAAAAAAAAACAGAAAGTGTAGAGTGACAGTTGTCATTTAAAATAAATTTTAAAAGATTAAACCTTCGTTCATTAATTGAGGAAACTTAACAGATGTTTTAAAACTCTGAATGTATCTCAAACCATATTGGCCCATAAAATGTAGTTCTGTTTTAAATAATAATTGCTTTGTGTTTTTCGTATATATATATATATATATATACTATTTTTTTTTCCACATTTTTAAACATTAACCAACTTTAAAAAATGACAAAGGTAGCTATATAAAAATTGGTAATACTGTTTTAGCGACCAAATATTATGCAGATAGAACAAGAAATTTCAAGCTCAGAAAGGATTTTGATATATAATTCAAATGAACTTTTTTTTGTTTAAAATTCATTAAAAAATATTTACATGTAGATTTTAGTTAGTTTGCATATTTTTGTGCAACAGTTTAAATGATCCACTACAAAAATTTATGAGATTTTTTTTTTAAATTTACAATACCTAAAAAATAAAAAATATAATAGTTTAAATGTTTCAGATATTGAATTTGTGCAAAGTCACACTTTTATTAATGTAGATCTTTGTGCAGAAGTTCATTAGACCATCTTAGATGAGAAAATGAATTTTTTACTTTCATCCCCAAAAAAGCAAAGCACTGCCTTGAGTGTAATTGAAGAATGTTCATTTTCCAGCCAGACAGATCCAGGGACAGAGAATGTCACAACTAAATGTTACACATACAAAACTGGATTAGAGTCATTTAGTCACAAATAATTCATCATTAAGCAAATTGTGGATTCATTAATGTGAGGGTTGTACTGAAAGTGAGCAGCTCTTAATTATAGGGAAATCCCTATTGGGACAAAACTCTGAATCTATTCACCCATATGGAAATAAACAGAACAAATCCAAAAGAAATAGCATGTTACTTTCCCATGTAACAGCTATTTCTGGTGACACTTTCCCCAGCCACTGTTGTTTCTAGTTGGCAAACTCTAGTGCAAAAAATTGTTCATCATGCATCTAGACCCACCAACTCACTGCAACCTGACTGGTGCTAGACTCGTGAATTCTTTTAGGGCTTACACCCACTTTTGTGAAGAACTCTGCTACAGCTTTGTTTTAGTTGTAATTCATGGTAGACTGACTGCAATGGCTACTGTGTTGCCACCTGGTAAATATAGTGAGTGCTCTGATGTTAATGAGTAAAGGCAAAATTTCATTTTGGATGAATAAAAAGCACAGGTTTTTCTTAGCAGTAGTTTTCCTGTAATTAGAGCTTATTACTTCCAGTGCAATTCTCATATAATGTGCTAATGGTAGACATCAGGAAAACATGGTGTCCTGGGCCCTCCTAAAGCAACTCGTGCAGATAGTATGTCGCTGAGTTCCACCACAGCATTCACCTTGTGGAGTTGTGTAGAATGGGAAACAGCAAAAGTCCCTACCAGAAATCTTCATTTTTAAACGTGGGAGGAAACTCATAATTGAGTGAGAAAAAATATCATGCTATGGAGGTATGCTAAACTAAGGTGGTCCCAGGATTCAAACTTGAGCCTCCAACTGACCATGTAGTTGACCACCAGACTACTGCACTGTCCTATACTATGGCAACAGTTATCTCTTAGAGTGCCAGGTTCATTTTATTAATGTGGCAAAATTATTATATAAATAACTATTGACAATGACATCGCTATTGCATAGCCAATATTTTCATGCTGTCAGCATAATCAGTGTGACATAGCTAACGTTTTTTGTTATTATAATGCCTGATGTCACTAGAATTAGCAAGTATTCAGCTTCAATGTCTATATATTTAATTAATACCAATATTTTTGCTGTCACTAGATGCCAGAGCATGGACACTCCTACCACGTGTTCTCAACACTATCACTAAGCCCAAGATGTAATTAATACCTTTGAAAGAAAACAGATTCTTCTCTCTCTCTCTTTTTTTTGCTTTCATCTTTCAAAATGTAATTTATTAGTACCTATTTACATAAGTAACTTTTACTGGTAAAGCAGCAACCAGTCAGTGTCCTTATCACATGGGATTACCTGATTCATTAACTTGTGTCAGAAAGGAAAATGAATCAGCAGTATTTAAAATGTAAAAAACTCTGAGCACCTACACAAAGATGTGCATATGAGTTCAGTCAGCTTTGACCATTTTTTTTTTTTTTTTAGGATGAATTCTTCAGAATGTTGAGTATGGAAAAGGTGAGCAATTGTTCAGTCTGGTCTGGCACTAAATCCGTGACAACTGGTGAAGTAAGTTGGAAGGCAGTATTGCTTCAAGTTTTTCCAAGATGTAGCTTACAGGTAGGTACATCCAACTCAGTATCTGCAGAAAGTAAATGCGTTGTATAAATAATATGAATAATTAACTTTATAAATTTTACAGTAAAAAAAAACTTTATTTGTAAGGAGTTGAATAGGCAGATAAATACATTTTTACAAAAATTTAATAGCCATGAACTGTTCTGGCTTTAAGCCAGCTTATTTGACCAAGCAAGTCTCGCACACAGTATTAGGTAGACACTCTAATGGAATACTCTCCGAGAAAATGAAAGACCTATAATTTTTTTTTTCAGATTGAAATCTGATTTTGCAGAAACTTTGATCTTTCTTTCTCTCTCCTCACCCCCATCCATCTCATATTTGAGGATTAGGAGAAAGGCTAAATTGCTCCATCTTTTTCTACTTCACTGTATGAATTGGTGTAGCATGCACAATGTTTGTGCTTTTTTCCAGTAACTACAATGCAGAAGAGCACTAAAAAAACAAGAGAAAATTTTAAAGTTGGAAGGACAACTTACTGTTTTAGCAACAGCTCCCATGGGTTCTGGGTACTGGTGGGTGAGAAGAGCCAGCAGTGCAGTGAATGAACAAAGACCAGCAGTGAACAAGATGAAAAATGGAAGCTCTTTCTTTGGATACACTGATACCTCATGAAAAGCTGTGCGCACCAAGTAAAAAAAGAAAAAAGCTGATTAGTCTCAAACATGATGAAAACAGTTTAAAAAAGAGAGACAGAAAGGGAAATAAAAGGTACAGTCTTATGAACCAGTCTGGAAAATGTAAAAGCATTTTTGAAAGTCATCTAGCTTCAGACATCAGCTTGTATTTCTCAGGTGTTAAAGATAAGACTGGATTATCTGCATGCTCTCTACATAAGCAGAAGTTTTCATAATACTTTGTTTATCAGTTCAATCTGAAAATGATTTTAAAAGTCATTCAAAGTTTATTGAAAAAAAACAAACATTTGTTTTTCAATCCTTAACACAGGTGAAAAGTAAACCATCTCTACATTGGACAACTGCAGTGAGGGAGGTGTAGCTGCAGCTACCTTGTGTCACAAGGGGCCCAGTACTTCTGACTTCAGCAAGGAAATCACCACTAGCATTCGTTTCCAGATGTGGGAGAAAAGTGGAGTGCCTGGAAGAACTCACATGACTGGCTGGTGAAAAGTGAGAATAAACCATATCTGGTCTGCCCTCAGACTTGGTGATCCATTAGGCTAGCCAAGTCATCCGTGAAGTTAAAAATAGATTTTATTTTTTAAATGGGAGATAAGCTCAGCTTCATTTCTAAACTAATCATCCAGTTCCTTTTAAAAACCAGGCTTGCTGGAGAAACCTTTATCCAAGTTTGACGACTTAAGAAAGATAAAAACATTAAATGCTGAGGCATAAAAAAAATTACTCACAGATACAGTTAACAGTAACACAATATGGAAATGATGTACTATAAATGAATATCTTTATATTGTATTAACTTTGCAACTTTGTTCGTAAGACCATTTTGCTCCATTTAATTTTCAAGGCCTGACATAGTTTGATTGATTACAGTATATGATCTGACTGGATGGATGAAAAGCTGTGTTGTATGCAGTATGCAAGAGATAAGGCTACAGATGATTTTCAAAACTATAGCAGGCTCATCACTGACAGTCAGTACTATCTATTAATCCTGATTAGGTAATTACACAGTACTAGTTTACATAGGACCCCAGTAAATTATAGAAAAACAAGTTAAAAGATTGTTGTTTTTTTAATTACTGAAGTAATAAGTAAAATGAAAAGGAAAGATAGGCAGCTGGATTTAATTTGCATCAAACAAGCAATCAGTAAGAATGCATTACATATTTTTTAAAAATTTTAATATGTTAAAAGAATGTAAAGTGAGAAGCAATGTATTATTCTATCCAAATGTATATTCACACCAATATTTACATGTGCTGTTTGAAGGGGGGAAATAACTGCGTTAAAAATCTTTTTATTCTTGGGGTTTTTAGCAAATGAATGTTTAGTTTTATTATTTTGTGATAAAACTGAAATAGTTGTGAAAGTAAAATGCACCCAAATATTTTGTGATTTAACTCTTAGAAGTTATGAAGCAATTAACCAAAATTTATATAATGCATTTTTTAAATTATTAAGAATCTCCCTAAAATTTGTAAGAAATGTACCCTTCTAGGACTGAGAAATGAGTGGGAGTTCAGTGAAAATCAAATTCAGTACATCAGATTTTATGATAAAAATGTAACAAGTTATGCAAGTTATCTACTATAGAGGCAGCATAAAACAAGGTTTGCCTTTACTAAGATACAACCAGCAGACTGAGAATCTTTACAAATAATAAACATCAGATCCTTACAGAAGTTTTGTCAGTTTTTATATTATGTTAATTTGGGGTTCATTTTATGCAAGCTTAAGGTGTATGTAGGTAAGTTATATATCGTTTTGTAGCATGTGCTCTGGCATACATTATGGAAAACCTACCTTTTTTAAAATCCTAAAATGGATATGTGTTTCAGGGTTCTGAGTGAGGCATGGGTAGGAAGGATTTTCGTGCCTTTTTGCTCCACGAGTTCAAACTAGGCCTCAAAGTGAGTGAGGCAACTCGTAACATTAGGCGAGCATGGGGCAAGGACACAGCAAACGAACACACAGTACAACGATGGTTTGCAAAGTTTCAATCAGGAGATGAGAGTCTCGAAGATAAGGAACGTAGCGGACGTCCTTCCAACTGTCATGCTGACTGTCTGAAAGCCTCAGTTGAAGCCAATCCAAGGAAAACAGTGAGAGAAATTGCTGGAGAGCTTGACTTGAGCACTGCAACTATTTCCCCGGCATCTTGATGCAATCAGTAAGGTGAAAAAGTTTGACAGGTGGGTTACTCACAAGTTGGATGAACAACAACAAAATTGTTGATTGGAGATCCCGTTCTTTGCTTGTCATAACAGAAACGACCCATTTTTTGACCAGATCATCACGTGTGATGAAAAATGGATCCTTTACGACAATTGCAAACGATCAGCATAGTGTCTCAACAGAGACAAGGCGTCTAACCACATTCCAAAACCCAGCCTCCACCCAAAGGAGGTCATGGTCACTGTCTGGTGGACTGCAACTGGTGTCATCCGCTATAATTTATGGGTATAAATGTGATTGTAACTCATTGGCAGGAGTGTATTGATTGTAATGGAACTTAATTTGATTACTAAACTTCAGGTTCAGCAACGATATGAAGTCTACTTGTTATGATAAAAAAAACCGACAAAACGCTTGTAACGACCTAATAAATAAACTATTAAGAAACTATACTTACATGGAAGCAATTCTCTGTCCGCATTCTCTGTACATGTAGGGTAAGGGTAAAATAAATGGCCTTTCTCAAGTGGGTACGGAATCATTCTAAAGGCTGTATAAAAGATGAAACAAATCAAAATTTTGTTAGATGACTTTTTTGGACAAAAAATAAAATTATTTTCATTATTTCAATTGTTTGCTCATAATTCATTTTGCCTGCTTCATAATAATTTCAAAAGTATGTTTCATCTTCTAGCCTTCACATCTTTACCTGGAGTCTTTTACAAACTGTGCATAAACAACTGCCCCCCCCTTCTTTCCTGTCTCTTTTTCTTGCCCACTCTCCTCCTCTGGAACTAAACCCTCTCTAGAACCATTTTTCTCAGCAAGGTATCCACTGCTACTTAAAATAATGTTAACAAAGTATGATTAATAAATTAAACTTTTGGAAAAATTCACAGATACCAAAAATTTTTTTTTTTTAAATATGTTTCCCCTTTGATTTGATTTCTCTTTCCATTCTTGTCAGCCGTTTCAAGCAATCTCACAATTTAAAGGGAGAACGGATGAAAAAAAAAAAGTATGGCTGCAATCCAACATTTCATATCTTGTAACTGCCAAAAGTAGAGGGCATTCTTGATTCTCTAGAAAACATGATTTTCCTTTTTTATTTTAAAAATATACACCAAATTAAAACAGTACTAATGAAATTCAGCTGAAATGTCAAAAGGGTCATGCAATGAAAGATTGAGTATGCCTAATTATGTAAAGGGATTTTAAAAAAAACGGAATTCCCTTTTAGAACAGTAAATGGCCAGTAAATCAATAAAAACAGAGGAAAAGCACATTTACTCACTTCCCTCCCAAGTACAATGTAAAAGATTTAGTGCTCCTTCTACTCTTTTCCAATGATGAAGGTGAAAAAAGGCGTATGCTACTGCTTCGCTATCTCCTCGCTTCAGAATGTGTTCAGGAGGAAGGATTAAACTTTTCATTTCCAGCAGATACTGGAAGTGAAAAAGAAATGCAAGTTGATAAAAAATTTCTAGCTGTAAGAAATATTGCAAGTTGTGACCTTTTTTGTCTGTCATTTCTGTTAAAGAACTTAATATTAAACTATGACAATTTTTCCATGTAAAAAGAATTTCCCATAAAATCTAATTTTAAAAAATAAATTTTATACTGAATTTTTTCTAGTAACCTCCTTTTGCAATGGCAAATTATTCTGCTTTCTCCGTTAAAATCTAAAAGATTGTATGTCACTCTCAGTTGAAATTTGTACTAGAACACCTGAAATCAATTCGATAAGGTTGGTGTTATGACAGATAAATCAGAAGTACTGTATTTTTCGGCACATAAGTCGATACTTTTTCTGCAAGAGGCTGACCAGTGACTTATACACCACTCCGACTTATACAGGGCGCGGCAAAATGATCTGACACATTTGTATTTTTAATAAAAGCCAAATAGAGTAAAGAACGAAAAATTTGTTTTTATTTTCGAAATGTACATAGAATGCCATTTTGTTTCAGTTGTCCATAACCCGGCGGGTCATTTCATGTGGAATGGCAGCATTTTCTTGGCGAATGACATCTTTTAATCGCTCAATAGATTGAGGGCGATGAGTGTATACCTTTGATTTCAGATATCCCCACAGAAAAAAATCACACGGGTTCAAATCAGGTGATCAGGCGGGCCAACTGATGTCACCATGCAATGAAATCAAATGACCGGGGAACATCACCCTCAAAATTCCCATCGCATGTCGAGAAGTGTGGGCTGTTGCCCCATCCTATTGAAACCAAACATTGTCCTTATCGTCAAGTTCATTCAATTTGCGTTTCAGAAAAGTCTCTAGCATCACACAATATCGATCAGAGTTCACAATCACTGTAACATCGTCTTCTTCGAAGAAGTAAGGACCCCAAATGCCAAATTCTGCTACCACACACCATATGGTTACCCGAGAACAATGCAAAGGGCGTTGGTGCAACTCACGAGGGTTGTTCTCGGCCCAGTATCGGACGTTTTGCTTATTCACGCTGCCACAGGTGAAAATGCGCCTCGTCACTGAACAACACAACAGCTGCACGGGGGACATGTTGTTGAATTTCCAAACACGATGCTCTGCGAGTTTTAAAGTCTCTTTCACTGAGTTGTTGTGCCAACATCATTTTGTACGGATGCATTTGCAGTTCCATGTGAAGAATTCTTCGCAAACTTCTATCGGAAAGGCTAAGAGCAGCGGCGTGTTTCCGTGCCGAACGTCGTGGAGACTGTTGAACTGAACCTCTTACCGCTACCACATTTTCCGGAGTTCTGGCAGTCCGAGGTCGGCCGGTTGATTTTCGTTTCAATGCTGATCCACTAGCTCTAAAGTTGGTAACCCATAACAAAATCGTGTTTCGAGTAGGTACAGGATCATGTCTACCAAGCCTGAAGTGTACACAGAATGCTCTTTGTGTTGCAATTACGGATTCGTTGTTTTTGATAAAGGTTTCCACGATGAAAGCGCGATGTTCGCCTGTCCAATTCATGTCGGCAACTGAAAACGAAATGAAACAAAATGGCATCCTATGTACATTTCGAAAATAAAAACAAATTTTTCGTTCTTTACTCTCTTTGGCTTTTATTAAAAATACAAATGTGTTAGATCATTTTGCCGCACCCTGTATATGGATGAAATAATGATACTGGGAACATGGGACCCTTAAGTACCATGTGGAAATTTATGTATAATTGTGTGTGTGTGTGTGTGTTGACTCAGACTCAGTTACCTTCCCTTTTATTTAGTGCTTAGGGGACAGAGATATCATTGTGTTAGGGGAGCTTCAATTTGGCGAAAAAACGAAGGATTCATTACAACAGACTGAAAAAAGCAAGTCGTGGTTGCAAAGCTGGATGATTCAACTTTTTATTTGATAGGAAAAAATTATATCAAACTGTTCCATATGGATTGAAGCTTCATTCTCTTTCTTTTGCCTAAAACTCTTTCCTTCCACAAATCTCTCGCTTTGATGTTATCCATCACCACTGTTTTATGACCCTGACAGAAATTTTATACTATTATTATTGCACAAAAGTATGATTGTACCATTGACTTATATGTGAATGAAGGCTTGAAAAACGGGAAAATTGACCTATTCGACTTATACCCTGAAAAATATGGTATTTAGATCCAGCTTTTATCCCCCCTCCCATGTTCTTCAAAAATTTTAACTTTTAAAGACAAAAGATTTTAAACAAATAAATAAATAATATAAAGGAGTACATTTCCAACAATGAAAGCTCATTGTTTATTTTCCACAAAAAGGACAAATGAAACTCTTACATGTAGCCTAGAGTACTCATGGGATACAAATTAAAATTACTAGTTATCACTTCTCCATTACATCCCTCACCTTTTCTCAAATATGTATGAACAACTGCTGTTATCACTATACAACTGTCTAGTTAGGTTTCATACAAAACCCAGAAGCTTCTATATTTTATGCCATAGATATTCTAAAATAAATAACTTGCATACCTTAGGAACATGTGGATTAAATTCAACAGCTCTGTGAATGGCTTCTACAGCAGTCATTTCTGCTGTATTTAAGCCTCTCTTTGATGCAACATCTGGAGAAAATCTGAGAAATGAAAAGTCTTATTTACTTTATGCTTCAATACACAGCTGCAGAAGCCATGACAAATATATATATATATATCAATCAAGAGAACACTAAGTCTATGCTCACAAATTAAGACTACTTCATTTCTTAAAAAAAGCAAACCTTACTTGACAATTTTTTTAAATAGATAAAATTTTAGTATTAATTTATGTACAAAAAATAAAAGAAAAAAGTTGCAAGATGAAAAAAGATGAACAAGAATATTAACAAAATTATTTACCAGAAAATATAAACTAAATCAATCTCTTCATAGAGAGGCTAATAGAGCTTAAGCTGGAGGTATGAAAATGAGGAAATGACTTATTCCATAAAGAAATAATAATTAAAAAATTGATCAAGCTCTGAAAGTATTCTTCACAATTTCTCTTAAACCATAAATCTTTCATATCCCCAGATCTTTTTACATTGTATTATAAATAATTACCTGACTTTCACTACTTTATTTTTTATGGCTATTATGATAAATCTCCCTTTAAACTAGAGTTAGAAGAGGTATTGTTAAATCTTTAAAATTATAAAACCAAAACTTACTTGTCTGCAACAGCTCTTGCTTTCAACAATGCAGCAGTATAACAAATTGTAGATGATTTTGGTAAATTTATATCTACAAAGAAGGTAAGTAAATATAAGCAAGTTTAGTCTTAGAAACTAGAAAGATAGTTTGGGAATTTCCTGCCGCCTCTTTAGTAAAAATAGGTATAGAACCTCTGTTTTGGCAATTTTTCCCAATACCATCAGTCCTAAGAATGAATGCCAGCTGAATTATTTGTATATAGATAAGAAAACAAAAAAAGAAAAGCAGCTGGATTACAAACATTGAAGGTCTCTAAGTATAAAAGTTAAGCTTTATCTTTTGAAGAATTTTAAAATACATACAGCATTTAATTACCCCATATCATTTTATTCCCATTTACTTTGTTGTTCAATGCACACACATTAATGATAATGATATCAGGCTATCTCCACACTACTTAGAAATTTGACTTTACTTCAAGCAGAACATGCAACAGGGCTTATCTGAAAAACGTTATGAATAAATCAACCACTGCAAACAAAGAGCACCCATCCAAATATTAAAGTCTAACTTTTAAAAAAATTCTCTCTCTCAGGTAGAACTCACAAAATCCATGGTTTGTAATCATGACTGGAACCCATCACCTAGAAGTGACCTAACCTATTCATTAACGTGTTCTCTTAGAGAACTGGTTGAGACATCATGTTCACTGCTTCATCAACTGCTAGGTGGCAGTGTCACAGCGATGAGTCCAAACCATGTCCACGTCTGTGATTATATGAACCCTACATAAAATTTATTTCCGCCATCCATTCAGCTATGTCAAGTCCAGGAATCTTAAAAAAATATTCATTTAAAAATATGTATTCATTTTAAGAATAATTAATAATAAATAATTAACTTTAATGTAACAGACATTTCATCTTTTTTTCAGAACAGAAGAAACAAATGTGCTACACGGAGCAGTGCAGCAGCAAACTTACCATCATATTTTGCTAAAACAGCCTGGAGGTCTGCATAAGCTTGAAGCTCTAACAAACCTTCTATTAAATTTTCATGGATTGTAAATAAATTCAGCATAGGAAATTCCTTCATTAACTGGAATAAAATGAATTTTTACAAACAAACAAACGTGAAAATAAATATGCACAAATGTAACTCAGCATGATTTAAATCAAGTAGAACAAAACTATAGCAAGGAAGTTCTTCAAAAAGACATTGCATCATGGAGACCTTCAAGCACTAATGTAGACAGTTCTTCTCTTTTGTGTGTCAGCAAATCTCAAAGTATTAAATATGAAAGTACAGCTATAAAATGTTAACAGCAGACTGACAAATCACATTCTCTATGCTAAGTTGTTAGCTTGAGACTATATCTCTCTCTCTCAGATAACACCAATGTGGCCAGTTTATAAAGAGAAGTCTCTGGGATACTTACATCTCTCATCATTTTTACAGCTTCTTTGGTTCGCCCTAACTTTCTGGCACACATTGCCACCCTCCTTTTTATGTACACCAATACATTTGTATCCCTTCCTGTAATAATAAAATAAATAAAATAAAATAAAAATGGTAATGATGGCTATAGAATCTAGGAAAGTTTGCTTTTTTAGTATATATGCAGCCAAACCTCCGAAATTCGGATTGATCAGGACCTGGGTCTTTCCAAACTTTAGAATTTTCTTAATTTTTAATAAAAACTCAGAAATGATATATAGTGTATGTAAGTAACTGTATAACAGGGAAAATTTAATACTCTGAATAAACAAAAAAAAAGAGTAAAGAATGTAGTAGATAAATACAGTAAACCCTAACTGAAAACCCATTAAAAATACAAAAGGGAAAGGCAAAAATAAATGTATTTCATTTACTTACATAATAGATTTTTTCTCTGCTTAAGAAATATAAATTTGTAAAAAAAAATCACTTAGATAATTACATTTGTGCTGGGATATAATTTGTAGCTGTTATTGAAACAAAAGCTCTGCCACTTTATCTCATGTTGCTCTTCCACTGCAGGAAGGACGTTAAGACATCTTGACGATCACTTATAATAAGAAATAAAAACATGAACAGAGGCCAAACCTGATATAAGCATCTGAAGTGTATAGGTTAAAAAAAATTAAAATGCTATATTTGTTATTGTTCTGTCAAATAAAATAACATACTTTCTAATTTATTTAGTATTTTTATTGTTAACTTTAGAAAATATTTAATGTAATATTGCTTGCTTCATGTGTTGGGATTTCTCCATTAAAATTCTATCTTGCAACACGTGAACTTGCATCACCTTGTGTTCCATTAAAAAAACTTCTTTGTTGGAAAAATGTTACAAAATGAGAACTAAGTTGAATCCCCTCCTCCAATGAAATTTTCTCTTCTTGAGGCTCATCTTCATTATCCTCACTTCTATGTTCCTTAGGGTTTATCACTGACTCCATTATTTTGAGGTCTGTGAGTTGCCCAACAACTGTTGCATCCTGATCACAATTAAGCTACATCATAACATTATTTTCATCCAAGTCCTTTATAAAACCACTGTTCATGCTACTCACATAGTTTAAGAGTTATGCTGTTTTTGTCTGCTCTGGTTTGCCTTGAAAACCCTAAATTCTTCATCAGAAAGGCAAATTTTATCTTTAAATGATTGTTTTGTTGATGAAAGAAGTTTTTTCCATGCAATTTTAAGTGCAGACTGAGCCACTTTATTCCATCCATCAGCCGGACACCACAGTGCATCTTTGGTAGTAAAGTGCCTTTTGAATTTTTCTATCCCACCACCAGTAGAACAGCAATTAACAAGACAGTGCATTTAGCCTTTCCTATATTTACTCTTAAGAGATCTGATAACATTTTAATCCATGGGTCAAATTAATGAAGTACAATTTGGAGAGAAGTAGGTGGGAGGGGACATTATCTGCATCCTTTTCAATAAGTGGGTGAGTGTGCTGAGCAGTTATCCAAGAGTAGGACAATTTTACAATCATCTAGCAGCCTGAACTTATGACAATGGGCATGAGCTGCAGGTACAAAATTATGTTTCATCCATTCTAATGTTATTTCTTGAGTGATCCAAGTCTGTTTGTTAGCCTTGTAGATCACTGGAAAGAAGTTAACACCTTTAAGAGCATGGGGTTTTGCACTCTTCCTGATTACAAGTAACTTACATTTAGCGTACCAGCTGCATTTGTACAAGGAAGGACCATAAGCCAGTCTTAGCATCTTTGACACCCTCACCTTATTTTTATGTGCAGCAGCAAGTGTTCCATGTGGTAAACACCTCCAATACACAAAAGTCTTGTCTGCAGTATATTTGTTCTGGACTAAGCCTTTCATTGCTCATTAACTTAGTAATTCAATAACATAACTCACTGCTGCTTCAAGGTCATCAGAATGTTTCTCACCATGAGCTGTTAACATATGAATACCATGTCTAATCTTGAATTTTTGTAACCAACCTTGTAAGTGTAAACATTCTTGACTCAAGCTAGCTTCATGGTACACCTTAGCTTGTGCAATAAGCATTGGGACCAGACACAGGATTATTGTACAACACCTCATCATGATCCACCAATTTTGTTTGATGTAGTGCCTTTGTTTGTGTCACTCTCAGCACAGAACTTAAAATAAAAATTTTTTCACTTTGCTTCTTTGTGTCATAAATGGCAGACTTTCCAACATCTTACTCTTCACAAATTATGCATCGACATTCTCTCTTGTGATTTCTTCGATATTTCCACCCTTCTCAGTTGTTGCAAGAAATTTCTGCTCATGTTTCTGACCAGTGACTTTCTTTGTAGCATCATCGATTGCTTTTTTCTGAGTGGGAGGCATAATAAGGAGTGATAAAAAGAAAAAGGACAATTTTTCAAGAGCATGATGCTGTAAGTAGGATCAAAACATGCAAGATGGCCACTTGGTGAGTGCTGACAGCACCTAGACTCACAAGTGGCAAGATTCTGAACTACACTGGCAAACTCCAAAACTTGCAAACAATCACAATCTAAAAATTTCAGAAGTAAGATCCTGAGGCCACTTGTACTTACTGTGAATAGCTTCCTGCACTGCATTCTGCTGCTGTGTCTGATGAGTTTTTTTATAATTGGCCTCTGCTGCTTTATATGCCTGCTTAAATAATCGCTCAGCCTAAAGGGAAAGGCAGACAAACATTTCAACAAATCATTATTTATATCAACTACAAGGCACCACACAGTAGTTACCAAAATAATTTTTAACATAAAGCCAATTAAGCAGAGTTTTCATAGGGTCTCTGTACTAAAGATCCTCTTTAATGTAGTAGTTTCTTATTGTAAGGTATAAGGATAAGAGCAGTAAACTTCAATAAAAGGCACACCTTATAATAACGTATTAACAAAAGATTATTATTTTAACAAGAAATACAAATGATGAAACGGAAACAGGACAAATGTTTAAACATTTCATTAGCAAAGGTATAATTACACTGATTTAGACACGTCATAATTATTTCAGATGATGCAATAATTTTGGCCACTGCTGTATGTATTGTATCATTGAAAAAATTTGAAGTTAGTAGGGTGTTGTACAAGAAAAGCTAGTTTGTCAAGTTTTCTTTTTTAGTGTATTCTATTAACGAATAATCTTAGTTTATCAACATTGAAGAATTCTGTAAAATCTGTAACAATTTTAATCTATTTTTATTTAGAAAAACTCAACAAAATAATAATAAAAATAATATAATGATATAATTTATTACCTCCAGAACTGTTGTTGCTGCCTCTTCAGCCAAAAGAATTAAAGCTGTTGCACATCTGGTAATAATATCAAGAATTTGTAGACATTTATATTAGAATTAAAGAGTTAAATAAAAGCACAAAAACAAATACAGTAAAGTCTCGCTTAACCGTGCCTGAGAAACACCGTGTTAAGTGAAATCTAATTTCCAATAAGAATACATGTAAATAGGTAGTGATGCATACCGGTGGATGAAAAGAGAGAGAAAGAAATGAAGAGTAACATAACAATTAAGTATCATAAGCTCTAGAGGTCCACACATGATACACCATTAAGGGTTTAAATTTGAAGTTTCCTTTTGCATTGCCTTCTAATAGAAAGAGTGCATCGATCTTTCACTACTTTAAAACTAGGGGCGTTTTTCGTCTTGGGAAATATAAGTTCTGTTTGGCATCATCTTCCAATATAATCCTGTTTCATCTACATTGACCATCTGCTTAGGGCTATAACCATCATCAGCTATAGTTTGTACCAGCAAACTTAAAACTTTTGTCTGCATTTTTATTGGCCATGGCTGCTTCTCCCATCACTTTTATGCTGTGTAGATTAAACTCGTTCTTAAAATTGAAAAACCATCCCTGACTCGTGTGGAAAGGTTTCACATCGCTCATTTTCGTCTTTCTTCAATGATTCGTGCAAACTCAATGCTTTGCACTTCATAACATAGACTTAACAGAACGTTTTGCTTCATTTGGTGCTCAATCCAAGTACCCAAAAGCCTTTCCATAACATCAGGCCTACTACGACTGATTTTGGTGGCACTCGCTGATGTAGCGCGCAGACCAGTTGCTTTTATCTCATCTGCATCTGAACAGACAGTCCGGCACGTTGTTTCATTTTAGCCCTTTCGCATGTGAAACATCCATTAGTCAGTCTTTCACTTTTCTCAAATCGCTCAACAAATTTTAATTTTACTTCCAAAGAGTGATTTTTTTGTTCCATTTTCGTTGCTGAAGCACTGATATCCTCACTTTTTTGTGGGGGGCCATTGTTATTAAGGGATAAAAACACAATTTGGTAAGTGATGGGTCACTAGCTATCGTGGAAGAACATCAAACACTGTCCCTCTTACAGACTACTGTGTCTCGTGGCGGGATTGTGTTATAATGAAACATCGCCGTGTAAAGTGAATTTTATTCCCTACTTTATAAATTGTGTAAAGCGAGCAAATTTGTGTTAAGTGAGACTTTACTGTAATTCATTTCTCCATATTAATCTTTTAAATTATCAGATGATTATAAAATAAAAGTAATGCCATCACCAAATGAATGTAATATTATATCTAAAAATAAATTACATTCATGTTTAGTATTTATAATCTGCATGTTCATTTCTCTCTTTCCAACTAAATCTGAGATAAACTAGATTTTAATTTAAAAATAAGAATAGAAGCTTTAAGCATGAAATACATTAAACAGATTTTAAAACAAACAAATTTAATAGCTTTTAATTTGAAACTTGTCAATGTCTAATGATAGACCATAGAAACAAAAATAATCACTGAAGTCAAGTGAAGATGTTAAAATGTCCTCAGCTCTTGTCATTCAAGTTCGGATGTTGACAGCAGACAAGATTTTATAATCTGAAGACTATAGTCAGAATATGCTAATCTGATAAAGAAACTCACAGGAAGGATTTAAAAAACAGTTTGTAAGCAGTGGAGAATATAATTTTTATTTTATTTTTAAGTTGTAGCTTTTACAAAGTTTGTCTTTATAATTGGTGTGAAATGCAAGAATAGACTATCTGGCACACAAAAACTAATATACAAACAAACAAATAGAGAGGGGATAGATAGCCAGCAAGAATATGGCTTGAATAAATAGATGAAACAAGAAATCTGATCTTAAGTTGTTTTCATTTAACCTTATGCTCATACTGAAAATATGAAGTGGTAAACATTTTTGAACTTTTGCAACTTTTTAAAAAATTTTAAGATGAATAGAAATGCATGTGTGTATGTGAGAGAGAGAGAGAGAGAGAGAGAGAGTGTGTGTGTGTGTGTGTGTGTGTGTGTGTGGGAGGGAGAGGCAGACAAAAAATTTTTGATTATACTTTATTTAATGTTGTTAACATTTGAACCAAAGTTTTAATACATCTAAGATAATAAAATCCATAATTAAAAATGGTGTCATATGAAAAAGACAGATAAGCACATAGAAAGAGCAGAGACTTACCATCTTTAGATATCATTTTCACAAAGTTAAATAAGTTGCTACAATGCAGTCACAGTATGAACTAACAGACATCACAGCCACTTACTCTGAATTTTTTTCTAAAGCTTTGCGAGCCTCTCGGATTCTGACCTCTGGATTTCGTTCTCTCCAAGCCATCTGCATCACTGTGTATATACATATAAAAAAACAGCATCTGATCATACAGAAAACTGAACAATCAATACATGTCCAGTATGAATCAAATTACTCTGATTATATTATTTACCAAATTAACATTCATCCTTTTCTATATTATATAAAACATTCTGTTTGTTTACAATACAACATATAGATCCTTTGATCGAAATAAAAAATCAATGCTGAAAACTCTGCACTGATTGATTTTCCTTACAACAAAAAACAAGTAAAAATAAAATGGCAGTGTCCAGGAATGTTCCACTGATCTACAAAGACTGTGAGAAATAAAAGGTAGCTTACAAGCCTAGATAGATTATTGATCCATAACCATCTTTTCAAGCAATTGTAATCATAATCAAAATATTTTATATAAAATTATAAATTTGGAAAGAATGCTACCACACTACACTCTTTTTAATGAGTTTCTATCTTATTTGTATAGCATCAAATGCTGTACGATCTATTAACAAGGAGAAAAAGATCTATGCATCTATAAATAAATATAAACTCAGTTTTTGATGAAAGAAATTGTCAGGAGAAATAATCAATACTGTAAGTTGCATGTCTCATGCCTTATTGCTGACCTGTTTGATTGCATTAACATAATCAACAAAAGGGTTTGATATTTAAACATTTTTTCATCTTGTCTTGACTGGTTCAAACAGATCATTCACATTTTAATATGAAAAACATTTTGCATACAGTTTAACTACTGTTTACAAAACAACATAACACTTGCATAATAAGGATGGTTATTTTCAAAGCTTTAAAGTTGCAATTAAGAAAAAAATAAACAAAATTATCTGTCTGGTTCCCTGAGTTGAATCATACAGGAAATTTCTGGTCTTATATTAAGGCATGGTCGTACTGAAATTATCCTGTAGCTAGGAAGGACATTTACAAAGTTCAGTCTTGCTTATCACTGCTGTAAATCAAAGATTCCGCCCCTTCCCATTTTTATGCTATACACCTAAGATTTACAATGGTAACCTAAGTAACCTGAAGAATCTACTTCTCAAATTACTGTGGTGCACACCTTTCTCTAAAATAAACAACAAAGTGTGATACAATGAAATTTTAAATTAGACAAACTCTAAAATTTCAAAAGTAGACATACTAAGACTGCATTTATGAAGTTTTGTATTATTTATAAGTTCTTTCTAGCAAATCCTTTCACACACCACAATCACTTGATCTTTCTCTCTCACTGATGGCCATGATTAGAAACTCTCTGATAAAATAATTCAGTAAGAGATTAAAGTCTTAAGTAACAAAAATTTGAAAATAAACTTCAAAATTTCTTATAGTCACAAGCTTAACTAAATGCAATAAATTGATTTTGTATTTCCTTGGTGACTCCACATTCATGAACACCATATATACATATACTTCCATTAAATCCTAAATTCTTTTGGTTCCTCTGTTGCTATACTAAAACCCCATAAATAAATCAGCAAGGAATGGTAAAATATCTACCTTCATATTCTTGTTTTCCTGCATCAGCATCACAGGTAAAAAAGGTTTGATGATCTTGGGCTGACAGATTCATATCATAATATGTTAAAGGGTCTTTTCCTGTCTCCCAGCTAAACCTCTGATATTCAGCGCCACGAAACAGGTTTAATGGATTTCGCCAGACCTTGCATTCTGTAGATAAAATTTGCTTAAAATAAATGTTGCTTTAAATAATAAAAAGTATGCCACTTAGCATAAATTGTACCTCCCAAGACCTTAACTAATCCTTTTTTGCATTTCAAAATTATCTTTAAATATTTGTTAAATACTCAAAGGGAGATAACTTTCTAAAATTAAGTTCTTTATATGTAAAGAGTCTCAAATTACCAAATTATTGTAAAAAAATTTTTTTTGTTCATTAAAGAAAACAATTCATATTAAAATTTAAAATATATATATATCAAATTAAATAATTATAATACACTACAGAAGTTTATTATTTCAGATTAAAGTAAAAACAGTAGTAAACAAAAGATGTGATAGCTTCCAACTTAATATCAAGGTAATTTTTTAGACTACATCACAATCAGAAATAAAGTAAATAAAGAACTAGAAGACATAAAATTATGAAGAAAGATATTTGATATAAATGGTGTGATTTGTTGAATACTTCTATGGCCTACTAATTCTCCACTGCTCACAAACTGAGATTTAAATCCTTCCCACAAGTTTCTTTATCAGATACAGCATATTCTGATTAGATTTTACAGATTATAAAATTTGTCTACTGCTGTAATCTGAACTTGAATGACAAGAGACCCTCAGTAGAGAATGGTCATTTCTGAACAGAAAATAGGAATAGCTGTTACAAGTTATGAAGGTACCCACCTAACAAAAATTGATTAGATAGAGATACAAGAGGAAACCCACTTTGTCATTCAAATCTGGAAGTCTTTTCTTTCTTACACAGTATATACTATTTGGCCTTTTTTTCATGTGTAGCCATGAATTTTATCTGTTGATGTCAAACCAATCTAAGTAACATGAAGCAGCTTCCTGTGACTGCCATCATCTGCATAGCAACATCAGAATAGTGTTCTATTGTATTGCTTTTTTCAATCTTTTATTTTATCTTCCAGTTAATATATTAGAATATTAGCAAGACTATTAACTAGATCCAGTTCCTACTCCAATGATTGATCAGTAATGCCATTCAATTAGTACATCAACCATTACCTGTTGGGAACCAACAGTCCTAGATGAGATTCATAATCAAAGAGACTAGGAAGAAAGGGTACTCGTATGGTGGGCTCCAAGGATCATTACTTACTAACCAAAAGCTAATCTATCAAAAAGTATATTAATAATTTATATTTAAATATGTAAGTAAAATTAAGAGAGAGATGTGGTAATGGAATCATGCACATTTATTACATTATTCTCTGCATTTTTCTTACTTTGTACTTACAGTGGCGGCAAAAATTATAAGCAGATTTGGAGAAAATATTTTCAAATGTTCGTAACTTTTGCTAAAATGACCAATAACAGTCAGTGCGATTTATGCACCAGACAAAAGGTAACCTATCAGGGTTTCTGATGCTTTTCAAGTTCTAGCACAAATTTACATGAAAAAGATTTTATTCACAAAATGACAAAATCATTTTTCTGATAATGGCAAAAAAACTATAAGCAGATTTTGAATAGTTAGATATACTTATCACTCGTGTAGCTAATATATAATTATTATTTTCTTAGAATTGGGTATGAAGTCTAGTCTTTCTCCAACCGCTTGTTCAAGAATTGTTAAGCTTCGAAAGCTAAAATTCCTTTATTCTCAAATCTCCAAGGAAATCGGAAGCAGTGAAACAGCCTGCAGAGAAACCTGGAATCTCTACCAAGCCACTGGACAGTATAGCGATCATCTGCATTCTGGCTGGCCTAGAAAAACTACCACCCAAAGATTGGACTGGCGCATCCATAGGCTATCTGAAGCCAATCATAAGATGACAACTGTGGACATCCGTAGGGAAACTCAGCAGTGGAAAGATGAGAATCAGTGTGCGGACTGTCAGGAACCAACTGCATGAGTTTGGACTAAATGAGAGAGTCACCAGGAAGTAGCTATTCATTTCCCAAGAGAACTGCTTGTGCCAACTCAAGTTTGCACATCAACTGGATCCCATAAATGTGAAAGTTGTCTGGTCAGATGAATCCAAGTTTGATTTTTGTTTGGTTCCGACAGTGTGCAATATTTCCGATGCAGAATCGGTAAAGAGTTTTGTATTATTCTGACTGTTCAAGGTGGTGGTGGGAGCATTATGACTTGGGGCCATTTCTCAGGACATGGGATCAGTCTGATTTTCAAAACTGAGGGACCTTTGAACAGCAACAGATATTTGCACATCTTGAGAAATGTCCTTGAGGCATATGCTGATGAGAATTTGCCCTTGGATCTTCCAGCAGGACAATGCACCTATTCACACTGCAAATATCACTAAGCATTGGTTCCAAACTACAAAAACCTCTCTTCTCAAATGGCTTCCTCAGTCTCTGGATTTAAATCCAATAGAGAACATGTGACATACACTAGGTAGAGGGATTAGAGCTTCAAAGATGGTGAAATTGAACAAGTTGTATGAAAATATCAAAGAATTATGGGGTAACATTACGGTTGACTATTGCAACAAGCTTATCAATTCAGTGCCCACTCAATGTTGAGCTGTGATCAGTAATTTTGGGTATCCTACCAAATACTAGAATGTATTTAATGATTTGGTTGTCAAGAAAGTGCCTTATTTTGCAAATATACATTGTCTGGACCAAATCATGAAATCTGCTTATAATTTTTGCTACCACTGTAATATTAACCATAAATTGTCCTTTGTTTGTTGAAAAATGTTTCTTTTACCCATACGGAATCTGACAGTACTTTATTGTCATGTTAGAAATCAGGGAACATGTGATAATGTAAAGAAAGATCTGTCCACCTTTGTAAACAAAGCTATCTGATATCGCCAACCATATCTATATGAATATTAGATGATTTGTTTCTGATGATTTAGATTTGACATTGTAAAATAAAATTGTGCAAATGCAAAAGTTACATTTTGGGACATTACTGACATTAAAAAAAAAATAATAAAAAAATCAGCAATTGAAATATCTGTTTATTTACAATTATGTGAGGTAGAACATTTCTTTTAGCCATTTTTACTTTTAATTTCAAATTTCATTTTAATAATGTACGTATCCTTAAACATACTTTGTGTAGATCAAACAAGTTAAAAAATATATATTTTATTTATTTTTAAAAGATTGTTTTTTCTAAGATTTTGGTAATGTATGCACAATAGTAATCCTACATTCAAGGAACCAAATCTTTGTTTCTAATTTTTAGACTTAAATTTTGAAAATCATCAAGTCAGGACCTTTAAACACTTGTGCAGTGTTTTGCATAACTAATGACTTGTTACAAAAGCAAATATTTTTTGACGATAGACAAACAACCCACTCAGTGTTTTCAAAATAAAAAATTATTCTAAATTTCAAGAGTATGGATATTGCAAATGACACGTTTTGCATGACAGAAAATCTGTGCTCATTTGTAGTCATAAAGTACTAAGTAGTAGCAAAAAATTGAAGATAAATTTCACCTCCCATGCACACTGCTTGTACACATCTCATGCTTCCAAACATACATCTTGGCATCAGAATGAGATTTATATCTAAAATACATATGCTAAAACAGTCAGATCTTGAGTATACAGTTGACCCCCGCGTAATCGCGGTTCGGCATTCGCGGAATTTTCCTTAGAACCTAACTAATAATTGTTCGTGGAAACCCCCGCATATTCACGAAATCGCAAATATCTTCTGTGATTTTTTTATGGCTTTTTTCGTGGCAATATATTTTTTAAAGCTTTTTAATGCTAAATTATTAATAACAATATAATTTACTAATTTTGTAATATAAATACTAATGTAAATTCAGCAAAATATCAATATAAAATAAATGCTATTGGCTGCAGGTTTGAAAGTAGCCAATCCAAGAGCGTTATTCATTTCTCCTTGCTGCTGATTGGCTGCTGCCTATGAGGTGTTGTCTCAGGCAGATGCAGCCCTGCAGTCCCACATCATCCCAGTTTACCGCTTGTAGCTATCTCGAGTGTTTTGCTGAGTGTTGTATTTTTAATTAAATTATTATTATATATTTACTTATATTTTATGTTATATTTTGACATTCATAGGCATTTTTATGGACCACGTCCAATATTCGCAGTTTTTCACTCTTCGCGGGTGCTCTAGGAATGTAAACCCCGCGAATACCGGCGAACAACCATATTACAAATTTTTAAAAAATATTTGTTAAAAAATCTGGGCTCAATACACTACAAGCTTTCTTCCATGCTTAGAAGTAAATGCTTCACTTTTCTCATCATCTAAACTAACAAATTTTTTTAAAAGACTGCTATAAACCAAGTAAAATACAAGTGTTGTTCTCTAGGCATTTCCTTCTGCCAAAATATCTTTGCATTCTGAATAGTCTTTTTTGTTTCTGGTGCAAAGACAGTTCATCTGCAAATGGGTTTGCAAACAAATACCTCAAACACATGTAAATTAATGAAGAGAGAGAGCGAGCAAGCGAGCAGTGCCAATTGCCCTGACTTGATGGAATTGTTCTAGCTTTATCTAAGTTTTCCAGTTTGTGCCTTACCTATGACACTTGCTTATCTTCTACCCCAACCATTTTTTTCACTTGTTTTGGCATAAAGTGAAAATTCCTAATTTTCTTATTTTTAAACTGAAATTTTTCGAGAAACAATCTGCAGTCGTGAAAGTATGGAAACAGAAAAGAAAACAAGCCAACCATAAAAGCATTTATGAAGATGCCTAATGCAAAGGCCATCATTCTCCTCCAGATTTTTACTGACCCTTAACCCCTGATCCCTTACAGGCTGGAAGCAAGCACACTGCCAATTTTTTCAAACAACAAAAAACTTCAGCAAAACCTTTGAGATAGCACTTCTAGTAAAGCAGCCAGTGGTTAGGCCACTGAACTGTCAAGGCCTGAGGGTCAAAGTTCAATTTCTAGTAGTTCTGCGTTGCTGCATAGGTTTCCTCCCACATCTTAAAATAAGTTTTAGTAGGGATTTGTCTGCAGAAGTTGGAAGTTCCGGGCACCTCAAGGCACAGGACTGGCAACGATGGCTAAATGAGGCACCAAGCCTCCCTCACCAGGGTTGTAAGAGGTTATCTCACTTGTTGAGACTGGTACACCACTTAGTTCTTGAAGGCAAAAGACTGTCAAGAAAATCCACAATAATAAATCCCGTACATATTTAAGCAAACCTAATCCAATATGAAGTGGGTATTTTTGTTATTTGTTTTGGCAACACTGAAATTTCCAGTAGTATTACTCCCCCCTCTCTTTTTTTAAATATCCCTATTCCATCAAGTCAAGCAATATTCAATTAAGTCTGAATAATTAGTGGAATCATGGTATCCTGGGATGAATGACCATAACTCAACACTTTAAGCAGATGGAAGCTTTTCTGCTGCTTTAAATTAGCTTCAATATTTTCCTTTAATCCATACAATTCATTGTTGCCTAGATAAGGTAGTAAATAAAATCTTGTATTACTATCTGTTAAATTAAAATGAAAAATCTTTTTCGTAATAAAACGATTGCTCAAGACAGTTTCTACCACATGAGACACTTTTTATTTTGTATTTTTTGATTTGCCTTAAGTTTGTGTGCTAAACAACAAAGCAGTTGTTTTTCTTTAACTACTCTGGAAAGAACAAGACAATCAACAAGCACTGGGTAACAACATCTGGTCAAAACACCAGGGATAGGTGGGGGGGTCTCCAAAACCACGTTCTTTACTTCACTAGTTTTGATGTAAGTCGCACAAACTATTGATGAACTGCTGTTCTGCTTGTTAAAAAAAACTAGAACCATTTTTTGACAATTTCCTAATGACTGATTTCAGTAGATATTTAAATTTCAATACTTTCTGAATGTAAAAGAATGTCAATAATGTGTTATTTTAATTAAAGCATTTCACATCTGCAGTTTAGCTCTACTTTCGTTTTGTGTAAAAGTGACACCGTTGCTCTCCTGTCAGCAGTGCACTGCTTAGTTGCACAAGCCTGATGATGCAACTAAAGAGCTAAAACAAAAACCAGAACAAACCGCAGACTCATACACAAGATGACAATCTCCAAAGTATCAATAAAAAAATGTTTGCTTGATTGTTTCTGGGTGCATTTAACCCTCCATATACCACAGCAGGTTTTGCAGTTGGAGCAGTGATACAGGGGATTTGTTGTTACAAAAAAGTTATATTAATGAGAAAGGTATCTTGTTGTGTCACAGTCCACTTAACCTGTGCAGAGTAATGCACATTTGAATGGTAGTGGGGTGTACAGAGAGCTAATAATTAGTAACTTTATTAGTAATATATGTTAAAACTGTGACTCCTTTAACTGACCAACTGGCAACTAAAGAATATTCGTAAGCAGTTTTGCACTTCCAGATAAAATAAACAAGAATATTTAAAATGGCTGCTCAATGACCATGAAAATAGAATATTTTCCCTACTCCCAGCTCATGAACAGGTTCCAGGAAAAACCCACAAAAGTATTCCGTTGACTACTCAAAAAAAGGGACCCCAAAATTTTGCTGTAATAACTTTTTCTTTCTTTTTTTTTTTCAACTTCAGCTCACGCGACACGAAAAACCATTTCTTACGGTGCGAAAGTTTGAGTAATCTGTTACATTTTCCTCCGCCTTACCGGGGACCAACTGCTGCTGGTTGACACTGCTCCCGCTGCTGTCACCCCCTGATGTGTTTTCGCTGGCAGTACTGTTGGCGGCACCACTACCGCCACCCAGCAGTGGCGATAGATGGTTTAACGAAACCTGCTCGATAAAAGACGTTCCGTACTTTTTAAAATACCACCATTCAAAAATCTGAAAATAGCGGGAAGAAGAAGAAAATAAAAACCTGCGGTCTAACATCTTCCAAAACAAACTGTCGAAGCAGTTTCCTTAAGACAAGAGGGAAAACATGACCACCACTCCCAAAGCGCGTGTGGCGCACAAGACAAGACATACCAGGGATGTTCAGAAGAAACCCGGCCATTTAAGCCAAGTCTCATTTGAATGTCCCTGGCATAATAAATAGATCATTTAGAGTTACAGGGAAACAGTAATAATTAAATTAATTTCCTGTTTCTTTAAATACTAATGTAAAAAAAATATATATATATATCACAGCAGTGAAGTTAATGCAGTTAAAATATTCTGAACAGCTAAACCAAACACTTAATTCAGCAAAAGTTTACAGAAAATAAGCCAACAGCAGGGGGGAAACAAATTTTTTAAAAGAAGAATGAAACAAAATGACTAGTTGCCTATGAGCTACAGCTAGGAGATACAAACGAAACAAAAATGTTATCAGTAATTACTAGACAGATGGATTAGATGCTAAGTGTTTAAAATTTCTTGGAAAACAAGGTTCAGATATAAGCAATAGTTACAAAGGATGTTATATATATATATATATTTAGATATCAATAATAATTAAAAAAAAAATCCCTCCACTATAATCAATAGCCACAGCTGTTAATATACATGCAAACCATGAAAAATTAAATATAATAGAATAGCGTAGCTTCAGTTTTTTGTCAAATCAAGGTCTCACAAGTTAATACTTCATACGTTTTGCCAGGCAATGTGGCTTGGTGGTGAGTATGTTGGCTTCAGGACCTAAGGGTCCTGGGTTCAATTCCAGCTGCTGGCACATTGTTGTGACTTTTGAGCAAGGCACTTTACTGGCACTGCTCCAGTTGCTGCTGGGGAGTGGCCTGTGTAGGCACTCAGACAGAGGGACCAGGGGCAGGGGACGCTCTATAGCCATGACAAGGGAAAGTCAGAAGAATAAACCACTGCTGAAGACAGAGCACTGGGCCAGAGTGTGCATAACGACAATGCAACACATTCCACTCATCAAATGAGTGACTGAAGAAGAAGAATACTTCATAAGTTTCATAGGCTAGACAGACATCTGCTAAGTCAGTCTTTGGTACTAAATATAAGCAATGAGTATAGTTGAGAAAAGATGAGGGCTTCACACGAGTTACAAACAAAAACCTTCTGCCCCCCCTCCACCTCTGTAAACTAAGTAAATATGCAAATAAATATACTGAATGAGAATATCACATATGCAAAAGCACAGATCTATGGATTGTTTTTAAGTGGACTGGTTTTAGTCCTAAAAGTACGGATGCTCCCAATTAAAGAATAAACTCATTGTCTGTCACAATTATAATCAACCAAGGCTCTGGGCATGTAAAGTAGCCTTAAATCCTAACTCATCTCCATAGAAAAATGTATCAAACAGGGTTAGTTTAGTAAATAGTCAAAACCTGTCTACATATACACACACTCACACTAAATTATCATGTGTAGCAGCATATGGCCAGTCAATTTAGGCACAAGCACAGTGTCAAAAATAGAAAAACTAAAATCCATCCAATCTAACCTGTCTCTCTAGAAAATCACTTGGATGTGTGCTTACTGAAATGTCTATAATCTGTTCATAATAGAGCAAAACATCAAATGAAAACAACAACAAAAACTAGTTTTCTTCCATTACTAATGTACTATGGTATATCAAGTATTTAAACAATGGGGTTTCTTATAGAACACACATGACAAAGATTATCCCACCACACTTGCCTTTAATAACAAAAGATGAGGAGTTTGAAGTTTATAGTCAATGCAGTTTTCTTGTGGTTGAGAAGGTGTTTAAACTTGATTTCCAGATATTCTCACAGCTTGCTAAGTACTCAATAGGAAACTACAAAAAAAAAGGTTTTAATCTGAGAAATCTGTCACCATGTCAGTGGTCCAGAAATTTTCTGCAAACCGATATCTTTAGTTCTTAATTTAAAAAAAAAAAGGGGGGTCCATCAAATTAAAGTTTGTATGCTCCAGGCAGAATGCTTGCTGAAGACAGATGAAATTATTTTCACCAGGGTACTGAGAAGCTGGCATGAATAATTACCCTGACATGTGTTACCTTACCTGGTAATGGGAACCAAGCCACTGCTGGCTGACTAAATGAATCTATATTACCAGAACCTTACTGTTAGTCCAGAGGTTGGAGGAGACCAGAGTGCTCTGGCATAGAAACTGCACCAGAAAGCCAGATAAACACAGCACCTGAATCCAATAGGAACCAAACAAAAATAACTTCCCTTACCAATATAAGACCTGATATGAGAGATGATGTTCCGGTGAGTGCAACATAGAACTTTGGCGTCAGAGTGTTCAGGAACATTGTGGCTGAAAAAAAAAAAAAAAAGTTTAAAGAAAAAGAGAGAGAGAGAGAGAGAGAGAGAGAGAGAGAGAGAGATGACGTCAATATACAGAGAGAGGTTACGTCAGTATACAGAGAGAGGTTACGTCAGTATACACACAGAGAGAGAGGTTACGTCAGTATACACAGAGAGAGAGAGAGGTTACGTCAGTATACACAGAGAGAGAGAGGTTACGTCAGTATACACACAGAGAGAGAGAGTTACGTCAGTATACACAGAGAGAGAGAGAGGTTACGTCAGTATACACACAGAGAGAGAGAGAGGTTACGTCAGTATACACACAGAGAGAGAGAGTTACGTCAGTATACACAGAGAGAGAGAGAGAGAGAGAGAGAGATGATGACGTCAATATACAGAGAGAGGTTACGTCAGTATACACAGAGAGAGAGAGATGACATCAATATACAGAGAGGTTACGTCAGTATACACAGAGAGAGAGAGAGAGAGAGAGAGAGAGAGAGAGAGAGAGAGAGAGAGAGAGATGACGTCAATATACAGAGAGAGGTTACGTCAGTATACACAGAGAGAGAGAGAGAGAGAGATGATGTCAATATACAGAGAGAGGTTACGCCAGTATACACACACAGAGAGAGAGAGAGAGAGAGAGAGAGAGATGATGTCAATATACAGAGAGAGGTTACGTCAGTATACACACAGAGAGAGAGAGAGAGAGAGAGAGAGATGATGTCAATATACAGAGAGAGGTTACGTCAGTATACACAGAGAGAGAGAGAGATGACGTCAATATACAGAGAGAGGTTACGTCAGTATACACACAGAGAGAGAGAGAGAGAGAATATTAATTTTAATGATTTCAAGATGACGGTTCAAAGAAAAGAAAAAAAATGGATAGTCATCATGCTTTGTTATCCAACCAATTCAAAGACATTACCAACAAATCTCAGTGATCCTAAAATAAATAATAAAAGAGCATCATCATCACCACACTAAATCTATTTCTCTGAAAATATTATGGAAGCAAATTTCAAACTAGAAAATCTGAAGAAAAATTAGAAAATGCTTTTTATCAAATTATCATCTTTAATTGGTATAAAGAAAAACCAGAAAGTAGCAAACTTTTTTTAAAAAAAAAGTTTAATTCAATTTGCATTTTGTGTGAACTTCTATTTTTCACAAAGGATTTCACCTTCATACCAAGATAGAACAATACGGTTTGTTAATGTTAGTTCAAATATTCTCAATGACTTCCAATAATTCGGCAGTAAATACTGACACAAGTATACACAGTCTTATGATATCAGAGCTGGGACTCTGCTCTGACCAAGTTATTTTTTTAGCACTCTGTTTTTTTTTTATGTATTGCTTGACTAAATTTCCTGTGGGCTTTAGATGTCTTGTTAGAAAGTGAGTCATTTTTCAATTAGCAAGTTCCTGATGGAGCTACAGGCTGTTTAAGAAGCTGCTTAAATTTAACAGTATCTACAGCGTCATCAGTCTGTCTGCATGGATTCAGCCCTGTCTTTAATTGATCTGCCTCCATGTCACAGAAGAAGTTACACATTTATTTCTATACCTTTCTGTTTTAACCAATAAAACAGACAGATTGTCATTGATTATTTCCAAATTATTTGAATTTTCATTCATCCATAAGCAGGAATTGTTTCCAGTGCTCTTTGTCCCAGTCTCTGATGTCCATTTAATTCTTTTATACTTTTGTTTTCTATCCTCAGAAATGGTTTTCAAACCCCAACATGTTCATCTCTATATGCTTATCATAGGATATTCTATTCTGGGTGTCATGTCAACACTACTAAAAAAAAAAAAAACAACAACAAACATTACTTACAGTTTTAAGGTTATCTAGGTAATATCAAATGATAGTACAAGTGATAAGCGATCAAACAATAACCTGGCATTAACTCATTTTTCTGCTGTTTCCATATTTATTTCCAGTACTAAGTATATGAATTGTTTCAAATGTGATTAAAGTTTTCACAATAAGCGACCACAAATATACATTTGTAAAATTACTTCTTGTATTTTTGGACAATCCTTGCTGGACAACTTAATCAAACTAAATTAGTTAAGAAATCAATTGAGTTGCCAATGTGAAAGTAAATTCTGGTGTCTACATATCTCAAATTAGCAATCAGCCTTTGCATATTATTTATGCATCTGCCACACCTGGCGAGAAACAACAAAAGCATTTGGTATTTTAGTTAAAAATCTGAATCTCTAGATTAATTGCAGCTATACATAACCAACTCTTACATCTTGTTTTTCTTTTCTTTAAAAGAAAGAAGTTTACTACTGTCCATCCCTGTAATGCCAACTCAGTGTATAGCATAAGCTTTATGTAAAATCTCAATTTTCTTAAGAACTAATCTTTAAGACTTTTGTCCACTCAAACAAAAAGCAGCTAAAACCTGTTAGATTTATTTCACTCCACCTCTAAAAACATTTTTTTTGTAATAACTTACCTATGTATATCATTGATTTAAAGAACATTTTACTAATTTAAGCTTTCAATATTGTACTTAAGGTTTACAAACATGCATAGGTGATACCATAGCTCTCCTGTCAAGAATGAAAATAAGTGTGCATAACAAGTTGGTTAAGATGGTGGGCTGTATAATTGCATCTATTTTTTATTATTCTCGGTTCAAGAGAACTCAAACAGAAGATGAGTCTTCAAAGATTCCATATAAGACTATCTGATGAATTACTTAGCTCCAAATAAAGATTTTTTATAATTAATAATTTTAATACTGAAAGCAAATCATAAATGGTGATAATGTGTGGTAAAGCTATGAGCTTATGGTTTTCTTTTGAGAATTTGGATCAGATTTGTTTATTTCTTAATAAACCTAAAGGTTGTACAAAAATAGAAAGTAAAAGCACTGAGTCAGTCTACCTAAATAACAGAAACTGTCGACTGACATTGGCACAATAGCAATATTAAACAAAATAAATAGAAATAGGGGACTACCATGTGATTTTAGAAAAACTTTAATACTACATCATGTTCTGTCAATGCACCTGTCTATCCTCTTTGATCCTATACGTTCATATTAACACAAAGCATCCATCAGCAGGAGCTCCTGGTTTCTTTTTCTAAACCAAGCGGAGAACAAAGTGAAAAGGTTAGCTTCTTGCCTACCACATAAAATCCCAACTAAAACTAATTTTGCAGATATGGAAGGAAGTCCATGTGGTTGTTTGATGATGAAGAAAAAACTATGCTATGGAGGTATGCCAAACCAGGCTGATCTCAACCAAGATTCAACCTAGAGCCCTCAAGCTTAGTTGTCCACTATTTTATCGCTTGACCAACAGCAGCTCATCAATAACCAGTAGTGCCAATTTATAGGTATTTTTCTTCTTTCAGATTAAAACTAAGTGATAACATCTTCAAAGATTCTTTGTGCAATGGTCAGAGGGTTTCTAATGTTTTTTCAAAACATCCCATTAAGTTTCAGCAGGATTGCCCATATGACCATAGATTATTTCATCTTCCTCAAACCAGTTCATGAACATACCAGGAAATGAATAGGTAGGTATATTACACTACAAAAAAAAAAAAAAAAACAGTAATAGTTGGATATACAAATGCAGCATCATTAGCATTGCCATGCTGAGCAAGCTCCCTAAATCACATCAGATGACAGACTATGACTGAGAACAGCCAGATTTTTAATTTACTGTGTTGACTTGATGCTGTGTACCCAGGTTTCTGTATGTCACACTGATCTTTTTCCTCTAGTGATAAGCATTGGCACCATTCATATTAATTTTTGTTACATAACTTTTAAATCATCTTGTCAACCTTGACAGAAAATTAAAACAGAGTCAACTTAGCACAGCTTCTGGGAAATTCATTGTTATTTAAAGATCTTCTTACATTTCAATGTGCATGCATGAGTGCTTTAGAAAGTAAAGGCAATTCATAAATAAAATGACTGACCAGATATCATTTATTGCCTACATCACTTCTCTACGTAATTCCACTGTTTTGAAATGAACGTAGTCCAACAAATCACAAGTTTCCTGCTATAATTCTAACAGAAACTTTTTGCTTGCTGCATAATCCACAATTACAGAGGCTGTTGGATCTCATGATCACTGGCAAGTCTTTGACTGTGAAAAGTAACACTCAGTGATCTAAAGAGATGAAAATCAAACAGAGCAAGAACCAGATTATAGGGAGAATGTGACAGAGGTTCAGAGTGTCAGTGGTTGTCTGAGTATTGTCATGCTTCAACGTGTGGCATTGATGGGGCGTCCTGCTCAATTTTATCTATTACTATGATGTTCAATGACTTTAAACCCATTCACTGTTCATCTACTATTCCTTACACCATGTGGTTCTCCATATTGTGCCAACATTCTCTGGTGGATTTTAGTTGGCAGAATGCCTACAGAAAACAAACTACAAATATCACTTCTCTTTTCTGGCTCACACTGACAACTACATGGTCATGTTGTTTACTTGTTCACTAGCACTTGTACATCAATGTTGCTTAGCAGCATACAATTTACCATTTGTCACATGTAGAAAGTACTGGTGTATTATTTTGTAACACCCTCATATATTCCAACAAATGGACTTCAAAATTATTTTAAACAAGTAACAGTATTAATTCAGAAAATAATAGAAGTGGAAAAGCAGCATATCAGCTGTTATTTAACAGGGGGTGGGGCAGCTTCTGGATCAAAATTTGTTGTTTTTTTTTTTTTTTGAAAAAATATCTATCACTACATTTTCCTAAAATGTTATTTCTAAATTAAACCAAAAAGTGTTCAAGTACATCTTTCCAAGGTTATTCAAATTTTTGTGGCAGCCCTAGCTCACTTATTTTACATCCTGATCAACTTAAATCTGGAAGTTAATAATTTTATATCATGAGGGAATAGTAGGGAAATGTCATGGGATTTTGTTTTGCTGCTGCTGTTAATTAAGTCAAATGCTTCACGTTTTGGTGGGGGGGCAAAATATCAAAATTTCAAAACTGAATTTCCGAAAATTCCATCTTTAGCAAAAAAAATTTAAAAAAAATAATAATGGGGTAAACTTGACAAAAAATGCTATCAGACTACATCAGGATGATAAATATAAAATTTTTAAAAATAATTATTTAAAACAGCAGTTGAGGAAAAATGATCTCTCAAAATTTGCATACACAGTGCAGTTTCCATAGCAACTAGGCGAAAAAATTTGATCATCTATATTTGATGAAAGAGACAGACACTCTCTCTAAGTTATTTTTTTTAAACCCAAGACAATTAGAAATACTTCTGTATTTGATCCACGTCCTCCCCTTAATATTTTAAGGGTAATTTCCCAAAATTTAGGAAATAATTTGAGAATCTGTCAAATAATTAATAATAAAGCTCATAATCATAACGGGATTATGCTATCTAAATGATAGTATCTTCCTTAGGTAAAAATGGTACAAGATAAGCATGTTTGGAAAGGGGTTAAAATGTCCAAGATTTTCTTTTTTAGAGGTTAGTGTATTTCAGTGTCAAAATTTTCTGAATGGTCACAATGCAAACTGCATTCACAACATTTAACCTCCCCCCCACCAGTGCCTAGCCTTAAACAGTCTGCATTATGCAGTGTCTAGATTTAAATGTGTGCACACTAGTCATTTTAAACAAAAGCATACAAAGAACAAAATACCAGAAAGTGCATCTTCGTATTCCCTATTTTATCATATTGTTTTGGGGCCACTGGGTTGGTAAAGCAGACTGTTTAGTACCACCAGGCCATCCTAAAGAAAGCAAACAGCTTGGTTTAGTAGTTTTAAAGAGGCAGGCCTATATGAAGGTATAAAGGAGATTTGGCTGGTACTAAAGCAAAAGAGGCCCAGTCACCAGCAAGCACTACACTAATCTACCTCCCTGCCAAAACTTTCCAAAAGACCTATACACTAGATAGTTCCTTAGCTTTGCATCAAGATATTTAAGTTATTTGATTTTAAGGCACCAATCCTGTCAGTTTTACAAAGCAAGGAGATAATGTGGCTGTGGATAACAAAAGCAATGACAGTATGTTTTCCAACCACTTCTCAAGAATTTTTATTCTGTGAAGACCAAAGAAAGATCGATTACTGAAAGGATACTTCATTTTCTCCAACAGCTGCACATCCCACATTTTTTTTTTTTTTGTTATTAGTGCACAGATAACAGAATATCTCTCCTTTTGTTTTTTTCTTCCTCAACTCAAGACACCTCATAAAGAGAGTAGTAACTCCCATTTGGAAGTGAATGAGAGATAGCTGATATCAAACTAGGCAGCCATCCTGATAAACAATCAAAGCCAGTAAACCAACTTCTGCTTACTTTAATAATCAGACCAGAAAAAAAAATAAAAAATGGTGGCTTGTTGGTTAACTGATAATTATTTTCTGGCAGGAAGTTGCAAGGTTGTAGTTGCTAATCTTTGCACTATGTTGATTTCCAGTGCAATGTGTATCTGAAAAGACTTCTGTATTCTGGAGAAGCGCACATGTTCTACATATCCTGGTATTATTATTATTATTATATTATTATTATTATAGTAGCAATGTCACAGAGTGAAAAATAAACAATCTATAATAAACTGATGATTTAGAATTATTGATTATAAAGGAATAGAATTATAATTTTCAAAAAAGCATTCTTGTCATGTAAATTATAGAAAAAACTACTAGATTAATTTTTTAAATACTAACAGAAATCTAGTGTTTTATGCATATTTACTTTCTAAAATTATTTAAGATAATTAAACACATGGCAGTGAAGGAAATGGTAATTATTTGAAAGGTATAAGATTAACAATGCGTGGTATAACAGCTATCAATCAAAATTACCAGTGTTTGCTGCAGCTGGTATTTATTTTGTGAATGTTACCGAATAATATATAAGATAAGTGAAATCAAACCAGTGTTTTTTTTCTTTATATGGAAGGCGAACCGCATATTAATTAAACAAAACTCTCTAGACATTTAAAGCAGTACAAAGACATTCTCTTGAGAACAGATATTCTAGCAAATATTGATTAGTACTGATAAAAGGTGTTAGCAAGTGTATTCTGGTTAGTAGATCAGGCTGCTAAATCCCACCGATGACCACTATTTAGAAATAAAAGGAATTTAGGCTATAAAATTGGGGGGAAAAGAAAGATGACTCTTTGCTTTTGATACTATTCTCTTCCACTATTTTCCTGTTATTCTTATTTTTTTTCCATTGTCTTTTTTATTATATATTCTTAAGGTGCTTCTTCTACTGAACATGTTCTTTTTATTCTAAAAAATCTGTTTTTTTTTTTTAAAGGCCTAGAAAAATAATTTTAAAATGTCAATAATTCTCCACTACAATAAAAAAACACAAACAAAAGGAAACCTAGATTTAAATAGTTGGAGTTCCTAATGAAGAATGTTTTGTTCAGCTTTTCATTATTTTTCTATCATTAACTGTCATGTGCCTATGTGTCCAGTGTAAAATGGATAACCATATAAAATGACATTTTCTTCTTTTTCAGAAGACCCCCAACAAAATGTTAAAAACCCTTTACTACAGCATTTTATTTATATTAAATCTGACTATAATATTAAATGAAACTAACATAAAGTAGCTTTGATTCACAATGCAAAGTCAAAGCTTTAAACATGAATTTTTCTGTGGAATTTCTTTTGTAATTCAAAACAAAATTCTAACAACAGAAATAATCTTTCCATGTGTCACAATGGATAAAGGTGACTGTGGATACAGCAGCAGCAGAAAATCCTTCTCACTAAGTAGCCAGTTGTATTTCACATTATCCACACACACACACACAGAGCTAGTGCCTGCACCAGTCCAGTGATGTCTGACCTGCCTTGTGAGGACAGGACAGGCCAGACCAGGGATGGTGGCAGCTGGCTGGCTGGCTGGCTGGGTGGGTAATATCTTCAGTGATCCCACAACCAGCTAGCTTGTACAGTCAACTGTGTAAATGACCAGAATTGCTCTGCCTGCATCATCAACAACACATAACAGCACAGACAAACAAAGAGATCTATCTTGGAAGCTGAAGACTGCCAAATAAACCCATGCCAATTTATTTCACTCTCTGTAGCATAATGAGGGCAAGAATCTAAATATAGAAACAGAAGAACAAATAGCAGTTTTAATGTTTGTGCTGGCAGAGAGCAGGAGACATTGTTTATAGAAGAAAAAAAAAAGTTGAAGCTTTGCAAAGGAAACATTATGTGAGTCAGTGGTTGAGAAAAATCAATAACAGTCATATGGATTACAAGATCAGTATAGCCAGTTGAATATTTTACTTCTTATGCTCCAGTCTTCCATCTTTAATAATTATTCATCCGATTATCTCAGCAGCCAGCCACAGCCAGAAGGCCAGCTGGGATATAATATGGTTCTGATTAAAGTAGGAGAGGAAGCATAGAAAACAAACAGATAAATAGGAAGAGAGAAGAAGAACAGAAAAACAATGCCACTGTCAACATGTTAGAGGTGGCTAGCCTATACAGTCATCATATTTGTGTGTATGTATATGCACGCACACACACACACAAGCACACATGTATATACATACGCGCAGGCTGCTTTGCCAACCAGACATTTTCTACCAGTCTGGAAGCTTTGTTATATACTCACAGAAAACCAGGTTCAACATTTTGGCTATTCAAAGTGCTTTGCCTTGCCAGCTGATGTCTAAGCAGTTGTTACTGGTCTGTAGCTCTCTCCATAATAATGTACCTTTCTGCCAATAATTTAAATACCTGACTCTCCTCAAATAGGTCTGCCTATAGGTGTCATCACTTTCTCATTTGGAAGATCCCATTTTACAGAAGGGGGGGAGTTATAAGGGAAAAGGGTTTCCAGATAAAAGCTTCACACTTACACCCCCCAAACAAATTTAACTCTCTGATTGTCAAAAGTTGCCAGGGGCAGGTAATTTTTTTTAAAAGGTTGATTAAAATTAGATTATCAAATTATAAGTTTTAATTATGATTTAATTTAAATAAATTTACAATTAAAAAAAAATTAAATACTATTGTACTGAAAGGTTAGCAATCATCCTTCTTTTGTCAGCTGAGGCCAAATCCAAGAGAATCTACACTGAATACAGACTGGTGAATATGAATTCTCAGTGAGGGAAAAAAGTCTTCTGAACAAATATGAATTTTTAATCAAACGTTTCTTCTTAACTAATTAAATAAATATTTGGCAAAATCCTTTAATCTTTTTTTCTTTTTAATTAGAAAAAACTTTTGTAAATTCCCTAGTAATTTTGTTCTTCTAGTAGTATTTAATTAAATATTACAAACTAAGAAATTAAACTCAGATTTTAATAATTTCATTTTATCTCACTCTCTCCTTCACCCCATCCTTTTGTACCAAATCTTCATGTTGAAGAAGAGGCGCCCACATCCATCCAATCACTCAGTTAATGTTGGATCTTTTGCCTATTTAAAATTTTCTTCATTTAAAATAATTTCCTCTAACTAAAATCTACAAGTTCTAACAAATCACAAAGCCACTAAAATAAAAATATGCAATGTGCAGATGTGGATGTAGCTAGATGTGAATTAACACAATTAAAATCAGGAAATAGAGTTGATCCCTATATTTCAAACATAGCCACAAAATGAATCTCATGGGTTCAAAGACTCATCTGTGCTATGTTAAGAGTTAACACCCAATTAAACTACCAAAGCAAGAACTTTTACTCCTTTGTCAATTACATGTGTTCTAACAATAAAAAGGACAAAAACAAACACAAACAAACCTTTTATAAATACTGATGCACTGGCTTGAAGACAGCTGTATAGCTTCTTCCTTATTTTCACATTCAAAAAGTTTTTTTTTTAAATTTCTCTAAGTAATAGTAAACCACTCAACAGGAATAGAATTACATACTGAAAGATAAAAATTATGTAAATAAGTCTAAAATCAGATTTTTTTCTTTCTTTTAAACATGTTTCACTAAAAAAAAAAACAGCTGATTTTTTAAATCATTTCTCACACTGGCAGTCATAAATGAAAATCAACCAATGAAAACTGATATTTTAATTAAAAAATCTAGTTTAATGAAAGTTTCATATATACTGGGAAATCATAAAGTTACTTCCTGCAGTTGATTGCCATAACTCCAAAACTGTAAGACATGTTAACAGAATTGCGGTGGTCAGGAAGAATGCACTGTTAGAGTTTGCAGATTTTGTCATTGGGAGAGCTACTTACCCTGTGATGACAATTCTGACAATTTGTTCCTCTATATATAAACTTTCAGATGTGTCAGTTTCTCTCCAAGATCACATAACCCTTGTGATGATTTTCTATAGTGATAAATGTAATGATGAATCAGCTTTACATGTCTTTTGTCATGATAGAAGAGTTTGATAATGCCAATGTAGCCCAAGGACCTCACATAATCTCATCTATAACTTTGAAGAGACAGGATCTGTGGCCAATGCACCAAAATCGAAATGCTCACCTAACCTGTGGAAGTTAACTAGTGTTATCAGACAAGGCAATCCCCATAAAGGATATGATATCCATCAAGTTGCCAGATTTACTGGCCTATCCCAACAAATGTAAAATGTGATACTTAAAATTTTTTTTCAATCTAAGTTATAAAGATTGCAGAAAATGCTTCCTGCTGACCAAGAGCAGCAGCTAAACTTTGCCATGAAATTCATGACACGTTCTAGTGGATGACTATTGGCTTAACAAAATTTTGTGGACTGCTTACATCTGTTACCAAGAGAAAATCCACAATTGTATTCAACAGCATACTGTGTTCATGCAAGATTGGTATACCAAAACTACCAACACTGAAGAACCAGCTAAGCTACACTTTTGGTGAATGAGTCATCAGTAGGACATTTCTGGCTACCAGAGTCACCAGATGTCACACTACAGATTTCTGATTATAGGGATATCTGAAAGTATGTGTGTACCATAACTGTCCAAATATTACAGCTAATCTTATGACCGACATTCATTGACACATTCTTGCTATCTACAGTAGTCAGTTGCACACAGCTGTGTATCATGTATGAGAATGTCTGAAAGTTGTTATTTACAATGGCAGCAGACATTGTGGACACTTGCTGTAATAAGTAAAACCAGTTCAGCAAAATGTTAACATTTGCTTCAATAAATTTGTGTTGACACAATTCCATTTTTTTTTTTTTTACTGTTCAAATTACACATTGATTTCAAAAGAAACATTTAAAAATAGGCATGGCTATTTTGTCACGACTTCACAGTGAAAGTTATCCCACTCTCAAACAGCAATATTTTTAAAATATGAAAGTGCATTACCTCCCCTGCACACTTATTTCTGCCTTGGTCTGGATGTTAAAAGCAACTGGCTGACAAAAGTAACTTGGTCACCTAGTATATCAGATAGGGTCTAACAGTGTATTAAAAATACTAAGTAAATCTAAAAATTAGTCATCAAATTATTTTATCACAAGCATATCAAAAAGGGAACTCCTTCTGACTTCTTTACATTGCCATATTTCAACATCTACCAAAAGCATAGTAAAGAAAATAAATTTGTTGATGATGTTTTAAGATTTTCATTTACCAACAAATATCAGCTTTAAGAACTAAGCCCTTCTTAGATTGGAAAATAATTACACTGAATAATTGGTTTTGTTTTTTTTTTCTGATGTTCTGAAGAGCAATATAGTTTATCTATATTTAAACTAAACTTTAAAGAAAAACAAACAAAAATGTGTTTAAGAAATAATACTAAAAATCAACATGGAATAAAGTAGCCACCTATTTTCAAGGAGTTCATCTCTTATACATTCTTGAGATATATAAGGATGTTTCAGAAAGTAAAGGCAATTCATAAAACAAGTGATCAGGTATCTTTTATTGCAACATTTCTTAAAGTGAGCCATAATACATATTGGAGGGGGGCACAAATTTTCGCTGTCATGTGTATGACTTCCTTTTTGGCAATGTAAGTACAAGCACATTCTCAAACTAAATGACAGTTAATAGTAGGCCCTTGTTTAGTTCCTTTGTTGGTATCTTGTGAGTTACTGTGAGTAATATTGTAACAGTGACAACCTTTCTGGAACTTGAATTGACCATGGTACAGTACGTAAGGCATATCAAAGTGTTGATGGCTGTCCGAGCACTTTGTGGTCTCGCACTGTCATGTTGAAACAACTGGCATGGCTGGGACATCCTGGTCAATATCTTTATCCACTACTGATGTTCAGTCATTTCTAAACCTGTCCACTCACTCTTACACTTTTCTTTGCACCATATAGTTTTCTCCACACTCCATTAACATCCTCCAGCTAAACACCTTTGGTCAAAAAAAAAAAATTATTATATTGCTGCCCTTCTCTGAAAACTGCACAGCCATGTTGTTTACTTGCTCAGTAGTGCCAGAAGTGTGTGTCCAGGTACTTGTACCCCATTGTTGCTTGGTGTTTGCCACTTTTTCGCAAGTAAAAAGCTCCAATGTAAATATTGCCTTTATTTTCTAAAACACCCCCCTGATACTAAAAATAATTATGTAAAAATGTTTAAGGTCATGAAAATTTATTCAATGGCATCTACTCTTGTTAATTTTCATTGAGGATCACATCAGTGCCATAGCAATCCAAGGCAAATGGAGATAATTTGAAGTTTAGATCCTTATGTACAGATGCCACAACCATCATAGGGACCACACTTCCTTTAAGACCTGACATAAGCTGGCAATAAGATAAAGTTCATCCCAAATGTTAGGATTTAGGTACTTGGAACAGGATGGCTTCGGTGACAGATCCCTGTTCTAGGATTTTCTGTATACAGTCGACCCCTGCGTAATCGTGGTTCGGCATTCGCAGAATTTTCCTTAGAACCTAACTAATAATTGTTCGTGGAAACCCCCGCATATTTGCAGAATTGCAAATATCTTCTGCGATTTTTATGGCTTTTTTCATGGCAATATATATTTTTTCACGCTTTTTAACGCTAAATTATTAACAACAATATAATTTACTAATTTTGTAATTTAAATACTAACGTAAATTCAGTAAAATATCAATATAAAATAAATGCTATTGGCTGCAGGTTTGAAAGTAGCCAATCCAAGAGCGTTATTCATTTCTCCTTGCTGCTGATTGGCTGCTGCCCACGAGGCGCTGTCTCAGGCAGATGCAGCCCAGCATCATCCCAGTTTACCGTGTAGCTATCTCGAGTGTTTTGCTGAGTGTTGTATTTTTAATTAAATTATTATTATATATTTACTTATATTTTACGTTATATTTTGATGTTTATAGGATTTATAGGCATTTTTATGGACCACGTCCAATATTCGCGGTTTTTCACTCTTCACGGGTGCTCTAGGAACGTAACCCCCGCGAATACCGGAGGACAACTGTACTATAAAACTAAGCATAGTCTTATTTGGAATACCCCTTCATGGATCTCAGCTCCATGCCTGATTGCTATCATGTTTCCATCTAAATGTATAAGATCAGTGGTGTTTGCAAAACATTCATTCTCATACCATAGCACTTCCTCTACCAAATAGTTAGTGTGACATACATAGGCAAGGACATAGTATTTGTCTCTGCAATGATAACCACTTTATCAATCATAACCTCATGCTTCAGAGAACTAGATTCATCATTTACTGTCCTCCATTGCAGCTAAGGCCAAACCACGTATTGTGAAAACACCAAAACCAAGTTTATTTACACACCTAAGTCAAAATACCAGCAATTTCTGATGGTCTGAGTAGATGTCCAGCTGTTGAGGTGACAGTAGTGAACTGATTCTGCAAATGTCAGAGCGATAAATGGTGGTCTTAAGCCAGTTATGGCACAGGTGGTTGATACTCATCTGAATATGATTTGGCTGATTTGTTAAAATCATTATCACAGGCTACTTGTGGTAGATCTGTGGACAACCAGAATAGCAGTTAACCTAGCGAAAAACATCCCAATTATGTTGATCCTCTTGATGTCAGATAAAGATGGCATTGTGTCCAATGTTAGAAGAATTATAGCAAATGTGACTATGCAGCTGAGGACCTTAGCAAACCCAAAAGTATGGATTACATATTTTGCACATGCTAAAACATTGCTAGGTACACAGGCATTTTGAAAACTCTGCTTGTTGCACACATGGTGCTATGCGCATTCTTCCAAAGACCATGATTGGTGACAATCAGTAAAGTGCAAGAGTAGTGTATAACTGCTATTATTACTATAATTTAAAAGTATTATTGAAAATATCATTGCTCGGTAACTTTTTCTATGAGTACATTAACAAAAAAATCTCATTTTCCATTCAATTCTTTTCTGTTTACCCTTAATTTTATTAATCTGTAGCTAGTGTTGTTTGTATTTTATCGTAAAAATGTTCTTTACTAATCCACTATGCCATATCACATGCATACTTGATACAAACTGTATCACTGCAGTAAATTTATAATTTCCTTCTGAGCTTTTTCAAACCTATCCTTACTAAAAACCATCATTGAAATTAAAGGTTTACCTGTTTGCGGTAACAACAATTAAATAGATACAGATATAAACTCTAGAATAAAAATTAAAATGTTTCTCAAAAAGAATGTAGTTATAAGAATCAAAGATTCATCCCCTTTGGAACTGGAGAATGGATCATTTTGCTTGTTATATGGCAGTCATCATTGTTTCATTCTAACATTTCATTTAGTTGCATCATTAAAGTGGAAAACCTGAAGAACATTACACAGTTGGAAACTGTGTGATGGAATATCTGTTATAACTGTCCCATGCATTTAGAAAAACGAATTCACAACAGTTCATGAGTGAAAAGATTATCAAATCACTCAGTAAAAAAAATACATTTCATTAAAATGATAAAGTCAACAACTATTGTTTTGATGTTTTTTTAGGGAGAGAACAAGATGTAACAATGTTCAAGAAAAACTAGAGAACAATATAAATGTTTCTGGCCACCATACAAAGATCATTAGTAGTAAGCAACAGATAATGTTTGCAATGTAGGCAAAATTCAAAGAGCTGTTTTTCAATGGCAGCCAAAATTATTGCATTGCCCAAAATCAATTCTTGTTATGTTAAACAAGGCTTAATTGGCTTTGTTGTTTTGGAGGGGGGTTAAATACTTTAACACAATGAACATTTGCTTTTTGTTTCAATACCAAAGTAAATGTAACAAATCCAATTTGAACTAAAAATTGTTAAAAACAGACAGAAATGGGGATAAACAAAGATGTATCTGAACAAATGCATTTTGGATTTAAACAAAAATCCATCTCAATCATCATTCAACGAAAGTAAAAAAAAACTCCACTATGGTTCAAACAGCTGAAGCACATGTATGTATATATGCACTCTTAGTAGAGTGTATATATTTAGAATAAATAGACAGAAAAAACATTTTTTTTTTAAATGGCAGAGATGAATTATGATTGTTGAGAACAGGTTTGAGGTCTCTGATAAATAACGATCCCTAATTTGACATTTGAAGTCCACATACAACATGCCAAAAATCCTGACATCAACCATGCTGAACCTATGTCCAATCTCAACAATAGACTTTATTTAAAAACATTGGTGTCCAAAGCCAAAATCAATGTAAATTCTCAATGTTGCAAAACGAAGAGAAAATCTTTAAATATGCAGTCACTAATATCTTAATTTTTTTTCACACCAGATCTCTCTGGCAAAGAAAACGGAATAAAAAGGCAGAAAAAAACTTATTTGTTTGTTACTCTTCTTTCAAGGCCACAAATTTTGGGTGTTGGTACTTCAGAATCTGAGCAAGGATTTAAGCTACCACAAGTTTATCTTGAAGGCCTTTTTGAGACCACCAAAGGCTGCTTTTCAAAAGCCTTATAGATTACACTTAGTACACTGCACTCATTCAAAATAGATGACCTAGCAACCTCAAATTATAAAGATGATACCTAAGGATCAAAGGCAGGATCCAAGGGTACCAGAGCCTGGCCTCAAAGCCATTTTTCAAGGTTCAGTTACTACAGCTTTAGGGTACTCATTCAGCTCAGAAGCGACAAGAGATTTCAATTTTCAAACAGTTGGCCTTGAAGGCCATTTGAAAGCCATCAATAGCAGGTTTTGAATCATACATGGCATAACTTTTGAAACTAAGAATAAAAATTCATTTAGTAGTTTGCTACAGGTTTGTCATCATCATATAAGCTAACTCTGTATTGGTCAGGTACTTTTTAAGATTCCTAAACAAGTCAGATGAAACCACCATTATGCAATTTTAAAACACCTGTGTTTTCTCAAGATTCTATTTTTCAAGATGAAAACAAACTGTGCTCATATGAAAAAAAAAGTTAAATTTAAGTATACAGCTTACAGAATGTTAAGAAATGTATCAATGGCATTAGTTCAATGTTCATTTAATGATTGTGTACTTAAAAAATAAAATTTCTATTTTTCTAATTGATATAAAAACTATTTTTCCCCATGCACCACCGGGTACCCCAGCTATTACTAAATATATTCATTTCTTTATCTTTCAGATTTTCCACATTGGTCATATAATAGCTGTTGGATTCTAATTAAATTTATCTGGAGATCACTTCAGTTTTTTTTTTTTTTTATAGATAATTTAGCTAATAGGAAAAGCAAGTCTTTAATAACAAAAATAGTAATTCAGTCAAAGGAAATCAATATTATCATGGTAATCACTTTAAAAAGTTACAAAGTAATATGCTCTTGCTTCTTCCTCAGCCACATCTCTATTTCAGAGACTACAAGAAAAGCTAGATTGCCAACTCAATTAAGCCTGGAAAGATTTTCATTCTCAAAGTAGCATTTCCTTTAAAAATTACATAATTAACCCTTTAAAATCCAAAAAGTTATAAAAGCAGAGCTGGCACTTTTTTTTTTTTTTTTTAAAATTTAGGCATTCATTTTCTAAGTTCCAACAAGAATTCTATTTTACATGCAACAAAAAAAAAACTTGAACAACAGGATTTTCTTGGTTTATCTGGTCTCCTTTTGGTTTCTACACAATGTAAATATTTTTTTAAATCAGAAAGCATAGATACTTCCTTCTTGAAACAAAGGATATTTTCGCTTTGTGTTTTTTTTTTTCAGAATGATGATTTCTTGTTATAAGACTTTCTTTTCACTGAACCAACTGGGAAAATCCACTAACAGGATTAAATCTAAGCAAGCACGAAAACAACAGAATGGCTATGCTAAAGCAAAATGCATGGAGTCTCAGATGAGTTTTTATCTGATAATTTTAAAATGTCCCATAATGCAAAACTGTTAGCAACAGAGTTAAGCTTGCGCTGGGAAAAGCTTTCTTTCAGGCAGTAAATCAGATTTAAAATATCCAGAAAAGAAAGAAAAGATTCAAACTGTGTGCTTTGATCCAAAAATTTTTAATCCACAATTTACATTATCCTTATGGACACTCAAACTATACATTTATTTTCAATTTCCAAGTGTGAGAAACCATAAATAATTCTCTCTGGTCCAAATAAATCTTTATTATGCTGAAATTTGTTTAGTGCTTAGTGATAAAAGACCCAACAACTTGGTGATAAAGTTAAGATCAAAACCACATTTTTTAAAATAAAGAATGTTATAGTAAACTGCAAAGCAACATATTGCTACAAATTTTGTTCAGTAATGTTTAGATAATCTGCATCCAAAGAGACAGTTAACTTTATCAAAGTTTTAAATATCAAATAGTTTCTTTCAGTTAGAAATCTCATGAATTCCATAAGTGACTATATAGGAATATAGTTTTCTTAGTCATATGCCATTGTTGGCATTTCTACATCCTAACTAAAGTTTGCTTTTGTTTTTTTTTGCATATTTATTTTTCATGCATGTAATAAGTTTCAACTTTAAAATCTTAAAAGGCTTTAAGAATGTAAACATTTTTTTCAATTATCCATAATTTTAAAATACTGTGAAACTACTGAAACTACTATAAATTGGTTAAGCCATCCTCAAAGTTTCATATTAAGAAATACAAATAACTTGAATAAATTTCCAGCAGTAATCAGTAATAGTTTTAGTGAGAGTAAATTTAAAAACTGCGATGTTAGAGGGAAATGGGATTATTCATCACAGCCAATTTTCTCCAAGCCGTTTGGCCACAGGTCAGTCCACCGCAAGTCTGTTTGACTAGGATATAATGGCACATGGACAGAGTGACAGACAATAGAGAGTAAATGAGATGTAGCGCATTTGATTAGAAAAAGTTTCTCAATGATATTTCCACCACCAGTGTATTTCATACTATGTCCATATCATGGTTGCCTTGTCATATAAAGCGAGGATGAGGAGTACATTGTTTACAGTTACCATTCGGACACCCTCGTACATTTTTTATTTTTGTCAGCAAGACAGTGAAGACAACATCAAGCTCATAAACCCTCAACTTTATTTTTTGTGCCATCCCTTAGAACCATTTGACTGCTTTCTTCTGCCCGTGTTTAACTCCTTACGATCTCTCTCTAAAGTAGATCTAAAAGCCTTTACCAGTCACCACCATGACACCAAAATGTTATAGTCTGTACTTTTCAGATGGCAGGTGATTTACCCATCTAAATATAAATAGTTTTAACCGAGTATGGAAAGGAGAAATTGATAGTGGACAGTCATTCCTACATTTTTGTTAGAAAGAGTAGCAACAAAGTATAGAAATTTTGGTGTTGTGAAGAAAGGGGGAGGGGCAAAGCAAGAATCCACACAGATGATGAAAATGTGAAGCTGAAACTTTGTATACATTCCCATGGTGCTTCAGATGCAAACATAGAGAAGATGAAAATGGTGACAAAAATGAAGCAGAAAAGAAAAAACCTACGGCCTAGATCATTAATGGCCGCACATTTGGTTTGTTGCGAGCTGTTCAGGCAACATTGCTCAATTTTGCAGCATGAAAAAGTGAGGCAGCAAAGAAATGAAGTCAATGCAGTTCCTCTACTCCCAGATAATCTTGAAACTCTGGTTATATAGTCGACCCCCATGTAATCACGGTTCAGCATTCGCGGAATTTTCCTTAGAACCTAACTAATAATCGTTCGTGGAACCCCCCGCATATTTGCGGAATTGCAAATAGCTTCTGCAATTTTTTAATGGCTTTTTTCGTGACAATATTTTTTTTTCACGCTAAGTTATTAATAACAATATAATTTACTAATTTTGTAATATAAATACTAACGTAAATTCAGCAAAATATCGATATAAAATAAACGCTATTGGCTGGAGGTTTGAAAGTAGCCAATCTGAGAGCGTTATTCATTTCTCCTTGCTGCTGATTGGCTGCTGCCCATGAGTCACTGTCTCAGGCAGATGCAGCCCAGCAGCCCCGCATCATCCCAGTTTACCGCGTGTAGCTATCTCGAGTGTTTCGCTGAGTGTTGTATTTTTATTAAATTATTATAATATATTTACTTATATTTTACGTTATATTTTGACGTTTATAGGATTTATAGGCATTTTTATGGACCACGTCCAATATTCGCGGTTTTTCACTCTTCACGGGTGCTCTAGGAACGTAACCCCCACAAATACCAGAGGACAACTGTACCATAAAATTACAAGACCTATGAACTGAAGCATGGTATAATTGAAAACTTTTTAATCACTGACAATGGACCTAGTCCACACAGAAGAATACTTTCTGGTAGCTAACGGAGTCTACTTATATCAAAAGAATAAAAAATCTGGTCTGCTGACAGAGCATTTCAACTCGTGCTACTATTATTTTCATAGCTATACTTCAGACCTGCAGAAAGATTTGGTGAAGTTCATCCAACATTTTATGTTTTGCTACTTAACAAGCAAAGGAATACGTATGAAACTCTTCTAACTAATTAAACAGCTGAACCTGAAGTTTCACCAAAATGTTTTGGGAGATTTTGAAAATGCAGCATTCATTGCAGTAAAGGTTACCTTTCCTGATGGGCACCTCAACAGAGGCTTTTTTCATCTTAATCAAAATATGAAAAACCATTTATGCGAATTACAGCTGTCCAACAGGTACAACAATGATGCTGATTTCGTATTAAGTACAAAAATGATATTGCACTCACATATGTACCTATTGCAGACTTGGAGGCCATAGACAGATTGACAGAACTTTCAGAAGAACCGCAGCCACTGCTTTCTTGGTTTTAATATTATTATGTAGGCCGCCCAGCTCACTGAGGAAATGGAAGATGTCTGTCAATGCTTTCCCAAGTAGTGTGGTCATTGCACAACAGGGTCCCAACAATGATGGGATCAACAACCACACAGAGGCTGTGCATCAAAGGATACAGGTCAAATTGGGAATGATGCACCCAGCAATACGGAAAGTCATAGATGGTGTCTGTAAAGTGCATCATGGGTGCAATACATATTACAAACAATTAGTGGCAGGTCACCATCCACCACAAAAACTGAAAATATCCTAACGCAGATGAGTGTATATTAAATTACTACAGATTATAACAGCAAGGAGATTATAACATATCTTCAAGGATTAGCAAACAATTACAGTATGGAGTAACATTTGTGACTTAAATTTACAGTTAATTTTAAAATAAAATAAATTCTGTCACTTTGAAATTCCCATCTTCATTTTACTGTTTGGGATAACTGAAAGTTATTTTTTCTTTATGTTCTATGGCTGATGTAGTATTTTAAGTGGCAGGCATTTTAGAATCGGTTATTTCATTGACAGCAAACTTATTCATTGAGCCTGCTAGGGTGGCCAAATCCTCTGCTTTTTGTTTTCTCATTCTCTTTCTAGTGCACCAGATGTTGTTGAAAATCCTCCAGTAGACATATGAATTTACAAATTGCAATGTGTGTGTATCCTTATGCAAATAACACTATTTATGAACACTTTATATTTGAAAACATCAGGTCTATATAATAATATAAATTGATAATTGAGTAATAACAATTAAAAATTCAGAGTTTGGAAAGATATTTAAATACAAACGTGTGAAAAGTATGTCTAAATTCTGCTAAAAATACGTTTTCAATGAAACAACAGGACCAAAAATTGATTTTCCTTGCCCTAACTAGAAAATATTGAATTTAGTGCCACCCATAAACATGATATTACTATTCCCTGGAGCCTCTTATAATAATAAATAATGAAGTTTATAAATAACTTTAGGGCCCTCAAAAGTATGTTGAAATTTGACTCATAAACTGCACATACATAAGTTATTTACGAAGTCATGAGGCTCCACATAGCTAATGCCAAAGGGTCCCAAAAATACAGTATTGTGAATTAATGTGAACAGGGTGAAAAAGAAAAAAGATAGATTTTTTAGTAAACAGCATATATTTTGGAGACTGGAACAAACCTTAATATTTGATATGCCCACCTTCAGCTTTAATACTGGATTGCACTCATTTGGGTATGAAATGCACCAGCCTTTCACAGATTTTCTTTATTTTTCCATCATGAAACCAGGCTTAGATGAAAAACCTGATCATTTATTCTGTAGTTATACAATTCAGTTTTCTTAGTTGAGTCTTACATATAACCAATAGATTTGGTGAATTTCCTGGCCAATCTAAACAGTTGATATTGTTCATCCTGAAGTATTCCTTAACACATTTTGGTGTGTGGCATGGAGCCAGATTCTGTTGGAAAATCACATTTGGGGATATCTCCAGCAGTTCTGGTTTGACATGGCTTTCTAGAACCTCAGCATATTTCTTACTATTTGTAATGCTTTGTATAGGCACTAATGAACTAGTTCCTCAATCAGAAAAACTCCTCCAGAATATTTTCTTTTCTGAATGTCTCTCAGTCTGATAACAAGAAAATAGCTCTTGTAGAAAATAACTCATTGCACCAGTTTTCTGCTGACCAAACAGCATATTTCTTGGCCATGCACAGTGTTTTGATTTCATTATTTTGTTAGCAATTAGTTTTCATAGGTTTCTTGGCTTGGCACCACCTCAAGCTGATGATGACACCAGAACACCCGCTGTTGTTAATTCCTGGTTAAACACACTAGTTTTTCTAGGATCTGCTTGCTTATTCGTAATAATTTTGCATCATCTCTGAGTGATGTTTTCAGTTTTCTTCCACAGTTGTCTTTCCTTGATGGAAATATTGAGCCTGTGGTTTATTTCTTCTTAATAATCTTACTGACCGCCCCAACATTAACTTAGACTTATTGGCAAATACTCTGTGAGAGAAATGTGTGTTTATTGAAGGTGATTATCTTAGTTCCTTTTCTTGGTGTAATGTCCATTATCAACTCTTAAATACAGAAAGAACAGACATCATACGTCTGACTCTGATGATTGACAAGAATATAACAACTCAGGCAGAACTGAATAAGAAGCCCAATATCAAAAGATGGTGCATTAATGCATTGTGTCATAAATAGCTGTTTACTGATAAAAATACAATATTTAAGCTCTCATTGTTTTTAATGAAAAACAGTAAAAAAAATAATTTTTTCCCTTCATTTTCACATTAATTTGCACAATACTGTGCATTATTATATATTATTAATATAAGTTAAAAATTTACAAAAAAAAATAAGCAAGTAAAATGTTTACATTTAAGACCACAGTATAACAACAACAAAGTATCATAAGTAAATTATCAGTAAATAAAGTTTAAGAAGGTGACCATTCCTGTTTAAAAAAAAACTAGAAATAAACATCAAATATTGGTCAACATATCAACAATATATTTGAAAAAAAAATTGAAATATATTAGTATAAAGTAGAAAAATAAAAATCATTATACAATTATATATTAACTCCAAATTATAGATCATGTCTAAAAGTTAAAATTTTGTAACAGCTCTAATAACATAAGTATGCCTGATATTAGAGTAAAAAATTAATATGCTGTATCATTTCAGATGTCTCATATATTATTGATTACATTTAGGATGATTCATATTTCAAAAATAATTTTAAATAAGACATATTCAATTTAGTTTCTAATTTAAAGGGTCCTACTATAGAGTTTCAACATTTCTAGTAGTAGTCAATAAACACCAGGCATAGGAGTTCATCTTTTAATGAACATGTCTGGGAATGTAACACCCTCCCACCAAGTCAACCTAGATATGGAAATTTCAATCAACAGACACTAGTGATATCTTTGTCAATTCATTCCTTGATAATTACTCACTTTACTGATCAACATGAGTATTTTACAACTTAAAAATTTTATATAAAACCCACTTGTTTAATAAAGCTCATATTGTTTTCATAGCTGAAAACTGTAAGAAAAAGCAGATGATCTTGTATGACAGGGAGAATCCACCTAAATATCTTAACACTATACAAAAATTATTATAATATTTAAAAGCAAAGAACATTTAAAATTATGGCAGAAACAGTTTTATCTGATAAAAAGTGCCCAGATTTAAATTGCATCATGTATAAATTATATTTTTTAAAAGTGGTTTACCAATTTCAGCATGTTCAAAAACCTAAGAAAATTACAGTGACCAGTAGTTGCTCTGCAGGAACTATATCACATTTCAATTATTTGTAAAGAAAAGGCAAACCTAAAATCAAATCTCTTTATTAAATTTTTTTATTAGTCATCAATACTTCACTATTAAACTATTGTTTTGCTTTTATTTCAATTACCAGACATGATAAATTAAGTTATCAAATGCAATTACAGAAATAATGCATAATTTCTAATTGATTCTATGTAAGGGGACATAACTCAGCAGTCCTTGAAATTTTAAAGATTTATTTAAGCTGCCTAAAAACAGTATAATTACATGTCAAATTAAATGATAAAATAAATAATTATTATTCAAAAAGGAAACACTATTTAATGACTGAGCATTCAAAAGAATGACAAGGAAATAGTAGTAATAACATTAATATTTAGACTACTTTGAAAACTACCACTGATGTTGCATTTTTTTTTCTGAACCAGAGTAAAATTAAAGCATATCCATGGTAAGCAGCTAACAAGTCCCTAAACTTTCAATTTGTAATTATAATTAACTAAGGGAAGTCTTTTCATAAAATGAATCTAAGGTGTGAAATGTAACTTTAAACATCTATATTTTTTCTATCAATAATTATTCCTGAAGTTATACAAGACTAATAAACTTTTTTTTTTTTAGATTTCTGAAAGTGACTATAGTATTGCATGCTATGCCTTCCAGCCTCCATTTAGTAAAAATACAGAAGAAACCTCGATTTAACAGACTCCCATTCAACAGACTTCAGAAACAACGGGTGCTGTCTGGTCCCCAGACAAAAGTCGTGTGTTGAGCTGTGCGAAAATACTTTGGTTTGGGTGCATTTTGTACATGTGTATGTAAACGTAAACACATATGTAAATGTCTGGATTTAACGGACTCCAAGCATTAATGGACACCCCTTCTTCCCCCACTATTAGTCCATCTGTAGTCAACTTGAGTAAAGAGTACCACTCTAACACTATGAAAGATTTTTTTTTTAAAAAAAAAAAGAAAAATACTCCACACCTATGAAAAATTTCATCATCAGGCTTATCTATTTTGTGTCCTATTCAAGAGTCTTGTCTAACTGTGGGAACTGACAAGACTATGCAGTACTGTTTTTCAGATGATTTTGATTTTGAGCAAAACTATCGTAACTACAGTTATCAAACTAGATTTTCTGAGAATTTGAAAACTTTATATTACAGTAAATTAAAGCATTATGTTGGGTTAATAAATGTTAATACCAATTCCTTTTTTTTTCTTGCAAAATTTCTAGATTTAAATTAAAACTTACTATTTTGGGGTTTTGTCAGAACTAATACAGACTATTAAAATGTTAGTACTTACCCTACTGAAAAACTAGGTAATCAATGGTGGAGTTTGTGTTAACAATATGTATATATTGTGTATAGAGTTTTCTTTTCCTTCGTCACCATTGTCTACAACTGTGAACATAGTTGATGAGGTTATTTGGTGCTATGGTTACTGCCATGCATTGCCAATTCTGCACTTCATGGAATCTGACACTTCAATCTTCAACAGGAAATGAAAAGTCTCTACTAGAACTCCTGTTTAGCTGTGGGAGGAAACTGAAATATCCAAAAGAAACCAATGCCAATGAACTGGTTCAGAAGAGCAAAAAGAAACCATGCTCACTCAACAGATTGGTATGTTATACATCTGGTTATCTGCTTTCCCAGTCTTCAAATGTGAACTACATAGCAAATCTTAAAATGGTATTAATAAGCAACAGTTTATCCTGTATTGGTCAGAACCTTTTACCTTGCACTGTCAAGACAACATTATTGTAGTAAACATAGAGAAAAAGGTAAAGTCTTTTAAGCAAGTTTTCCAAAAATAATGGAAATGCTATGGTATGCATTAGCATCCTCCTCTTTACAGTGTTTGTCGTTGTTGCTTTTTCCATGATTTATTTCTTGCCCAGGCAAAATACTTCAGACACCTCTACATTAGGGTTGATGATGTGGAACCAAAGACATTCACTAGTGCAATTGTTATCTGATCTGAGATTACTATTGTGGATGCTCCTGATGATTGTACCACCCAGAATCCTCTTGCAAGCACTGAACACTATCAACAGAAACAGAATACAAATCCAGAACTCTTCTAATGTGTCTAAAATAATGGCCCTCTTCATCTTCCCCAAAGGTCAGATACCACACGACCCAGCAGGTCCCAAATTAAGGGTCACACAAATGATATTCACATATTCTTTATTCCAGTGGTTCCCAACCTTTGAGCTAGCCCCAAATCAGGGTCCTGGGGGGAGTCCTAAGTAGGGTTGCGAAGGGTCATCAGAAGAAAATTTTTTGTTGCTTTTTTAACATACAGGGCAGGAGGGTGCCCAGAAGGCCAAGGTAACCCTGCCAATTAAGTTTTTTTAGTCTCCTTACCCATCATACAAGTACAAAATTGATACATTTTCCCATGAGCCTGGTTTTTACCAAGAATTTTCAAACGAGGATGATTTTTGCACTCTTCATTCATAGGTATAAAAAACGTACTGGTGAGTTGTGCTGAGTCCACAAAAAGAGCATAGCCACTGAATTTCAACAGATTTCTAATGCTTTTTTTTTGTTTTTCTAGTATCTTTTTGTTTCACTTAGCTTTTGTGTGTGTGTGTGTGTGTGTTCAAATGAATATTTTGTTTGTATGTGCTTAAATGAGCATCATCAGTGATTCAATGTGCATTTGCTTGTTTTAAGACACTGAATAAAAACCTTTTGAACCTGAATTTACATCAGATTTATTTCAATTTTAAATAATTAAAAAATGAAAATAATTATTAATCAAATATAATTACATGTGTGTATATTTATATTTATATGCATATTTAAATTTTATCAAAAACCTGAAAACCTCCTACCAATAACAGTTTCTTATGGAAATCTTCACAGAATGCATCGCAAAAAAAAAAAAAATAATAATATAAATTATAAGATTTGTTTTACATTATAAAAATTAGACTAAAGACAAAGCTAATAGAATCTTGAATAATTTAATAAAATTAAATAAATTTAGAATCATTATTTTTTCCAAAGAATGTTGATTAGATTACTCTGACATTTCTTACAGAAAAAGCAAAATAAAACAACACAAGAGAAAACCAGAATCTGTCCTGCGATATCATTTCTTTTGCACCGCAACCCATTTCTAAAAATTATTTTGCATATTTTTAATTTAGTTCTGACATTTTAATTTTCTCAAGTATTAAGTGATAACTTCAGGAAGCTAGCATTAAAAAAAGGTGCTTATTCACACATATCTTAAACTATAACGATACTAGACGAATGCTTTCTTTCATCAACTTACTGCAAAAGAAGATGATGACAGGCACGATTGAATGAATGTAGTACATGCAACATTCTTTGTTTGCTATTCTCGGCTTGTGTAGAAAAATTTCCAAAATACTAAATGTTTTTTTGATACCGTTTAACACAGTTTTCGCTTTCAGCAGACGGTTGTAGGTGATTTGTACACTTTTACTCAGAATTCTACTTCTTGGCCGGTTTCCTCTGCTCGACTACAGGCATCCCTACCTGAACTAGTACGGTATTTGTTAACAAGCTCCCCCCCCCTCTTTTTTTTTCTTCTTCTTGTGATGTCAGAAAGGAAGAAAAAAATAATAAACGTAATGGGGATTTTACCTCTATTAATCCGAACAACAAAAACCGGAATGAAATCCTTAAAGTTTTCTCACCAGTTGTTAACGGCAAACACACAAAAGCACCAGATTTAAAATTCAACTAGGTCACCTACTGGAGGACCTAAGCTCTCACCTTACTTTCTTAACAATGGAAAGTAACAAAACCTTTCGCTCAAAGGTGTGGGGGGGGGAGACTTTAAAGTTAAAGGACGTAGATGGTAAAAACTCGCGTTTGTTTTAAAAAATTAATCGTTTATCTATTTATTTATTTATTTTTTTTTTAAAATAACAAAAGAAAGAGTTAAGCGGGAAGGTTCTTCCTGGCCAGGTAGGTAGACTACAAGCACAGACGTACCATCCATCTAACAGGAAACCAACCGGCGGTACATGTTTCACCGTGTCTCCTCCTCGTCGGTCGCGAGCGTCCAGAAAGAACCCTTCGCCACGACCTGTAGGCTGGCTGTTGCTGGTAAAACCGAGAATGTAACCAACTTCCACCGACTCTACCGGGCGGGTCGGCGGCACTAACGGACCCCGTTCGTTCTCCCACCCGGCGGGCGAGCGAATCAAGGCAATTCATCATCATCATCAGCAGCAGCAGCAGCAGTCTGCAGGCGGGCTAGGGAGGCTTACAGAAATCCCACTCACCGTACGATATGTTTTCGCTCAGTTTCAGAGGCCCTCGTAAAATGTAAACGACGAACACCACAAGGACAAACCAAACCGCCCACAAATACGTCCAGGACCAGACGATCCATCCCTTCACTTTCTCCAAACACCGCGTTAGGACGCCCGCCATACTAAATTGGCAATTCGGCAGAAAATCCGATCGCCCAAACTTGTAAGCGTCGAGAGAAAAGGGAGGGAGGTTGAGTGGAGGTTAAAAAATAATAACTTGTTTTAGTAGCGAATCTGGTGCGCGTGAACGGTTTAATTTTTATTACTAAAATTTTTCAACCACTACTGCTCGAGCAAAAATTAAACGCAGGATGAACGTCAATGGTCATGGCGGTGAGTCTCTCCGGAGTCGGGTTGTTAAACATTGCGGGGAGAGATTGTTATTATGCTTAATTTTTTTCAGTAAACGGTAACCTTTTGGACATTGTAGTTGCTCTACGGAAACCATTGGTTATGCCCTTTCTTTTCTTTTTTTCTAAATATGTGGCCCCAGGATGGAAAGAGAAAGTTTTCCCCAGATGATATCTGCGATGTTCATTGTTTTTAAACTATAAGAGAGATGAGGCTTTTCGTTGTAGACTTCAGCCTACAGATGTTCTTGCGGCTCTATGATTGATTTTTTTAAAAAAAAATGGTTAAAAAACGTAGATTAGTGTTTTAACACATCCGCGTGTCAAATACTACCAACAGTCATATAAGTATAAATTAAATCAAACGTATTCTCAATCTGAAATATATATATATATTTATTTTTCAAATGCCATATGTATACAACGATAACAGTTACCTGTACGAATCCAAACCTACCGATTAGACTAGTCCTTTTTATTATTAGATCATACTCCTAGATTCGTCTGGCATCTTACATGTACGTTACATACAGATTTTTTTTTTTTATTTTTGTTGCAGATACCATAAAAAAAAATAAGTAAATAGCTGTCCATGCAAAGGAAAATGTTTGGAGCACATTACTTTGGAGAGGCAGTGTAACTGGTGAAACTAAGAAAACAGACGTGAGCTGGAAAAAAAAAAAAACAAAAAAAAAGAGCCATAAACATGTTTTCAGATTCATCAAAAAGTCCAGATTTTTCCTCCACTTCAAGTTCAACTTTTGGCACAAGTTTGCCTACTGATTCTGTTACAGCTACCACAGGCAGACGGTCTGGAATACTTTCTGCAAGTAAAGCTGCTGCTAACACTGATTCTCTTACAAAAATGGCTTTCACTGGTGGCCCAACATTGACAGGACACTTTCCCAAAAGTTCCAGTTCTGCAGTTTTGGGAGATTTCCACAATGCAAACAATGTATCTAATGTCACAGCTTCTAAGTCATATCCTTTTACTTCCTTTGGTACATTTGGTGGGACTGCAATACAGTCATCAAATAAGTCATCTAACCTTATTTTCTCAAATGCTATTACAAGAGGCCCTCTCATGGCATCTGGTAATAACAGAACCACTGCTCTTCAGCCTGACTTTTACAGTACTACTACTGCAGCTGGTACCAACACATCATCAGCACCAAACTTGCAGATAAATAACAGCAAAGACACAGTTCAACTTTTTTTCCCCCAGAAATCTCTGTTTAACAAAAATATAGCCACTACATTATTGCCATCCATTGACAGACCTGCAAGCAGTGAATCATCATCTGTTGCCTCACTCTTTCAATATTCACCAGCTTCACACTCTAGAGAAACAGAGTCTAAACTTTTCAACATTAAACATGGCTCTGATTTTGATTCAACCACAAATTCAGCTGCCCCCCCAACTTCTGGCATTTTCACTACTTTTGATACCAAGGCAGAGATTGGAGATGGAAAGGAAAAAGTCCATAGTGATTCATTTTTGTCATCAACAGACATAACAGCAGTACCTACTTTGTTTGGAAAACCAATTAAAGCAGCAATACCAGGTATTAATTTTTAATTAGTTGCACTTTTATAAATTCATTAAGACAAAAAAAAAGAGAAATAGTTCATGATTTTGTGGTACAGTTTTTAATGTTTCATTAAATGGAACTTTTAATCTTAAAATAATTTTTGTTTTAGGGTTCCTTTAGAATTAAATAGGGAAATGGTTGGCCAGTGGTTGATTACTGGACTGCCATAGTTGAGATCCAAAATTCATATCCTGATTGGAACTGATTTTGTTTGGCATACCTTCCTGGCTTGGTTTTTTTCTCATTCTTCACCACTAGCTGGCTGTATGGGTGTCCTCTCACATCTAAAAATGTAGGGTTCTAGTAAGGATTTTCTTGGCAAACATGGTAGAGGCTCCTTGGTTGACTCTTGACTGGCTTATATATCTTGATCACCACTCAGGAACTCTCAATCATACCAGCTTACTGCTGTGAGATGTCCTTAGACCTCTAAGTGTCAGGACAATTTTGACAAGAACTACCTGCTAACTATTAATGTTTATCCAACAGTTTTATTGTAAAATCAAAGTTAAAATACTGCCTACTGAAACCATCTTTCGTATCATGTTTCCTTAAATAATAATTATCTCTCTTCTTTTTTTCTGCAGATGTTAGTAAGAAAGAAGACTGGAAACAACTTGAGAAAAGAAAACTTATTAGGAAGGATAAAAAATCAGTTGGTAATAATCGTTAATGTTGATTGTTTCTTAAATGTATAGTTCATTAATATTTTAATGCTAGTCTCCTAGTTATTAGTAAAACAAATTGCCTTGTTAGCTAATAATAAGAGTAGCTGTCTGATGTGGAAAAATTGTACTTTTTCATTTAAAACCACAGTTAAAAATTATGCAGTTTGTGAGTGGAGAAATACTACAAAAAATATGATGGTCTATTAAAATAAAAGAAAAAAAATTTACTTGTTACAGTAAAATTTATGAACAATCCTTAACCAGATTAAATCCTGGTGATGACAACAGGGAAAGGTAACTGAAACGTAATTTCATTAATTGGGGTGATGGGAATGTCTGAACTAGCTCTCTATTTTTTGTAAATAGGTCATCACCTTTACTTTACATTTTTAGTGTAGTATTTTGTTGTTATTTTTTAAACTTTGAAGGGAGAATAAGTAGTAAAAACTTGTAATGAACTGACTTTAAAAAGAAAATGGTAGATCATTATGACTTTGTACAAACCTAAGTAATAATTATTAAACTATCTGCAGATTTAAGTGGTTTTGGAAATATATCACTGTAAAATGTCTAATCATTTACTTTAAATAACTTATAATCTACTGAATCAGTAATAGCAGCTGATTTGGTTTAAAAATAATTATTTAGATGTAGATAGGAAAAAGTTGGTTGACAAGATCTACAAATATATTTTATTGCATTGCAGATATTCAGCACAATTTTCACAACAAAAATATAAATCATGAAGTGGCATGTAATATAAAACCTGGTTTTCAACAAATATAAATTATATTCCAACCACACTTGTGCTATGGAAATAAGGAGAGAATAGTTTTATTGCCAAAATTCCATCTAGATAGACATCTTCCACTTTTTTTTTTCTGCTTTGGAAGATTTCTAAAAATAGTATTCAGATTAATGAATACATAATTTAAGCATCAGATTTTTAGCAGAAAAACAATAACCCAAGGTGGGCAAAAATTTGGAAATGAGTTATAAATTCTACTTAAATACTTTCTTTTATCTGAAGCAGACACAATGGTGTTTTTGAATTAGCTTTTCTACCAAATCTAGCAAATCAAATGTTAAAACCATTACAGAAGAGGAAAATTGTCTTGAAATCATTTATGCTTTTAAGAATTAACTCTTATTAACTTTTGAATAAATGCTACCTAAATTATGTTGTTTAGGCAGTAGGCAAGAATTAAGTTAACAAGAACTACTTGAGAAATGAATGCATAATAGTTGCTAATTTTTTTTTACCGCAGTGAATTGTGAATCATGCCTACCAAACTGTTTTTGTTTATGGTTTTATTCAGTATGCTTTAGTTCATGAACATATCAAGCCATTTTAAACCAACCAGGAAATTATATGCATGCTGCATCATGATACTATAACAGTTATTTATATGTAATGCTTAAAAGTTAAAATGCCCACTACATTTTTAACACTGCAGTGATAAAACACAGTGTGCTAATACTGACTTATAGTATATTGTTTTTTTGTTAGCAGTAAAATTACCTTGATTTCCTCATGGCTACAGATTCTACGGTCTACCAACTCATGAAGTTACCAGTCTATGGCTCCAGATATCATATTAGGGGTTATAGTCATTGCTCTGTCAGTTTCTAGTGATGGGTGCTACATCACAAATTAAAGCCACAGAATCCTTGTGTGATTATGCATGTTTTACAAATACAAGTTAATTTCCAAAATTTTACTGTAGATCAGTGGTTTTTAAACTGGGTTCTGTGAGTTATTTTCATGACATTTTATTTATTTCTACATTTTCCTAAAAGATAAAAAAAAAAGACCTTAAGCAAATTTCAAGTGTTTTCAATCTGACCATGAAATGTCATAGAAGATCGTGATAACTTACTAAAAATGGGCACTGGTAAATGCAACCTCTTAACTGCAGTGATGTAGCCTTCAGTTCATGTGAGGCATACAATATAAGTAGAAGCCATAAAAATATGTTAATCTTTATTTATTTATATTTTTAATTACTATACTTTTCCAATCTCTAATAATATAATTGCCTCCCCTATCATGAATCGTTGGCTACAAACCGGCAAACTTAAAGTAAGCACTGAAAAAAGGAGTGAAAACAAGAAAAACGAAACCATTTCTAGTGCTGCTGCTGCTGCATCTACTTCTATGTTGTGGGATAACTTCAGCAAAACCACCTGCTGCGAAGAAAACAAGTCTTGAGGATCTAAGCATAAGCACAAGTAAAAAATGGGAGTAGTATGATGAAGGGTTTATCAACTTCTTTCACTTAGACTGATAATAAAGGCAAACCAAATGGATTGTGTTGAATGTGAGAAAGTATTGAGTAACAGTAGTATGAACCCTGCAAAATTATTAAGATATCTTGACACCAAACATCCACTGTTAAAAGATAAAAGTGTTGAGTATTTTAAAATGAAATACGTGGAACTTCATCAGAAAAAAGGTGTAAATTTTCATATGACAATAATAAAAATGCACTTATAGCTTCTTGAATGAATCCACTGACATTGCAGGCTTAGCAATCTTTCTTGTTTTTGTACACTATATACATAAATCTTTTATTGAAGAAGATCTGCTTATTTGTATATACCTTTTTGACTAAAACTTTGGGAGAAAAAATATTTAAAATAGTTGATTTATGTATGAAAAAAAACATGGAATATCTTTGAATTTGTATTCTGGTGTACGCACTGATGGGGCTAATGGTTGGAAAAATGTCAGGTGCTGTGGCATGCTCAGAAATATAGCTCCACTTATTAAGCATAACCATTGCTGTTCTTCATCATGCATTTGCAATAAAACATGCAACAAGACTAAGGTGTACTCAATGTGGTAGTCAGAAATAACAATTTTATATAAGCAAAACCACTCATTTTACAGATATTTATTACATTGTGTGAAGAAATGAGAAGTCTGCATGAGACACTACTTCATGCCAAAGTGCAATAGCTATCTAGTGAAAAGGTGTTGGTTTGGTTTTATGAATTACAAAAAGAGATAAGATTTTTTATCTGAACATCTATTTGAATTGGCTCACAAACTAAGCAACAAATGTTAGATACAAAAGATGGCATACCTGGCAGATAATTTTGAAGCTTTGAATACAAATATTTTCAAAGTAAAATTGATTCAATTCTAATGAAACTCAAACTTTTTGAGTGAGTGTGTTTCTTATGGAAAATGAATGTTTTCCTTGTTGAAAGTGTCAAAAACTATGATTCAACACTTGTCTGACTTTCATACAACAGTTAGAGAATATTTTTTGCCTCCAACAGAAACATCAGATTGAATTCAAAATCCTTTCACTGCATCTGGAAATATATCTGAATTACATTAAAAGAGCGAGAGAAATTTTTACTCATATTTCAACTGATTTCATATTAAAAACAAAGTTTCATGAAATGGAAACTATGAGTTTATGGATTCAGCTTTCAAAAAAATAATCCCAAAATTGCCAATCATGCTTTGAAATATCTTACATTTTTTGTAAAAAACACATCTCTGTGAGATATCCTCTCTATATAGGGCAACAAAAAGCAAATATAGAAATAGGCAGAATGCAGATGATGTGCACTTGCAATTAACAATAATTGTTTCACATGTTAAGCTCTTATGCAAGAAAAATCTATTACATCCAAGCCATAGAACTTTTTTTTTTTCCATTAATTTTTAAACTGTGAATTATGTTTGTGAATTTCAAATAAGTGTATACCATGGACTATGTAACTAAAAATTACAGTGAGTATAAATTTTGTTTTATTACAATTTGTTCTACATTTTTAGAGCATAACCCTCTTAGGATTCTGGGGAAAAAAGAATTTTTAATATGAAATTTTCATGGTTGCAAAAAGTTTGAAAAGCACTGCTGTAGACTGTTTCCAGAAACAATATTTTGAGCATAGCACTAAAGCTGGTAGTACCGGAGAGAGAGAGAGAGAGAGAATCCTAAATAACAGATTATTTTTTTTAAAAAAAAATCACAAGAATAGGAAACAGTAGAAAAATTCACAGAAGCTCATTGGCCTTTGTTTTGTTTTTTTGTTGAAAAATTGCTTAATATTATTTTTAACTGATATTTTTCTAACACAAGGAAAAATATACAATGGTGATTTTGGACTTGCATGTTCTATCTCAGCTAAATAAAGTTACTGGGTTTTAAAAGACTGAACTTCAGTCATAAGTTATGTATTTTTTATGTATTAGTCCGTCTTTTTGCAATATGAAGTTTTTGTTGGGTTGTTTTTAGATTGCAACTTGACGTAATTTCTTAGCCAAATTATTTTTCGCCCATTCAGTGGTTAGCTCGCAGGTAATCTCTACTTGTCTGAAACGAGATATCTGAACACTTACCTTAGTATTGCTTACTGCTTTGGGTGAAGGTCGTTCCCAAATCATGTAGGTTTTGTGGAGTAAGATTCCTGAGCTTTGCACATCTACCACAGATGTCCAGAGATATTCATCAGGCGAAAGATCTGGGAACATGGCTAAAGGAATGCAGTAATGACCTTAGCCCTATGTGTCTGACAGTGTTGTCCTGTTACATGATCTCTGATGCCATTTGATGATGAAGAGGCAGGAGAATTATTCTCAATCTCATCTGAGTGACCTTGAATAATGAATGACCAGGCAGTGTTTCTGCAAGTTAAGAGCTACTCCATGTAATTGAATTTTCACTAATATAACAGTCTTGCTGAACAACTTTGCAACACAGCATTCTTTCCAGCAATGCCACATTTGTAGTCTGTAGTCAGATTTTATCAGAAAAAACTTTATGGCATGCACAGGTTAATCAAGTTTAGTGATGGCAACAAATGGATGTCTGACATGCAATCCTGCTTGATGAAGTTAGATTTCTGAAGGTTTGTCTAAATAAATACCTCTAACTACTGTCACAAGTTTGTAGGTAGCAGGTATCTAGTTGAGAGCTGATGACAACTTGAAACTGAAACCATTAATATTTGCAGCAACACCCACCTGCCTGGTGCTATTCTGAAACTGACCCCTTCAAGGAATCTTTGGTCACATGATATGCCTGCAGACTATTGTGGTGGATTTTACTGCATAAGTGATAGCCATAAACAACCATGCATTTTAAAATTCACATTTTAATACACTGATTTTTCAAAAGATTTTTGGAGAGGGGGTGCTCATGTGATGTCAACGCGTTTTTCACATTTTTAAAGTTGAATTTCTAAACAACTAAATCATTTCAGTCATTTGTAATAATTTTGATAAAATGTACCCTAAAATCTAATATCCCTAGATTTTTACACCCAGTGAAATATTTATATCTATATATTTTCTTTTAAAGACCAGAAAAGCAGAGGCCGAGGGTTATTTATTCGAGCAATAGCAGAAGCAACAGGTTCTTCAGTGCAGCAGAACACACCAGCTGAAAAGAAAACTCATCATCATACCAAGAAAGATTCTTCGGCTGAAGGTGAAAACATTTGTGGATTTAACAAAAACTATTTTAAAATCTACCCAGTATTATTCTGATTTGTGTGAAGGACAAGGATTGATAGTTTTTGTTTATTTTTCATAGCACTATTTATTTCTTTATTTAACATATGTAATGCCTTATCATTGCTTCTTGCACTTCCTTAATTGTGACCTTTATCATCTAAATGTTTTGTGCCACAACAGATTTAAGTTATATACAGTGCTCCAAAAATGCTGTTACCAGGTTGCCATTGGAAACCAAAAAAAATCTAGCTGGCAACTGTCTTTCCTGATAACTATCAGTGACCACAACCAGACTAATATTAGGCTACTAAAATCTGTATGGATCATTAGCTTGCAAATTATGGACAACTAAACAATTCAATAAAGTGATAAGCTTTCAATTTATGATCTCAAACAGCAAGAAAAACCGTGATTTTATGAATCAAATTATGTCTAGTTTTAAGAAATGAGCGACAACATGACAAGCAGAAGTGTCACATGAACACCATGGAAAATATAAGAACAAGGAAGAAGTATGCAAGTAGGAGTGAAACAAAGGAAGAAAATGACCATTACACCAAAATGACCTTGTCAAACTTTTGATACAAACAGTTAAAAGTTGGCTGTAGATTTGATGTATACCAGTGCATTTTGGATTTACCTGTCATCTTTTCAAACTTCCTTTCCTTTCCCTGCTTAGCAGGTAGCTTGGAGTGGCCATAGGGCTTTAGGGATGGTAAATCCACTCAAAGTGAAATTATTTTCAGAAGATACATAAGGCTTTACTTAGGCAAAGAACGTGATTGTGAAGTCCAGTGTGAGCAGCAGAAATCAATTTTTGGGTACTTGGTTAATTAATAAAGCTATGGCTGCCTATAAGGCAAAAAAAAATTCACTTGAACTCCATATTGTGACCATATTTTAGTTAGCAACTAGAAAATTCTGCTGGCTAACAAATATTTAAACAATTTTGGTGCTCTGATTATATGCATGTATACATTTCTTTTTTAATGAAATTTTATTCAAGCTAGGGAAAAATAAGAAAAAATTAGCTTTTATCTAAACCTTTGCAATCTTTCTTTAATTGTTAGTCTGTTGCAAAAATGTTTTGTGGTAATTTTCCCCTTCTCTAATAACATTTTTTATGTATAAACTTAATTTCAGGCATAGTATATTTTTTTCCTTAAAAGTAAAGTTGATTTGGTATTTAAAAAAAAAAATTGTTTGCTTGTTTGTATTTTTAAGGGAATAAACCTTCAACTACACTTAGAAGAACGAGTCAGTCACGTCTCCCATCAGATGATTTTACAAATAAAGTGGCACTTGTATGCAAAAATGTACCGGGTCGATTCAACACTAGTGTTTTTCTGCGCAAGCATTTCTCTCGTTTTGGTGAAGTGTCAAGAATGTTTACCTATCCGGCTAAAGGAACAGCAACTGTACATTTCAAACAGCATGTAAGTTCCTGGACTGGTTGAGGAGGGGTTCAGTTTGCTTTTTTAATTAGGATGGTAGTTGCATATACTCGCACACGCACACATATATACATTACTACTTTTTAAAATTAATATTTCAAACTGTACCTTATTTCATTCCCAACAAAAGAGAACCAACTTGGGCACAAATAAAACACAAAAATGGAATACTCTTGCCACTTTTATAGTAGAGCTTGCAAAGAGTTAAAACAAAAAAATGTGCAAATTTAAGGCAAGAAGTGAAGGAGCACAGAAGTTTTTTTGTCTATTCAAAACAAGACTTCAGATATTTACAAACAAGGTTTCCTGAATTTGAAGTTTGAAATCATAACTAAACATATCACTTTTATCTATCTTCAACACTTATTTGATTTTGAGATGTTATAGCACACTCACATGTGGAAATTCAATTCACAATTTAATTTTTGATAGCGTGAGCCAATATTGAATTCCATTTCAAGTTGTCCAACATTTGGGGTTCACAACTAGACCAACATGGAGGTGAATATGTTCAGCTGTTCTCTGATTGGATAATATGATACATACATCTTGGAAGCCACCATGATGTATACTGTACACCAGTGAAAGAAAGACGGAAAAATGTAAAGAAATCTAGAAACTGTGATCATCAGTTGCAATTTGTTTGACCTTTAGTCTAAGCCCTACATTACTAAGTCCATGACATTCAGCACATTGGGTTAGCACATATACCTCCAACTTATCCTCAGTATTAGTCCGCCATGATTTGCTTTCTAGGGTTTTCTTTGAGGTCTGTAACATATCCTCTTCACACCAGTTCCTAACACTTCCTTATATCACTACCATTTTCTTAATTTCCAGCTTAAAAGTTGCCGTGTACATCTTGTGTGACTTTACAAGAGGTATTTTCAGATGAGATAGAGGATTTGTTGGTGGTATTTGTGCATATAATTAAAATTGTAAAAGGATATAATGTAATTGGTGAACACGGTCATTATTGATCGTGTAATTTTGCATGCTTCGTTGAGCATATTAATGATGAATTGCTCACTCAACTGTCAAACATTCTGGGCAGTAATTTCTGTGGTCTGTTTCAAATGATCATTTTTACAGTTTATTTCAAGATAGCACTTTTTCATTTTCATTTTTTTTTAGTAAACAATTTCATTGACTAGCCATAGATAAGTTGAAGCCTGGACTCACATGCTGAAAAACATAGTATATTTTTATTTTTAATAAGGAAGCTGCTGCGGAAGCAAAGCTGAAAGGCCATTTCTTGGCTCCAGGAATTCTAATCCAAATATTCTGGCGATCGTATTCTCCTCCCAAAAAAGTTCTGGCTCCTTCATTACCATCTTCAACAAAATCCTTAAAAGGTGAGTACAGGTTTTTCTTTTTTGATGGGGGGAATAATCTGGTCTTTCTTGAAAGAAGCTTCTTGAAGACTGGATTATCTTTAAGGAACTTCTTATTTGAATGTGAGTGAATGTAAATATCCAATTGCTTCTGATATCTAGGATTTATCTAGACATGGTATGGGCAGCAAAATTAGTTTAACTTGGAACTGTTTTATTTTTTTTTAATTAAAAAATATAAAACAGTTTATCAATATTCTTTGGTTCCCTGCTAAATGGTTGATAAGAGCGATCATTCTTTCATCTGTAATAATCTTTCTACATAAAAAAAAATTTATGAACTGTGTAATGATTCTTGTCAAGTACAAACCCATTTTATTATTTTGTGAAAACTATGGCATTGTTGTGCTACTGTTAAATTCATGCTTAGAAATGAGCCAATTTTATGGTTTTGTCTTGCAGAACCTCGCTAATTGCTATATGATAATTTTGTTTAAAATGCTAAATCTAACATTATTTTAACAGAAGAAGAAGAAAAGACTACCACTGTGCCATCATTATTGAAACATCCATTTACTAAGAAATCCCCTTGGATGGAAAATGATGAGCTGGCAGATGAACTTCAGAGTATGGTGGGCACTACAGATATAACTGATGAGCATGTGAAAAAACTGGATCGTCCAGATGATCAACTAATCCCTCAACTGCTTGCTGATATTCCAAAGCGAGCAGCTGCTTCAGTGAAATCAGAAATTTCTACAAGACCAAGGGCAGCAGAGAAAAGTAACTACATCCTCTTACTTTCATATATCTTTTTGAGAATATATTATTTATACCTTCATTCTTAGTATCAACACAAGATGGCAAATATCTGGAGAATCTATGAGAGATAGAGGAGGATTCCTCTGTTATATTTAGTTTGTAGTGTAGAGGTGTTGGTGAATTCAGTGTGCTTGGCAAAAGTTTTGTTTAAAAAAAACAACACAGGACTATGAAACCAAGTGTTTTGTTTAGTTATATATTATACAAGAAAAGGTATACTACCTAACTGTGCACAAAGCAGCTCTTACCTACTGTTACTGAATTCTTTTGGGGAAAAAATGCTTGAGATGCTATTCTAGCAGAAGTGCGTTTTTTTTCCTCCATTCAACGGCACATTGCCTTGTATCTCATGATGAAAGTGTGGCTTTTTAGAATGTTTGTCTTTACGTTGTTTATCATGGTCAGCTTATTATAACTTTGTGATTAACTGAACAGCTATGGTACTTAGTGAAGCAATGCTGTCGTTATCCGAAGGTTCATCCACATCCTGCAACATTAACTTGCACAGCTTAAGATACAGCTTATCAAAGGAAGGCTCGTGCCACCTTTAATTACGTGTAAAACAAAAGGATAAAATATTGCCAGGTATTACTCGTAGATATAAAATGAGGTGAATAGAAAAAAAAAGATTTCTTTTGTATATTTTTACTCAGATTTACATAAAGACTTAATTTTTAAGTCTGTCTTATGAGTTTATTTTTGCAACTTTATCAAATTAGTTATTTTACTGGATTTGTTCAATGCTGAAAATTAACTTTTTGCTTATTATATATTTTTTCGATTTTTCTAAAATAGAAACACTGAGCAGTTTGAAAATGATGGTTGCAGTAACAGCAGCAGAAAGAGTCCAGTTGCTTGAGCTGAGAGATAAACTGCTTCGCCAAGGTTTGACCATCTTTCTCATCTAAGTTTTCAGTTGGATACCTACTCATTAAATTTTCATTATCAATAAAAACAAAAATAATTTATGTACTGATAACTTTGCATGTTTGACCTTTGTCTTATTCTCTATAATATAAAAGAAAGGGAAATACTGGATGTTTTATAAAGATATACTGTATATCTGATTTATTTGAGGGAAAAAGCAACCTTTTATCTTGGTAAAGCATTATATCAGATATACTTGGAAAGTGGTTTTGTTGGTTTCAGTCATTATTAGTACTTTAAATTTTAGGGAGCAAAAGACAAGCCAGCCTCACCACAGCCCAAGTTTTCATAGGCACGTGTGAGGATATGTGCCCAGAAAAGGAAAGGTACGACAGAGAAGAAAAACGACGCCTTAGCATCTGTGAAATTCTGCCGGGGACAGTAAATCTGGTAATATGTAATTATGTATTTGTTAAAACTAAATTTTGTTTTGAATTGTTTACCAAAAAAAAAAAAGTTTGAAATTTTACCCAGGTTTCTTTTGTGATGACCTGGGCCATATCAAGTATTGCTGATATTTGTGATGGCTATTCTTTGTCTTTGGTCAAAAGCTGATCTTGTTTACTCGTGAAAGTTGTACCAAAAATGTCTGTCTTTTTTAAATGCAATAAAATACATATATTTTCAAATTGAAATTCTTGCACCTCGGTGATGTGGTTTTCATAGTTATTGGTGTGTGGTCCCCATCACTGGAGAACACTTTTGGGCAGAGTAGAGGGAATGGTGGTGGACACTTCCTATCCTGTGGGGTGCAGTCTGAGAAAATCATCTGAGCAACAAAAAAGCCCAGATGGTTTTCTATTTAAACTGTGTAGAGGGGAGGGGCAAGGTGGATCAACACTATTCTATCAACCCCATACCATTTGCATAAAAGGCCAGTACACTCTATAGACTAATCTGCTGTCGCATATGTAGTATAAGATATAAAAGCCAATGATAGCTCTGATTCATTATTTATATATAAGTTAATTTTTTATCTTATAAAGCCATATCCAAAAGTTGACCATGCCCGTGCAATCAAGGAATACAGCAGATCCTCAGCTGACAAAGTAAGTGCTTCCAAACCAATAACTACTGGAACTGTTTCTTCGACTTTTTTTTATTTTTACCATAAAATCTATTTAATCTTTTACCTAAGTGAACCACCACGGGAGGAGGGTCAGATGCTGCTATCTGTTATAAAAAAACGTGTGACTGAAACACACAAATGAAATGCTTATTTCATTCATCTCAGTTTGATTGATTACACTGGCCAACATTTTTTCCTGCTGACTAAGATCTCTGACACTTGTTTTTAACTAGTTTTGGGGGCGCTGATTTAAAAAATAAAATCGGTTTTTGCCCATCACGTCAAGTTTTTGTTCTACTGGGTCTTAAAATGGTTAACTTTTAACTTGGTCAACAAGGAGGATACACAAATATCCATGTTTCTTGTGCCTGTGGGATAGTAGAGCTAAGGACAAGCAATGGACTCAGAAGAACTGGCTGGCGAGAACACGCTTAAATGTCGGAGAACCGAATATCAAAAACCAACTACTCATAGATCGGGTAAAAGTCATCTTTCCTCCTCTCCACATCAAACTGGGTCTAATGAAACAGTATGCTAAAACTCTGAGCATAGAAGATGATTGTTTTAATTACATATGCACAACATTTCCTAGCCTCAGTTATGAAAAAATAAAGGCTAGTGTGTTTGATGGGCCACAAATCAGAAAACTGATGAGAGATCAACATTTCACAAGCTCCATGAATGATATGGAGAAAAGAGCATGGAATTCTTTCGTGGCTGTTATGAGAAATTTCCTGGAGAAACAAAAAAGCTGAAAATTACAAAAATCTTATTCAAACATTGCTTAAGAATTTTAATCGTCTGGGTTGCAACATGAGCATAAAGGTTCATTTCCTCAACAGTCATCTTCATAAATTTCATGAAAATCTAGGTGACGTAGATGATGAGCGAGGTGAAAGGTTCCATCAAGATATACAAGCTATCGAGGAGCAATACCAAGGAAAGTGGGATACTCGCATGATGGCCGACTACTGTTGGAGTATTAAAAGACACTGTCTGGAAATGAAGCACTCCAGAAAAGCCTACAAATGAAAATTTAATCCATGAAGGAAGAATGTGTCATTTACTGATATCGGTTAATGTAAATAAACCCATGTCTGTCATTGTTTTGTTTGTACGGTATTCTAAATGAAATGATAAGAATAGGATTGAGGTGATTGTGGAAATCATTTTTATGGCGATTGATCGAAAATGGGGGTATGCTGTAGAGCAAAAACTTGACGGGATAGGCAAAAACCAATGTGATATTTGAGTTCAGCACCCCCAAATTAGTCAGAAACAAGTCTCAGATATGTCAGCAAAAATTGTGTTGACCAGTGTTATGATTGTTTCACTTAATAAACCTTTGATTGTGGTGTTTTTCTGTTTTTGTTTAAAGGTGGTTTTAATAAAAATCACCATGAATTAATATTTTTATTTGAAATGAAAGATGATTTTTTTAAAAAAATTGATTTGAAGAGACATGTTTAGCTCTTGCAAGGAGTTATAGAGGGATTTCTGTAGGCCTTTTGAAAATGTTTCTTTGACAGCTGCAATGAACTTGAATGGTGCCTGATCAAACAGAGTTTTCTACCATTAACTGAACCTTCGTCCTACCCCTAATAGTTGATAGCTGGAGGGTTTTTCTTGTTATGTGCCCTAAATGCTCATTTCATTGCAGCAACCAACCTCGATTAAGCAAGCCACAAGATGCTGTTGACATACTCCTCAACTGTCACCATTTTGGTTTCACAACAATTTAATAAAAGCTTTAAGCGCATGGCTTTCTGTGCCATTTATTTGTTTATCTTATGCCTTTAAGCAGTTTTTAGACATTGAAACTAAAAAAAAAATTCATAAGCATTAACTATTCCTGATGGAAATTTTTTTTTTTTTTAAATTTCGTTTTTGCTACTACTAGTTTGATTATTTCTTTTTTTGTATTTAATATACAGAGATTAAAATAAAAATAATTCATTGATTTCAATGAATACATTTTTTTTTTGATCATATATATGTTACCTAGTCGCACTTCTAATAATGATGTAAACTATTTTATTCAAAAGGAAGAACCACTTCTTCATGAGCTGCGGCCATCACATGTGCTCATGCGTACTATGACTTACCTGTTGAAAGAGGTAGTGGATACAGGCTGTGGACAGTGGTCTGAGTGGTATGACTTTCTGTGGAACAGAACCAGAGGAATCAGAAAAGTACTAATTGTGTACATTCTTTCTTTCTTTAAAAGAAGTTGTCCTCCTTACATTGATGCTACCAGATATTTTTTTTTTACAGCAGCATTCTTTACACGATAATTCTTTCATTAGTCAGCAGTTTTCAAAATGTAATGGTGGCTTTGTTTATTTTTAAGTAATTTGTTAACGATGAATAATAAAAAAAGACAAACCACCATGCCAAGATCATGTTCCATGTTGTGCTTCAATATGGGCTCCCCTCTCCCAGTCTATAGGTAGGGTTGTACCCTTATCATATCTCTCTCCTAAAATGGCTGGTATGAAAGGTTAAAAAAACTTTTTTTTTTAAATGTTCTGTATTCTAGATACAAAATATAAAAGTTAATGCATCACAGTGGAGCTGAATGACTTTGGCAATAGTGTATTGTTGAAGGCATAATCTATACCGATCATCACTTTTCCTGAAGAAACTAGAGAAAAATAGCTGGTGTCTTTCATACAGAAATCACAGCTATCACTGAAATGCATATTTAAAAAGTGCTTACAGAAAGGGGGTGGAAGACCTTTCTGCCAACCCTCATAAGACTGCAGGGTACAAACCATCAGCGGCAGAGCTTTCCCTGGACAACAGGCCTGGTGGACAGGACATTGCAAAAAAAATGGCAGAAAATTCATTGGATTGAAAAAATCAAATTTTTTTTTTTTTTTTGAAATTTTTCTTAGATTTTTTTTAACTGTGTGTAATGGTCAATATAAATAGTAAATATCAAAAAAAAAAACTAATAATTTAAGAAATGTATTAAAATTGGACTACAGTATTTATTATGCTTTAAAAAAAAAACAACTTAATTTTAATACCTATACACTCTTCCTTTCTGTAATGGTTAAATAAATTTCAAATCTGAAATTTAAGTCCACTCACAATTTTACTTAATTGCGTTGTGTTGGACTCTGGTCTTTATATGTATGGCTATGCAGTATTATGAAGTAACACGTCCAAGTTAATGTTTTTTTAAGTCACTGGGTATACTATATATTTATATATGGTTAAAAGCTTTATTATTAATGTTATCTTTTTGTTGTTTGTTGAAGGGTTTGTCTGTTAACCCTCTACCTACTATTTACTTTTTTAGGACATTACTCAACAGCAAATCTGTAACATGGATGCTGTGGAGCTCACAGAAAAATGTTCGCGTTTCCATATCTTCTGTTCGGAGTGGCTCTGCGAAGAAGATGCGGCAACTTTTGATGAGAAAATTAATAATGAAAACCTGACAAAGTGTCTCCAGAGTCTGAAAGAACTTTACATGGACCTGGACAAGAAGATGCAACTCACCTGTCCTAATGAGGCAGAGTTCAGGGCATACATGGTGTTGATGAACCTCAATGAAGGAGATATTTTGAGGTGCAGTCACTTTGTCATCAACTGCTTAGAGAAAGTTTAGAAATAATCATAAAATGCATTTAACAATTTTCATTTGTTATCTTTAAATTGTGACTTTTTGTATACATTAGATTATTCATGTTTCTTTTTTCTTCTAAACCCCTATTTTTGTGGAATGGACATCTGTTGAACATTTGAAGTTTTCTTTTCTGAGAAAAAAAAATTCAAATGCTGTCTACTTGAGCAGAGTTTATTTAGATATTAAAATGATTGTTTTCTAGCCACTGTTTTTCCTTCCTTTTTTTTTTCTTAAACCAGAAAAGCTATCTTTTTTTCTCTTTTTCTTTACACTTCATTGCTAAATATCCCAACTGAGTCTTTGTCTTTTAATTTGTATTTATCACAGAGAGGTGCAGCAGTTAAGACCAGAGGTTCGTAACTCTGCTCCCATCCATTTTGCTCTCCGTGTCTACTCTGCTCTTAACAACAACAACTACATCAGGTTTTTCCGGCTGGTTCGGCAGGCCTCTTTTCTAAATGGTTGTATCATGCACCGCTACTTCACCCAGATTCGCAGCAAAGCACTGATGACAATAATGAAAGCATTTTGCTTCGTAGGAAGGCCTATCAAGGTAAAATTCTTTCTGGTTTGGTATAAAATAACAAAAGTTGCAGAAATTGTGATTCCCATAGCTTGTTTTTGTTTTGTTGTTTATTTTCCAAAATTCAAACAAAAATTATTCAGAGTTAGACAGCATTAAAACAAATTTTTCAAAAGTTTTTTTTGTAAAAAAGCATATTTTAGAATGTACACTTTTAATATTCTTTGTATATAAGTTTCCTGTGCTTCTTGATTAAATAAAACTTTAACTACTTCAGAAGAGATATTCCTTTTTGTGTTTCTTCAGCACTTTAAAAGAAATGCTTAGGATTCTCTTAATATTGCTCAGACTTTTATTAAAATACTTTGGGCTGCAGATGGTCAAGTGCATGACTTCAGCTGACTTTGTTAAGCAAACCTTTCATAGAATTATTCTGTACCAATCCATCAGCTTGGAGTTTTCTCGGGCACTCCCACAACTAAACAGCAGTTATAGTACAGACATTACACTTTGAAGACAGAAATGAATTGAATTGAAATAGGGACTTGAAAAAGTTGAGTAGTGGGCTTATGATGTAAAAACAATGAGTACTTAACATTGCTAAACAAACAAAGATTGCTATAGTTTAGTATATAGTCACAGATAAAAAGAGAATAGATCTTTGCTTTGCTGTAATTAATTTTTTTTTTTGAATTTTATGTGATGCATGTTGAATAGCTTCTGTGTTAGCAAAGAAGATACCTGTTTAAGACGTATCCATCTAATTTTTGTCTTAAGTCTTTGTTATCCATTTGTTGTGTGTATACATCTATGTTTATTCTATGCAGTATAATTTTGTTAAACTTTTTTCTCTTCTACTTTTATGCAGTATCATCTTTTAGAGTTGGTACGCACTTTAGCATTTGAAAGCATTGAAGAGGCTAGCAACTTTTGCAAGCACTATGGATTTGTGGTGGAGAATGAGGAGATTATATTGGATCGGACAGCATTCATAGAACCAGAGATGGCTCCTGGTCCCCGAAAAGCAGGCACTGTGATCGAGTATAAATGTACATCATCTATTGGTGAGGTTAGACATTTTTTCTGTACTGAGTCTTCAGTTTTGCCTGATGTGAAGTAACACTATATATGTTGTGATATGAAACTAGTGGCAGCAAAAATTATAAGCAGATTTCATGATTTGGTCCAGACAATGTATATTTGCAAAATAAGGCACTTTCTTGACAACCAAATCATTAAATACATTCTAGTATTTGGTAGGATACCCAAAATTACTGATCACAGCTCAACATTGAGTGGGCACTGAATTGATAAGCTTGTTGCAATAGTCAACCGTAATGCTACCCCATAATTCTTTGATATTTTCATACAACTTGTTCAATTTCACCATCTTTGAAGCTCTAATCCCTCTACCTAGTGTATGCCACGTTCTCTTTTGGATTTAAATCCAGAGACTGAGGGAGCCATTCAAGAAGAGCGGTTTTTGTGGTTTGGAACCAATGCTTAGTGATATTTGCAGTGTGAATAGGTGCATTGTCCCGCTGGAAGATCCAAGGGCAAATTCTCATCAGCATATGCTTCAAGGACATTTCTCAAGATGTGCAAATATCTGTTGCTGTTCAGTTTCCTCAGTTTTGAAAATCAGACTGATCCCATGTCCTGAGAAATGTCCCCAAGTCATAATGCTCCCACCACCACCTTGAACAGTCAGAATAATACAAAACTCTTTACCGATTCTGCATCGGAAATATTGCACACTGTCGGAACCAAACAAATCAAACTTGGATTCATCTGACCAGACAACTTTCACATTTATGGGATCCAGTTGATGTGCAAACTTGAGTTGGCACAAGCAGTTCTCTTGGGAAATGAATAGCTACTTCCTGGTGACTCTCTCATTTAGTCCAAACTCATGCAGTTGGTTCCTGACAGTCCGCACACTGATTCTCATCTTTCCACTGCTGAGTTTCCCTACGGATGTCCACAGTTGTCATCTTATGATTGGCTTCAGATAGCCTATGGATGCGCCAGTCCAATCTTTGGGTGGTAGTTTTTCTAGGCCAGCCAGAATGCAGACGATCGCTATACTGTCCAGTGACTTGGTAGAGATTCCAGGTTTCTCTGCAGGCTGTTTCACTGCTTCCGATTTCCTTGGAGATTTGAGAATAAAGGAATTTTAGCTTTCGAAGCTTAACAATTCTTGAACAAGCGGTTGGAGAAAGACTAGACTTCATACCCAATTCTAAGAAAATAATAATTATATATTAGCTACACGAGTGATAAGTATATCTAACTATTCAAAATCTGCTTATAGTTTTTTTGCCATTATCAGAAAAATGATTTTGTCATTTTGTGAATAAAATCTTTTTCATGTAAATTTGTGCTAGAACTTGAAAAGCATCAGAAACCCCGATAAGTTACCTTTTGTCTGGTGCATAAATCGCACTGACTGTTATTGGTCATTTTAGCAAAAGTTACGAACATTTGAAAATTTTTTCTCCAAATCTGCTTATAATTTTTGCCGCCACTGTAAATGACCTGCTTGCACTACAGCTAACTGGCGTTATTTCTTTTGTATTAAATTATTTTGTCATTGCTGTTAAAATTATAAAAGAAGTTGGATATTTATGGTGCAAACAGCAATTACATATGTTTGTTCGTGTGTTCTTGTTTGTTTTCAATTTTAAATTGAAACAGTGTAAAAGGACAACAAATTAAACCAGCATGTCGTCGTCAGAATATCAACAAAAAAAAAAACAATTTTTATACATTTTTTAAAAAAATAACTTTAATAAAAATTACAAAAATCAGGAAAAACCCTATCTGCATTATTTTTGTTTCTAAAATGTAATAGACTTTAATCAGAAAAAATTGGCCAAAGAAAAGTTTTCAGCAATATCTTATTTTGCTGCATTCAGTAATTTTGGTGTTCAGTAAACATGTTCATTTGGAAACTGCTTTTTTAAGATGCTGGAGTTTTTGATATTTTGTTTCTCTGAGCATCTGTTGTGTAGAAACTTGATCTCTTTAAGACCTGCATTACTTTTGATATCTTTGATAGAGTAGAAAACAAACTCATCTGCGTACTGTTAGAACTTATTTCTAAACCTTTCCTGTCATTGGCAGACTAAAATACTCCTGAAAATGTAAAGTTGGGAATGATTTTCTATCTGCTAAAGAGTTTGCTTGTTTTAAAAATAAAACAATTAAAATTTCAGGTCATCAATGGAGGCCCACATCTGCACCTCGAGTTACCTGTACCATATTCCAGCTTTGATGAACAAGGGAAATACAAAGGATTTGGTGAAGATCTTTCCTCTTTGGCAGGTGAGCACATTGCCATTTTGTAATTACAAACTGACAAACAGGAGCAAGGCTGGTGAAGAAAAACCATATAGCTTACACATTGGAATTTATGAACCTTGTCCTCAACTATTTACTTGCAAAAGCTTTGCATTGAATTTTAAATGACATACAATAAACATTTTTTTAAATTTGAAAAAAAAAAATACTGCACATTACTTTAAAAAGTAAGGTTCAAAATATTCTGAATTAATTTTTTGTATATCTGCCAGTGGTGATTAAGTGGAACCTATGTCATTATGGTGATGGTATTTCGGCCAGTTTTCATTTGAACATTATTATATTTATGTTTGCCACCTCTTTATTTATTTATTTTTTATTAGAATTTATTTGGATGAAAACACTTACGGTAATGAGAACAGCAAAATGGAATTACTGCTGTCTATTATATTCAGCCTCAATGCTAAAAATTACTGATAGCAAATTTTCAAAAGCATGTAAGGAAAATAAGTATCTCGCATTGATGATGATGTTTAGATTGCTGTCTTGCTTTCTTTTGAAGTGAAGAGAAAAAATAGCGATGCCACACAAAACAGCAGAACTATGAAGTGCATAAAGTTACAGTTTGTGGTCTTTCTGATAAGAGAGCTCTGGTGTCACTTACACATTACTAAATAGTATTTAAATTTACTGATAATTCTATATTAATGACACAGGCTGGTTATTTTTAAAAAAAATGTTCTTTTAATAAATTTTAATGAATAGTTTTCATAATTGTAATTAATGAATCTGTAAACAACAACTTTTTTTTTAAGTATACCACATACGTTGCACAGCTATACCTGAGGGCCAGTAACCCTCTAAGTAAGTTTATGTAATCCAACGTTCTATAAAAAGTGATAGCCTTGTGACAGTAAAAATACATCATGTGGTATTGGACCCCTCCCACTGTTGCAGAAACGTTAATTTTTACTCACATGAAGGGTGTTTTTAAACTCTCTTGGCTTGTTTAATTTTGGAGTTATTGGGACTGACTTAAAATCAATGTAAATCAATTCAAAACTATTTTACAAAAACAATGCGAATTGTAAAATGCACTGTTATGAAAGTCAAATGATTTTAATTACTACTTGGGATATGAGCTTAATAACATGTTAAGTTCCAGTTGCTGCCTTGTTTGTTTTACAGAATTATGTGTGCCATGCATAATTGTAATAAATGAATACTATTAACTAAACAAAGAGACCACTTGTTTGGATCTGATATTTTTGTTTTTTTGCTAAAATGGGTAATAAATCTAATAAAAAAAGAACAACAAAGCTTGACATATCTTGGCATGGGTCAGGATGAAGCATTCAGATAGTAGCATCTTTTTCTTGCTCAACTTAAACATGGGGAATACTGTTGTCTGCTACTGATAAAATAATGCATGAAGTTTAAAACTGATAACACCTCTGACAGTAGGAATTTTTGTTGTTGTTAACTGATTAATGATAATTGTTCTTTTAAAGAATTTTAATAAGAGAATTGGGTTGTTGGTGGTTCACTGGTTAGTCTGCTGTACTGCCAAGTCTGAGGGATTGGGTTTGATTCCTGGTCAGGGTTGGCTTGGTTTGGTGTGCCATCCAGTCATAGTAAATGTCCTCCCACATCTAAAAACGAAGAGTTCTATTAGGAATTTTCCTACTGAAATTGGAAATGCTAGCTCCTACATGGTGCAGGACTGGCAACATCCTCTGGCAGCAGGTTACTGTGTTACTGCACTTCCTCAACAGGGTTGTCTCCATTGTAGAGAGTGGTATGACCAAAAAAAAAATAGAATTATTTTTAAATTTGGTAAAGCTACTAATTCGTAAAAAATATTCTGATGCTTTTTTTTTTTTAGAAGTTGGTGGGGTCTTCATTAACCTGTCTCAGCTTTATTAAAATATTTTGAGGAAACAAAATTATACTTATTCACACACACACACACACACCATTTATACTTTTTAAACACTGTTGCTTTTGTCTTAGTCATTTCCATAAGCCAGTTTTATTTTGGTAAAGTGGGAGTGGTAATCAGTCTGTATTTCATGACAATGAATTGTACAATAATGTTCAATTGGTGTTGAAATATCCATCTCAAGTCCACATGTCTTAAACTTGGCTACTACACATTGCTTACATGATGGTGATGACATTTTGTGGCCTGCTTACACTACAATTTTGGTCTCAATTAAATGAACAACCCTCATATATAATTAATATTTATAAACTAAACATAACTTAGATGTCTAGAATTTTTAAAACAAAACTCTCCTATTCTTTGCTGGATGTATTTACATTTTTTTTTTTCTGGAATTTTCTCTCATTAATTCTTACCAGTATAATAGGATGGTTTTCCAAATTATGTTTAGATAAACCATTGTACTTAAAGTAAAGACTATTGAAAAATATGTACCCAGATCAATACTTTACCAACTACAATCAGTTAACAAGTGTACAATGCATTCATAGAAACCTGAAAAATTAATGTTATGTTATTAACAATACTTTACAAATTGCAGTTAAGTTTACTTACAAAAAAAGCCCCATTTTTGAGAACCATATATCTAATGCATTTTTCATCATGTTACTATACAACAAACCTACTAGGCAAACTGTTCCATGTAAGGCTTACAGATTTTTAATCTGATATAATCCTTGTAATCTGAAAGACCAAATTTTTTTTAAAAACTGAGAGTCACTTGTTTCTTACTTTCTAGTATTTTAAATGTCTTGTGTCAGTCCCTATGTGATCTTTGGTTATGTTGTTATAAATTGACAAACTTTTTTTAATTTGCTCCATGGACATGATAAAGCAATTATCATTGACAGTGTTGCTTTTTGATATCTTTCTAATACTTACATAATCAAGCTAATGTATACAATGTAACTCTTTGGTAGATTCTGCAGAAGTTGAAGAACCCAGACAGAAAAAGCTTGCAGAGGAAACTAAACAGAAAAGGGCCACAGAAGAAATGGGAAATGAAAAAAAGCAGATCCAACCTACTTTATTCAAGCATTTGTTTCCGAATGATGTATGTATTGCTGTGTTTGAAAGTTTTAGATGTTTACATAAAGTTGTAGAAAAGTCTCTTTAAATTTGAGAGGATTTTTAAAAGGAACAGTTAGTAGATTTCCATATTATTGTATGTTTGATTTACTCTATTTACTCACATATCACTATTTATCTTTCTCTATGGCCTGCTTAAGAACAACTCTTCGAGTGTAGCATTCCTCATTTAAATTGAGGATGAGAGATAAGAATACATCACAAATGCATTGTTTGTGTATTTATTTATTCTAAAAATTGTGATTCCAAATAATGAAGACTGCTTTATACTGTCTGTGCACATGTATGTGTGTGTGCACGTGCGTGCACAACCAAAAAGAAAAACGTTTTAGAAGTCACACGATTGAAATCAATTTTTGCTACCATCCCACATTTTAAATTATATTATGTAGAACTCCAGCAACAGAGGAAATTATTTTCATTTGCCAGCAATTTTGTTTTTTAACCTACATTTTGGAAAAAAAAATTCTTTTTAATGGCTGACCCCAATTGTAGTATGAAGAGATCATCAAAATACTGATTTGGAAATTACTTGTAAGAAAGTGGTAAATAAATTCTTTACCCTTTGATGCAAGAAATTAATTTGTAAATTCTAGTACTTATTTATTTAACTTGGCTGGCTTTATTCACATGTGCACATTAGTTATTTTACTTTCTGTATTGGCTCTGCAGAACTGTTTATCACATAGCAAAAATAATATTGCATTTATACTTTTGTACCAGAAAGGAAAACAAAACAAGACCACAGTAAAAAGGATTTACAAATGATTGGTGCCGTGAAACTAAACTCCCATCTATGATGTAGTCATTCTGTATGTTTGATATTCTTTTTCAGATCATTAAAGGTTTTGCTCGTGAGCTGTTTTTGGAGGTCATTAGAGAATTTTGCCAAGATATCTCGGTGGCAGTAGTTGAGGAGACTAATCACTTAATGGCTGCTGCTAATGCCTGCACAGAGGACATTGTTCAGCTGGTGACAACATACTTCCTTAGGTGAGTCAGATGCTGAGATCTTCATCCAGTACGCCTTTGTCCAAATTCATTTTTCTCATTTGAAATTTTTGATGAAGACAGAGGGGGTAATTGTTCCTTTTTTTTTAAGCCTCTGGTTTTTATCTTAAATATTCATGTTTTCTGTTTGTAGATTCTGTCCGTCTTTTATTTTTTTCAATGATAATCTGAAAAACACCTGTCAAAGGATTCAGTGTTGGAATGTTAAGAAAGTAATCCTGCCTTCTGTATTGTGAGTGCCAAAAAGTGTCTGCAAAGCACCCTGAGCCATGTTACGGTTTTTAAACCACTTTCTATAGGTTAGGGAGCAAATCAAGTGAATACATAGCCTGGAGATATTAAAATGGCTACCTTTTCCAGCCATAAGCATAAAATGCTTTACTTTACAAGTACTAGTAAGTAGAGTTATATCTGCCAGTAGTAATTTATACTGTTGCTGAATGGTTCAATTTTTTTTTTTTTTTTGGCAGCAAGGTAGTCTGGCATGGTTTCTTCTTTCTCTCCTAACACATCTAAAAATGAAGAGCTCTGGTAGGGGTTTTCCTGCTTGCCAGGCCCCATGTGGCCTAATGGACAATAACAACACTATGCTCCATCACAAAAAGTCACCAATGCATGCCAACATTGGAAGTTACTGTTAACAGCAATTATTTAATTCAACAAATTTACAACACGCCCTCTTTCTGGTTTACCAGAATACATTCTTACAAAGCCCTGTCAAATGTTGACTTTTAGTGGGTCCCTAAGACCTCATGCCATGTCTATGGCAGAGTACAATCTTTGCAACACTCTCATCTCTAAGCTGTTCGGTCATTGATTGATTTTATTTTCTCCTCAACCACCAAAAATCAAAAAATCCTGCAGCTTACCTGCCAGTCTTTCCTAGTTTTATAGAACTGTACTGTTAGGGATGTTCAAATGAAACCTCGCCAGATACCATTACAATGATGATACTTTAAACATGCACATTTATATCCATGTCTGAGAACTTAGTATCAAGAATGTTTCCATTGAATGACATTTTCTTTGTCCTGCCCTGGAAGCAATAAATGGGTCAGGAAAAATATAACCCATATATTGTCAGAACAAGCCTTTAGAATATAATTATTAATGGAGTGGGGCAGAACAAATGACAATAATAGCAATTATATGACCTGTCTTTTTACTAAAATTGTTTTGTAAAAATTTCAAACCTGATTAAGTTAAGAAAACATTTTGGTGTTGTGGTTTCAAATGGATTAAGATATGAAAGCTCACCTTTTTTTTACTAGGAATCTTTGCTTGGAAGCACATTCAGAAGTACTGAGAGAAGAGAAGGCACGAAAGGAGCAAGAAAAGAGAGAGGAACAGAAAAAGAAAGAAGAAGAAAAGTGCGAGAGAGTTGTGGTTAATGTTTTCAATGCTTTTACTGAACAAATAATTCACCTGACATTACGGGAAATTGCAGTGGCCGAAATGGGGTTTGTTTTTGGAATTTTTAACATCTAAGTTCTATTACTCATTGAGGATAGGTTTCGTCATGCCAGTCAAACAGAAAAAGAATTGATTTCATGCATGCATCATAGGTAAACTAAGCTCATAAACCATTTCATAAAATTATGAAACAAAAATTTAATTTTAAAAATGACAGCAACAAAAGACCTACTTAATAACTGAATTCTTCAGATGAAAAAAAAAAAAAAAGACTCCTAAACATACATACAATAAGTCCTTGCTTAATGTTGTAGCTGTTCTTGAAAAGTGCTACATTAGACAAAACAACATTTTAAAAAAGTGAATCTATTGTTCCCATAAGAAATAACTAAAATGAGGGAGCTAGGTTTCAGGAGCAGACTTTCACAAGACAAAACCTATTTTGTAAATTCAACACCTTATTCATGTAAAAATATATATTATACATTGTAATAAATACCTGTAAGTGAGAAAGAAGTTTAATAACTAAAATAAACAGTTTGCATCTGTTGCCTGTATTTACCGATGATGGGAGGGATGAACTTAAGTGAGAGAGAGTCAAAAAGACCCCAGAGGTTGTCTTCCCTTCCACGCTGGCCTTGATGTCAGTGCTCTCCCTTCTCTACTGAATGTGAAGTCAATTTCCCTTCTTTGTGAAAAAGAAAACATCTAGAGTTGACTGCACACTTTTGTTGTTGTTTTCTCTAAATATCTCATGATAGCATCAGAAAACATTACCAACTCCACTACACTCTTTAGAGTTTTGCTCTCTGTTGAGGGTCATATCAGCAAAAATTTGTTCCCATTTCAATATAATGGATGGCTGATTTTTGTTGTTAGCCTTTGTTGGGGTGATTCTTCATCAGGGTCATCACTTTTGATAGCTGTTTGTTCTCCTAGTAGTTGCAAATCTTTGTTTGAGAGTTCCTCAGTGTGTGTGTGATTCAAGTACTTCATCAATATCCTCTTTATCCAACTTGTCAAATCCTGCCATTGGCGCTTTATGATTCACAACGTAATAATGAAACAACTATCTGGTTCGACTTTAAGTGCAGACTTACTATGTCTTTATTTTTTTCATACTTTGCAATGACAGAACTATATCAAGTGTATTTTCGAAAAAAAATTATGTAAAAGCGAAACAATGTAGCACAGGAAAACATTAAATGAGGATCTGCTGTATTTAGACTAGGCAAGTTATACAATGTATAATGTGTCACAGTTGGATGGGTGAATATAATAGGGAATAAATAAAGGGGACTAACTTCTCCCATCCAAAAAATTGAGTAACAAAGGTATTGTAAAAGTCAGCAGTTCATTAAGCTAAAATTTTATATAAAGATTTAATAATTTTTAATTTGTAGTCAGTCCATCAGTACAGGACCTGGCCAAAATTCTGACACATGCAATATACATTTATGACATGATTAAGTAGAGCAAAACCCTCACATCCAAACAGGTAAGAGGCAAACTCTCATATTGGACAGTCTTACAATATATATAAAATGACATTTCTGACATTCAGTGTAATTAACTTCATGTGATCTGTCTGTGGTGGGGAACCCTGTTCTTGAATGAAAAAGTCTTCTCAGTGTAAATTTTGGAAATGAATTAGGCTTGCAGTAATTTATATATATTACACATCAATTCCTAAAACAAGATCTGCTTAATTTAGGGTTCTGTATTTGTTTATTTTTAAAGTTTTTTTGTGTTTTTATCACAGAATTGTTGAAGAACAGCTGAGAGAGAAAAGAATAGAGAGATGTAGTATAGTCCTGTTGGCAGGCCTGCTCGGTCCAGTTATAGGAGAGATGGCTGAGGCTGTTGCACAGGAGGTGTACCAGAACGATGTGCTGCATCGCCTGAAACTATTGGAGGAGTGTGGAATGTGCATCACACTCTACAGAAAAGCATGCATTCTGCAAAAATGGAAATCGGCACTGGCCAACAGGATCCAGTTGAAACAGAACATGCTGATGTTTCCCTGTTCTCCTGCCCTTGACCCACTGCCTGGCCAGTTGAAGAGGGTCTGTGGTCAGCAGCATCATGGAATTCAGGACAAAGCAATTGTACTGAACAAAAGAGCACGCCTATCAATTGAGTCTCCTTTGGTGTTGTCAGAACAAAACAAGCGTTTTGCCAGGAACTTGAATATCTATAAATTGTACCACTGTGTGAAACAGCTGACCACATGGCATGCACTCGACATGAGAAGTGTGCTTGGACCTCATTTTGTCATCAGACCTAGTAAGTATATATATATAAATAATATAGTTTTAGTCTGTGGCCTTTTAGCCACTGTTTGGTTTGACTGCTTCAGACATGATCACACACAAAAAAAAAATATATATATAGCAGAATTAGCAACTCTGCCCGAAATGTTTGAAAGCAGTGGAAGACTGTCAGCATTTCGCTGTACTGATAGTTTCATCTAATGCTATCCATGTCTTTGCCTTAAGTAATAGCCATACAAACATACTGACATACTGCCCTAAGTTTTTAATATGATTTCAAATTAAAATATTATATCAGGTTTCTAATTAAAGAGAAATTTTGAAAGAAAAAAAATGAATTTTCTAAAGAGAATTGGCTCATTGTTCCTTGTTAAGGTGGTTAAAAAGACTTTTTTACAGTTGACATGTACATAACATAGAGAATTCTTTTTTTAAATATAGGACCAATCAATAGCACCAAGTCTTTTTGCTGGAAGTTGCTGATTTCCATACCAGAACTTGACATGGAGGATCCATACAACATGGGATCCCTTGAGCTCTGTGACTGGATCAAGGCCAAGTTGACAAAGGGTGAAAAACCAAAATCTTGTATCAACAAGGTATTAGGCAGAAGTTTTCATAATGCAGTCACTACTGCCTTTATATTCATAATTCCTGAATTGTTGAAACTCTGAAATTTTTTAACTATTGGATTTCATAAACATGGAAATGATTCCTTCACATGATAGATTTGTGTGCCCCCAGAGGTTCTCAGTAGTTTGAATGCATGACTACAGCACTGCTGCCTAGCATCTGATGAATCAATCAGACAGTCCAGCCAGTAGGGAATCTACTTGTCAATTAGCCTTCTGAGTGTGCAGCATACAGCAAGCTTCAGCTCAAATACAGTAGAAAGTTAAATTCATGTAGCTGTCTCTGAGGTCTCAGAAATCATTTTTATCCTTTTGTTTGGGAAACAAAAAAAAAAGAAAAAAGATAAAGATATGTTTATATATTATATTGCCAAAAACTGGAGAAAACAACTGGGTGTTGCTGTTGGGAACTAAAATGTGGAGGAGACAAAATTACATCATGAAAAGTGGAATAAATGCTTTATTCAGATGGATATAAGTGAAACTACCCACAGATGACTAAACACAAGGTAGAGTCAATAACACTGACTTCTTTCACAACATGAAAATACTCCAACATGAGAATATTTGTACTGTTTCATAATATTTAACAACTGAGCAAAAGAAAAGAAAATGATGGGTTACCTAAACCTATATCAAGAGGTTATACACTCTTTAAGGAACGTTTGGTAGTTTTTATTACCAGGAAATTACAGTATTGTGCAAATTAATGTGAACAGGATGGGGAAAAAAGTTAATGGCATATGTTTTAAAGACTGGAACAAACCTTAATATTAGATATGACCACCCTTTGCTTTAATAATGTCTTGAATATGCTTGAGCATAGAATGCACCAGCTTTTCACAAATTTTATTTATTTCTTCATGAAACAAGGTTTAGATGACAGATCTGATCGTTTTTCTTCTTCATTTGTACGGTTGTTTTTTAAATAAAGTCTTACATATAGTCCATAGATTTTCGATTAGGTTTAGATTTGGTGAGTTTCTTGGCCAATCTAAACAGCTGGTATTGTTCATCCTGAAGTATTCCTTAACACATTTTGATGTGCGGCTTAGAGCCAGATCCTGTTTGAAAACTGCATTTGGTGGTATCTTCTTCAGTTCTTGCTTGACATTCTAGAACCTCAGTATATTTCTTACTATTCATCATGCCTTACAATGGCACTAATGAGCCAGTTTCTGTGCAGAGAAACAATCCCAGAACATTTTCTTTTCTGGATTCCTCACAATTTGATTATAGTTAGAACTGGTTGTTGGTTCACCAGGCGAATGGCATATACTCAGCATTGTTGACTGTGAACAAGAAAATGACTCTTGTCTTAAAATAACACATTGCACCAGTTATCTGTTGACCAGCCAGTATATCTATGGCCCACGCATAGTGCTTTGACTTCATTATTTTTGTTAGCAATTGTTTTTTCATAGAATTCTCAGCTTGGCAACCCACCTCAACAGTCAACATCTTACAGTTGATGATGATACCTGGACACCTGCTGCTGCTGCTGCTAATTCCTGGTTAAACATGACAGTAGTTTTTCTGGGATCCTGCTTGCTCATTTTGGACCATCTCTGAGCGATGTCTGCCGATTTCTTCTTCAGTTGCCTTTTCTTAATGGGGATATTGAGCCTGTGATTTCTTTATTCGTAATAATCTTACTGACTTCTCCAACATTAACTTTGACTTCACTGGGAATTTCTTTTTGTGAGAGACAGATGTGTGTTTATTGAAGGTGATTATCTTAGTTCCTTTTCTTGGTGTAATGTCCATAGTCAACTCTTAGACACAGAAAGAACAGACATCACACGTCTGACTCTGATGATTGACAAGAATATAACTTAGGCAGAAACTGAATAAAAACAATATCAAAAACGATGCAGTAATGCAATGGGTCATAAATAGTTGCTTACTGATAAAAAATACAATATTTAATAAGCTTTCATGTTCACATTAGTTTGCACAAACCGTATGGATGAGGAAGAAAATGTACCTGTTTATGTAATTGATCAGAATCTGTTCATAACATTAATATTTCTTGACTCTGTCACTGGAAAGGGGAGGTCTCAAAATTTAAAAATAATAGTATATGCACAGTTAAATTGTTCTACTAATACAGTTTACTAATGGAAATTTCAACTTTTTGCCTTTTGCAGAACAAAAGGAAAAGGGCTAATATTTTTTCTCTTTCACATTTGAAATCTTTGTATCTCAGAATCATGGTTGATATAATTCCAGGTAGAACTGCTTAGTCTGTACAAAGTGTATCTTGAGCAAGAATCTGTTAATGGCTCCCATCTCCGGTTGTGCATCAAATCTGTGACTGGCTCCTTGGCAGATGATGAAATAACTCAGATTGAAAATACAAAAGAGCTCCAAGGAACAAGTGGGCTTCTGTTTATTTTACCTGTCCAGTCACCTGATGACTCTGTAAGTAAAATATTCCTATGTCATAGATTGCTTTTTCTTTCCATTTTCCCACTTTTGTTGGGTTTAGTCCATTATAGCAAATAATTTAAACTTTCACCATCAAAAAAAGAAGACGACGACTATCTGTGTGGTAGTATGTCAGTGTTGTAAGGAGATCTGTGAAATAAGTCTTCCTAAAACAAGGTTTGCCTGCTTAATAGGTTAAGAAAAAGAATTTTAGAATTTTTAATTTTTACAAACGTTTTCAAAGGATTCATGTGGGTATTCATCTTCTGTAGTGGGATAATGATAATGTGCGGAGGAAACGGACTTAGATAGGTGTGGTAGTACTATCTGTATTTTCTAATGCAGTTTCCTATGTCTTTTGGTATTCATTCATCATTTTCTGGTGCCTGTGACTCACATTTTCACCCAAATGCCTTCAGATTTGGAATGGGGTCTGACCATAATATGTTAAATGTAATAGCATAGGAAAATTTTACTTATCTGCATTAATTTGTAAATTCTTGCTAATTATGTCTCAAACTAAGAAATTTCCTTTAAAAAGTCAGTCAAGGAAAAATCTACTAAATCCCTAGGGTGATGTGTTTACCAATTACTCAATGAATAACTAGGTAGAAAACTACCACTGTGCTCGGCTGCAAAGGTTACTGTGGTAAACATATCAATAAAAAGTTGTGAACCTGCATATCAAATATCTTCTAAGTCAGTCTGAAATGCCAGATTTGAGTATTCCCCAGAAGATCTCTTAGAATGGTTTGATTCTTTCTCCTCCAACAGTCTGCTGTGACCAGTCAAACCAAGCAGTATGTTTATATGTAATAGTTTTTCATAGTAAATACACAAACAAAAATTTATTTGTGGGTAAGAAAATGCATGCACTGTTGGCTAGTTACTTTCTCAGAAATTAATTGAGAGTCAAGTGAGGAGTTTGTAAAGTCTAAGAAATACCCTGAAATAAAAAAAGCATCACTTTTTTGTTAATCAAGTATAGATAGCAAGTGATGTTTGTTGTTACATCAGTTGTTGGAGCTGCTCAGGTACAGCTGAATTTAGAGCGTGGGAGATGTTCTGAGACTCAGTTACAGAGAATATACTGCTGGAACTTTTGTTGAGCGCAGTCAGAAGTCACAATAATCAATGAAAAGTGTTGAGTCTATCAAAATTCAGAGTGGTTAAGACAGAAAAAGAAAACAAAACAACTTCAACTCAAGGTTGAATGTTATTGTGCAAATGTCAGTGCTCATAAAAACATGAAGGTGGCATCTGACAGTTCTTGTGGCTGCCAAGTAATTCTCAACAATTTTTGTGACCATCTGCAGATAAGTGCATTACAACCACACACACCCACTCTGATGTATTCCTTCATTTGTTTTTGATTATGCTAAAATGTGCCTCTCATATTTCTTTAAATTGTTTGGTTTCTTGAATACCATTTGTTCTACTGCGAGTATAAAATGGCCTGCAAAGATAAATTTTGATGATGGCCAAGCCATACGTACCTCCCTCTCAAAAGTTACACTGGAATAATCAATGACAGTGATTACCTTTATCTATCTATGGTGAATTTTTACCATTAAAAGGCCATGATTGAGTCCACATTTTGTATGGCCGTTTGTCAAGTAGAGGAGCTGGTTTTTATTTACAGAATTACTGGTTACAAGCTCAGCTCAGGCTAGCAACATTACTGCAGGCCAAACCAATAGAACCAAGATTGCCCTTGGCAATAATTACTCCTCAGCAGCCACACAGCTACATCTCTCTGAAGGAGCTCAAAGATGCAATCAATTTGGAAAAGTTTATCGACCAGCAGCTGCTGTCTGCTGTACAACTTTTCTCTCTCGATCTCTTAGCTGAACACACCTTTCCAGAAGTCAGCATTGAATCTCCAGTCTCTGAGCAACAGGTAAGACTGTTTCACACCATTAATGTTTCTATTAAATATTCTACAACTCAGAATATATATTTTAATTATTAAATTTTCTAACTTCCATTGTATAGTCATTTTTAAACTAGTATAAATTAATCAAAACTGTGTGTGTAATGATTTATTCATGATACTAGTCACCTGGTAATTATAATAATCACTAACTAATTTTTTTTTAAGTTATGTAGAGCTCTTCAGTGGTTGGCATCCCACATTCCACCACAGCCAGAACTGGAAAAACTGCTTGTTCAAGACTATATTGAAGGCTTCCTAGCTAAAGAGTTCTACACACCAATTCTTTATGATCTAAAAGTCAGAAAATCTGGTGGATTTTTACATCAGGTTAGTCTTGCGTGCAGTGTCATTATTACTTTTCTTTATAAAATTTGTACTGCATTGCTAGAGTATATCATATTCTGAATCAGTTTCTCTCTTTCTCATACACACTTTCTGAAAATGTGCTACAGAGGTCTGCAGTTAACAAAGATTATAGATTCTCTATTTATTTCATCTGAAAAAAAAAATTTTAATGTGCAAAATTTCTATGCTCATGTTCCAGATTTTACCATTTTTGAGAGATAATTGTACTTTAAATTGTCCACATCTGTCTTAGTTTCCTTACATTCAATCATATACACACACAATTTAAGTTTAGACCTGTTCTTTTGTGTTTAATATTACTTAGTAAATTCAAAAGCATAAAAAGGACAATTTGCAAAAGTTAAGCAACAAATAATAAAACAAAAATATTCCAAGTTTTATTGACCAAATGTTCCACACAAATTTCTCTACATGTTACACAACTTTTATCAAAGAAATATGTAAATAAGGGCCAGCAGAAACACGAATTAGTTTTGGTATAAAGCCATGAAAAAAACTGGCTTGTGTTCATATCAGTTTCGGCTATATTAAGTTATTTGTTTCAAAGGGAAGCATTACGAATGAGGTTGGACAGGCACAGGTCCAGATGGTGGAGGAGTGTGGTTTCTCAGCTGTGGAGATATTTCCCAGACCAGAGTTCAGGGATGATCGTGAGTCGCAACCCCATCAAATGATTGCTGTGTGCCCCTTTTGGCTCAGCAAGGCAGAACTTTAACACGAACTCAACTTTCTTCTGGCCTCTTGGTTTGGGCACAGGGTTTGGTATCAGCCACAATCATATGTAGGAGGTTGCATAAAAGAAGGCTGGCTCTATGTGAGATGACCCTTGGAGCGTATAAAAAATTTATAGTTGGACTGGTGCTGTGAACATCTCACTTGGACACCATCTTCTCTTTAATGTGACTTATGGTGCAAACTCATCTGGAGAGATCGTGAAACAAATGGAAAGGGATCATTACCATGGTGTAGTTATGGTGGTCTAGGCAGGCGTACAGACTTGGATGTACCCTGACTGCAATTAAGTGCAAGGACAAGATTCTGGATCCCAATGTCAGACGATACACGGGTGCAATTGAAGATAACTTCATTTTAATGGACAGTAATGTTCATCCACACAGAGAGCACATAATCACCCAATACCTTCAAGACCAAACTGTTACCCACACAAACGACCAGTGTATTTTCCTGAACTAAGATCTTGAGAATGTTTGGGATGCTACAGGAAAAGACATGTTGCCTCCCTCCAAGAACTGCAAACTTTTCTAACACAATGAACTTTGTTGTCCACCGCTCTTGTTGTTAGGGTTAAGCAGCAAACAAAGCCACTGAGAATTATCTATTACCATCAGAAAGGACCAAATATCCTATTAACCTCTAATTAATTTTTGTTTGCATCTTTGTTAGAATTCCTTGTCTGGCTTGGTCCTGTTTGCTTCCCTTTACACACCTAAAATTTATTTTTAATTTACTTGTTTCTTTGATAAACGTTGTTGCATTTTTCCTACCTTAAACAATTATTAAATACTGAAACCCCTTGAAGATGTTATCAACACTGCACCTGGCTGTTCGTTCATCATCAGTTATTCTCATACCAAAGAAATGAATGATTGAGATGGTTTCTTGTTACCTGTCTCAGTGAATGCAGATGTGTAATAAAAGGCCTTACTATAACACCATTTATAGATGTGGGAGGAAACTCACTCACCACTGAAGACCTGGTTATTAGATGATGCTGAAAAATAAACTAAAAAGTGTGCTTACAGAATTGGGATCTGAAAAAATGAAATAAATTTTTGTTTACACTTAATCTTCTAGTCTGTAAAAGGGTTAGTTAAAAGTCAAGCAGCCAGAGTACAGTCGACCCCCGTGTAATCGCGGCCCCGGTTATTCACGGAATTTTCCTTAGAACCTAACTAATAATTGTTTGTGGAAACCCCCGCATATTCACGGAATCGCAAATATCTTCCACGATTTTTTTATGGCTTTTTTCGTGGCAATATATATTTTTCACACTTTTTAAAGCTAAATTATTAATAACAATATAATTTAATAATTTTGTAATGTAAATACTAACGTAAATTCAGCAAAATATCAATATAAAATAAGCGCTATTGGCTGGAGGTTTGAAAGTAGCCAATCCGAGAGCGTTATTCATTTCTCCTCGCTGCTGATTGGCTGCTGCCCACGAGGCGCTGTCTCAGGCAGATGCAGCCCCACATCATCCCAGTTTACCGCGTGTAGCTATCTCGAGTGTTTCGCTGAGTGTTGTACTTTTTATTAAATTATTATTATATATTTACTTATATTTTACGTTATATTTTGACGTTTATAGGATTTATAGGCATTTTTATGGACCACGTCCAATATTCGCGGTTTTTCACTCTTTGTGGGTGCTCTAGGAACGTAACCCCCGCGAATACCGGGGGACAACTGTATTTCCATAATATTAACAGCTGATAGATTCCTCTCTACAAAGGTATTTATTTCAGTAGGTAATGATTCTTATTTAATATTTTTCTTGCTCACAGCAAATAGCTTGACTTTTGAGAACTTCACAAAATTTTAATTTAAAAAAAAGCATGTGACGATTTGCAAACCTCATTAACTTTAGTTTATACAATAGGACTAACCAAATAATGTAAACATCTGGGTAAAGTCAACATGTTATCATGGATATTCAGTCATTTTGCAAGCATTTGGCTATGTTAAAAATTTAAATAGTACCAGAGGTGGATAAGGATAGTGCCTTCCGGTTTTAAATTATAAAATAACATTTATCTTACTTCCAGTTTCCAGACCAAATTATAGGTCTCTACAACTCTGTGATATGCCACCTGGCTGCTACAGCAACTAACAAGCATCTAAAACAGTATTCATGGCCAATTACAGAATTTGCAGAGTCATCTGCAAGAGACAGAGGTTTGCATCATCCACTGCTATTATTTAAATTACATTTTCCTTCTCACCTTAAATGATTTTCAGTGCAGTGAGTTGTGCTAAAACAATGGAAACTACTTTTGTTAACAACAAAAGATTTTTTTTAAACAAAAACGTTCTACGCCTACACTAATGTTACCCATGTCCCTATTATCAGCAACTTCAGGAAATCCTTTAGTGTTCTTTTATTTTTAATTGATACATTTACATGGCTCTGATTATTAAAAATGGTCTATCTAACAGATGATTCTGGTCTTCTGGAATTGTTAAAATAAATACAAATTCTTTAATCAGAAAATAGTTTAATATGAAAAGAGTTTAAGCCCTCTCCCCATAGATAATGGTTAGTTGCCATATAAACTACTACATTATTCCATTTTGGGTCCAGGAATGCTGCCTGGGGAAAAAAAAGAGCTTACATAGCATAAAGAGATGACAGCCACACCTGCCTGTTCCTGGCTTGGCTAACTAAATTTTTGAAGATTTCTTATCCAATATCGTGTGTGTGTGTGTGTTTATTGGCATTACCGCTGTAAACTGGATTTTTTCTTTCTTTACTAGATATTCCCCCCTTATACTGGAATGATGAGAGTCATTTGCAGAACATCAGCAAGCAACTTCTTGCTCTGGAATTGCCCCATTTTGTGTTTGCTGATGTAGAAAGTGAGGATTGGTATCAAGTTGTCCAGGATGTTTGGAACTATGTATCATTGGTAACAAAAGGTTATTCCAGTAAACCTGCCAATGATTTGGTATCTCGGTTAGTAATAATAGAGTAACAGTTTTAGTCAATGACTTAAAAATTGTGTGCATGTGTATATGTTAATTTTTTACTTGTGAAACTAAAATCATCAAAAAGGGGATCTTTATTTTGAATTTTAAAAATATTTCAGTTTTTCATAATATTCATAGTTAAGTGTGGTGACAGAAATTTTAAAATTGTGCATTATATTGAAAAATTTTTACTTGAGAAAAGGGTGTTACATATAGCATATAACTATGAAAGTTCACTGCCTAATTGTAAATTTGTTCGTAAAAGTGTGTAGATGGGCTTTTTTCTTATTTCTATGTATATTTTGGTTTTAAAATCATTGGCATTATGTGTAAACTTGGTCAGACCACAATCTTTAATAGTTCGATAGATGTGCTTGAGTCTTCTCTACTAATATCGTTTGTACCAACTGCTTTGTCCACAATCATAATTATGGACCAGCAATACAGTAACATCTTTTGTGTATAAAATATTTTTAGTAGTAATCTGAATCATGTAAATGCTGATTTATGAAAAAAAAAAGATAATTTCAGTATATTCTACAATGAATAGATTTTTAAAATATACTGATGCTATTTTTTTCCCATGATATATATCTTTTAATTTTCAGAATAAAAAAAATTATTTTGGATGAAGAAAAAGCATTTGAAAGGGCTTGTTCCCTGGAAGAAGATGACTGTGTTCCGACCTATGTGAACATGCCGTGGACAGACATCATTTTACCATGTGTCAATCACAGACTTATATCAGCCTGCTGGCTGGGTGGTCCCATCCAGGTAATGGCATTAGATTTGTTTGACAGAAATGTGAAAAATGCTATCGTCAAAAAAAATAATAATAATAATAGAAAGTGTTAATGGATATATGCTGCCTTTTAGAAAGAATTCTGTAACAACATAATTTTTAAGATTATTACCGTGTTTACCGCAATTTCTTTGGAAACCAGTTTTGTGTGATGTGGGAATTAGGTGAAGCGATGCTACTTATATTTCTGTTCACTCCTAGATATTTGTTTATTTCGACTTGTTGACCGTTTATCATCTTGCTCTGAATTTTTTTTGTTTGTTTTTAGGGTGAAGAGAAAGAATTGGAAATTGTATATGAAAAGTCCACATTGGACCAGTTCGTGCCACCGGAAGACTGGCAGAGAGCCGTTACAGATAAAAACATGCAAGGTGAGAAGATTGTCTGTAAAACATAATAGTAATAATAATAATAAATATTCATCCCATGTTCTTACATAAAAATGAAGAAATTAAAAGCCTGTTCCTTTGAAAACAACTTAAGTATATTTTGTTAATCAAGTCATTAATTTGTTTTTACAGAAAGTACTACCTACCAATCAACAATTCATCGGGCTGTGACAAAAAAAAGACAGATTGAAAAACAACCTGCTACTGTCTCAGTTCCCACTGTGAGTGCCAGCAGATCTTTTCTTGACTCTGATGCCGGTGTGGTGTCAGAAACATGGGGAAAACTGAAGTCCTTGCGTGCATCCCTGCACGAGGAGAAAAACAGATGCATCAATTTCGATCAGTTTTTGCAAACATCGTTACATGAAGATGATTTCCAAACCTTCACCTTAGACGACCCTGACATTTCAATGCAACAAAATGCCAAACTGCAAACATTGAGCACACAGCTGTCTATTCCTGAAACACTTGACCAATTACAGGATGAAATAGAATCAGATCAGCAAGCTAATGGACTGCTGCAGCTGTTTGTAGAATCATTTTTGAATCAGTGATCAACTAACTGAGATTTGAGGGAATGAGAAATATCAGATTTTAAAATAAATTTTCATTAAAACTTTGCTACAGGATATTAAAGCTCTTTTTGTTTTTTTTAATGATTTGTGGCCTAAGTAGTGATAATTTTGATTGAGATGTTTGTCTACAAAATTAAAAAATACAGAATCACGTTGTAATCCATGGAAGTGAAGGGGCCAGGATTAATAATGTTATTATTAGCTACATCTGCCAGTAATTTCTTCTACTCAGTAAATATAAAATAATCATTAAAGTGTATAGTGAATTACCTACTGCACCAAACTGAAAAAAAAACCAATGTATACTAAATATTGTGAAGAACATGCAAAATTAGCACCAAAAAAGAGAGAGAAATTCAGATGGCTAATTTGGAAAATTACTTTCAGAACACTGTGATTAGCTTGTTTTAACATCTCTAAGTATGAACTAAAATTTATTGTTTTATACTGGTGAATTACTCCTTAAAGCCTTTTCAGAAACTAGATTTCCCAGTTTAGTGTTAACCCTATAGTGATGAGTATAATTTTCTCCATTGCCTGTTTGGATAATTTTACATCTTAGTATTAAATCCCATTTTCCACTTAACCAACCAATCTATTGAATTATTCAAGTTTATTTCAGAATATATTTCAGTTAGCATTAACATTTACCATACTATCATTTAAATAAATCAAAAACAGTACTGGAACCAAAATAAACTCTGTGAGAGACAACTGGGCACTTTTTTGATATTACTTTCCTGTTTTGTAGAAGTTCAATATCCACACGAAAAGGTTCTCCTGACACCTATTTCCATGACTTGATTTTCATCATTTTAATTAATTTAGGCTTCCCAAAAATTCTAAATGATTTGTTATGCTGTATGTAGCTCATAACCTATTTCTGAGAATCTCAAAATTATTTTTAATTAGATATTTTTGTAAAAGGATTCAAAAACCCTGTACACTACTGGGCTTAGCTAACTGACCAATAATTACCTGGATTGTTTTTATTACCCATTTTAAAAATAGGAATTCAGTAGGAAGAATTTTCTGAAACAATAGCTAGAGGTTTACAAATTAACTGTGCAGTTACTTTTAGTATTGGAAAAAATATTAAGCAGGTCTGCATTGTTATCAGATTTAAGGAACTTCAGTTTGATCTAGCCACCCCATTTCCTGTTTGGTCCTTTTTAAACAAAAAACATCAGCCTGGAAAATAAATTATGTATACATGGACATAATCAAATACTAAATATACAACATTCTTGATTTTACTTCAGTTTGCCAAGATGTAGTGTGCCACATGAACAATTATTGCTTATAAAATGCAAGTTTCAAAGTGTCACGATGTGTCTCACCTTGGGTCACAATATGTTTTGATTTGCATAAGTCACCTTGTATATGTTGCACAGCTACAGATAGCTGTCTTACTACACCAAACTGATAAAAGTGTTAATGGCTGGCTATCAGAATAGTTTACCATTGCAACGAAGCACCGTCATTGAAGTTGAGACTGAACAACATGAGGTGTAAGAGGTCCAGCAATGAAATCACCTGAGCAGGCCTGGTATTGGAGGTTATTTCTTTTTTTACTACTGTCATAATCTCAAATGAGTCACAATTCCGTTTGTCTTCTGATAGCAGAATCATTGGAGGAGGTTGCTGCCATTTATTGAACAGCTTGCAGTGTGTTGTACCAGACAGCAGAACAAATCTGTTTGTGACATCTGTCATAGTATGGGCTGGTGTGAATACTCATTTTTGCAGTCAGCTCGTGGTTCTGAGCCAGAGTCAGACAACCCAGTAGTATGTGGACTGCTGCATTTCTGCAACATCCATTAACACCTGATGATGCAGTAGAACATCTTTCCCCACAGCGTAGCTGACAAGCAATGCACTCGATGGCCACCCAATCTCTCCCCGTTCGACCATGTTCAAACTCCACCTCTGACAAGCAGCATGTATTGCTTATTATAGTCAGTATAACTAGCGGTGTGTTTTTGAAGTTTTAATATATATTACTTAAAAAGGGATTTACTATATTTAATATATATTATTTAATTCATTATCTATAAAAATTAATTGCTTTATTTTTAAAAAAATTTCAAGAATTAAGATAATCTGTTTAGGCTTAATTTAAAGTCATGATCTTGTTCTAAAAATGAAATAACTCATTTCCTTCCTAATTAAAAGTCTCAGCAAGGTCTTCCACTCCCTCTGAAGTCTCTAAGCTAAATGATCGTTCCATTCTAATCCAAGATTATTTTGCTTTAACTAGGGACTCTGGACATACTTCATATTCCAAACAACAGGAATAACCAAAGCCTTATCCAGCCACTGCTGTTTTGTTTATGGTCTAATCTACTAAACCTTATTCTTGTTAAGTGAAATGCGCTGATCCTCAGATTTTAGGTTCTTATGACTAATACAGAGTTTTCTTGAATCTCCCATATGTCTGAATGTTGTATTCAACTAGAAAAGAAGAAAATAACTGATTAAATGATCACTCAAATGAATTTCCTGTGTTACTTCCCTCATTAGTACCTAACTTTCAACTAGTGTTCTTGTAACTTGTATCACCTTTTTTCAATGAGACATAATCTGTTTTATTTGATGTTCAAAAATAAAAATTGTCAACCTTAATAAATATGGGCTTGGTGGTTTTGTTTATCAATGCAAACACATCAATTCTAAGTGCCCCTTTAAATATCCTGGATTGTTTTCAAACTAATATTTGCAAGTATATCTCTGCAATTATTATTTAAGCGACCTGATAAGCGTTTAAAATGAACTTTAACGGTTTTCTTGTTTATTAAGTAAATATTAAAGGTTATTTCGATCATGAATAGAAGATGCCAAAGTTCTTTAGTCTGGTGAAAACAGAATTTTAGGCATTACTTTGTCCATTCATTCACCCACACACCACGCCTAGATAGTGAATGGAAGTATATCCAAATTCTACACTCGTTTTCCGTTTGTTGTAAACAAATTAATTAAACTGAACTTGTTGATGCTTTTCATTTTAATTTGCTTCAAAATTAACCAGATGATAAACTTTAGAAGGAAAAAACTATCTTTGGGTGACATCACTGGAGCCAAGGGTGTTTCTGCATTGCTGGATATGTTCAGTATATATTCATATACAGGTGCATCTCAAAAAATCAGAATATCGTGGAAGAGTTCAATATTTTTTGTCAGTTATTTCAGAAAGTGAAAGTTGTATATATTCTAGACTCATTACATGTAAACTAAAATGTTTCAAGCATTTTTTAAATTTTAATTCTGATAATTACGGCCTACAGCTAAAAGAAGTAGAAAAAAATGTATCTCAAAATATTAGAATATTCCATTTCGAGTTTGAGTAAATCACTATTTATGCAGTATAAATACCATGAATCTCTCAGTCTGGTTCAGTACACACAACCACAATCATGGGAAAGACTGCTGACTTGACAGTTGTCCAGAAGACACTCGTTGACACCCTCCACAAGGAGGGTAAGCCACAGAAGGTCATTGCTGAAAGGGTTGGTTGTTTGCAGAGTACCGTATCAAAGCATATTCGTGGAAAGTTGACGAGGGAAAAGTGTGGTAGGAAAAGGTGCACAAGCAAGAGGGATGACCGCAGCTTTGAGAGGATTGTCAAGCAAAGCCAATTCAAGAAGTTGGGGGAGCTTCACAAGGAGTGGACTGAGGCTAGAGTCAGTGCATCAAGAGCTACCACACACAGATGTGTCCAGGAAATGGGCTACAAGTGTCGCATTCCTAGTGTAAAGCCATTCCTGAACCAGAGACAACGTTAGAAGTTAGAAGCATCTTACCTGGGCTAAGGAGAAAAAGAACTGGACCGTTGCTCAGTGGTTCAAAGTCCTCTTTTCAGATGAAAGTAAATTTTGCATTTCATTTGGAAATCAAGGTCCCACAGTCTGGAGGAAGAGTGGAGAGGCACAGAATCCAAGTTGCTTGAAGTCCAGTGTGAAGTTTCCACAGTCAGTGATGATTTGGGGTGCCATGTCATCTGCTGGTGTTGGTTCACTGTGTTTTATCAAGTCCAAAGTCAACGCAGCCATCCACCAGGAGATTTTAGAGTACTTCATGCTTCCACCTGCTGACAAGCTTTATGGAGATGCTGATTTCCTTTTCCAGCAGGACTTGACACCTGCCCTCAGTGCCAAAACTACTAGTAACTGGTTTGCTGACCATGGTATTACTGTGCTTGATTGGCCAGCCAACTCGCCTGACCTGAACCCCATACATAGAGAATCTATGGGATATTGTCAAGAGTAAGTTGAGAGACACCAGACCCAACAATACAGATGAGCTGAAGGCCACTATCAAAGCAACCTGGGCTTCCATAACACCTCAGCAGTGCCACAGGCTGATCGCCTCCATACCACACCCATTGATGCAGTGATTCATGCAAAAGGAGTCCCTACCAAGTATTGAGTGCATTAATGAACATACTTTACAGAAGTTCAACATTTCTATATTATAAATCCCCCCTTCTTTTTTATTGATCTTATGAAATATTCTAATATTTTGAGATAGTGGATTTTTATTTTCATGAGCTGTAAGCCGTAATCATCAAAATTAAAACAAAAAAGGCTTGAAATATTTCACTTTATGTGTAATGAATCTAGAATATACGAAAGTTTCAATGTTTGAATTAAATTACTGAAAAAAATGAACTCTTCCATGATATTCTAATTTTTTTTAGATGCACCTGTATTGATTGAATTCTTCAGTATTAAGGCAGCACAGTGTTGCCTACTGGCTCCTGGTTGTGATTTTCCACAATAATCATCTTGCCATAAGATTAGGTTGCACGATGCCATGGTTACGACTAGCAAGCGCTGCACCTTGTGGGGTCTGACATTTCTGTCTTAAACGGGAAATGGAAAGTCCTCTCTTTAAAACTGAGTGTCCGGTGGAAATCAGCACCAATGAACTGGTACAGAAAAGCAAGAAGAAAAAAACCAAACTGATCCAGCAGCACAGCAGGCCAGTATGCCATGGTTGTAATAAGGGGGCAAACTTCTCCCAGAATTAGAGACTACACACTGTTTGATTTATATATTGGCAACATTTTATAATTAACTTAATGGCTAAAATATAATGATATTCCTTTGAATTTATGGGCAATTTAATGGTGGTGCCATTTTCAAACCCCAAAACAAACCAAACTTTTCTGGAATATTTCTTCACATCTGGAACTTATCTTTTGTCTTTCAAGTTCATCTGACTTGAAGTTTAAATTGAATTATTCGATAGCGCACTTGATTTGGCAAGATAGCTTCCAAGCAATAAGGTGATTCAGACAGACAAATGCCTGCATGTGCAACCCGATGGAAAATGGCAATTAAAAGTGTACTTACCCAAATACAAATGGGATGAATGGTTTCTCATCTTTTGGCACAGACTGGTCATAAGCTTCAGCACCACGGAAGTTGGCTGTGATACTTAGAGAGAAATTGATCCATGTGTTTAGAGTCTGGATGCAAATTTTCACCATCTTGTCCTATGACACGAGGCCATCGGCTCCACCTTGATCACCTTGGTCTTCTGAGCTGGACCATCATGCCAGATGAGATTGTTTCTAAGTGCACAACTTATGTTTGTTGCAGTGGTTATTTGTAACTCAGTATCTCATATTATAAATACTGTAATTCATCATTCTTTTATCATAATTTACAAATCAATGTTTGGGTCCAAGAGAACCAACTGAATTATTTCCTGTAAGAACTGTTAATAAAATAATTTGATATGATAAAATGTAGCGTTATTTATGAATATACATACTGCTCCAACCAGAATTTAAGAAGTAATTTTAATCAGAACTTTTTAACAGATAGTTTCTGTAACAAAATGTAGGAAAACTTGAAGCATTACCAAAGTCACTGACTTGTTATCAGAATTATTACATGATCTATTCTGTTGCTGTTGTTTACTTTCTTCTTGGAAAACCCTTGTTCTGACATTCAACATCTAAGGAGATCACTCACAGCAGGGACCCAGAAGTGGGGAGGTGCTAGATATTAGACTTGACCAAAAAAGTTACCTGGAAGCAGTTGGTGGTGGTGGTGGGAGGAGGGGTAGAAGAAGTCAAGAAAGAATTACCCGCAGAATCTCCAACACAAGCACCTGGAAAATCCCTATTAAGACTCTTAATTTTTAGATGTGCTGTTTATTTACTTTAACATTATGTATAAAAGTTATAATAATTTTCTGAAAAGACTTTTAAAAATCTCTGCCTTGGTATGATGTTATGGAAGTACGCCTGTAGCATAAGTTTCAGGTGTGATAAATGCCAAAGGAAACATTAAAAGTAGCTTTGGTAAGTTTTTAAACAGTAGAATTACTTGATCAAGGGAGAAAATGCGATCAAGGCTACCAAGAGGTAATTTCAAATTATTTTACATGAAATATTAGTCTCTAGTGGTGGTGGTGGGGGGTCAATTCTTCAGAATAATTGATGTCTGTCGATTACCATGCTACACTACGCTTCCTTGGCAACTGTTACCAGGCTGGACAAGCCTCGTTAGTAAAATGGCGGACAGCTTATGCATAACCGACTTATCGGAGACTTTTTCCCCCAAAATTTTCTGCCCTTTGCGCCGAATCTCCGACGGAAACAACAAGGCTGGTCATTTCAGAAGTCTCACGTACCAGTGGAGGGGTCGGAATACGTATTTACTATATCCGGAGGAAATCAGAACAGCCTCGCCAAATGTATTTTCGGGTTACAGACGACGCCATCACAGAAGCGTGACGCAGATTTATTCAATTTCAGAAATGGTGGGAATAATCTTCCCATGGCGCGGCACCACTGATCATGAACACCGAAAATGAAAGGATGTGCCATCTGAAAAAAGCCAGCTCTGGTTTTTTTCCGCAGCAGTGGGGCAGACAGGAACCAAATGATAACAAATTAAACCGGAAGCTGTGTCACAAATACAAGTCAGGCACAATTAATCGAAAAGGGCGACAGTCAGCACGCACCTCACCTTGCTCACCTTCTTCTAACTATTGCAAGGATATTATGGCCATGACCAAAATAACACCAGATCCTTATTATATTTGTATTAGTAAAAAGAAGGAGACAAATTCTCTCTCAAGTCTGGTATAATCGTTATTTGTCCGTAAATAGCTAATATCATACAACCACAAAGCCGAGGAGAATAATAAATGCAATTACTTAATCGATATTTCTGTTAATTTATAGTAATATAATTTCTTTGTGGTGTAAGACTGATTGATGCATCAGGATGTACAGTGATGCCAAGGTGACGATTAATAAAGAAAGTGTTACGCCGACCCCAGCAGGTGAAAGAGCAGTCAGTACACGATGCTTCCAAGACCAATGCCTTTGACGGTCCCTTGATTAGACAAACGCACGCCTAATTGGGTAACCCTAACCATTACACGCAAACAGGCTCAAAGCCTTAAAACAATACTTCCCCGCAGGCAGATACGCGAATTGCAGTTGTACTTACTAGACAGGATTTATTCTGACCACAGCATCATGGAGAACACTGCAAAAACTCAGCACCGCATATGTGAAACATGTCGCACCGTTCTTGCTTAACTAGTACAGTTAAATAATTACAAGCTAAAAGGTAAAGTGACTGAACGGAATATTAAAATCTTGAAGATGTGTCCGTTTTATAAGGTGTGTACATCGGTCCTAAAGGTAACATCGCCAGTTAACCTGGACCGAATTCGTTGTTGTTATTTTACAAGTTATTCCATCACACTCGACACCGTCCCACCTGCATTCTGTGGTTTGGAGAGAGACAAACTCTATATGGTGCCACTGTCCACTTCCGGGATACTGTATCCAGTGCCCATAAGAATGTCTCTTATGCTAAAAATAAGTCTTGGTCGAAGAACCAGACAAACGTTCTGTCCAGACAGCAGCTCGAAGTCGGGGAATTATGTCACGTGAACAAACTCGGTTATTCATTAGTAAATTCTCGTGGGTTCGTTCCCCGGGAGGGGGTGGGGCTAGCGATACGTTAATTAAAATAGCAGATTTGAACTAGTTTTTAATTTCTAATCAACACGACGCAATTGTTAATGACAGCTGCGATGCACGTGCTTTGAGTGGGGGCTCTGTGATATTCTTCACATCTTTCTCGAGATAACGTGCCATTGATTTATAATTACAATCAGCGCTATATTGTGGAAGAAGAAGAAGAAGATGATGATGATGGAGGGGGGGGGGTAATCCAGATACACTGAGCGACGTCGAGTTTCTCCTACCGCCGACAGTCGCAGGATCGAATATCGTTGTTAAGTGCGGACCTACTTTAGTTAAATAATATTAACTAAAAAAAAAAATAAAAAGGGATCAAATAATACTAAATAAAATATATTGTGCGTTCATTTATTATACATTCGGCACAAATCTATGCAGTCGTTCTTCCAGCGTTACAAGACAACACCAGCACGACCTGACCGTGTCCATGGAAACCAGGCGACAAGCTGGCGCTATATGGTAAACCTACCAGCCGCGCCTCTCCTTATTATTGCGCTGATTAGCATTTAATAGCTCCCTGCAACAGAATGGCGAATTTGGTCTCCCGGGGAAACCGGGACGCGTGTGTTTTTGTTTTTCTTCAAGAAGGCGCCAGGATGCTGCAGAGAAAACAAGGAATTTATGCTGAGGGAAGAATCAGCTCTACATTCACTGCAGAGTTGGTGGTTGATCGCCATATTGGAGGAGTTTTCCCCGGCGAAACTTAATCCGTCTTGAAAAATTAGATGTTATTATTATTCAGTATACTTACTTTCATTAAACATATGGGTAGGGGTTAATGCAAAACTAGTTTAAAATATAGCTATAGTATTATCAATATCAAAGAAATAATTGTGCTCGTGGAATCCGGTCTTAATCGATGCATCCAGACCGGTTCTTGTTACATTTAAATACCTGAAACAACAGCAGCCGAATAATAACGTATAATATTATCCTCATCATCGATTTTTCAGTATGCAAATGAGGAATTTTCGTAACTAGTAATTTTTCAAGAAACAAACTAACGCAGAAGAAAAGGGGATATGAAACATTAGACATTTTCTGGGTGCTAACTTATCACTTTTGTTTGTTTGTTTCTGAACGGACAGAGGGCCGAGAACGAGACCCGGGGTTAGGAACCAATCCTTCGGTCTGAAAGGTTTTCTAACAACAATTTAGTAGGGTTAAAAGTGGCGGGGATCTCAGATCGGGGACTTTACTCTGCTGGCAGATCACAACGCAGCTGTTTAATTATGATAATCTATGTATGGTATCGTCCAGTCAGAATTAAGTTGATAAAATTAAGACGAGTCTTAATCCCGGCGCTGTTTATCACCGGTGCGGCCTATATCAGTCAGTATATGTTCGGCGACGGGGCCGTCCTCGCCGCCATTAAGCGGCAGGGGTCGACTTCTTCTCTTCTATCAGTCGATAAGGGATACCGCCTGTGGTGTAAGCGCGAAGGTGCTTAGCCAGAAAGATGGCGAATTACGTCGGCGCGGTTCCCACAGCCGAAAAGACAAGATTAACATCTGGAAAATATCAGCGGCTGCAAATAGGAAACCAGCAAAGGGGGGGGAGGGGAGGTGAGGTGAGGTGGGGTGGGTGGGGTGGAGTGGGTCGGGTCGGGTCGGGTCGGGTCCGGCTCGACTGCGTTGCATTAATTAAACGCAATAACTGGATTGGATAAACAAAACCTGAAATTTCACTAACTGAATTCCTAACCAAATACAATTAATTTTCCTTTATAATCAAATAATATATTAAAATAAAAAAAAACACAAAAAAGCGAAGTATATCGCCCATCATAAAGCAGTTGTGTCTGGACCACCCTGTCCGGCATCACCGTCCTAGGTGAGATCATTGAAGAGTGAGTCACGAAGTCAGCAGCAGACCGACCGACGACGGTAAGAAGAGGAGAACAGTCCGGGGGAGGGGGGGGGGGAATCGATCGGAAGACTCTGGACGCCGGGATCTGTTTTGTTCGGCGGTGGTGATTTCAACCGAATGGCATCGCCGACCTACGGAGCCCCGGGGCCGAACGGTAGTTCCTGGGGTGGCGCTCTACCACCGACCACCACGCCGTCAATACGCCGGCCCAGAGGAGGTCCGGACGCGTCCTACTGTCACAGGAATAACGGTAACGGATACGTCCTTTTCCCTGTTATGAAAACAATGAGAAGAAAACAACCCCCCCCCCCACAAATTTTCCATCTCAGTCGCTATGGCAGTGTCATCTTTGCACCTCCTTGGATAACTTCTATAAAACATAACTCACACCAGGTGGCGCTGGTAACAAAAAGAACATCTGCTTCCACGTTTAGGGCGGCCCTCCCTGTTGCTGAACAATAAAAAAAAAAACCTTGTGGTGTATTTCGGGCGACTCTTCAGCCACAGATCGTCTGGCCCCATCCATCACTTGTTCCCCCCACCCTTGTCGTTAAAATTTTTTTTGTTTTTTTACAAATCCAAGTAATATTTCGTTAGTACGTTATTCTCGTAGTCTCAATGGCTGCCGTGGAAATAACACAATCTAATTGGTTGTTTTGCTTAAACTTCTGAAATGCAGTCACATATCGCAGTCTGGCATCCGGCAAAAATGAGTAAATCCTATAAATCATAAAGACTATTTGAATGACAGAAGGCAGTTGATCTTTCTTATTATGTAAACAACCTTTTTATTTAGCTATATTAGAAGAACGAAAAAATTATCTGGCATTAAAATGGACGGGAAACTATGTTAAATTGTTGTTGTTTTTTTTAATTGCCGAGGTAAGGAAAACGTCCTAAACTTATACATTTTCTATTAAATAAATACCTGGATATCGTTCATACAGTTGTACAGATATAGCTTAAGCGACAGCAATGGTTATTTGACATTTGATTTACCAAGTATTCCTTCATCATAAAAACAGAATACAGTTCGTCTGCTTTAAAGTCTGACATTTATTAAGCGTTTTGGTTTGAGTTCTTAATCCTATGTATGCATTTTCCATTTTTCTTTCTTTTTTTAAATCTAATCTATAGCATATCTACCATACTTAAAATATGTATCGCGTGTTAGGCTGCATGCCGTTGGTTCTCAGTCATTCCTGAAAATGTAGCATAGCAAAACGCTGAAGGGGAAGTAATCACCATTCCACACCAATATTTCAACCTTAAAACCGATAGTTTTTACGGCAGACAGGAAACCGCATGAATCTCTATGAAGTTCAATGCCTTTCCGGTTCGTTCTTGCACCCCGCATTCTCATCACGTTGTGTTTCCTTTGTTCTGACGGCTCGTTGTCAATGACCCGTACGTGGTACCTTCTGAGCGCCTATTTTTGGCGAGGAAAACAATGAAAATGCTTACTTTCGCTTTACCTCAGTAAGCGTACACCCAAAAATAGCGGTCGTGTAAGCGGACCGGGAAATATTCAAGTAAGACTTTGCGGATTTCCTTACTCAAACGCCGCGTGTATTTCCATAGCATAGATGCGAGCAAATTAAGTTAAAGACAAAAAACTTATCGAAATTTACTCCGAAAGAAATGCGACGTAAATCCAATGTTTCCTATTGGAGCACCGTTCCTTCTGCTCTAAGTGCGTCTGACAAAGTCCTCGCCATCCAGGATCGTGCTCGCGCAAGGATGAAACAAACGAGCAAACATTTCGCGGTTATATCATAGCATCTTTAAAATCTGCGACTCGGATGAGTTTCTTTACGGCCTCTGGCCGCATCAACGTTCATCTGAGCGCCGTCTTCAAACCACACTCGACTTACGTTTCTAAGACGTTGCCGTGTCACACGCAGAAAGGCGGTTAGTGAACTCGTCCGCTTTTTCGGGCGGATTTTAAGAAAAAGAAGGAAGACCTGCAAATGAGAGGAGGGAAGTTTGGCTATGACGACGTAACCGGAGATCAGTCTGAGGAATATCTCTCGCCAGAACGAAGCAGTTTCTCGACCAATCTCTCCGCTGCGGCTATTTTCGGTCTGATGTTACGAAGCACTACGTACGCAGTGCGGCTAAAAGATGCATTTGTTTATAATAACGGTAAATAAATACAAGTAATAATTCTTCGTGCCGGCACCCGGTCGAGCCACCTCTGACATCACGAATAGCCTCTGCCCCTGCTTAGCAGTGAAGCAACGGGATTTATCTGAAGAAAGATTCCACAATGCTGTCTATTACCGTTCTGTTTCTTTTTAAACCGACACGAAAGGATACCAAAGGTGAAGGATAGAAAAAAAAAACACGAACATGTCTTTTTTAAAAAAAAGAAAAGCGTATTTAATGTCTTTGCTTTATTCAAAGCATTTCAACTTGATGCCAAGATAGAATAAGGTTTGCGTGAGATTGATGGATATTACTTCTAATACCTTCAGTAGCTTTCCGTAATTTACTTACGCATTCGGTTGCCGTTTAACCGTTTCACTACTGATGTAGGTAAATCCACACAATCAGTTATAGTTTCAATGTCATACTGTTGACTAAAGGTCCCTTAATGGAGACCCAAGAACTAATTACGATTAAAGGAATTATTATAGGATGATGCACGTAATCAAACAATGGATAAGAGACATTTAAAGCCATTAATCATTTTTTATATATTATTTACAATTTTGCATCGTATTCTACCGAACTCGTGTTTCTAATCGGTTCGGCTCCATTGCATTTCCCTCCCCCCCCGCTCCGATTTAGAGAGAAGAAAAAACCCGTCTCGAATCGGTTCACGGTTCTAGTTCGACTCTTGTTTTATTGCTGTTCCTGATTTATTTCAAAATACGGTATATATCTACCATCCAATTATCCATCACTGCTCTGCTTATCAGCAGAGCGCCAGACAAACAAATAAGCCACTGGTGTCTTGCTTCCCCCTCAACATGACGACAACAATAACAAAAGAATATAAATCATACATATCCACAAATAAAAATAAATGGGGGGGTAGATAATTAAGGGTAAACGCTATAGCCCTATCCATCTGTGTCTGTTCATGGGGAGCGTTTTGTTTGTGAAAATAACCAAGAAACGCCCCCTAACCGACCAACCCTGACCCTTAAAGTTCGGATCGTTTCTTGTCTCAATGTCGTCGGCCGGGGAAACAGAAAACATCGCCTTAAACGGAAACGAAACCGACACCGGTTCTGATTGGTTTGGTTGTTGTTGTTGTCCAGATACTCTCACCATCCTACCGCCACCACGCCACGCCCCGCCCTCTCTTCCAGAAATTTGTGGAATATCTCTCTCCGGAGGGAAAAAGAAAAGAACATTCAAACTAGCATGGAATTATATAATAATAATAAAATAGCAACAACAAAAAAAAAATCCCAAAAAACAACAAAAACCATCGCGCCCTAAGGTCGGACAAATTCTGCGGGTTTCCTTATCCTTCTCCGTCCACAGACCTGCACATCCGGGAATCCAGTTACAGGCCACGTGTGCAGACTTAGCAACCAACAAAGAGAACCGACCAACCAGTCGATAGTGGGGAATTTCGAGACCAACGCGCCACACGGTAACGAGTAGTTCGATTGATATACAGTCGACCCCCCCCCGAGTAATCGCGGTTCGGCATTCGCGGCCCCCCGTTATTCGCGGAATCGCAAATATCTTTCGCGATTTTTTATGGCTTTTTTCGTGGCAACATATATTTTTCACGCTTTTTAACGCTAAATTATTAATAACGATATAATTTACTAATTTTGTAATATAAATACTAACGTAAATTCAGTAAAATATCGATATAAAATAAACGCTATTGGCTGGAGGTTTGAAAGTAGCCAATCCGAGAGCGTTATTCATTTCTCCTTGCTGCTGATTGGCTGCTGCCCACGAGGCGCTGTCTCAGGCAGATGCAGCCCAGCATCATCCCAGTTTACCGCGTGTAGCTATCTCGAGTGTTTCGCTGAGTGTTGTACTTTTTATTAAATTATTATTATATATTTACTTATATTTTACGTTATATTTTGACGTTTATAGGCATTTATATGGACCACGTCCAATATTCGCGGGTTTTCACTCTTCACGGGTGGTGCTCAAGGGACGTAACCCCCCCCCCCGCGAATACCGGGGGACAACTGTATATACAGTAGTGTAGCCCTATAGGGGTATTTGTTTTTGGGGGGGTTCAGAAATTTAAGGATCTTACAAATCCCTATTTATTGTAATTTACTCGCCGCTACTGTGATTTTATTTTTCCGGTTTATAAACTTGGTAACATGAGGCAGGAAACTGTCCGATCATCGCCGCAGCGACAGCGGGCAGTCACGAAGAACCCTGACGCCGAACGTGTCGAGTACGGGTAACTAACTAGACGGCTAACACTACTACTAAACGGCGTCCAGTATCTTCTGGATATAAAAACAACAACAACTACTTAAACAAGTTGTTTAAGGTTTGGCGACGCACATCTCATGTACCCTAGGATGCGGAAAATTCCAAATGTTTTGACCCCCGGGGGGGAGGGATTTCTGGCTATATAATAATAATGGTAATAAATGTTGCAAGAACCACCAGAGCAGCGAGTACGATGATTGGACGAGATTTCGCCAAACTCCACCAGGCGACGATGTTTACGGGCGCGTCGACATGGAGAGGTTGGATCCGTAAGTTAAAAGTCTCGCGAGTTTCCGAAACCATTTTTAGCCCGACCGGCGGTCCGAGCGTCGAAGTGGAGGGGGAGAGGTACGACGAAGTCCTCCTCTAACGGCCGTACAGTAAAAAAACTCAAAGTTCTGCCACAATTAAAGGCAGCCGGTTCTGCTCCGGACGTTAGCAGAGAATACAAAAGGTTTCAGTGGCCGTGTAAATCAGATCGCTTCGTGTAGCTGTTTAACAGTCTTCTGTACCTCGTAGACAGTTGTTAAGGCTGCGAGTGTTGTGAACATCATCTTTATTAATTTCTCAAAATGTTTTGTTTTGATAACTAAACGACATCGGGTGAACATTTCCTTGACTTTTCTATTTAGTTCATCCCACACGAATTCAATCTGGAGATTGAAAGAACCAACCATAGTTTTAAAATGTCCTTTCAAATTTTCTTTTTAGCGGTGTATTGCCCGCAACGTGCACTATGAACTCATCACCATGGCGATGCAGAATATTGTGATATTTCTCTTTTTTGAGAATCCATCCGTTTCATTTAGTAACCTTCAGAATAACCTCCTTCATAAAATCTCTATGGTTCCACATTTCCACCACCAAGATTAACCGTTTGTAGCTCAGACGCAGCTCATACTTATCCCGCATTTGCTTTTTATATATTGTCATCGCACAGAACCAAATATTTCAAACCTGACCTTATATGACCACAACACAATGCGCCAGCTTCAAGGTGTAGCTCTGACGCCTTTTAGTACAGTTAAGCTGATTTTCTAAGTTACAACATATAAGCAAAGGCTTTCCAGCCGCTACTCGTCCAATCTATCTGACCTCTTTTAACCATCTTCCGGTGGCAGAGGTTGAGACGCTGACTTTCGCAAAGGAACTGCGGTCAGCAGATAACTGTCTACTGGTGAAGAAGCATTTTGTTCTAGACATTCCAGCCAGTAACATATCTACTCGTTCCACATTTTTGTTTTCTCCTTTCTTGCTAGGTCCTTTAAAGTTCAGGGCGGAGCCAGTTGATTTCTTCTATAAATGGTTGTTTGCGCTCTATCCCGTGTAACTCAAACGGAATTCCATTTTTAGAAGCCGTTTTCGCCTCGCCAACAAAGCAATGGCGGTCATCAATAATTAACATTCATACAAGAGCATAAACCGGTGGGTACAGGTGGGACGTGTCTCCTCATTTTTCGAAGTAGTATGTTGTTAATTCTACGTCTGAAACACGAATATTCCTTTGTTTTGTGGCTTAGATTTTTCTTTTTTTTTAATTTGGTATAACATAAAAAGATATCATCGACTTCGCAGCCGAACTCTATTTACTATCTCATACGCTTTACGCTCAAGACAATACCCGTTGTTGTTTATATATTTCACGCAGGTAAGTCGGAGGAAATGCGAATAATGAGAAGTTGTCTCAGGGGCGGTTTAGGCGGCACCGGCACTCAGCGGTCAGGGGTCATAGGAGGCCGATCGACCCCCCCTTAAAAGTTTCAAAGACCTTTGTTTTAAAATGCACAACATATATGTTTGTAGGTGTTCTTTCTTTATTTCTATTTTATATTTTTACTGATGTTTTTCAGCCACTCCTCTAAGTCGCAAGGACCCAGGGAGTAATTGTGTGCAACTCCCGGGTTCTTGGTCAGTCGCTCTGTCCTACGGCCTTTGGCGCTCGCGACGGGGGCCTGGCATGTGGAACAGAGAATGCGGAGACACCACCCTCCTCCCCGTCTCCCCCCCCCACCACCGGCTCGCCGCAAAACGAAGAAGATTCAAGAAACTACCGGGAATAGCCGCAATTTTAAGGATATTTTCTACTCGCCTCGTTGCAAAAAACAAAAGCAAAACGATTTTTAACACTTTGAAGGGGAAGACATCGGTAAGATCAACTATGGAGAATACACGAGCAAATAGCCTGGTTCTATTATATGGATATACGAACATTAAAGTGGAGACAAAAAGTAACTGACCTATTTGCTCAAATCAAATTAAAAAAACTTCCCTTTTATTCTGTTGTAGACCGCTACTAATAATAAATACTGTTAAATAGACAGGAATTAAGATTTATTGCGGAAAAAATTATACCGTGTACTTTTATAATGAGCCCATTAGAATAAAGTGCTCCCCCTAAAATTTCTCTAGATCCGCCTATGTTTGTCCCTGGGGGGTCGCAACTAACGACCTGTAACGAGGGCCCTTTAGCAACCGATTCCTAAATGATCTTGAATAAAATCATGTAACCTGGCTACTGAACTAAGTAAGTATCACTGTTCCTTCAAAGCCTCGCACGTTCTCACCGACCCGTTTGTACCCAGAATATCTGCTGCTGATGTCGCTCCCGAGGTAGCATCACATCGTCTCAAAGTTTGCTACATTTTGTCCACAGTTGAAGGGCTTTCATTTCGCTAAACCCCTGAATTAATTAAATAAAGCATCTGTGAAGTCTTACAAAGTGCAACAGGAGCTGAGAATGGAAAGAAACCCGAGAGAGCATCTTTTTTTTTGTCTGCCCGCTGCCCAACAATGGCAACGCTTCCTTTCACCTTTGAGCCAACAAAGATCGACATATTGACCAGCAGTTCTTACAAATCAGTGTTTTATTTTATACATAATAAATAGTGTAGGATAAAATATATTTACTCAATAAAACAAGGAGAGGGGGGAGATATGACGTCATCTCAGCATATAGCACGCGAACATTTGAATGTCCGTTTTCTCGAAATTGTATGTCGGATGAGAGAAGTTCTCCCGTAATATAAAATAATACTCAATGAGAATACTATTTAATAGTACAAAAATCCTTTCACCATTAGATAAAGAGAGCTTAGAGCAGAAGTTGCAGCGAGCTAGATGGTTATAAGCAGTGAATATTAATAACTTTACATAACAAAAGAGGTTTTACCATAAAGCAAAGTTAATCTTTTATTTCATTTGATTCTTTAAAAAAAAATCAATATGATAACTGTAGTAAAAAATTGAGCTGAATAAAATACATAATTCTTTAAAAAAACAATACAGTCTGATAAATTAAATAAGATAAGACTCCAGAACCATGTTTAAGCGGAAGACAGCAGCATCAGCTAACAATGGAGCCAGCGCTAAGAAATGCCGTCTAAAAGTCAGAGAAGAGTGGCTTAATGAAATTGTAGAGGCGGAATCTCAAAAATCAAGTAGCGAGATCCTTGTAAAAGTGAGCAAAATGAGTGCTGGAGCAAAAATATCAGGTGATTTATTTACTGGCAATAAATGGGAAGACGGGTGGAAGTTGGGCTGTATGAAGCATTTAGCAAGTAAATCACATGCATCTGTTGTGGTTGTTCTTAGAAACAGAAATTCTTGCCCACTGGGATTTTGGCTTGCAGAATGTGTAAACAGGAACTGCTGCCTACAGAAGCAAACAGAATGAACCTGATGGAGACAGCGATCGAAGCCAGATGAAATAAAGATTCTCCTAAGCAATGTACTGCTAACTCCATGCACTCTGTGCGACTTATACATGATCACATCACAAAGTATCTCCAGCCCAATACCTTTGAATTTTTAAAATCCATCAACAGTGTCGTTCATGCGGAAATCATGACAGAAACTTGCCAGTCTTTATTATATACATTAATTATTGATCAGGACATAGACATTGCCGTCAAAAAGATGCTTATCGTTTATTTTTTGTTCAAAAAAGCGGAATTTGCAGTGCAAAAGAAAGACAGTGTTTGGTGTAATTGTTAAGTTATCATTATTTGATCGATACACAGGCTATTAAAAACAACGACTGTCAAAGACTATAGTTTGAATCAGCTGGATATGATAAAAATATTGATGTTCTCTTCAGATGGTGCTTTTGTCATGCTGGGGAAAAAACAATGGTGTTGGCACAGCTTACGCAGTCAATTATACATTTAGCAGAACAACCCGTGTGTGTCCTATAGAAAAGATTTTGGAATAGTTGATGCCTGGAACAAAGTATCAATGATAAAGAAGTAGAGACGTTGCTGAAAAACATTTGTACAGTTTTGTACAGACCCTTAGCTCGAAAAGGGCAATTTGAGGAAATTGCAAATGTCGCAAAATGCGAAGCTGTATTATTTCATTCTCTAAATAGAGTGAGGTGGCTATCGAGACATTTTGCTATTGGTGCTCTGATGTTCTTCTTTAATAATTTAAAGAGGAGAAAACAGAAAAATGATCCAGGTACTGTCTGAAGAAACCCACTCTTAGGCTCTACTTACCGGATTACCAAGGTGGCATCGAAAGGCAGTATTTCAATGAGGCACTCTTCTGGAGCAACACGATGGAAAATCGAAACGCATCATGCACAGGAGATGAACCATTCGAGGAAGAATCCATGATATCCTCACCATGTAATCATCTGGAAAAATGATTTCCAGAAAATGCAATCAATCAATGAATGGCCCACTTTAGACTTTGCTTCATTTACACCACAACAAATAAGTTATGATTTTGATCCTGAGAATACTGAAAAGCTGGTTCAATAATCCTGATTTCTGGTCCAGTAATGTCTTGTGAGCAAAATACTATGTAGAATTAAAACGTTTCAAGACACGGCGACTTTCAGTGTTACGGTTTCACAACTTTTCAAGCTTAAAGTGCTGATGGTGACCGTGTATTCAGCCTCGTGAATAATATAAAAATGAGATAACGAAACCGATCGGAAAAAAAAATCACCTTGATACGCTTATGCGGATCATCTCTCAACTATCAAGTAGTAGAGAAGTAAACCTGGACAGAATACATAAACACTGAAAAGGCGAAAAAAGGCAGAAGAGAAGAACAGTCATCGTCTCCTTCTCCACCTGGCCTGTAATCTACAGATTGAATTTTCCCACTATTCTGGTGGGGTAGTGCTTACTTCTGAAACTTCTATAACCATTAATTCATTACTGCGAGCTAAGACGAAAACACAGACGCCCAGTTACCATCAGCTAATGTTAATTTTCTAAAAGAACCACCAAGTATAAATGCACAGCTCCAGAGCCAACGACAAAGGGCACGAAGGGCACTTCTGAAAATTGTCCCCGCTTTACAGTACGTGGCGTAACAGAGCATCGCGACTGGAGGAGAGAAAGCAACGGACGGCAGTTTCCAGAAGTTACCGCAGCTACCAGCCGATGACGACGATAACGTAAACGTAAAGTCCTGGCTCCCTCAGAAGTCGAGACCAGCTTTACGGGTGGGTGGGTACAAGATGAGACACTCCAATTATCGATCAATGCTGTTGTGCGGTGCATTGGCAAAGAAGTAAACGAAGCGTTCGTGCAATTTGGCTGATGATCGACGAAACTCGGGACATTCTGGGAGAAGATCAGGAGTCTACTCGTGCGCGGTATATAACCGATATATTCGAAATTGAGGTGGCATTTCGGACCTTCACCAAGTGTCACCAACAAAAGAGAAATCATTGTGAGAAATTCTAGTGGACGCACTAATAAGATTGCAATTACCCATCGCACAATTAAGATCAAAGACATATGACGAAGCAAACAATATGGCGGCAAAATTCCTTGACTGTCAGAACAAAAATGAAATATTTTCAGTCGTTATTAGCAATTTACGTGCGCGCTGTGGGTCTCACGTGTCTCATTTGATCACATCAAAGGCCGTATAAGCTAAACCCAGCAAACTTTACAACAGCGGTGGCCAATTTAAGCGCTTTATCGAGATTCTTGTGTTTAAGAAAGTAATCTGACATCCCCCCACAAGGCAAAAGCGCATACGTCCGAGTCGCCAATTAAGTCGATCTTCTGCCGTGAGATCTGTGTTAGATAATTATCAAGGTTTCTTGGATGCTTTGCAAAAAGCAAGTGAAGAATTTAGTGTGAATACCGCATCATGTGCTAATGGTGTCGGCACCAAAGTGATTTTAATCGCCTCTTTACCGATTTTAGATTGACTTGAAAGGCTTAACGGAGCCATTCAGAGTCCAAACACGACTGTTTCAGGTGCGCTACCCGCTGCAGGATTAGTGAAAAGTCAACTCCAAATACGTCCCTAAACCCGTGATTCAGACAGATCTCTCGCTATCTCGGCGTAACGTAAAGTGCCAAGAAGACAGGGCGATGTAAAGCTTCCCAATGCAGGGCCGAATTAACCGAAGAAGAGTCTTTCGCATTGATTTCTTTAGAATGGCTGATTGTGCGCTCATTAATATTGAGCAGTACTTCACATTCACTGGCCTAAAGCAACACGATAAACTAGTCACTGGCCTAGTTACCAGGAAAATACAATCTGACATCGCACACAAAACTACCCCGAGCAGTTCCTCGTCTCTGGAAAGAGGACCCGACTTATTTGGGTGGCAATTTTCTAGGAAAATTGTTGATAAATACAGGTTTTGTTTTGGAGAAATGAGTCCAGAAGTTGGTGACAATCTTCCAGCGCAACATCGCAGAAAAGTCTAAATAATCTCAAGGTTTGCTATGTACACCGAGAAATACGAGCTGAAATTAATCCTCAGGAAATGGCAGATTTCATAAGCCGTTCGAAAGACACTAGCAGCAAGTAATAATATAGCGTTATCATAATTCTATCTTGGAACTAGCAATATTTTCTCTGATTTATCATATTGAATAAATAAAATGATAGGATATGCATATATTTTTTAATTTAAGTTCTGATGTTTCTAAATACTTTATTTTTCGTTTTAAAAATATTTTTTTTTTATAATTAGAGAACAGTGCTTTGCAAAATCATTTAAAATTAGAGACAAAATTTTGCTTTGATGTTACAAATTTTTTTAGATAATTGCTTTTAATTGTATATCGTTAATACATGAAATGCTCAAAGTGCATGATACAGAACTTCTATCATAATCGTCGTTCGATGAATCTCAATTTTTCCATTTTTGTTTCATCTAATTTCCGGAAGATAAAGAATTCTTTGATTTAATGAGTTAAAAATTATTCAAACTAATAGTAAGAAACGACCATGTTTTTAATATAAGCTAAGTATACCATACGTAGGAATAACTTAGTGGATCCATAATTATGCAAAACACTTTGCGTTCACAATCAATAGTTCATATGTTCTGATACATGATTCATAGGATTTTTTTTCTTTGATAATGTGGTCTGATTAAAAATAAAGTCTTGAAATACAAATAACTGTTTTCGCATAATGTGTCCATAATTTTGAACATCAGCGTATACAAGCATCTAAAAAACTGCCTTAATAATAATAATAATAATAAATGGAAAACATTCTACGAGTAATTTCTTCACGTATTTAAATATAAGAAATGCATTTAACTGTGTCATTTTCACGCGTAAACTGCCTTCCAGTTAATGCACAGATTTGAACAAATGATAGTTAATATTTTCATTTGCTTTAATGGCATAAGCGCGTTTGATTTTTAAGGATATGAAGGATGCAGGATGAATCATGTCGTGAAGGTAGATTGGAAAACGATTAGCTGACGTTCCTTTATGTATCCCTTTCTCTTTCTTAGAATAACCAGAAAATTATATTTTCCTGGTCAGGTTGTATTAAAAAATATAAGTAAAATGCAGAATGCATTTGTAAGTAACTCTGGAGAAATAATTCACATAAAAAAACCGGAAGTACACTGTGAACAAAAACATACGCACACAAACACACACAGAGTTAGTTAATTGAGCGGCCAAGATGTCACCTAACACGACTAAAGTTTTAAAAGAGAGTGTACAAAGTCAGGTTATTCCAATTTATTCCTTTCGTTATCGCACAACAGAGAAGAGGCCGTACGCAATGCATCTGCACCCATCTCCCAGCCATGTTGCGTACAATGTCACACAAAATGTTAATTACCATTACGTGTAATGGGAAAAAAAAAGAAAGAGAGAGATAATAGGGGAGGTAACGGGACTTTGTACGCACCCTGTACATTACACTCACTATACGCCTTTCTTTTGCAATTGTGGAAAAAAACTATCAAACATAAGCTCGACCCATTCTCCGTAGAAACTCAAGATGTTGTTCAGGGAGAGGTGTAGATATCATTCTAATTTACTTCCTTTTTTTGGTTTTACAACGAATTTGAGCAATTTTTTGAGAGAGAGAGAGAGAGAGAGAGAGAGAGAGAGAGATATGGAGGGAGAGAAAGAGAGAGAGAGAGAGAGAGAGAGAGATGGAGAGAGAGAGATGGAGAGAGAGAGAGAGAGAGAGAGATGGAGAGAGAGAGAGAGAGAGAGAGAGAGAGAGAGAGAGAGAGAGAGAGAGAGAGAGAGATATGGAGAGAGAGAGATGAGATGGAGAGAGATGGAGAGAGAGAGAGAGAGAGGAAGTTGGTCATATTGCGATAAAATACAAGATACTATAAACTCTAAGTCTCTGGTGTGGGGGAGGTGATAGTTTAGCAGGTTCGTCCACATGATCGACAGACCGAACGTCTTCAAGCGGCCTGTAATTCTCAGAAATTGGCCTGTGGATGTTTTTTTTTTTTTTTTTTTTTTTTACCGAAGGTTTCCGTGCCACCAGAAAATGCCAGAGTTCACTGCTCTTGTTCCGAACTTGGCACCGCAGTTTGCCGCGCCTCCCCCAAGATCCATAGACGACGACGACGACGACGATCCTGTTTGGATTCTCCGCGTTGCCCGTGACACAAGAATGCGGTTACATTCCGTGTAGGAGAGGCCGTACAAATACCGAACTGGGGTGGGGGTGGATTCGTTCTTCACCCACAGTGTCTCCCCTCTCCAGTCAGTGCTCTCGAACTGGGGGCAAACACTTCTAGTAAAGGCACACTCATCATAATGCTGCCCCCCCTCTCTCTCTCTCTATATATATATTTAAAAAAAAGCTATTCTTCAAGTAAAATTTGTGCGACACCGAGGACGTAGTACAGGAATATTCGCTTTATCACGTACCAGGACACGGGAATTGGTTCTTTTATTATTAGAATCCCTGCAGACGATTTTCAAGAATAATTTGTGATGGATATAAAAAAATTTTATCAAAAAAAAGAGAGAGAGAGAGGGAGGAAGATTAAGATAAATTATGGTCGAGAAAATTGCATAGATTTCCTCGGTTCCCCCCCCAAAAATAAAAAAGGTTTTCCAAAACTTGTTATGTGACGGAGTATCGAGAGAAAGTACAGAAACTACATGGTTTCTATGGTTACCTGCAGAGAGGGTGCGTAAAGGAAGCTTTCGGCTTGCAAAAGTAACTTACCTTCCTAGTTAGCTTTCCAGTATGCCAGCAGTCCTAAGGGCAAAAAAGAGAGAGGGGCTTGGAGGAGGAGGAGGAAAGTCTCTCTTTTTTTTTAATGAAAACCCGGACACCGAAGTAGTTTTGTCTCATGGTTCGAAAATTCAACACCACAACGGTACCGGGAAACCCACGCATGCGCGGACACTTTGCCGTCGTCACTGCCGGGTCACATGACCTGCACTTTGTATGGTCACGGACACCAAATTTTGCAAATAGTTTGAATAAATTTGTGGCCAAGTTCATGACACTTTTCTCATCGTTGCATAATGTTAATTCAATCTGTTAACGGGAATAAAAAATATCGTGATTTATGGAAAAAAAAAATCGAGAAAAGACGAAGTCAGCCGGGGTTTTTCCCTCCCTATAAACGACGGTGCAGTACTCCATTCCCGGTAACAGCTTCCGCCATCACGTATGAACCGACTCGCGAACCGAACACAGGGCCGTAATAATTCTGTTTAAGTGGAAAAAAAAAAAAAAAAAAAATCGAGAAAAGACGAAGTCAGCCGGGGTTTTTCCCTCCCTATAAACGACGGTGCAGTACTCCATTCCCGGTAACAGCTTCCGCCATCACGTATGAACCGACTCGCGAACCGAACACAGGGCCGTAATAATTCTGTTTAAGTGGGAAAAAAAAAAAAAAAAATTTCTCCAAAAATTTGCATCGATTGAACTCGGGGATGAAGGAAATGCGCGTACACCGACTGGGGCCGCGGGCCAGACGGACGGTGGGTGGTGACCGGTCGGCCTCGATCTCGTCGTCGTCGTCGTCGGCGGCGATTAAATGGCGGAACGGTTCTCTGATAATCTAGACGGGATTATCGAACTGTCTGTCGTCTCCAGAGAAAGGCCCGCTGTTGTCGTCAGGAATCGTGGCGGGAAGACGGAATCAATGGAGCATAATTTATATATGTATATATATATATATATATATATATATTTATGGATGGATGGAGGGAGGGAAGTTGGATAGATTCCATGGAAGGAGTTTTTTCGGCTTCTCGCGATGAGAGGAGGATAAGGGTCCCGCCCGCCGGCCGAGAGAAAATTCGACGAATCAATAACATTTCTGGGGTCCGCCGACCGACGAGATTGATTTGTGTGGCGTTTGTTTGCTCGCTCAGCACTCACTTGCTTAACTCTCTCCCTCCCGCCCCGACATATGCATCCATCTATCGCACTAACGGTGGAAGGGGTGTGGGGGCCCAGGCGCTAGTCCGATACACCCATTTGTTAGCTCCGTCCGAGTATAATCATTAAACAGAACAGTAGTTCATATCTATACCTACAATTCCACACCGAAGTACTTTTGAGGCAAAAATGACAAGTTATTCAACATTCAAATTAAGACAAATTGTAATTAGATTTAATTTTTGCTTTCCCGACAGAATAACACTAAAAGGAAAATTGCAATCCAAACCTGCTGCTGTCTGTCTATTTGTTTATTTATTTATTCTCTCGTTGAATTACGCGATATGGAAAATAGTTAAAATCTGGCTTGGAAGCACCGACAATACGTAAACCATGGTAAGGAACAGGAAGTTTGCAAACTTGTGTAGGACCAAAGGATTATGTCAATATCGTGATTCCATGATTCCAATTGGATTATGTCAAACGAATTTTTTCTTGTTAATGGAGAGTGTTGATATTCTTAAAGCTGAGATTTAATTAATCCCCCCCCAAATTTCTTGTGCTGTTAGGCTTGAATGAAGTAAATGCTTGCATATTTAGAGAATGCATTAATGAAAAGCAAAAATCTGTTATTGTAGGCAGCAACTCAACTATACCAAAAGTTACCAACCATCTTTAGAGTGGCAGGCATACAAAAACCACAAAATGAAGATGGGGAGGAGAAGTAAAAAGATTGCTCATCTTTAACCAATTCAGGAAAAAATGATTAAAAAATATCTGCAGCTAAATAGTCATTATAAGATCTTGTTAGTCACAACTGTATGCTAGGATTCTAAAGAACACTGCATCTGTAATTCATATAACGGAATTGCTTACACAAAATTAGATGTAATATAGAAATAAGAATTTTTAACTGATAAATGAAAAAAAAAAAATGGAACAATGAGTGTTTTCTTTTTCCTACTACTATCATGATGATGGTGCTAAATATATTTCTTCCATGCAGTTCTCTGTTGCCATTGAACATGGAAAGAAGTAACAAAGGAAAAGTTGCTCTGGAACTGGTTAGACAAAAATAACATAAAAATATTTATGGGGATAAGAAACCAGTGTATTTTACTATGATATGAGGGGTGTTCAAATGAAACCCACCTCGATGTGATTACAGTGACTATATTTTCAGCCAGGTTTCAGTTGAATGTTCCTAGTACTAATATGTATTCCTAAATGTTTAATCATGGTAAAGGAAATAATTAAATTATTATTATTTAAACAATTATTATATTATAAATAAATCTATTTGACAATTTTAATCGAAAAAAAAACAACAGAGAAGCAGTTTTGAATTTTAAAATCCAATTAAAGATTTAAGTGTCAAAAGATACTACAAAATGTCTAAGCCATTTAGCAGCTTGATTGCGGTCTGCTTTTAAATGATTTGATAATGAGAGTCTATTAAAGAATACCCACCAAAACTCCCCTCAAGTGGTTTTTATAAATTGTTTTTAATTATTTATTACCAATAAAATACTTTCCACAAACTTAGACATTTATTTCTACTAACATAAAGAACATAACAAGTGAGCATGCTAGGGCCATTACCTTAGAAATGTATTTTAGCAAAAAACAGTCAGACAAAAGTTTATGATGGCAGAACAAACATAAATTGACATGAAATATGAAAAAAATAAACATTCCAGCAATGTGCATCGCACTAAGAAAGAAATGGTTTCTTCTTTCGATTAACAAGTACATCAAAATGATTGGTAGTAAATATTTTGCGTATGCTTAATTTTCTTAAATTATGACAATTTCATAGCAGCAAAAATTTAACAAAACTACAAACTGCTTTTATTTGCGTTTTTTTTTTCCAGACATCCAATAGGAAAAATATAGCAAACTAATGAACAGTTTAAGTCTAACAAAATGTGTTCAAGGTCTAATATTCAAAAATTGTTGAGCTGGTCTAGTGTGGTAAAAAGGCTTGTTATCTCACCTGAAAGCTTAACAAATGTGGTTACTTCGAATGGCATAGAAGTGGGAGACGCCAAAAAAATGATTGGAAAACCAGACATCTGCCCAAAATGAACCGGTACAAGATTCCTCCCAACATCTTAAGAGATTTGGAATACCTACCAAACTTTGCAAGAACTGTCCAGAGATAATTTTATGATTTTAAATTGATAGGGTATGTTGCCAAGAATAAACCCTTTGTTTCCTTGAACAATTGAAGAGTTCAACTTAAGTTCGCTAAGGACCCTGGCAATGTGGGCCAGAGTGCTCGGGTCCAATAAATCATGGTTCCAGAGATTTGCATAGGATGGTCAGACTTGTGTGAGACAAAGATTCAGGGAAACATTCCATTCAAAGTGATGATCAAAGGTGGGGGAAAATTCCATTATAGTAGGGGCAGTCTCTGACAAGGGACATACCCTACTCATTGTATCCAGGAAATAATGGATTAGTTTGCTTACCTGGACATTTTGACAAAATACTAGGACCGTATTCTGAGGACTGCCTTTTTCTCAACTAGATTTTACAACATGATCATCAAAAACATTTGAGCAACATCTCTTAGATAAAAAAAATTCCAGTTCTGAAGTGGCCAGCTCAAAGCTCTGATTTGAATCCATTGAAAAAATCTATGGAATGATAGACAAAGCTATTAAGATTACCCCCCCCCCCAAAAAAAAAAAACCAAATTTGGATAAATTGTTGTAAACTATTCAGTCAACTTGGGCTGACATTTGCATAAAACAATTTATTATTTTGTGGAATTCACATGCATAAGCAGTTTATATGGCCTGTGATCAAATACTAATACTTCACTGATCTGCTAAATTCATGAAATCTCTAAAAATTGGGGTTCTGTAATAAAATTTTGAATCTGTTTAATTTGTTCTGAAACTTCTGTCTATGAAATTCCATCATGATGTAAGAAATAAGAGAGTATACAAAATATTTACTACTGATCATGTTGATGTATATGCCAATGCAGGAATGTTTATTTTTACATATTTTACATGTCAAATTGTTTTACCATGGTTCTTAAACTTTTGTCTGCCACTTTATGTAGTGCTCTTCAGATTCCTGCTTGATTCATGTTTTGGTTATGTTCATGAAGCAAACTTTTCTGCATGGTGCATTCTAGGAAACAACAATCAAAGCGCTAATCTTTGTTTTTTAAAATTAGCTAAGGAAAAATTCTTTTCAAAGCTAAAATATTGAAAATATACTTTACCATTAAAAAGCTATTATAAACAGAATACTTTGGTTTTTAGATGATAATTAATACAATTTAAAAAAAAAAAGAGATATCACCTTTCAGAAGTATTAATTTAGTTATTATGAAACAGGAAGCCATCGTGGCTCAGTGTTGAAAAGAAAATATAAACAGGAGCGCATGTCAAAACTATTAATCAAAATACGGTGTAAACTGACAAAATTCAGCAATTGCATAAACACCATTTTTCCTGGGTGCACACAGATCTACAATGGCATCATGGAAACAGTGTCCCAGTACAGAGGATTTAAAATAATAACCATGTATTTATAATTTCATAAGTCAAATTAACTATGTAAATTACCAACATTAGAAGCATATAATTAGACAAACAGTTTATAAAATTTATACAGGAGATATTTAACAGATGGCCAAAATTTCTTTTTCTTTAGTTTCAGATATGGGAGAAGTTACAAAATCATGGTGAGGATGCAGACATCTCAACTGCCCTTGTACCTGATAAACTTGGGCTAGTCTGTTGCAGTTTCTGATTGTTTCCATGGTATGAAAAAACAATGCCACCTAAATAAAGGATCATACTGAGAGTAATGAGTGTTGATTACATATGGAAAAAAAATTTTTTTAACCTACCTTACACCTCTGTTCGCACAAAATATTGTTGACTATACTCATTAACATCAGTAGTATCATTAAACCCTACAGGTGGCAGGACAGTAGGCATAACAAATGGACTCTACCATGAATACACTGAAATAAAGAGCTGTGATGCAATTAGCTCAGAGAATGTAAGCTTATAAGCATCTGCATGAAAATGCAGAGCATTTAGGATGAGTAGGTTGCTAGGAGATGCTGGATCCAATTGTGTAATCACCAGTAGGGAGAACTATCACCCGAAATGGAGTGTGAAAAAGAAATAGAGTTTCTTTTCGGTTTGTTCAGGTATTTCCATGTGATAGTGTTATATTTTGTGGATAAAAAAAGCAGCTTTGTCAAATAGTTTTCTTGGAATTAATTAGAGCTCATAGCTTTCTGTAATACCCTTATACTTCTCTGGTATATATATAAGATAGAAAGAGAGAGAGGTATTAAACATTTATTCAATCATGCCAGAAATTGTACACTAGTAGTTTGAATGATTTAGTATACACAAGATACAAACAACACAGAAATCACAAATTATGCTTTCTTGGAGTGTTTTTTTTTTTTCCCATTTTTAAAAAAAAAAAATTTTTTTTTCCATTGAATTTTTAAGTTTTCTTTAAAAAAAAAACAAACAAAAAAACACAGAACAGAACAGAAGCATCCAGAGCAGATAATCATTGGTCAGACACCAAAGGCTTTGCTGGTTGTCATAGTAACCAAAGATTATATTATTTTTTTTGGCAACTTAAAACAATTATCCCAGCAAAATTTTCACAATAAAATGAGATAGATAGCAAAGGTTATTATTATTATTATTATTATTATTATTATTATTATTATTACATTAATAATGTTTAAGAAATTGGATGAATTTGTATACAACATTAACCCTTCCTTTCTGGCTCTCTCTCTCACACACACAGAGGAAAAAAACAAACAAACAAAAATAACTCATTTCCTAATAGCCCCTTCCAGCATTCAACCTTTTGACTGCTGTCATGTGACTTTCTGACTCTACTAATAATATAGCCTTTTCTCTCTCTCTTTTTTTTTTTTTGTACAAAATTGGGACCAAATGCAGTTTCACTATCTTCAGCAACTTCAAGCTTCATCTACAAAATTTTTCATATCTAAAGATCTATCAGCAGTTCCGGTTTTTTTGTTTAAGAAAAGTTGGAATGATCATCAAAGAGGGTTGCTAGGGGAAAAAAAACTTTTTAAATGTGCAAAAACAGTCATGGGGAGATAACATACACTGTTTAAATAATCTATATTCATTTGAAACATGAACAGCACAAAAAGAGAAATGAAATTAATATGAAAAAAAAAAATCAAATAACTTATAGCTTTACAAGTTATTTCCCCTTTGACAATGTAGTGATAAAGGGTTACTGTTTACAAACAAGCATTCGTCAGCAAAAGCAGTGGCCAATTAGAATGTACATTACAAAGACATCTGATAATTTTTGAAAAATTTCAAATCTATTATACTAGTTTTTTTTTTTTACTTGTTTAATTATTACTATTACTAACTTCTTAATTCTTAGTAAATGTTTATAATCTTGATTTATTTAAATATAAGACATAATGATAATATTTAGAAATGCCTGTGCCAGTTTAATTAAGAATTTATTTTTCACCATAACTGACTTGATTCTTTTTAAAATGATGTATTTCCCTCGTGTGAACAAAACAAACAAACAGTAACATTAAATGAGGATGTGGCTGAGTGGGTATTTTCAGTCTGGCAGGCAGAAAATATTTTATATAACCCTGTATGGAAATGTGAACATGAGATTCTACAGAAGAGAATAGCCAAAAAAAGAGAGAAGCTGACTTTACATACAACTTCAGTTTAAATTTTAATATTAATCATTGAAGGTGCTGTGTTAATCCTTGCAAGAGCAGAAATAGAGAATTCTAGAATTGCTCTTGTTCTCAAAGCCAAATAATTTTTTCACCAGTGGATGTCAATTTTATGTATATATATAAGAAATTTTTCTAATTCTAAACGTGACACTTTATAACATTTTAAACACGAATCAAATAAATATTACAAAAGTATTTTTCTCAGTTTATTATCATCTTTTTTAAAGAAAAAAACAACTAAAAGAAACTAACAACAAAATTATAATTTGTTAGATAGATTTAACAAGTTCTGAGCTTGCTAGAAAATGTTCTGAGATATACATTTTCCATCATTTAGCTTACATACATTTTTGCTTTTTTTTTAAAAAACATTTCCATCTCTTGAAACAGACTGCTGTTAAAACATTGCATCTTATTGTTTCCACCTGAAGCAATGAAGCAAGCACATCACCATCAACAAAGGCAAATTTTTTTTTTTGCATGTATATTTTTTCTTTCAATTTTAAATTACAGACTAAGAAAAAATCTATTCATATTTTGTTATTTATACACGTTTATGAATATTAGCATAAACATTAACTCTCACTCTAGTAATAAGAGAAAGGGAAAGTCACAGAAACTCAACTTTGCATGGTTGTATGAATGCAGAAAAAGAATAATAATAATAGTAAAAAGAATAAAATGCATGCTGGCATATTTCAGCTTTAATATCGGCACTTTATGAGATTAAAAACTTACTCTGTCCAATGGAAGCCTCACTTTTCAAAGAATTCCTCATTTGCATAGCTTTAAGAAAAAGCAAGTTTCTTTGTTTATTTTACGGCAGACAAAGAGGAGAACAACGCACGCGTTTAAAACCCTAGACATTAAGGAGGGACATAGGGTGGTGGGTTTCTGTATGGAGGCTGGACATGTGGACGGGGCTGCTTGTTGCCCTGGGATGCTGTAACTGGTGGTGGGGGTTGATAGAGGGGTGAGGTAACATCATGCTCATCTTCATCAACATCCATTCCTCCAGTGACCTTGTGATTAGAGTGTGGTGTTGACTGGGCACTCTCACTAGATGACCTGTGGTACTCAGGTGGTGGCTGTGGTGGCTTCTCCTCTTCCAATATCAGGGGCCGTGAGGAGTCCGAGGGCTTTTCTTCAAGTTCATCCTGAAATATAACCGGTGGTGCTGGCCCTTTACCGGTGTATGGGGGCTGTTCTTCAAGTGACATCTTACCTTTCCGTTTCTTGCGGTATAGTATACAGCCAATTAGCAACGCCAGCAGCAGGATGGCAACGATGACAACTGCTGGAACAACAGTTGTTATCCAAATATCATCATCATCAGACTCACGGGCAGGTTTGGTTTTGTTGGTCAACAGTTCAGTCATAGTAGTAGTGCCAGTATTTGTTACTCCAGACTTACATGGACCCTGTGGAAAAAACATTGCTTTTTGAAGTTTGTAAGGCTTCATTATTTCCTTAGCCTTAGTAGTCAGGCTTTTGTTTTCATTTATTAAGCGTGAACGCACATCTTCAATTCCACTTGGACATTTATCTCCTTCTAATGTATTGTTTGTCCATGAAAAAACAACAGACCCTTCCTTTATCTTTGTAACAGTAATTTTATGTGGATTCTTGTCACCATACAACTTGGCTATCTTTCTGATGATGGAAACTCTATGACTCACATTAGACATGAATCCTTTGTAGTCCATGTCAAATGTTAATTCAATTTCATGAGTTATTTTAAGGGCTGACTTATTAACGATGATTAAAAAGCTAGTTTTGGCCACCCGAGCATTAGTGTCTTCAGCAGTAAGTGTCAAGTTATATTCTCCAACATCCATTTCTAGAGGCAGGCCAGTAATAAGTTGCTTTGATGCATCAAAATGAAGCCAAAGACTAGAAGGAACTTCCATATAATAATTTCTAAACAAGAATAATTTCAAGTCCCTTGTGTCACCACCTGCACAATCAGAAAATAGGTTTTTATCAATTTTCATCCGGAACATTTTCCCAGCTTCATGGTCAATATTTGAAATGTCATACTGGACTATTGGTCCACTCTCACTAGACTTACACAACGGATGCTTGGGTGGCTTTGATGTGGTTTTTTGCATCTTCCCAGTGGTGGTTGTAGCAGCAGTGGTAGAGGTGGTGGTGACTCTACTGGTAGGGGGCACCATGGGGGGAGTGGCAGAAGTGGTGATCACTTCCTTTGATGTCATGCTATAAGTGGTGGTGACCGGAAGAGGTTTAGTCTTCACCATAGTTGTCGATGACACAAATAGTACCGATGGCTCAATAATGATTCCAGTTCGTGTCGGTGGAATGTACATCTCTGTCACGCCGACATCTGGGTGCATTATAGTTGGTGCAATGCTAAAAGCTTTTGTTGGCATAATTGAAGATGCTGTTGGCTGTGCCTGTGTTGGTCTTACTGTAGCAGTCTTTGTTTCATGGGAGGGTCTCCCTGTTGTTTTCATATGCTTGTGAGTTTTCGTGGGCTGTATGGTGGCTGGTGGTTCTGCAGTAGGCATGACGTGTGTCATTGGCTGGTCTGTGTGCTTGACAGTGACAGCGGGAACACTGACCAGATGGGTGGGTGGGCCCACAGTCATCACTGGAGTTGGGGTAGCTCGGATTGGGGCCTGCCTTCTGAATCGTTTTTCTGGTGTTAGTTTATTGGTCACATGCCAACCTACAATTGAATGGCCAATAGCTTCAGCTATAGATCCATTTGCAGAGGAAGCTTCAATGTTCTGAAGAACATGCATATGATCTGGTTCTACTTTCCCACATCCCACAAGCCAGGACACAAAGGTACCCAAGTGTTTTGGGGTCTTTATATTCCCAGGTCCATTAACCAAAGCAGAATCATCAAACATTTTTTTGCTTCCAACTGGTTTCATGCTAAACATTTCTGAAGCTAGCTGTAGATTTTGCTCTAAGTCCATCAACAATTTTATCCGTGAAGCTGGATCCATTTGTTCCAAGTCTGCATCTACAATTAGTGTAAACAAGGTTTCAGGGTCTCCACGTTTACATTTCACAGTAGGGGCTATTGTTTTACTGGAAAACCTTAATGGAGAAGCACCTGTGACTGAGGTGGTTTCTTTAAGAACATTGATGGCAAACACATCTTTGGTCTTCTCTGTGGGAGTGGAATTCTCATTGCTGCCAACAGCTACTACTTCAACATAGTACTGGCCAATGTCTCCTGGCAGAGGAACTCCCTGGAACTGCTGCTGTGACTTGTCAAATGATAACCACCCTGGCAACTTTCTACTTCCTGCCTCAGACACCTACAAGGAGAGAAAAAATGCAATTATTCAATTTTTGAGCACCATAAAGAAATTTTCATTTAAACTCAAGAATTGATTCCATGGAAAAATTAAATTAATTAATATAAAGTAATTTAAAAAACAACAACAAACAAACAAAAATAAATAGTACATACTTTCTATAACTGAAAACAAAACAAAACAAAACAATGTAATTGAAGAAAAAATAGCTTTATATGTGACTATGCCCAATGAATGAATCGTATTATGAAAGAAACACAAGGTCCAAACTATTCTGAAACACAGCTCACAGTGTTTGATTTCTATCCAATGCAATTGTTAGAAAATACAATCTATTGGTTATAAGACCTTATATGTGTATGCTAATGCATGTATCAAGCATATATTAAACTGAAGACAAAAAAAAAAGAGAAAAAACAACTACTGGTTAAGTGTAGTTGTTAATATTTCTTTCCGATTCAAAATAACTAAAGTCTGATGCAGCCTACAAAAAGCTACTGTGAGTATTGGTAGGTTTCATATATCCAACTGCACTAATGGATAAGCATGTGCTGACAGCACCCAAGATAAAATCATGGATGGAACCGCTCAGAATCATCCAGGTGTTATCTTTTCACATTACTCTGATTGAGCAACAATATTTCAAAATGAACAAACAAACAACAATAACAAAAAAGTTATTCATCTAAAAGTTTAAATTGACCAACATATGGACAAGGAAATGCTACTCATTTCTCTATTGGTGGTGCTGTTAAAATGGCAAAATCTGATTTTAACTCTTGTTCACATGTTGTTTATTGTGCATGCTGCCATGAAAACACAATGCTCAGATCAACGCCAGATAATTCTCTCTGGCATGCATTGTTTAAAAAAAAGGAGGTGATTTAAATGGAGAAACAAACTGTATTGTTTAGTTTAATATTTTTGAAACATATCTCAACAGTGCTGCCTGTCTTAGGTGCATTTTGGACATTCACTGAGATAGTGTTCAATAGTTTGCCCAAGTCTTTCAAGTGGTCACTCATATCCAATGAACATGACCATTTAGGGGGATGACCTGTGAATAGTAAGTTTTTAAGAGATAAGAAGGAAGGACCACTGCTAACTCTGCTGGCCCAGCTCATCATGGTTGGTGTGTGTGTGGTGTGTGTGAGTGTGAGTGAGAGAGAGAGAGAACCTTGTCCCCTCTGCCTCTAGAGTTGAGAGCCAAAAGGTCAAAGTGTACCCATGACCTGGTAACTGCTTTGACCATGAAAGTCAGTCAAGTCCCAATTATAGCCCTTATGGTGATATCATCTGAAAATTTTAAAGATAATTTGGTTTAAAAACAAAAAGGTGTGGTTAACTGTAGTACTAGTATCCAAATAAACAGAATTATACTATTTTTTAAAATTTAAAAGCCACCTGTCCAAGGTCCAGAGAATTTGCTACTGGAGCAGTGAATGTGAAACAATGAGTATGCACAAAAGCAAGAACCTGCTGTACTATTTCGTTTATCATGTACTTGGTTGAATTGCCACTCAGCAAAAATAACTTTCTAATACAATCATGCTGCTTTATCACTAAATTCAAACCCGGTAAAAATAATATAAATTAACACAAATGATTATTACAACAGGGCTATCTTTTTTGTAATTCTCTCTTACTCAGTTAATGGAAATTCAGCGGCAGTATTTTAATGGCGAGAACAGGTCATCATCACACTCGGACCATTAAGATTTGAAAAAAATTGTTTAAAGTCTGTTGTACACTGGTTGAGGTTAGCTGATAATATAGTAGTTTTGACAGATTATCTGTAATATTGGAAGAGAAGAGGTTTTACTGCCATGCGAAAGTTCCAGGTCAGTGGACCCCACCCATTTCAAAGCAGGTCTGACTAACTCACACACACACACACACACACTCTCTCTCTCTGTTGGCTTCCCACTCACATACATGACTCAGGTTTGGAACATGTAGCCAGATGGAGAAAGTTAGGGAGAGGGGCCTAAAAAGAGAGGTAAAGGATGAGAGAGAAACCATAAAAGTTGCTTTCTCAGATTTCCAGAGCACTAATCCCTGATCACCATCTGGACCTGATCTGCATTAGCTAGAAGCTGATGTTTGCTTTACTGGGTGGGGCACTTTTCTTTCTCTCTCTTCCTCCTTTTTACCAAATCTTATTGGCAACTAAAACAGTAAAAACCCTACCTCAATCAACCACAAGGAAAGACCAAAGTTATGTAACGATACTGCAGACTCTTGTCCTTATCAGCATCTAACAGTCAGTAAGTATTACCATATGAAGATGAGGATGCTTCATTCATGAACCACAGATACTACTTAGCTGATTTGTGTGTGTGTGAACCTTATACTACATCTTTTTTTATTCTTCATTAAAAAAGAAAAGTGCTAAAAAATACAGAAACCATAATTCTAACAATTATGTTAATGGTAAAGATATATACTAACACCATATTTAGGCTATTTTATTGTCTGAAAATATGTTACAATTTTAAACAAGATTAAAATTCTTAAGCCAGCCTTTTAGACACACACAACACAAGCATGCAATGGTTTGTGGTTTATTCAGAGCCAGTACTTCACAAAAACAAGCACAAAGTTAATCCCACAAGTAATCCATGAGAAGTAATTTTTATAAATACAATGCTTCAAGCTCCATAAAAGATGATCAAGAGAGATTTTCCAACCATAAATTATTCCAAAATGTACAAGAATAGTCAGCGAGCTTAAGTTCTCCTGTTGAATACCCTTTTACAGCCTAGTTGTTATTATGTCTCAACAACCAAGATAACCTCTCTACAACCATAGTGAGGGAGGTGTGACACTGTTGTCGCCTGCTAAAAGTGTTGCTTGTCTTGTGCCACAAGGGCCCAGACTTTGGAGAAAATCCACAGAATTATTCCCTTTAACAGAGAGAAGGAAGCCAGTATGACTGGTTGGTAAAGTGAGAAGTAACATGCCAGGAAGATATCCAAAGCTGAGCTGATCCCAACCAGGAATCAAACTCAGGCCCCTATCCTTGGCAGGTCCAGTAGACTAACCACTGGAATTGGATACCAATCATCCAGAAATTAAAAAATGAAAAGTTATTAATACAAAAAGAAAAGTATGATATTATTTTCTAGGACATGCATAGAAATTTTGATCCAGAAATTACTTAGCTGCCTCCTCCTATGGCATAACCAGGAAAATAATCTGATTTTATTCCACAGTTAGAAAAAAGACACGGATTCCAGTTATCTGAACATCTTAAAGTGAAGTTCCTGTTAATAGGTGCTCTGATGGATTGGAATATTGATAAAAAAAACCACATCATACTTATACAATTCATAAGATAGAAATACTAACTGCAATATTAACACTGCACAATAAAATACTCCAATGTGCATCTGCTACTACTACTAACAAAGCAATAAGAAATGTGCTTATTTGGTATAAAATATGTTTCCTATACAGGTTTTATCAGACTTAAATCCCAAAGTTTTCCCAGAACTTCAGTTCAGTGTGTTGAGGATCTGGATCTCAATGAGCAGTATGTAGGGTTTTGAGGGATTTTTGATGGACAAGTTAAAAATTAAAAATAGAACTTCTGAAGTGATCTTCCCTGCCAGGTGGCAAACAGCAGTGAAACTACCTAGTGCCATGCTCTATGCAGAATGAATTGGTCAGCACTTTCAAAGGTAACCATCCCACATTTATCCTAAAAACTCACTGAAATAACAATCTTTTTTAAAAAAAAAAGCTTAGTAAATTTTAATACCCACTCTATAATTAAAAAAAAAACAACAAGCAACTGACATGGCAGTCAATTCTTAAATTAAGGGAGATAACTAGAAGAAAAAAAAAAACGGAGCTTTTGTAACAGCACATTTTCATTTTAGTATTAAATGGTATTTTGGTCCCATAAGCATTAAATGCATTAGATGTATAAAGTCTCCGTCCTCTTCAAACTACGTAAATTAAAAGACTTCTTAATTTTCTGTAAATGCCAACAATACAAAAAAAATAATCTATCAAATGTATACAAACAATAAAAAAATTGAAATGTGCTCACTTGAATAGAATAATAAAGCTGCAATGTCAATACATTATGCAGGGTGATCATGTGCATTTAAAGCAAAAATATCATTGCTGTTAGCCAGCCAAATTCTAGTTTAGTTAGCAGGCATATTTCAAATCTGTGCTAATGAAAAATGTAAAGAATAGGGGTTAGGGAAAGATTGCATGTGGTTTTTCATTTACCAACATTTTTCATCTCACTTAACTTCTGTCATCTCCACTAGGGCATGAAGAGAGAGAGAAAGAGAGAGGTCAAATTTTAACATTTTAAATAAGATTACAACACCTATGATGTGCCATCATCGGCTTTATTGCAATAACACTAGCAAGCAAACAGATAACAGCTATTGAATTGCTTTCAAAACTAAGTTGTTCTTGCAGAAATATCTAATAACCTCATTAATCTTTTACCCTTTTCCAAAACAATATAAAAAAAAACAGGATTTGTTAAACTAACAATGGGAGGAGAGCTGGCCTAAAAGTGATAAACAAGATGTAGATACTGGAGGGAAAAAAGCAATGCAGAAGTTTGTAAATGTATTCTGTTACACAAATTCCACACACCAATCCTCAGAAAAGCCTTCATAAATCAGGAGGCGAGTGTAAAGTAATACTTGTTTTCAGCAGTTACTCTGTGAATGGAAATTACACAACCCAACCAGAATGCTCTACTGTAGACAACAACAACAACAACAACAAAAAAAAAGTTGTCTGTTCCATCACCCCCTTCAAAATATCAAACTTCCATCTAAATGTCATAACCTGGGTGGACTTTTTATCCTCTTCTTTCTAGCATGAAAGATAGGTAAATCATTTGATGGATGAAAAAAAAAAGAAAACAAAAAACAAACAAGCAGATGTAACAGCTTTAAAAAAAAAAAAAATTTTTTTTTTAACATTCTCATATTTTGGATGTACATCTTAAAACTCTGGGAGAGAACAAAAACCTATGCTGTTTTTCTGATTTTATAAGGAAGAATGCAACCAGACCGAAACTCTCTGACACCAGTAAAATTAGCGCTTAAAACTATGTCTATTGGCAAGTGATTCTATTTTTCATGCAAGTGGTACTGCGGTTGTTCAACTGGCATCATGTGGGACAAAAAGCTGTGCATAAATACACGTATGCAAAAATTAGCTGGCACAACAAAATTTCATCAAAAAAATATTCTAACTAATCCAACAAAGCTTCAAACAATAATAAATAAAATTAGGAAGAAAAAAAACAACAAAAACCGTAAATTAATCTTTTATTCCTTTGTTAAAGTGATTTGATATCAACCAATAGGACTTCTGGAAAGTGGACTCTATCAGTGCCATACAAGTATGTTTTGATAAATTCTGATTGCGATGTTATTCAGAATTGCAACTCCAGCATCACTGCTATTTTATACATCACATTTTTTTAATCTATGAAAAAATTTTCATGGCATAAGGTGCTCATTTAAAATTCTTATTAACAGTATGCAAAATTATCTAAACATGTATATTTTTTAATGTAAGACAAAGAAACATAAGAAACCAACAAATAAAATAATTTTATAAAGCTTCATGCAGTCTTAAAAGTTGAAAACTGTCTATTTTTAAAAACTGCATTCTCAGAGCTGCTGTTATTGACTGTCAAAGTTATACAAGTACAGATATATCAAAGGCTGGATTGTGTGACCTTTACAAGAGTGTAAGGGGAGGTGTACTTCAAAACTGAATCTATCAACCACATACAAAAGCACAGCAGTAAATATTCTGTTCTTGGTTTTGGCAAAGACAAGGCTCATAGTTATTCCTTTCTACACTTTTAGCAAATGAATTCTACGTAAATGACTTTTATGTCTTATTTAAAAATTGATGACTATTTAATACCCTTTATAGAGTTATCAAATATATGAAGTAACAAAAGATGTTCTTTCTTGCTTATTTGGAGCAATGTTTTTTGCATTAAAACAAAATTCTACAAATAGCCTTTTAGACCCCAGAAGTATTTGGACAGAAATTTTCTTTGTACAAGAATTTAGCCCATTCCATGTGCTTTTTTGGGGAAACAGAAATGGTGCCAATCATGCAGTACCAGAAAAGCCACTAGCCTGCCAGGTGAACAAGACAGGAATTCTCTCACATGCATTAGTCAAGAGTAGGACAAATACTCATGATGCTGGTGACAAACTCACAGGAAAACCTTCTGAGCAGCAGTGAAAGAAAATCAATGTACCCAACCCCCACAGACCTCCTACAATGCTGAAAATTGGAAATTAACCCCATCACTGCTCAACCACCAGATTGCTGGAGCAACAGCTGAACTTGAATCTAGGCTACTACTGCCACAGTGACTGAACCTCTACGGTTGTGGTGTTACCTGACTGAAAACAGATTTTAGGCTTCCCGAGAAAAACTTTTATAGATCTAAACATAGAAATTGTCTTGTGTGTTGTTTCATTAAAAAAAAAAAAGCTCATTGCTCATTCAACAGTTTGATTAGATAGAACATACTTAGCCTTTAGCATGTTCACCCTTTAATTCTTCAGAGTTAATATTTTCATAATTTGATGATTAAACAGTTAAAACTTCACAATGGCAAAAACACCTCAAGCAAGGAATTGGAAAGACTCATAATGCTGGGAATCGGAATGAAACTAAAAAAAACTCCCAGTTGTGGTGATCTTAGTTGTTTCACTGGCCCAATGAAATTATTGTAAACAATCATCAATGCTTAAGCTAAAATCTGTAGACCAGTTTGTCCCCCAAAATGCTTAAAATAAATGAAAAAGGAGGTACATGCCAAAATATAGTAATTCAATGTATGCATATATAACCAACAGAGTTATATTGTTGGTGAGTGCGCGTGTGTGTGTTTGTGTTTATAAATCTAAACTGGACGCAAATGATGTCTCAACATAAAATAAAAGGCAGTTCCTGAGTAGTTCTTGTAGCCAGCAGAATTCCCTCCCCTGATAAACAGTACTTTGCTAGTCCTGAACATACTTAAGACAATCCTATCCAGTTCATGAACGTTCATGATTTTCCAAAACAACAGAGTATCAAATTAAATAGTAATACCCCAGTATTTGTTAAGTTAAGAAAGTCTCCCCCCCAAACTCAAAATTTCTTTACCAGAATGAAAATTTTCTTCATCATTTCCATATTTTAAAACACTTACACATGTATTTCCATCAGTGACACTTAAAGAAAGTCAGCTATCGTAAGTAAACAGCCCTCATCTTTGACAATGGCTGCAGATATAAGCACGCTGCTTTAAAAAAAAAGTATTTATCCATAAATGGCCTGAAAATTTAAATAATAATTTAGTTTTACTGACTAGAAAACCTGAAACTTCAGTTTGAGTGAACATTGATAACATAGCATGACTCCCATGATCCTTCTGAGATATAGCTGTTTTAAGTTAAAAATTACATAAATATGAAGATTAATAACCAAGCATAAAATAGCAGCTCTCCCTGCATACCAAATTGTTATTCCCCTCTTTTTTTTTCCAGTTATTACACAATTTTATTCATCATAATAAACATTGATAATTATACAGTAAAATGTTATTTTAAAAAAATGCTGCTGCAGATATTTGGTCAAAAAAGCTGGGAAAGAGATTGAGATATATTTTAAATTAAATTTCTCTGTATACCATCTGGGATGTAGTTGCACCCCATTAACCTTCATATTTGTATTACTATGCATAGGTTGAGCCATAGAGTTTGTGATACACAGTACCGTGTACTGCTTCAACCTTACATGTTTTACATTATGAGTGTGGTGACTAAATATACTACAGCTAGTTCAACACAAATACTAACTTGCAGTTCCAGGCTGGAATGGTATAACAGAAGTAAAAACTGCCATATATGAAGGGATAATTGAAGACTGCAACAAGCTTGTACATTAGAAACTACAGATAATAATGTGCAATACCACTGTAAAAAAACAACAAACAAACAAACAAACAAAAAAACAGGCGTTTGTAAAAAGGTGTGTAACAGACAATCCTTTCTTTTTTGGTAACCGGATAAAAAAGCGCACCAAGATTCCAACCAAGTTTTCTGCACACCATTGTTTGTATTGCTGTTTTTTATGGAAAATTAAAAAGGATTATCATATTATGCAAGGTTCCGTGCAGCTTTGTTCATTACACAATCATGCAGCTAATGAGCTGTGGATAGAATTAACTTGTAATGATATAATAAGAATTGCTCCACTCTACCCTTTCAGTTTCTTCTCATACAACTACAGTTACTATGTACTAATTTCACTCTCCTTATACTGTAATTTTATTTCATTTCTGTTGATTATTCATTTATATGCATCTGACTTAGATCTATCTCATAAATACCTCAATTTGTTTATTTATCATTATTTTCACAGACTCTATCTTCTTAACAATTGCATCAAACAAAATACTTATTGTGTTGCACTGTATTCCATAATTTCATTGTTATGAAGTGTTGGTCAGGGCTGAAGGTGACCAACAGGACTGATCTATAATAACTTAAACATCCTATTATCTGTACAAAATATTAAAAAAATCTAAGTAAATCTTAATCTCAAGAAAACAAAACAATTCTAGTTAAGGTTGTCGTAATCTTGTGACTACTAAAGGAATGCAAAATTCCACAAAATCTGAACACGCATTATAACCATTCATGGATGGTTTGATCTGAAGTGTTAGTCAGAAATTATCAAACGAACATAAAGACATAATTAAATATTTTCAGGAATGGTTTTTAACATTTTTGAAGTGAGGATTAAAATACAGTAGTGATGTCAGAACCCATGGCAAATGCTACAAATGCTTACTGTCCATACATGCACAACTATGATGTGAAGAAAGTTGTGTTGGGGCTTCTGAGTAGAACAGCTATGACATCACCTACACACCCTTTAAAGGCAGTAAAAGTTTAAATTTACTGAACCCCCCCTGCAATTAATGCTGCTGTTATGCACCATTCTCGACAAGGGAGATAACCCTGGTAAAGAAGCATAGTGCTGCAGTTATCTGCTAGAAAATATTGCCTATTCTACACCACAAGAGACCTGGCACTTCTGACATCAGCAGGAAAATCCCTACTAAAACTTAAAACTTTTCATTCATAGATGTGGCAGGAAACCAGAGAGCCCAACAAAATTCATTCGACCGACTAATGTATGGGCAAGAAGAAACCATGTCAAAGAGGTACACCAAACGGAATTAGATTAAAAATTGAATTTGGGACTTTTAGCTGTCTACTTTGCATTTAATGATATGGATAATTTATTACCAAAACATTTTTACTGCTAAAGTTTATAAACGAGCATCCATGTTTCTTCAAGTATAAAGATGGTGTATGCAGAATGCTCACCACTGGATTTATTTCCTCATATAACATTTCACAAATGCCCACCCGTCAGAACATTGTAGATACACAACAAAAGTCGTGGCTATAGGAGAAAATCGACAAGATAAAAATGTACACAGTTACAGATCACCTTATCTTTTTACATTTTTCTGAGGCAGTAAATGCAGTACAGCATAAGTCTGTTATTCAAAACAACAAATATCCATAAAACTTGACTATCCTAATTTACTCTTATACTCTCAAATGGCTCTAAACCCAAACATCCAAATGAACCAAAATCTTTTTTGGATCCACGCCTCAAATGTTTATATTTTTTTCAGTTGTTTACAGTTGCTTCTGCGTGGCACCCTGGGCAATGTATTCACTTCCTGCATTGTTTCCAGGGCATGCAAATGAAAAGCTGCTGCCACTCTTGATTTTTAAATTTACCCTATTTAAGTACAGCAAATTCTGCTAGCCTGGCTCCTACAGATACCAGTGGTGAGAAGCATAAGTGTAAAGATAGAAGATATTTGCTGAGTGGAGCGTTGCGAGTTTTGCACACTTACCATGATATTCTGGCACAGAAAAACAAACTGTTCAAGTTTTATCTTGATACTAAAACAAATAAAGGAGCAACAGAAAGAAAGACATTACAAAGAACAATCCAAAACTGTTATTATTATTATTATTTTAAAGATCTAGTTTTAAAAAAGTCACTAAAAGTTAGTTAACTCGCATTGCTTTCAGAAAATTTTCATAATCACGAAACAAAAAAAAATTTTGCTTATAAATGACTTTGATCAGTTATGAGTTAATGATATTCACTGGTATAATTTTAAAATGGAAATAACATGCTCTTGCTATCTTTATATTCAAAGTTGAATACAAAATCAACATAACCATATTTTCTCCTTAAATTATGGTGTTTTGTTCCTATTTAAAGATTAAATTAGTACCAAGCAACAATGAGAAGGTCCCAAGAACTTATTAGAATATTCACTCCTCTATGTGCATTATTTCTCTAATTTTTTTTTCAAAAGTCAGTGAAATGTACTGCTGAGACTCCTTGTACAGAGATATTAATGGGTGAATAGAATCAGGATTTCACAAATAAAACTACACATATATTAAGGAATAATAGGCATACTCTCTGAACAGTAATTTCTCACATTTTTTTGAAAAAAATAACTTGTCAGTAATTTAAATCTGTTCACCAAACATGCCCTTTCCTTCTCTTTAAGTATGTAATACGCCAAATTAAAAATTACAGTAGTAAGATTCCAAGATATACATAAAGAATAAAAGCATAAACCCATACTATGCAATTTCTTTCCTTCTAAAATTCATTTTTGACAACTGAATTATGGCTTGAATGAGTTACTTTATAAACCCGACTCATAGGAGATAGAAAATGGTCAGAAATTCGAAACATGACTGACGACCAAGAAGAAAAAAAGTTCTTTTCCACACAATTTTTGTCAATAAGAAATTCATAATTACTGTATATTTTTATTGATTTACCTTTATTTCTCAAAATTACTGTTGCAATAGACAGACTTATCTACAAATTTATTTTTAATCCTTAAAAAAAAAAAATGATATTGCTAAATGAAAGCAACTGAGGAGAGGAGTCAAAACATTACAGCTTATAAGAATGTCAATGTGTATATAAAAAAAAAAATTAAAGAGAGAAATGGTTAAACAAATCTTTTAAAACGCTGTATAGCTTTCTTCAATTGTATACTGATAATCCAAGTCTATTACTAAAAAAAACTAAACCCTAGTAGTAATAATTTGGTTTGATAAGTTAATATGAACATGTTGCACTCTGACAATGTGTTCATTTATTGAACAGCGCTGACAAGTAGAGAGATTGTATTTAAAAATAAACAAATAAGATTTTTGTAAAGATTGCAATATCCAAAATCAATTTAACCACCAAAGCATCACACGATAGTGCATCTTGAAATAGGGTTTTAAATATTTGTCTATCCCTAGAATTGCCTATGGAGAAGAGGATTAATCTTAAGATTTTCTTTCTATCTGGCTTCCTTTCTACTTTATAAAGACATGAACTATGCTGCACATTTTATCTTTTTTCTTATATTATAGTCTAGCTGCAATGGCTCCAAAAAATGTATTATTTTTAGTTTTTTGTACGCTACTGGGAAAAACCAGAAATTAGAGGATTAATTTAGTGCCTTCATTATTATTACCACCATTATTAATAATACAGACTGGCTATTTTATATTACTAATTATGTAGTAATGGGAAAAGCAACAATCAATCTTCTAATTTCTATATATAATATACTGCCCATGACATTCCATTCTTGAAAAACGGCACTCTTTTGTGCAATGCTAGCTAAATTTCACACTTCGGGAAGCATGGCACGTTTGTATTATGGATTTGATGCAATGTGTTTAGCAAACATTAGATGCCACAGCTTTCTGTTGCACAACTATGCAGAATTTCTTGTCATGCATCTGTATCATACCGAGATTTTCACACACACACACACACACAAAAAATAATAATAAATATTTGTACAATATGAGTGATAAAAGGGATTCTTTATCAGAAAGGATAATACATTTTTAAAATAAAGTGAGTCCAAAGTTAATAAATTAAACTCATGGCTTTAAAAACATTAGTCAGAACCCACTGAGACTTAGAAAGAAAACTGATTTGCAGTTATGGGCAAGGGACTCCTTAAGAAAATTCCCAGGAGAGTCCTATGTGAGAACAGTCTACTATCAAATTAAATGTCATCAAATGCCTATTTGTAAATCATATTTAGTAAGGTGTGCAGGTCACATTAAAAAAAAAGGAAAAAAGAAATGGGTGTCTGGTGGCCCAGCAGTTAACCTGCTGAGCTGAAGAGCCTGAGTTTTATCCTGCATGCATCATGCAAAGAACTTATGTCCAATGACAGAACAGCAGCAACAAAAAAAGATGCCTTTCACCCATAAACTCTTTAGAATTTTTTTATTTCAAAACTGTAAAAAAAAACAATAACAAATGCAACATTTCTCAACAGGAAAAAAGAATTCTATAACATGACTACTGTCTATCTTAAGATTAATTCAAACCAAAAAAAAAAAAAGGAAGAATTGGAATACATTGGATAAAACAGCATAAGGTCAGTCAAGATTTTTAACATTTACATGAAAAAAAAAAAAAAGCTAAAATATCCGACCAATTAAATACCTAAGACCAAGTAGATGAAATTTTACATTCTTTCTGTTAAGCAATCACTAATTTAGTGTCTAAGTTTAGAAAAACCAATTACACATAAATAGCCATTACATTATTTATCATGGATGTAAACTCTCAAGTTCAGATGGTGGATTCATAACATGTAGGCAAAATTGTAATTTTCTTTAGATAGGCTGCCTCTAAAGTTTGTTAAAATCTCCCTAAAACCAATTGTCACAGAAACTTCCAGCAGTCTTTGTTACTCATGCTGACAATCAGGTTATTATGCAAATAGTTAGATGAATTTTATAGATTATAACAGAAGCAATTTTGAATAAACTGAAAGGTCTAACCAGTTACTAAAAAGAATGCAGTATATTAAATAACTGCCTACTGGTTCCTTCCCTTGTGTTGTTATTATTATTATTAGTTTCAATTTCTTCCCCCAATCATGAGGTACACCTATCATCTGTCAGAGAGATTTGTGAACCTATCCAAATGCCATTATATAAAGAGATCCACCCAGAATGCTTTCTGAAAAGCTTCATTTCATTTGACAAGAAGTTACACTGCTGACTAACAATTCTATGGCCATGGCATAGTGTATTACAGGGTTGGTCCCTCAAGTTGTAATGGATCACACAAAAGCAACCAGCCATGTTCTGCTCGGAGCTATGGGTCTTGTTCACCACATGCGGGAACAGTCTGTTTGATTACATTTGTCTAAGGCTTTAATGTTTAGTCAGTAACATCAAACATGCATATTTATCAAATTCCATGGCATCTACTGTCTATATTCACAGATGCCATGCAGTTTAATCATGTCTGACTATCGTCATTTCTATGCAATTCACATATACCTTACTTCACTATCAAACTTAATTTAAATAAGGCTCTGTTAAAAACATAAGACAAGTTTGGAGCTTTCTTCTCATTTGTTAATGGATACCCTGATTTTTTTAAAAATCACTACAGAAATTTTAGCATCTGCATAAAGTAAATGATTAAAAAAAAATGTTATTACATTTTTTGTTCTTTTAAGTTAATTTTGGTGCATGCAGATATGAAGAAACTTATATGCACATCATACCACAGACAAAGAATCCTTCTGTTTATTGGGCATTTCAGATAAATCCAAAAATCAAAACAGACATTAATTTATATCCAGTGTGAATTTTAAATTATTGTACTGATAAATGGACCAGTTCCCTCTCCTGAACAAGTGCTGTAGCATCTAAGCAATATATATATATATTAAAAATCCTCCAGTTTTCTCTTAACAATGAAAATGGATAAACCAACCAACATTTAGCCACAAAAACAGATGAGAGGCCACCAATTCTTATGCCACAACAGTCGGGGGAGGGAGTGTCATTTGTTTAACTTAAAAGTTAAAATTTATGGCACAGAAAGGAAAAATGAATCTTAATGGGTTTAAAATATTCTATCATTTTGCATAAAAACAAATAGAACATGCAGAGAGGAAAGAAAATTTAAAAAAAAAAAATTCCAGTCAGTACCAGTAAGGGTTATCAAATAAATATATATTCAGGATAAGTAATTTCATTTGCTATAGTTTTTTATTTTTAAAAGATGTTCCAACCTTTCAGTAACATTTTCAGTGAGGTGTGACAACAAAAGAAGAGTATTAATAATATGCTAGATATTCCCCCCCATCAATAATTAAATTCTCTAATAGTTAGTAAAAGTTGGAGATTTTCATCACAATTCTTCCATCTTTTGTATTACATCTCCACATTTCCTCTCTCTTTAGGAAGGAAGACCACTTTAATCCAAAGATTGTTTTTATTAAAATTTCATTTTTTTTAAATAAAAAAAAGTTTTATAAAATACAACTGAGAGCAATCAGTAAACCATGGACATGCTGGCTCAAGCACAATACACACGTCTCCCCCATATGATGACAAGCACAGCCCTATTAAATCACAAAGCAAATGGCATTCAAATGTCCCTTGAAGATGATATTTGCTGGAGCATCTTGAGTGTTGAATTACATGGGAAGTCAGGAGGAATGAACTAACCTTGCAGAGTTTCCTGTAAATGTGAAAAAGATACATGGGTCACTGGTGAAACTCTGCTGAACTTTACCAAACATCTGAAAGAGCATTATGGCATAAACCCATAAACCAGCCTGCTGGCATATCCAGAAAGCAGGATTATCTCTGGGCAGACCACCCACCCCACCAGAAAAACAAACAAACAAACAACTGCCAAGGACCACAATCACCCCATCATCATCTGGTCCAGCTGATCTTCAGGAAATCAACACGTTCATGTAAGTAGTTGCTGTTTCACTTTGCACATAATTCTGCATAAAATGTTAATTTTTTATTCATTTCTACTGAAGATAATCCTAACAACAAAGCTGATGCTGATTAATTTACTCCAATGACAAACATAATTAAAGCGTCATCAATGGCACAGTTGTTGTTGCATAGGAACTTTACCCCAAAGTAAAGGAGGGAGATAGATAATCCACTGCATTTCTGTCACCCGTAAAAGCAGTGCAAACATACTATGCTTTCTTTGGCAATCTAAACTGAAAAAAAAAAGAAAAAAAGACAGGATTTATTTTCCAAGCCATAAACCAATTCTTTGACCAGCCCATGAACATTAGATGCAGCCAATTACACTGAGAAATAACAAATTATTGTTTCTTTATTTAGGACTGACTATGCAAACGTGCGACATCACAAACATAAATTGCCCATTAACAAGAAAGGATTTATTGGCATATTGAGAAAGCTTTCTGTTTAAACTAACCTATGCTCACTTTCATTTTTGGTAAAGATATTTGTGTAGATGATAATTACATCTTTCCCTAGTTTCTATACCATAAACTCTTTTGAGATGTATATTAAAAAAGGTTATAATTTGACCCTTTAATAGCTAACATTGATGCCATAAAAATATATATAAAATAAACATTAGCATCTGCATGCCATTTACAGACTTAGAAATAACAGATAGATTTGTTTCCTGTTGTTGTTTCTGTACACCAATGTCTACAAGGGAAGCAACAGTCAGTGAAGAATTGTAATGTAGTGATTGTCTGCTAGGAGGCATTACCAATTCCGTGCCATGAGGAGTCCAGCACAGACTGTCTGGGGAAAACCAATACAATCAGCTGGTGAAGAGTAAGAAGAAACAGTGCAAGAGAGAAATATCAAACTGAGCTGACCCTGACACAACAACAACAACATTACAATACTTTAAATTTGCCTTTTGGTTCACAACTTATTTATGCAAAATGTTTTTTCCATATTATACAAAAGTTGGCCAAGTATTAAAAACCATTTAACAAGGAGATTTTAAAAAAAGTGGTCATTTGTTTGTATAATTCAGGAGTCTAAAATAATTCTATTGGCCATAATTTTCAAAAAATGGCTAAAGTATTATCATAAGAAGCATTCTTGATTAGTACCTTCCAGAAATGATATACTAAAGTAGGTTTTGGAATCAGTGGATGTTAAATAGTTTCAAACATGTAGCAAGTTCTAGTTACAAAGTGTAACCAAATGGCTATATATATAGCTAGTGCTACATTACTTCATGTCAACCGTTGAGAAACATTGGCAAATTCAACGTATAATAGTTTTATGAATTCTTGCTTTCTATATCTTTTTAAAATATCCAAACATATTTTCTCAATCACATGTTTAGAGGGAAAGACTATACATATCAACCCATATCTGAACAGAAAGGTTGGTAAAAAGTTGTTATATTATCATCATATAAAAACAATAACTGGTTTCTAGTTACTATTCATCATTTAAACAGTTTTTTTGGGGGGGTGAGAGGAAGGAGTGAGTTGGGGAAAATGATAGATAAGCAGAAAAACTAAAAGATTTTGAGATTTTAAAGATATTACTGCTAGACTCATTGAAGTTAAAGGATTAAAAGGCAGCTCTTGAATGTTAAATAACTGACTCAGAAGCAAACTCTTGACTAATGGGAAAATCTTATTATGGTTACACACAGCACACATAATGCTTTGCAACATCTCTATCATTTCAAATAGAAAGACATCTGCTCACAGGCTGAGTGTTCCACTTAGATACTGAGGGGTGGGGAACCCAAAACTGGTTGACAGAGGCAGAAAACCAGGTGAAATAACAACAGGAACTTACTTCAGGGAAAGGCATCTAGAAATAAAGTATCCAATTTTTCAAGTTTTTTTTTTCATGGCAGGGTGCTATCTTTAAAACAAGGTTGCGGAAGATATTGATTTAATTTATCAGCTACCTGCTTAAAAACAGGGGGAAAAAAAAAGAAAAGAAAGAAAGATGAGATATTACACCACATATTATTTCACCTGCATGCCCAATTTTCCAAAAAAAAAAAAAAGCTAAATAACTGGCAATACATAACAAGTTTTAATGTCAACCAAGATAGTCTGCTGAGAGCTCTTGTAAGGGAAACAAACAGAACAAGGCTTTTATCATATACTGACCAAATAATTGTAACTCTGGGGAAAGAAAGCCTGAGTTAGATTTGAGAAAGTAACTGCTGGCTACTGGAGAATCAATGGAATCAACTGCCTGGTATTATAATCATCGGATACTTGGATGAATGTCCCCCCCCCCCAACTCCCGAACCATTTGGGGAAGAGGCCTTAGAATATACAGTATACAAGGGAAATGATGATTCCCAACTGCCTTTGAACTTTACTCTTGAGACAGCAAGAGCCAGGCTGCTAATCAGGATGACCTTGGGTGGATGATTAGTTTAACAACTTGGCCACCTAGGACTGTACTCTTCAATACCAATGTTTTTTAACCACTGTACAAAAACAAAATCAACACCTTTTATAATCACCAGCTAAAGCAGTATAAAATATAAAGAAACTCAATCAGTTTAAAAACATAAAATTGCATGCTATTATTTATAAATTACTTGAAAATTAGTAAGTTGGATTATGCATAGAGAGACAAAATAAACTAACGAAAAAAAAATAATTTGAGCTATTTTATATAAAATAACAAGATAGCTAGATTAATTGTATCACTGATTGCTTTTTTTTGGCTTTATTATTACTAATATTAATTAAAAGAAAATGTCCCTAATCTTGTTAATCAGTGCATAGGTGTTATATATACACACAAACACACATGCACCCTGGCTGGCTGCTTTATCAGGACCTACAGCTAATAATAGGTTGGACCACCTTTTTGCTTAAATAAAACTCATGGCATAGAATCTGCAGAGTGCTGAAAGGTGTCTTGAGAGACGTTTCCCCATTTAGTCATTATCATTGTGTGCAAAATATAGAGTGAGGTATGCAGAAGATCATGATGATGAATGCATCCATCTTTCAACACAGATGCTCAATTAAATTGAGATCTGAAGATTGTGCTGGCCATGAAAGATACCTGAAATCTCCATAATTTTTCTCAAACCATGAACATGTAATGTGGATGGTAGATGAAAGTATTGTCTTGGAAGTAGCTGTCCCAATTAAGGTACACATAAAACATTATTGAATGCACTTGATCAGAAATGCTGCTGAGATAAGCTTTGGTATTCATTCTGCCTTCTAAAGAAGCCAAGAGATCCACCCAAGGCAAGCCAAAACAACATGCCCAAATAATGACTCTACCACCAGACCTGGACAGTTTGGTACACACAAGTGAGATCAAGTGATTTGTGCAGTTCTCTTCAAATCTGTCTTCTTCTATCTGTGAAAAAAAGAAGGTGAAGTGTGACTCATCAAACCACATCACTTTCCCAGTGTATCTTAGTCCAATGTCTGCACTCTTTATACCACAGGCGGCCTCTTTTTATGTTTTTAACTGTGATCAGTGGTTTATGCAATGATCTTATACTCTGAAAGTCCATTTATTGCAATCTGTCTAGCCAGCTTTCTCTTATTTCCATCACTCCATGTTTATGCATGCAACCCCCCCCCTCGCAGCAGACATTTTCTTCACCTTTTTGTTATTGATGAAAAACTGAAATAATTGATAGGCCATTGATTCCCAACCTGTGATTGGTCTGCAGCATACTTTTTTACTGGTCTCTCTAAAATATGAAAAAAGTAGCACCTGAAAGGTCATATGGTTGTCTGGGTGTAAATCAGTGGCTGGGCTTTGGGCAATTTATGTAAAAATATTATTGTACAGTGATGCTACTGCCAGGCATACAATTATCTATATGCTAAGTATAAACATATACTATAAATTATGTTTCAATATATCATGTCAACTTAATTAAAAAATTGTCAGTATCATGAAAGCCAATGCCCCCAACACTCATTTTCAGTGCTGTGTGATAACATGGGGGCAATGCATCAATAGCTACTGCTTCATACAGATGTGCAATGGCTTTCACAAAAAGTATTGTCTTGTGTTCTTGAACTCTACAATGAAATGGCATCATTTCTCAATGAGAAGTCTGATTTGGAAAAAAAAAACTCTTCCAAGAGCCAGACTTGGTTGCCAAACTTGCATATTTGACCGACAAATCTTCCATCTGAAATGAGCTGAATATTTCCTTTCAAGGAAAGATGGCTTTAAAAAAATTTACAAGCTTGGGAAGAACAAGTGTTTTGATATGTTCCTTGGTGGTGTTTCTACTACAGATGAACTAAGAGAAAACATTGATATTTAGAATTTGACTATTGCTATTGTTGGACATTTAAAGTCTTTCTAGAACAGTTTGACGCTCACTTACCTGATGAAAACAATCCAAAAAATGAAAACAAATGGATACAAAACCAATTTATCAAAACTGAGATGACTAACTGAATAAATGCTGTGCAGTAAGATAGATTAATTGGGCTTTCAATTGACAAAAGATTAGGAGTACTCTACAAAAGTGAAATAACCTTTAACTGCATTTTGAATCAAAATTTTCTCAGAATATCCAGAGTTAAGTGACCTTGCATTGAAAGTTCTGCCACCATTCCCCCTCCGTGTATTCCCAGCAGCATCTTTTATAAAGACAACACACAGGAACAAGTTTGACATCAGAGTACAGGTAAATAATTTTTTGTTAAAGTTTTTAACATTTTTTTGTTGTTGTTGCCAGATTACTTCTTTAGTTGCAGGTCACATATTGCTTTTCACTGGTGAAACAATGTTATTTCCATAAAGTCTTCAGTTACACATTCTTGATGGAACCTATATGTTCAGTACTAATTTTTTTTTTCTTAGGGGGAAGAAAAAAGACAGTTATTGTTTAGAGATACTATCATATTATTTCAATTGTCAGAATTGATCTGTGTTGCAAACAAGTTTAAAAATGTTGGGAATTATTGTGCTAGACTGACCATAAATGTACCCATCCAAGTCATATATTGTACTGCAAGGATCATCTGTTGCATTATGTGATCAACCTAATTTGCATCTGCAGCTCAGATTAGGCCAATGTCTGAAAGGGTACATAGGTTCTAAATAAAGTGGCCAGCCAATGTATATATAAAACCATATCTCTATAGAAGTACTCAGTGATTAGTAGATAAGATGTTGAAAAATATTACTAGCTATTGGTGAAAAAAGTACATTCATTTTCATCTCAAACATGAAGCAGTGAGTCTTCAAACAAAGTGAATGAAAGCAAAATACATGATAAAATAACAAATTACTCAGTAAATCTCATCTGGTTTATATCTTTATACAATAAAGGCACATACAAACTAGTGATGATTTCTTTTTGAAAATTAATTAATATTTGATTTAAAAAAATTTTTAAGCTGCTAAATTTATTTAACAAAAATTATAACCAGATAACCTTTAATTATTGCAATTTAGCACCATCTGCATAGCCATGCTGTCTCAAAAATGAATTACCTCACAAATTATGTTAATTTAAAAAATTCAGTAATTAGTCTGATTTAGCATGCATTGAGGTTGCCAAGTCTATACAGAACATTTGACCAAACAGAGAAAAACCCAATAAAACTTCCATAATAAACACAAATAATTCAATCAGATATGAAGTATACTTAATTAACAAAAAACAAAACAAATTACTTCCTTTACATTGAGAGATTGTTAACTTTCATTGTTCCCATTTTTTGACCTTCACTGACTAATGCAGCACATTGGTTCTTTCCATCCAGTCTCTTTGGTTTATTTTGTGTTATAATGTGACAAAACCATATTTCAAAATGTACATCATGGAAGAGAAACGATTAAGGTAAAAACTTGTGTCACAAATTCATATTAAAGTGAAGAAACAGAATTCTTCAAACTCTTGCATGTACATCAAACCAATACAATGATGACTCATTGTTGAAGATATCTGTATCTGAAGCATACTTCTCAAGAGATGGGCTAGAAATGATTTCGTGTACCAATTGATAAACCAAATCAGAAAGTTTTAGGGTGGCTGCAATGTAGATTTAGTAAGGTATTCCAGTAATAAGCTAGTGGAAGTCAGAATCTTTACTCTCAAACTGAACCATCTTCTAAGCATTCATAGTCTATATATAATTTGTGTAAATTACCTTAGTAACTAAAATATGAAATAAGCAAAGTGGTAGGTTGTGCGTATTACATGATGGCTGCTATATGAATATCTATACATACAAATACATGCCCAAAAGCTAAGACAAAAATAAACTCTGTAAAATGTTCCCACTCAGATGAATTACAATCTATTCAGTTTAAAAATTTTAAAAGAAAACTTTAACAAATAAGAAAATACCTATTATCTGAATACAACTGAGCTATAAAAAAAATGGGGACCGGTGGAAACAAGATAAACTTGAAACAAAAAGTATTAAAATCTGGTGAACAATTTCAATGGTGCATTTAATTTTTGAATTTTCTGTAGTTTTGTTTGAAAAAAAAAAACAAAAAACCTTAAGTCTCAGCTCATAAAGCATCTTTGTCAAAGAAACTCAAATCTAATGAAAATTCATGAAAAATGGGTAGATGGATATTTTAGAACAAAGCAAAATGCGTTTCAAACTTTTTCCCAGCTGTGGAAGCTAAACCAATTTCCTGATGATGCTAAACATTTAAAAAAGAATTCTATTCAAAAGAATCCTAAACTATTATCTCTAAACTAAAATAATAAGTGAAAGATTGGAATGATAATTATTATGCCATTAGAATACTTTGAACAAACAACGGATGCTAAAGAAAACAAATGTGTGGTTCACATACCTTGAACGATTGTACTTTTCCTTTGAAAGCATCATTTGGTATAGAATAGCTGAATAACTTTCCAACAATGGCAGATGTATCTCCAATACCCCACATCAAGGAAAGTGGTTCCTTTCCCGCCAACTTTTGTTTATTTGATTGATCCATTGAATTTAAAAAGTTCTGGACATCGTCATCAGCCTGGACGTCCAGGGCAAATACTAATAGCATCATGAAAGACAGAAGTAGAGGGACCATCTTCCATGAAGATGAGAGTATTGATAATCCCTGGAAAGAACTCAGGCTGGATGCTGAGACAGCCATCTTTCTTGTATATCTGTGTGATCTCAGTTTTGAGTCAGTCCAATGTTCCTGACTGGTTCTGGGTAGAAAAGAAATCCCACACTGCTCCTCTTTCATGCCGGAATGTCTGATAGCACCGGAGATGTATATAAGAACCACTATAGACACGCTGCCGATAGTTATTTTCTAGTCATATCTGGAGAATCTGAAATGGACAAAACATCACATTAAAAGGTGGGGGGGAAGGGCAGGATAGAATTTAAAAAAATTTTACATTTCTCTTTCTCTCTAATACTTGCTCATATATGTAGGTGCATAGAAAATGTAATTTTATGTAGCTTGCCAGAGTTATATATAAAACATACAAAATGTTCCAGTAAGTCGGAGGAGGGAAAACAACAAAAAAAAACAACAAACTTAGAGCGCACACATTCCTCTGCAAGCTGTAGCTGGTTTTATATTACAGCAGTGCCAGTTCTATATATTCTCTTGAGCAGTAACTATGGCAATCAGTTTAAACAAACCAACTCCAGAAATTAAGAAAAGACACATCTAGTCAACTCACATACACCCCCAACCCTGTCTAAGGCCTGTGTTAGGTATCAACTTTCAGTAGATTCCATCTCTTCTCTAAACAGACTGGGTCTTCTAGTTCAGTGTGGAAGGCAGGGAAAGACCTATTTGCATGCTATCCCCAAGGCTTCAAACCTATAATTACTGTGACCTTTCTTGTAAAATCATATTCAGCTAATCTAGGTTTAAACTGTGCCATGCTGCAAACCATGTGCGATTATCTCATCTGACAAGTACAATAGTTTTACACCAGAAAAGGAGGCAGCTGAACTGATATCCAAGCCTGATCAGGTCAACCAACTAGCCAGATGGTTTATTATGTCTAAACTTTTGTTTCTTCTTTGGCTTATTTTCTGTTAGCTATTAGCTGTAGCCTTGCCATTCTGATTAGATAAGCTAGAACACTAAAACAAATTAAAAATAGTTGAGAGAAATTAAAATACCTCTTTACTATGCCAGGCCATGGACAGAAGCCCATTGATAATTATGGTATTCCCAATTCCCAGCAGGAATGTAAATAAAGCATACCCCCAACACATATACTCAATATGACCCGCCTGCTTTGTTTTATTTTTTTTAAATATAATGAATGAAGAAAAAGAAAACTACATCTGAAGATCTGTTGATAGGATGTTAAGGTAAAATTTTCTTGTCGTTTATTAATAGAATAATGAAGTTTAGTAGTACAGGAATAATGTTGTAATATGACATGTATAAATGACTTATAAGTTCACATTTAAATAGAGTCTGCACTAATGTTGCAGCAAGCTCTCATGCTTACCACTATGTAATCCATCAACTCATAGGCATGTTAATGATAAAAAATCTACTGCAGTGGCAATACCGACAGATTGTGCTATCACATTTATGGAATCTAAGCAGCTAAGATGTTTCCAAAAGTCCCAAATTTTAGGCACATATCTCATATTAAAGTTATTTCTTGCTCATAACTGGATGATGTTTTCAGGCAACAAAGGAAATGCTTTTCCGATGTTACATTTGACAGTAGAAGTATCATGGTACCAACATGGGAGTACATATTTTGGTCACAGGTAGTACAACTGTAGGACCAACAGAAAATGTTATAACTGAATAGAGGGAAAACTGCCATTGAGAGCTGGTTCCCTCAAGAGGATGATCTTTCAAAAAATATCAAGAACATCAAGTCTGTTTTCATTTGCAGTTGGAAATCTCTTCATTAATTGTTGGTTAATTTTTTTTTTTTTTTACTTAGAATCATTTTAGAATTAGCTGACAGTAATTAAATGTACTAACTACATGGCATGCTAATCAGTGCATAAAGGCCCAGTAATATTACATATTTCTGAGAACAGACATACAGCGCCTGATTTGTGCTTATGTTACATTTTTTTAAAAATACATTTCTATATGTATAAACATAAAACAGACTAACAGTAACCCCCCCAAAAAAAACCCAACTCAGTGCTTAAATTTAATTAAACCGTACTTTCAAGTGGGCAGCATGGTAGGCCAGTAGTAAACTACTGGACTGCTATTTGATTACCACAGGAAACCAACCAACTCAATTTGGCATAACCCTTTGGCGTAGATTCTTCCCACTAACCAGCTATTTGGGTTTTCTCCCACATCTAATTATGAAGAGTTCTAGCAGAAAATTTTATTAGGGTAGTTAGTCAAAAGTCAGCATGCACTGGGCACTTCCTCAATAACTAGTTTCAGCTATCACCCACCATCCAAGTGTTCTGGATAACCAGTCTATTTTGTTAATGGTTAGAGTGATAATACCATCACCAGCACCTTTCTTTACAGTTGAATTTACTTATAAACAAAGTATAAAATTAAAAGGAAAAGTCAAATAAAATAAGAAAACAAGCTTTTTGTACTTTAGTAAGACAAAATATTATACCCCATGAAATAACTAAAATAGTGGCAGTCAGTTTTATTAATTTATTTTTAAAGTACACAACTACATCACATCAATTAAAAGATGAAATAACTGCTAGCTTCATTTAAAGAAAAACTAAAATCAAATTAAAATCTTATGAAACACTGATTAGTTATAAAAGCCATCTTAACCAAGTTCACTAGAAAGTGACTCTTTAATAAAGATATTCTTATGCTTTAGACCTTATTTTTCTAAGCATTAATTTTAATTTTCAAAGGTTTCATTGATTTATGCAAGAAAAAAAGACCAGTTTTAGATCTTTCAATTGCCTTTTCAAAGCTATCTAGAATGAATCAAATGGAAAGATACACATATATGAAGGCAATTTAAATCTTTCAGACAATGAAGAAAATTTCAACATGGCTGTCCACAATACTGGAATTTTAAATACATGTAAACAGTTTTAATAACTGGACAACTGCAGATATTTGATGATAATTACTAGAGAGAGAGAGAGAGAGATAGAGAGAATTCTAAAGTTATGCATGTTATATTAACATCAGCATCTAAATAAAAATAATTTGCTTCATGTTTTTAAAACATTTTGCTTTGTGATTGTATCCAATGCCTGGATCATTGAAAATTATACAAATAAGCCCACTGACAAGTATGCCTGATATTTATGGGGAATGGGTACTGGTCTTGATAGAGTAATCCTGTAAACATACAGGCGTGCACCTTAATATAGTTAAAAATAGCAAAAATTTTATTTTCCATCCTTTTATTTACTAACATATAAAAAAGGTAAAATAATCTAAGTGTTAAAGTACTCTAGTAATCTCATCTTGGAAGTTACTACTTGTGTGTAAATATTTTTCTTATTTTACTTACTTTTATATCATTTTAATTATAAATAATCTATCTTAAAGAAAATTATTTTTTTAACAAAGGGGAAACACTACATCACCTCAACAGCATGTGATATGTTACACATAAAATTAAACAAGTTGTTATATTAAAAAAACAAATACAATATAACACAGTTTATAGTATTATTAAAGGCAAAGTTTTCTGCCTAAGTGAGAACAGGATTCACCAATGCTATTTATCTTTGAAACCAAAAACTGCTTAAAAAGGCCTAGTTACTATGCATAATTGATTGATTATTTGATTGAATCATTGATTCCAAAAGCTATACTCTATAATACCAACAAGTTTTATGAAAAAAAACAATAAATGTTCAAACCTGAAAATCTAAAAAATACAGCTTTAAAATATCTGAAATAAATTAAATACATTAATGACAAGCAAAAATATCCCATAAGAATGGTGTTTTTTTTATTTTCTAGAGACTTTATATTAGTTTAATTCATGGAATATTATGACAAATCTTTTGCAGTGTCTTGTAATGTATCTCTTTCAAGTACGTACAAGATTGATATGTAAGCAGAATACTCTTTCTAAGCTTAGAAGACAATTTAAAAAATTAATGTGCTTATCTCATCATACAATGTGTCCATATACATAAAAAATGCTTGACAGAAAAAAGAAAAATTAAATTAAGAAAGTACATAAATCAATTTGATGACTCACAAGAACACTTCTCATTTAATATAGAGGAAGTGGGACTGAGACAACAGCAGAATCATCTTCCTTTTCTCTAAAATCGATATTTCATGAACAGCCACAGAAAATTTGGGTTAATTCTTTATTTCTACAGTGACTAAGAATTCAAATAAACCATAACAAGTATGACTCACCAGTTACATGACTTTCTATATATTAATTTCTCGATGGAGAATTAAACTCTATCAATGCACTAATTTTATTGATGGTTGCAAAGCATAAAATACGCTAATTCTTCATCTGCTACAGAAAAAATGTAGACACTCCCAAGTCCAAATATCAGACCCACTCCTTATGCAGATACAGTTTCAAGTTGCACTGACATTTCCCCAAATGCCCCACCCAATATTATACCATTCTCTTAGAAACTCTTTCTTTCAATCCCAACTCAGTTCTTTGTTTGCTGCTGATGATTTTAAAGAGGAAATGAATATACGGTATTTTATTATAATTTTAAATGTCATATGTATAAGAAACCAGAACATTAATTGATATATTTAAGCAGTAAATATGAGAGACATTAAATTGTCATTTTCAAGCTGGTGATGTTATATCAGTTAAAACCAAGACTGATATCATAAAAAAGAAACAAGATCTCAGTGAAGTCCTTGTGTGTTTGATGAAGTTATATTAATTTTTCTCTGTGCCAAGTTTCTGATGAGAAAACACCAGTTAACTGAAAGTCGGCTAGGTGCCATTAGTTTTTGTTCTAGCATAGAATAGGAATTTTCTGGCTAATAAATAAAAATAAAAATAATAATTTACTGAATTACCCAAGTGGCAAAAGTAAGCACGCTTTTATATAATCCATTGCCCAAAGAAATGGAATTTCTATTTTTGTTTACCAGTGACTTCTGACCTCCTTTGGTAAATAACTGTTTACACACACACACACATATATAGTGACTGATGATGTGCATTTAAAATTAAAATAGCACACAAATGATGTCATAGATAGGCCCGTTTTCAAATAAGCATCCACATTACAGAATCCCCTTTCCTTCCCACAACCATTGCAGATGTAATGAAAAGTTAATATTCAAAACAAAAAAGTAACTTATTTTCAACTTTGATTTCTCCACAGATTTCTTCGCAGATGCCACCCCACTATCATGTGCGCGAGAGAGATAATTTAATGAAAAAAAAAAAACCTTGATCTTATCACAGTTCCAATATAAAACAGATTTTGACACATACATTTTTCTAAATGTCCAATGAAAATGTATGTGTGACTATATAAGCACTAATAAATGGAGGGTGAGTCTACAATTATAGTCATCTGGTGTACGTTTTAGCAAAAGTTAAATAACTTTAACTTGTAGCACGTTACCAAATAAAACACCAGCTTCTTCTAATCCATGGGGAGAGGCAATAATAATTTTAAAAAATACTGACCGGACCAAGTTCACAATAAATACATAAAAAATATTGAAAGCAAAGAATTTCAATATGATATTTTTATTTAAACAGTCATGAGTTTTCCAACTTTTAAAACTAATCTTTCATATAAACTATACTCACAAAGTCCTTTTGTGAAAGATTTCCTTTGCTGTTAAAAAAAACAAACAAGTGAAGTGATTTTGTTAATGCAACAAGACCCTTACTACTTGAATGTCAAACCAACCAATCAGAAATCTGCATACGAGGTACAACTTACACCAAGGATTAATTTCAACAGAACAGTTAACTAATACACTGTATATACTACCAGATTATCAAGCCTAAAAAAATGTCAACTGCAGTATACATGGCCATCCAAATTCTCAAGCAGCACAACAGCCAAATATGCATGTTCATTAGAAAACTTTTTAAGCACTAGAGTATAAAAGTTCTGCTCCCATCATAAATTCTTGGTGTTTGCACAGGTTAGATAAAACTATCTTTAAAATACAGAATGTTTCAATTCAAACAATGTGGCTCAGTGGTTAAAACATTGCACTAGCAAGTTTGGCTCCCTTTAGTGTACCTTCATGGCACAGGACAATGTCCTCTAGCCAATCACCACAGCACCATGTCCCTCGCCATGGGCATTCTTCTATGCAGCAACTGTTGAACGATAAAACAACACTAATAATAGTTAAGGAAAAAAAATTGCTAAAGCAGGCAGGTTGCCTGATTGGTTCTGTTACTACTAATACAATGATGGAAAGTATTTAGCATCATGTTGCTCACAAACTTGTTTCTAAAGAGGGATTTTTCTGTAAAGATTGCTAGTCCACAAGGTGGTCAAGCAAACATATTAACATTATTTCTGGAAAGCCATACATACCAAAACAAAACTTAACGCATGCTTCTGTTGACTGCTGATGAATTCCGAAAAAAAAAAAAGAAAAAAGAGGAGAGATAGATCACATGGTTTTTACATGCTTCGCTACCACAGATCTACAGAAATAATTCTGTTGGCAGAAGCCAAAGAAACATAATTTACAATTTTTAAAAAATTAGGCAGATAACAAAATATGTTATTGCTGATGAGCTTTTTACAGAAAGTAAAGTGTTAGACTGAGCATTTGTCATCCCTTTAGTAGTAGTAACTAAATTCAACAATGATTTTCCATTTCAATATCTTTCCTTGTCACCTCAGGGTTTAATCCTGAAGAGGGCATCATTCTGGATTGCACTAATGATTAATTTAATAAATTTTATACAATGTATCTCTTAATTGTACATACTGACCAAAAATGTAGATAAAAGACTTAGCAACCAACAGGTCATGGGTTCAAGAACAGTTCCATTTACCCACTTGTACTATAAATAAAAACAATAGGATTAACTACCAATGCATTCCAAAAATCCCCAGAATATAGGATCATGAATTAGCTAGATACCACTATTGTGATGCGAAACGCCAGAATTAAATTTTCTGAAATAATGTTCTTGTTGTAATTTTAAAGTCAGATTTCCTTAAATTTGTATTGCAAAACAACAACAAAAAAGAAATATTCCAAGTGTAGATAACTGGTTAAAGCCATTTTTAGAGTGTATATACTTCCCCTATGTGTATAGAGTAAATAACAATTTAGCTAATTTTCATTCAATATGCTTGGCAAAAACTAAAAGGTGTACATCTTTATTTTTTTTTTTATTGAGTGGTCTGAAAACTAAATAAATGAACTCTAATATTGATATTATCTGTGACTTAAAATGTAAAAAGTTTCAGTGGTTTGGGCAACTTGTTATTTTAATACCATTAAAAAAAAAATTTTTTTAAAAAAAGAAAAATTGGCCAGTTCTGTGCAAAATGGGTAGTAAAGATAAAATGTATGTTCTCCATACTGTCATTCTCTGGTTTACGTAACACTCGACCCACATAATTTTTGAGTTTACATAAGAAATTTCGTCTTGAATAAAATTCTGCAGAAATTTTAAGGATGCGGTACATGTATGCAGAACGCATGCCTTGAGGCGGACCCCAGTGACAGAAGGTTTATGAAGATTAACAGGATAGTTCGCAGGGGTCTGTCTTGCTACAAAGCCATTTTATGAAGAAAAGGAGGCTGCTATGCAATCCTCCCTCAATAGGTTCATCTATAAAGTTGAATGGTCATCAGCACTTTTAACATCAACCAAACCTCCACCCCAGCTTAATGTACACCTTCACCTCAGATAGAGTCTGTAGCTTCACATTTAGCAGTAAGGGTTGTTGAAGTCCCTTTTTCAGCTCCATCCTCCTCTTCTGCATCCTCATCTAACTAACAACTTTCTCCCACTACCACCTCTTCCTGTGCACAAGCTAACACTAGGAAAGAAGCTATGTTAATTTAATGTTTGTTTGTTTTACAGGTAGTGTATATCCAATCCATCTATAGTATTTAAAATTAATTCTAGTACATAGAATAGGTAAGGGTAAGAACTTATGTAGGTAGGTGCTTTCGATTTACATAACATTTAAGTTATGTAAAAGACTTTGGAACCAATTAATTCTGTAAGTCGGGGACCTATAGTATACACCAAAAGAGAAAGAAGTCAGTCTTACATGCCAGGCAGCAAATGGTTGAGATCCCTGCCAGAGACCAACTTGGACAGCATAGTTTCTCCTTGGGCACTCTGTGGCTCTCTCTCATAGATAAACAAGAAAGTTCTGAATTGTAAAAAAAAAATTTTAAAAATTGCTATTTGATTTCTTGTTTTTTTTTTTAATGCAGTTCTTAGGTTGGAAGTCATGTGAACATGAAGGTAGCGACATACACTGCTTTTACGGGTACAGGTGGCTCTTTCTCTTACTACCTGCAAACTCTAAATATTCAAATATGAAACAAGCAGACAATAAACAATTTGAAAATTCTAAAGAAAAACAGAAGGCAACTTTACTTTAAAAATTCAACATTAACATAATTTCAAGATTATAACTGAAATCATCAACAGATATACCAGAGAGTTCTGCATCCATGGAAACATAAGTATGAATCAATTCTTATTTGATTTAGAAAAAAATTCAGTAAAAAACTAAATTTAGTTTAAAAGAGAATTACTTGTAAGAATAAGCAAAAAAATTAATAAGGTAGATCAGCCAAGAAACCCTGGTAACTTTTCATTCCTTCTTTTCCATCCACACAACTTGACTATGAAAATCAGACTTTAGACAACATCACAGATAAAAATACATATGAAAATTTATTTTCTGTTGTTTCTTATTAGAAAGTGTCACTGCCACATGATCTCTTCCCAGAAAATCAAAAATAAAACAAAATCACATTAATTTCTCAGTTTTCACTAAGACATTAAAAGAAATCAATGGCAAAGATTAGCTCACATGATGGTGAGTTTCCTCTGGCACAATAAGATGTTCCTAAAACATAATTAAGTATTGCTCTGGTTTAAGAGTAGAAATTTTTCCAGATGAGAACTCCTAAAGCTAACTGATTAGCTGAAAGCGAAAAGTCCTATGAATAGCCCGCTACATGAAAAATGAGATTTTCTGGGCTTGTTTGCTGATGGATTCACAGCTTTTTCTATAAAAGGAAATAAACAAACTGAAGGGCAGTAAAATAAAAATCAATAAAGGTTCCAGATTTGTATAAACATTCAGTTATACTAGATGAGCAATTACCAGGTTTTATTTCATATGTCGACAAGAAATTATCAAATCTTGTACTGTATCTAGATGAGCCATTAGCAAGTTGCTTTGAGCCATTACCAAATCTTGTATTGTATCTAGATGAGCCATTAGCAAGTGTTACTTTGAGCAATTACCAAATCTTGTATTGTATCTAGATGAGCCATTAGCAAGTGTTACTTTGAGCCATTACCAAATCTTGTATTGCATCTAGATGAGCCATTAGCGAGTGTTACTTTGAGCCATTACCAAATCTTGTATTGCATCTAGATGAGCCATTACTAAATCTTGTATTGCATCTAGATGAGCCATTAGCAAGTGTTACTTTGAGCCATTACTAAATCTTGTATTGCATCTAGATGAGCCATTAGCAAGTGTTACTTTGAGCCATTACTAAATCTTGTATTGCATCTAGATGAGCCATTAGCAAGTGTTACTTTGAGCCATTACTAAATCTTGTATTGCATCTAGATGAGCCATTAGCAAGTGTTACTTTCAGCCATTACTAAATCTTGTATTGCAAGTAAACAAATGACCACACCTGCTGAAGTCAGATGTAATTGGCTTCACAGTAGACACTTTTGTTGAGCACAGGGATATAATAATATCAATGATAAAAATACCTGAAATGGCCAACCAAAGTACAATGTGACCCTCAAAGATCAGGAAAAATGAAGTCTAGAGTAACACACACTATAGAAACATCACAATTTTCACTTTGAAGATTTGCTGCTAATGTACACAAGTGGATTTTCAAACAAGAATGTGAGGAGTTGAACTGGCGAACAGTGATGATAAAAGGCGGTGATTGATCTGGGAGCTGTTTTCCTACTGAATCAAAATGAATCATTAAAAAGCTGTCAAGTACAATAAAAAACTGTTGCATTAATGATTGGTAGCAACAGAGAAATTGATTGTGTAGCCAGGCTTGACAACATAACCATTCATATCCTGTAGTAAAAAAAATAAAATAAAATAAAAAATTGTGTACATTGGATACTATACTTAAATACTTAAAAAATCTAACACCTCTCCCAAGAATTGACATGTAAATATAATGCCAATAAAATATTTTCTGTCATGCATGCTAGCAGCATTTTAAAGTAGTTAAACCAAACTTTCTATGCTTATCCATTTTCTGTGCTTGTACAGTACAAGCGTTTGGTCCTGAGCAGCTACAGACATTTCAATGTGGAAGTATGAACAATCATCTAGGTTCTTATTGTTGCCATACACTAGACTCAACAATGGAACTAACCCATCTGCATAACCCTGATGGAGTGTAGTGCTGTGGTAAGTATCCTGCACCATGGTAGGCCTGACACTTCTAACAGCAGGGAAATCCCTACTAGCTCTTCATTTTAGCCAGTCATGGGCATTTCTTCCTGTGTCTAATGAAGAGCAAGAAAGTATGCCAAAACCAAGCAGGTCCCAACCAGGAATCAAACTCAGGGCCATTAGCTGCCATACAATACTTGACATAGCAAAAGGTAGTTGTACGAGGTGGAGGGTGGCATACCGACATGTTTGAACTTTGGTGCCATGTGCAATGAACGAGTCATTCAGAGATGTGGGGATCAAACAGTGGATTATGCTGTCATGGATGTTCAGAAACATTTTAACTTCATTTTCACTGATTTTTAAATGTCACCAGTGCTGATTACATGTATCATGGCCAACATACTGGGCTTAGTGGGTTCTTAAACTGCCCGAGTATATTTCTCAATACCCAGCATGATACACTCCAAGGTTTGTACAATATTTCTGTTAAACACTTGAGTCCTATGATGATATCACCTGAATAAAGAATATATAAAACCAGAAGATAATAATAAACTACTATGGTATCTATCTGGTTTATTATCATTTAATATTAACCAAAATATGCACAGCAGATATTACTCACTTTTGAAGTAATTCTTCCAATCTACACTCCAAAAATGAGATAATTGAGAAAATTCCATGCATTATCTTAAAACGGAGAATTTAGATGATTTTTTTCATTATCTGATGGATTAAAACTTTCAACTATCAAATAAGATCTTTTGATGATTTACCACTTCCATCCCTCATCATTTACCAACACAGTCATCATCCACTAAGTGAAAACTTTTTATTGTATTTTATATTTAAAATTTGGGGGATGTAAGCAGGGTTGAAGAGAAATAGAGATTTGCACATGATTTTCATGATGCTGGGGAAGGAGCAGAGAAAACCCCTCAACAAAGCATGTTTGGTTTCATTTTTAAAAAATGATCATCATAATTGCAATTCCACAAGCAAACAGTTAAAAACTGTTAATTAAAGAACAAGCAGCACTAAACTAATATTTATCTGGATCAAGCCATGGCCATGAATTTTATTATTTGAAACATTTTTAAATATGGAAAACAAGTCTATAATAATTGTAGGCATAATTCAATTGAATGTCCTCAGGTACTTCCAAAACAAATTCCAGCATTATAGATTATCCTAAAGCAAAGCTAAAGAAACATCATCTGGGAGGGGGGTATTTATGAATAACTAAAAAGGCTAAAACAATGTAATAACACTCACAGACATAAAGCAAACCAGACTGGATGGGGGGGACCACACATAAAAGAAATCATTTATAAATAAAAAAGAGGAAAATGTTTTTAAAAAGAGAGAGAGAGAGAGGAAATTTTGAAAACAAGTCAGTCTTGTGCAATTCTAGAGCTTAGCAATGATAGGTTATCAAACATGTTTGCTCATAATAGCTGCAGTAAAGTCTCCATCTGACATCTATCCGGTGCAGCAGCTCCATTTATTTGCCCTTCTGTACCATCACGCTCAGCCCCGGCTTCCCATAAGGCAACCTGCTTTTTATCCGCTCATAATCAGAAAAGTTCCCCGAAAGATCCTCTTTCCTTTTTAAAGCCTGCGGTACTAAGAATCCTTTACAAACTCAACCAAGATGACTTAACTCTCTACACAGTTTAAAACAAATGCCTTCAGTAGGTTGGCAAAATTTTTGTTTCTTCCTCCGAGCTTAATTGATTCTGGTAAACTTTTTTTTTGTTTTTTTTTTTATTAAATGCAAATAAAATCTTTTACACTGGTCGTTTTTTCTTCTTTTTTTCACCAACAATAAAAAAAATTCAAAGCAGAATTTCAAGAATGACTGATAAGTTGGAATGCAGAACAGAGTATCATCTTATATGAATTGTCTTCTCTTTTAAAGTTTGTCTTTTTCAGACACATTAAAAAAAAACAAAAAAACAAACATATAAGTTGCTGCTAACATCTTTGCTAAATGTTGACTGAACTTTAAGACCATACAATTTTCTTGCTGGAGAAAAAAAAAAAAGAAACTGGTTTGTTGTTTCCAGAATCATCATCTTAAATATCTTTTTGGGAAGTGGAGAGAATTTGTGTACTCATATTAGTATGAAACTCTTACCAAAAAAAAAATCATCTTTGTATTTCACAAACAACATTTTTGTTAGCAGTAAGATGAAGCTGATGAGGTTGTGTAGTGCCTCGTAGTTCCTAGAACTCCCGTCTTCAGCAGCATCAAAAAGTGATAATGGTGCACTTTAGCTCTCAAACATTTTTAATGCAAAATTCTGGTCAGTGAATAGTCTCATATTTTTGACATACAAAATTTCTATAGGAATCGTTTTGTATCTCATATTTGGTCATTTTTTTCTACTTTTTATTTTTTAAAAAAAAACCCATCAAAATATGAAACAAATGTTTTTATAATTTTCGAATCTTTTCATGTCTATTAAACAATACCCAAAAGACATGTTCAGTAATGTACTCATAATTTTTATATATTTGCATGAAAATTTTTTTCTTTCTCCATTAGTATACATGACACCAATAACAAGTACTTGTGTGTGTGTGGGGTGTGTTTACTAAATTATCTCTCTTTGCTGCAAATTACATTTAAAAAAGTTTTTAAACAAAAAATACTAAAATGTTAAGTGGTATACTTGTTTTCTCTCTCTCTCCCAAAATCAAATTTATCACATTTATTAGTTAATAAGTCTGGTGACTTTATGAAAGAAGCAGTTATACAATACATTATTTTAACCTATTTTACCTGTCCACGTCAGCTTTATGTAGTATGAACTTCAAATGAATGCAATTTAAACAGAAAGCAGTTTAAAATAAAAAAAAACAAACCACAATTTAAAAAAAAAAAAAAATTAATTTTATTATATTGGTCAGAAACTAAACAGAATAAAATGATGGAGATGTTAGTATAATTACTTTCAGATTTAATAATAATATATGTATTTTTAACTCTACTTACTGACCTAATTTTTAACAAATCTAATGAAGGCATGAAAACAATACTTATTTTATTAATACCTCCTGAATCTTAGTGAAATTTAATGAAAATTACCTCAAATTTATGAAAAAAAAAAAAAAACTTAGTATAGTAAGTTAGCCATATTTAAGATCATCCAGGAAAGACACAGACAGACAGACAACCAACAACACAATTCTTAAATTGTTTAATGCTATTACTATTAACTAAACTTGATAATAATTTATTCCACTCATTAACAATTCTATTACTATATTTTTAGGGGTTTTAGCTTATTTGTAATTATGACAACTAGTGTAAGTAACTGTAGATATCTAAAATAATCTGTCCTTGTGCACAAGCTGAGAACCTCTAACTATTTTGAAAATCTTTATTAGGTCCTCCGATAATATTAGTTTATAGATACAAGAGCAGGTATATACATTTAAAATCTGATCTAGATTCCTTGTTTATATTTAAAACGATACATAATATTTTTGAACATCACTTGTTGCAGAGTCCGAAACTGCACATCAACAGCATAAAATACTCTCAAGAGTCATCTCTTGCAGCTGTTAAATTATTGCTAAACTGAGCTCTCCCAATATATGCAAGACCTAATAAAAGCCACAAACAAAAAAGTAAACTATCAAATGCATATGCCATAATGTTTTGATGCAATGGCTTCTCTAAAAGCAACAGAAATGGCTTCTCTACCTTTTGTTATTCATTCATTCATCATACATTCTATTTATTCAATAATCCATGCGTCCCAAACATTAAAAAAAAATCAAAAAAATCCTTTGTTGCATCAGAGTTGCCATAAACACAGCTACAAAGTATTACCTGCTTGATGAAGCTCAAAGGCAACTTCCTTTTGTAAATAGTGGTTATACAGCTAAGATCAGAGAATTTTAACAGAATAAATGATTTAGTCAAATTTCAAAAAAAGAAAAATAAACAACAGATACTTTAAATGACTGTGTACTATGCACGCATAAAGAGAGAGGCAAAATAATTCTTTTATAAATAATCCAATAATGTGAAAGTGAAATGGTGAATTGGTAAAGATTAGAACATGTTAAATATCTGCTTAGTGGAATGACTGTCCTGCCCTGTGACTCCCATTTCCACAAAGGAAAACAGAGCTGCCTCTGTTAGGGTTGGTTCAAACCCAAATATAGGAATTTTACATTTGTTTCCAATTGTTGTCACAATATTTTTTACTTACATCACTTTTTCCACTCTTCTTTTCAACGAAATTCTAAATCATCAACTTGACTTCTTCCAATCTGTCATATATCCTATACAGAGCAATTATCTCAATTAACTCTTCACATGTATCAAAAGCTAAAAAATTAGGGGGATTAATTGGAACTTCTACTCTGGGAAGACAATCCCAACAAGGGAGCATAGTGCCATAGTTATCTGCTAGGAAGTATTGCCAATCCTGTGCCATGTGAGGTCTGGCACTTTAGACTTTGGCAGGGAAAAAATCCCTACTAGAATTCTTCTTTCTTGATTTGGGAGAAGACAAGGGCTGGCTGGTGAAGAGTGAGAAAAAACCATGCTAAGGAAGTATGCAAAACCAGCAGCAATCAAACTCATCCCATTGGAACTGTTAATATCTTTATTATTGAACAGACAGTACAGGAATTGAAAAGTAATACTAGTAAAACAAATATTAAAACAAATAAAATTAAAAATTCTTTGAAACCTTGCCTTGTACTTTTTCTAAGAAAAGGAAATTCATGTATGCTTCTGTGACATGGAAAACGATAAATACACAGAAAATTGATTTGACCCTCTGCCTAGTTCTAAACATGTGCGATTTTTGACTTAATCATCAAATGTTTAAGAATGACTTTCTCTTGCCATATCTTTTTAAAAATTGTTTTGCTTTGTTTTTTTTGTGTATTGTTACTTACAGTCTTACAACAAAGAGATAACTTATATCCATATAAAGTTGAAACCTTGGATTTGGAGAAGCAGTAATTACTTTGAACAATTTATTTTTTATAATATAAAAAAAATAGTTCAAGCATTTGACAGCATAAGGTCAAAGGTTAATAAGGGTCAACAGGCTTCAGTATTCTGTTGCCTTCATGAAGAAGGTAGAGGTAGATTTTAGGTAATTTCCAATACCTTTTTAAGTTAGGCGAGTTAATTTTTTTAATTTTTAAAATGAAAATCCTACATCTGTCAGAGGTACAGAAGATGACCTGAAATCATCTCCACATAAGAAATATGGAAAATCAGAGAAAATGAAACCTACTTAAAATTAAATTTCAGGATGAAAAATGTGGTAGTGAAAGCACATGGTAAGATGTAGAGAACACTATATAATATTTTTTTAGCAGTACAGAGACTGGCTATAGGTTAGCATAACACAATATGTTGTAAAAGGCATTTGTTGAAATGTCTAGGTTTCTGTAAATACTAGCCATCACTTTGGTACTGTTCCATGCTGCATTTACTAAGACCATTTTATGACTAAATATCACAAAAGGCAACAGATTTCTAAATAATAATTTTTAAAAAGTTGGTCAGTTAGGTGAAATCATTGTACAGAAATAATTTAATAAACCAAAATTTATTTATAGATCTCTACATGCCTACCAGAGGTCAATGGTTACATTTTAGGCCAACATATAGTCCCAGACACACACGAAAACAAAACCCTTTTTTTAGAAAGGCTTATAAAGATTTCACCACACCTAATATTGTAATTATTTTTATAGATGTGATGATATGATAAAAGGTAATTCTATAAAAGCATAAATCTTGAATAATACCCCCTTTCAAACTAAATTGCTTTTTTTTTCTTTTGTATTTCCAAAGAACAAGATATAGTTGATTAAATCAGAGAAGAATGAGTATGTATACTATCATTTACAACTTGCTTGCAGATTAGGGATGGTAAGTGACTTTTTAATGAATTCATTAACAAAACCGGGAGATTTTAATAGCATGATCTTTGTCCAGACAAATGATTCATTCATCATTAAATAATATATACAAAAGAAAGATGGAATGGAAAATCTGCATTTGTGACAAGAGCACTTAACATGAATTTATCGGTCCCTTCTGCCATTTGAAAAGTTTTTCTTCTCCAATTTCACACATGTAGAACTAAGAAGCTGGAATGTTTCCATGTGAAACATCAAAATTATTTCACAGAACTGATAGAACAACAACAAAATGCTTTTTTATACTGGATATATATAAAATCAGTTTTATGCTCATACTACCTAATCATTACAAAGGTATCCAAGAAACCTTTTCTGAATTTCCTTATGTTTTGTTTAATTCTTCAAATTATTTTACTTACTTATTCTTTAAATAACATGATAAAAATGCATTGGTATAGTTATTTTATTTTTTTGTTACTAAAGAATTTCCTACAACAAAAAAGAATTTTCTGTATTTTCCTGACTAGTACCAACACCTTCATTTATTTCTCTCCACCTGCCCCATTACTGAGAAAAAAAGACAACTTACATTTTGATACTGAAGTATTATCAAAGTATGTACTATGCACCTGCTTTTATTAATGTTACTATTCTTTTTAAAGTTTTCCTGTGCTAAAACCAAAAAGTTCATTTCCTTCGGCAAAAGATTTCATCATATAGCAGAGTTCTGTCAGTTAGCTCCAAACCCAGTACCTACGGTAGACTCACTTTTATTCAACATCTCTGCCCATTTTACGATAACATCTGACTGATGAATGCCATTTGCAGTCTTTACAAGGAAAAGTTTCTTCCCCCAAAAATCTGGAACAAAAGTAAAGATACCTGGAAGTCAGCTGCAAAGGGTCTTCTTCTCAGGTGTGCAGTCTACTGGGTGAAGCTATGGCACAAAACGCTACTACAAATTGCTGGTTTACACAGTTTTTGTTATTCACAGTTTAATGCTTGAAAAAAAAAGAAAGCAATTTTACCATAACTAGTTTGCCACCACCACCCATCCAGTAAGTGATATACATGATCTGTGATTCCAACAACCATCTATCCAATACAAACTTCCCATTAAAGACATAACTCACCAATAGCTTCCATCTTTAAAGTCTGATTTATACAGCTGCTAGGATAATATAGCTAACACTGACACTGTATTTCACATTAAAACTAAACTTGCACCAAGCTAGGTGTGTCTAAGGTATCCATCCCTTCAGTGAAATAAAAAATTGTTTTGGAAATTATCCCCCACCACACACACGCACGCGCACGCACACACACACACACACACACACACAGGTATTTGCGTTATTAACAAAGCTAATTTTTAAATAATATATAATCATAAACTTTGTTTAAAATAATTTTTTTTTGTCTTTCTCTTTAAAAGATTTAGAAATATCGAGAATTAAATACTAGTTCTGAAAGTACCTTTTTGCCCGTTAATGCCCTGTTTCCTCTTTCCACTCCAGCACCTTCAATCCTACTTTACATCAACCTCACTCATGCCACTCTCACCCCCAAGCCCAAATACAGGTAAGGGAGAGGCAAATGGATTTTTGTGGGTACACAGTATTCTAGTTATTTCACCTTACTCTATGGAGGCTCATACACTCAACAAAAGGACAATCCCAGAAAATGAATTTGATAGGCCTTTTCTTCTAAAGCCAAAGTAAGACACTACCCTCTAGCAGGTGTGTGCAATGCTTCTACATATTTTCTTTTATGAGCTATAAACTTTCATTTAATTTCACTTAGGCACATTAATTCCTGCTCTTTGTTACTTTTCCTCTGTGCTTCACACCCTTGAATAATTTCTCTACAGCACACATTTTCACTGAAACCAATTAGAGATTACTTAATCATGTAATGCAATTGGTTTTAGAAGATTCAAGCTTTCTGCTTTAAAAGATAGAAAATAAATTGTTGGGTTTACAATAATTCTCTTTTTAAAAATTAAAATATATAAATGCTATATATTAAAATAAATTAATAACAACATATTTTCAAAATAAACTCGTGTGTATATTTAGCAACACGTCTTTTAAAAAAATTTCCATTGTTGTATTTTATAGAATAACAAATATATTACTGATATTTTAAAAACGTGAAAAATAAATTTTACTTAAAATTCTAATGGATGCACTTAATTTATGTAAAAATAGATAAATAAATAATAAATAACATGAAAAGAAGTAGAAAATAATATGAAAATAAATTTTTTTAAAGAATAAAACCTGGCTCTTTATAGTGCGACTAGATGCACTGATGATGTTTGGCTCTTATTTCTATTGTCTGCTTTTGTTGAGTACAAAGTCATATGTCTTCCATGCAGAATTGCAAACTGGGTAAGTTCTCTCTTTAAACATCTGGAAAGCTTTTTCCTTACCTGTCTCCGAGGTCATGCTACATAGTGCTTTCCTAATAGGTAGACTGTGTTGGGAAGACAGAGCTCAATTTGTTCCATTGTGTGAGCCACTCCTGGTCTGCTGGGCTGGTTCAGTTCTAGAGTCTCTGAGGCTAATGGTATTATTATTCTTTTTGGTAATACTTTTTCATGGATTCCTTTGCTTGAAAGAATAGCTTCTACCCATAATACTAATTTCTACTTCCCACCCACTGCCTCCAACAACACCAGAATGATTGGGGGGGTGGGGGGTGGGTGACAGAAATTCTATTCTAGCCTAGCTAGCTTTGTGCTGTAGCAATGGGCTCTGCCTTCCTGCCTGCCTTCAAATAAATTATGCAATCATCAGAGCCACAAAGAAGGGGCCACAAATATCATGAAATAAAATAACAACATAAAACACTATATAACATTCCCTTACTGTAGTTCTTTAGTGGAAACAAAATACAAACAATAAAAATAAATTTAAAAAAAATGTTGAAATATAATTTTTATGAAGATTCCTATGTATAAAAATTAATTAAATATTTGGATTATCTATAAATTATTAAAGCATGGGTAATTACACAAATGTTTTCTTTAAACCATTAAAAAACCAGAGATGTCAGATCAAATTATTTTGTTGAGAGAAAGAGGGAGAGAGAAGAAAAAATCAATGGGAAATATTTAAGAGAAATACACATATATGAAATATGTGCCAGGATACAAGAACAGAAGTATATTAGAAAGACAATTTGGCAGCAGGGGTCTATGCAGCAATGCTTGGGTTGTGCTTGTCTACATAATCTAACTAATTCACTTTGACACTGGAGCTATGATCAAAACTACAGACTTGTCAAGGAATTGTACTTGTGTGCAAACAAGTCAATCTTGTTTTATTTAGCATAGCCAACAAAAGCTTGTTGTATGCTTATTAAATATTTCATTTCCCAGCTGTGAGCTTTACTTACATTGGATTATTATAACAAGATATCAGCAGTTTCCCCATTATCATTTCAAGATTTCCATCTTTTCTTACTCATTTTTTTTTAATAAACTGCTGTTATGCTTTTTTTTTTTTTTTGACTACCTCCCCCAACAAAACATAAATAAGTTCAATGTTTAAAAAAGGAGCTTTATAACAGATCAAAAATCTCTCTGGGAAAAGGTACTGAAACTATTATCATCAAGTCAAATGGCATTCCCGACTATGGCGGTCAATAATCTTGGATGCTCGTCTGTGATCCACGATAGACTTGGGAGAAAGGGTAACCTCACGTGGTCATCCCCATAGTCCTTCCACACTGAAACCAACCAACCAACCAAAAGTCTCTATTAAGACTATTCATTTTTAGATGTAGGAGGAAACCCATGTGGTTTGATAGTAAGGAGTGAGAATAAATCATGTTAGGATAGTATGCCAAACAGAGTTGATCTCCAGCAAGACTAAATGTAGGCCCTTGACCTTAGCAGTTTAGTCTAAACCACCAGGTATGTCAACTGTACGGCACTTTAAGGGAATTAGTAAAATTTAATTTAGTCAATTTCCTGCATTTTATTTGCAAGTCTGAGATTTTTGAGAGAAAATTCCTGTTAAAATTTCATCTAAAAATAACATAGATTACAAACACGTACCATGATGTACATATTTCCTTTTGACATTTAAATATTTCACACTAACAAATCTTGGAATATCAATTTTCACCATCCTCCATGATTTTTTTAAGTGATAAAGATATGTCTTTGATCACAAAATTCGAACTAGAACTGCTGTCTCTCTCTCTCTGACATTTCATAGTCCTCTATCCACATGCCATTGTTTTGGGTTTTCTCTTAATTTCACACACGCATTAAACTTCTTTCTTTGCAGATTTGCAACTTCAAACGACATTCAATTAAAGTAGGCAACAAAGGTAGTTTTAAAAAATGTACAGTACTGGAAATAATTATGAAAATACATCGGATATACACAAATAACAAGCAACTGCAACTGACAGATGTAAATAATACATAATACACAATGTATGCATAACAAATTATTTTACAGGTGAGCCCACATTTATAGCTGCCAGTACATATATAGTCATTTTTTCCAACCCTACACTAATACATGCACACATATTTTGTTCTTCTTCAGAAACACAAAATAAAAATGAAGCTTGCAAACATACTTTTCTTGCCATAATGATGACACAGACTTTTCATTTGAAATGTCACCTTTCCAAAATCACCTACAGGTTAATGAAGTGAAAAGAGAAATGTTTGATAAACAGACCTGGTGAAAGCATCTTCAGAAGTGTGTCTGCAACATGTGGGCTAACACTCACAAAAAAAAAAAATAAAAATCATTCATCTATTTCCCCAATGCATCGTAATCATTTTTAATATACTTAGCAAATTGTACACATTCATCCTTTAATACTATGTATATTGGTTATTGATAAATTCAACGAGAAAACAACTCAACTTTGTTAAATACAATGGTGAGGTTCTGTATCAAGAAGAGTCTCAAATTCATTTGAGTTTTCGACTAAAGATAGAGGAGAAAATAGTACTCTTGTTACTGAATCTGAGGACCAAATTAACATATGGACCAAACTGTGTTACTTTGACAAAGCAGCTGAGGGAGAGCAAACACCTGCTTTAATGGACTTTCCTTTAATATTTACAGAATGAAAGCACACATTTTAAAAAAAAACAGAAAGAAAAGTAGTTACAGGTGGTTGAAAAAATGGCTATGTTGCTCCTGCTGGCCACAGTAATATAATAATTTAAGTAGTGCATGCTCTTCAAAGATGTTAAAGTGTCAAAAATTATTTAAAAAATAATTTCAAAATATGGATTAAATAATACAGAGTTTTCATTTTTACTAAACATCTATTTCCACTAACAATTTGCTAACCAATTAAGAATTTTATAATGCTAAGCTCTGCAGTTGGTCTAACTTATTACCTAGTAATTTGTATGATAAAACCCCTGGGTTGGTGCAGTAGTCCAGTGACAGACTACGGGATTGCTTAGGTGGAGGAGCAGAGTTTGAATCTTGAGTAGGCACTATCTCAGTTTGGCATATCTCCTCTCTGGTGTGATTTCTTCTTGCTCTTATTCACCAGCCAGATTTTTTCTGGGCTCCTCCCACAACTAAAAAATGAAAAGTTCTAGTAAGGTATTCTCTGCTAAAGTCAGAGGTGCCAGGCTCCACACAAAGCAGGATTAACAGAGTTTCCTAACAGACAACTGACTATGTTCCCTCATCAGGGTTGTCTCCTTTGTAGGCAGCATTATAGAAAAACACAAACTGAAAACCATTTACTGGCACCTACCAGCTAAAGCCCTCAATAATTATCTCTCTCAAGCATCAATGTACTACAGACATGGCCAAAAGTATTGCACCACCCTAGAAATAGCAACATCAATAACAAAATAAAAAATCTATCTTTAATTCATTTTCAAGTTGTTCCATTTTACAATTTTGTTAATTTTCTATTAAGTATGTGAAAAACTAAATCAGTATGCAGTAATATGTTAATATAACATTATTATGCAAATTCAGCAGGTTTAATTCAACTTTATCAAACAAAAAATTAGAAAATTCTATGATGATGCAAAACTTTTGGCTATGTCTTCACTAGTCAGACATCAATTTAAAAAAAAAAAACAAACTATTGTGAATAATTTAGAAGTCAAACCAACCTAAAGATTCTGAAAAATCTACTCTGACCCTCTCACTGTGACTTGGTGTTCTTTTCAAATTCAAGAGTTCACTCCAGCAATATATTCATTAAAGTCCTATTACACGTGAACATGTGCTTTTCTACAATGCATTATCTCCTAAAAATAAGTCAGATGCTTCCATAAATTTCAAATTAAACTTCAACATTTCCTTTTAATATTCCTAATAAGAACAAAAGTAGTATTAATTATATTCCTTTTAAGCAAAGTTGCTTTGACTGACATGCAGAGTTGAGGACTGGTATTTAAACAACCAAATGATTTATCCATAGCCATTTCAAAGGAGAGGCAGACTACTGGAATAAGATTAATGAAAAGAAGATTTTGCACCAAATTTTATTGTTAGCCATGACAGGAGAAGGATTAGTGCATATGTACCTTTAAGTTATTTCTTTGTTTTGTTTTATAAAGGAAATGGAATGTCATCCACTCAAACACATGAAAACAAACTGTATAAGGTGTCACATCTTATACATTATTATTCACAGTGTTGACTGTAAATAGCGGAAATGGAAATTTCACCTCTGCTAATTTAATGTCACCAGAACAACAATGGTCTACTGTAGCTTTCTAAGCTAGTCAAGTAAAAAACAAAACAAAAACAAAACAACCTAATAACTCCTTCAATCCTCCATTGAGGGAAGGGTCATCCCAGTGCAAAGATGTTTAGGACATTCCATAGACTAACAGGTTTCAGAATAGTAAAGTAACAGTTTAAAGAATCCACTAAAACATCAAATGCTGAGCACAAGACAAGAAATGGCAGTGATTACAATAGAAGAAACAATTTTCCAATCATAAAAAAGAAATCAGATACACTGAGGTTACCAAAGAGAAAATGGCTATAGTTAGGCCAGAGGATATCAAAAAAGAGGGGGGTCCAAGTAAAAGATTAGCATATTATCATCAACCAGTAAATATAACCAAAAGCTTTATAAGAGGTGGCATTATTATTAGTGAAAGCAATAATGAAAAACTCAATTTACCAATTTCAACTGCTGTAAAGATTTTTTCAACTGATGACTATTCCAGAGTCAATGAGATTTGAGGTTTTTGCAAAACAAATGGTGACACAAATTTTACTCAAGAAGCAAAAAGTTAAGGGTGACTATTATTCATCTTGTAATCTCCAAATGCTTTTATGGAATGTGTGTTCAGTTTGGTTTTTGGATAGCAGCACAGAGTGATTATGAGCAAAGAGTTGATTCCCATTCCCAAATGTGTGGTTTCTGCCAAGCTTATTACTTGCTCCATGTATCTCTAGCTTTAATGGGAATAGAGCTATGATACATGCAAAGGTATGCATCTTACAGTAACACAAAAATAGGTCTTATAACTCTAAAACAACACATAACCCATTTGGAGGCCCTAATTTAAAAAGGAGGATACGCATGGATGCACACATGCAGAAAGAAGAGACAGACTATTATTTTCTAGATTTAATATATTATATAAAGTCATTAACTAAAGAAATGCTGATTAATACTTTTTTTTTTTAGGTTCAAAGAAATTTTATTTAAATTTCGATTAGTAACAAAAATTGATAATTTTTTTAAAATGAAAACTTATGGTCTTAAAGGATTTTAGCCAAAATTAGTTTACATTGAGACTGCGAGCCGGCTACCCAACCCTACTCCCTCTCTCTCTGGAGGGAGGGGGAGGTGCGAGCCGGCCACCCAACCCTACTCCCTCTCTATCTCTCTCTGGAGGGAGGGGGAGGTAGGATTTTCCCAATGCTCTGACCAGTAGAAAGGTGTTTTCTCACCCAGAAATTTGGAGTCAAAAGAATACTTAGCAAATATCCTGTCCAATGCAAATTAATTATGATGTTATAACATCTATAGGAAACACTGCATAATGAATTAAAACACAAAACCTTTTTGTGTGTAAGAAAGGGATGAAGTGAGGCACCATCTTTTTTTCTAATTGTGCCAGAGCCCAGTATGAACGCAGCAATTAGTTTTTATTTCCTAAGAGAATTCTAACCAATAGTATTTGGAGAAAAGTGAGTATAATGTAACTAGCCAGACTGGTTCCATGACCAGCCATAAAATTCTACTGTCCACTGTTACCAAGCAGAATATATATATAAAGAAAAACTAAAAAAATAAACAAGATTTTCATTATTATTTGTTTAGGCAAGACATATCCAAAAAAAGCTTTCTGGGCTCCCTCTAAAAAGGTTGCATGGCAAATTTTAATTAGGTACCAGAGATAACAGGGTCAAACATCTATCATCAGCACTTCACCAATATTAATCAAGAGAGCCAAGACATCTACTGGAGGTGGTAATTGCAGTTAATGCCTCCCTTCCTGCCTATGTTCTTTCAGATGCTGTGAAACAAGAGCACCTGAAAAACTATCAGTGCTTCTAGCTAGCAGATACTCCTTTATCTCTCCTCCTCCCTTCCCAGTTACAAGATTCCCTTTTGAACTGTGGAAGAGTTATTTTTCAAAGCTTGGTCCAGTGTTATCAACTCTGGTTTTAGTTCACTGGACCCTTAGATCAAATGGGTACAAGTAAATTATTGAAATAATTCTCTGAATTAGAACTCTGTTCATGGGAGTGACCAGCCTGGAGATGAATAAGAATGATAATAATTTGCACACTGCATTTTGCCAGTGAAGTATGTGAAGAATTTTGGGTTTGGCACTACAGTTTTAGGCATTAGAGGAAAGGGAAGTTAGGAAGGACAGGTTCACATACTTTGGTACATCACTATTAGAAAGATAAAAGCCGTTCAAAAAATGTCTAAAACCCTGAATGACCGAACGATTACACATCCAGATAACAGCACAAACAATATTCTCTTTAAAAAAAAACAAACTGTATAAATTTCACCAGAAGTATTTTATATATACCTATAACTAGTCAAATGTAGTGTGTACTTATTATTTAAGATTAATTAGATTCTTTTCTGTATCAGGTAAAAAACAAACAAACAAAAACGACAACAAAACAAGTTAAACTTCATAAAACAAATTTCATACTAGAATTTAGCTCACATGTTGTTTTCATGTTAGCAATTTAAATAATCTCCACATAGGTTAAATAATATTAAGAACAATGATAAAAATATGGAAACCATTCATAACAAATCTTTTCTTATTTTTGTTCTGCATTTCCTTTTCAAGAATGGTCAATGACTGATGTATACCCTTTAAAAAATAAAAAAAATTTTTTTCCACTCAAATAATTACTGGTTTTCTAACTTGTCAGGTTACTAATGTTTGATTGCAAGCACCAAGCAATGCCTACACAGGTGAACAGCGAATATGTTAAAATCCTAACATGAAAAGTAAATGTATTTGAATTTCAAATTGTGCATACAAAAATCAGAAGATGTAAACGCTCTCTTACCATCATAGATATTGTGCTGGCAGCCAATTTTAGGTATGATAATTTGTGTACGAATGAAGAACCCAGGAAAAAGCAAGCATTAGTGGACAGCTATTATGTATCATTCATCAGCCCAAATGTTTTCTGTAGCACACACCCCCAGACAACATCTTGCCAATCTGTAATTACCTCTTTCTATACTTAACTTCCTTTCTTTGCTTACTTACACAAAGACAACAAGCAAAACAACAAAGAGGCCCATAAAAGTACAACTTGAAAACATTTTTTCCCCTTGAAATAAAACATTTTTTTTTTTTTAAATACTGTACAATTTCTATAATAAAATTAATGTGTAAGACAAAGCATGAAGAATAATTTTAAAAAGCTAATGGATTTATAGATTTAGGACCTAAAATATAATGTAATAAAATGTATGTTGTGATTTTTTTAAAATTCTTACAGAAGAATGCCACGATTTGAATAAATCACAGCAGTATTTGCTAATTACCAAGGTGCTTCAAAACAGTTTACATCTTCATTCTTTCATGTAAAACAATTCCTCACCCCAAAAAATATAAACTTTTACTAAATAAGCAACAAAATCAACATTTTAGGTTTGTAATTAAGTAAAAATAATAGATATATTTAAAGCAATGCTTTTGTAAACAAAACCTAGAAAAGACCAACCATCCCATCTTAAAGCTGATTTCTCTCTCTTTTTACCAGTACACCAATCAAAGTGTTTTTGTTAAAACAATTCAAAGCTTCTATCTTTTTAAATTTAAAGAACACAAAACTAATTTTTAAAATAAAAAATGCCAATTTTTAACTAATTGTCATTAAGTTCATGTTAATGACAAATTGTTTTAGAAATTTTATTCATTGATTTATTAGAGACATTTTTACAAACTTAGTTATTCTTTTATCTGAAGTATTAATCCAGTAAAAATCTGGCTTTAAGTGAAACTTATTTTATCCATTAATTTCTTAGATCAAAGACGACTAGATAGCACAAAGCAAATATGACATGTTTAACCTTTCATTAAAAAAATCATTAAACAATGCTAAATGCTAAGCTCTGTTTTAAAACATTAAATACCACAGATGACGAGTAGTAACCCTTTGCTTATTTGATGAGTGTACATTTCATGGAAGAAACGAGAATTACCTACCTTATTATTAATTGCAGGAGCCGTTAGTTTGGTGGTAAATGGGTTTATTGTACTTATATTTCAATTTTATTCATCTAATTCAAAGGGTATTCAGAAATGTTCCTTAGTAGGTTTATTTATTTATTATTTTTTCCTAAAGCAACTTCTTATCAGTTGCCCAACTAGTATGAAGGGGAAAAAAAAGTTAACTTTTTATGGAATAGGGCAACCCAGACATGAGTGATACATTTACTTTAAAACTAAAAATATGAAGTGCAAATCTTACCAGTTAAGAATAGTCTTAAACAACATTTTTAAATATCCATCTTTAGCAAAATCACAAGACAAGTAAAACTGGTGTAATTATTAAGATTTCAAGATGGTGAATGTCTCAGTTAACTAAACAAGGAGCTGAAATAAAAGCTCTAAGCCTAAGCAGTTGGGCAGTGATATTTGTTGATATAGACACAAGAGACTGATATCTTAAATTATTAAATTAAGACTCTCTCACTTTTGTTTCCAATAAAGCCTTTAAAAATTATTTATGCTTGATGGTCAGTCTACCCCAATACACGTGTGCACACACACAACCAAACTTTTTAATAATGGGTCCAGAAAACTAGTTTAGTCTTGACATATAGGCAATTTTCCTTAGAATTACCGTTAATTTTATTCCTTACTGTACAATGCACATCAGAAATAAAAACATACAAAACAATTAAGCGAAGCATATAAAATATTATTTCTAGGTGATGCAATACTAATAGTTGTTTAGGAGAATAAATATTGCTGACATAATTAATAAACAGTCAATTAAACCACATTCCTTACAATATCTACCTAATGTGACTTACTGCTGGGCATTCACATTTCGAACTGCCATGGTATCAAAATCTGGCAGATGTGAATTAACAGAAGATCTCACCTCTGTTTCCAGATGCTGGTAAGTTGGTAAAAAAATGCAAAAGAAACCAAGTCAACAAAGTTTAAAAAATATTTACAATATATTCATAAATGAAATGGAGGTAGTAAACTTTGCTACAGTCAGATGATAAGCAAGCCATGGGTTGTGTTCCCTGCCCTAATGAAAATTGTTTAACACAAAAATGCAAATGGTTGTTGTAATTACTTAAAGATTGGATACTATGTTTAGCTCTGATAACTTCCATATTGCAATTTATTGGCCCCAGTCAGAGATTTTCACTTTAACAGCAAGATTCATGATCTCTAATAAAGAATTCTCAAAAATTCAATAGTGATAAGTTATTTTTCTTGGCATTTCCATTAGAAAAAGAAATTTAAAGCTGGATATCCCTTTAATTCTTAAAAAAAATAAAATGTGCTGAGTAACTGCCAAGACAGTAGAAGTGATCTAAAACAGCTGAAAAATGTTAGTATTCACCCTTTTTCTGATGCCATAATAATCCAGCTCCCATCATTTAGTAACATTAGTAGTAAGCTAGTCCAGTCCAAATTTTACTTCCAACCAGCACTAGTGTTGGCTGTTAATACTAAGAATAATTTTCATAGCTCATTATTTATGACCAAGTAAAAATAAGTGAATATATAATGCAAGCTATTTTCTCAGCAGAGCCCAACACAGTTAAAGGAAAAGCAGAGAGCTTGCCATACCTCTGGTAATTTGAAAGTACTTATTCACTAATTTTGGTTTATTTCCTTGAGCATGTTTTCATTTATATTTTTCTAAATTTATTTCATCATGAGATTTTCTCTTGTCAGTCTTGGATTGGGAGGTAGAGTTCTTAATGAGACAAAAATAAACTATTTGGCTTGCATATCCATCTACTAAAGAGACAGCAACACTGGTATGTGAGTTAAACCCATTGTAATATGATTATTGTTGTTGCTTTGCTGAAGACAATCCTGGTGAAGAAACATAGTGCTGTAGTTATTCACCAAAGAGCATTTCCTATCCTGCACTCAAATGGGACTCCAGCAGAAAAATCCATACCAGAACTCTTCACTTTTAGATGTACTGGAGAGCCAGAAGGAATCCCCTGTGACCAGCTGGTAAAGAGAGGAGGTATGTCAAACCAAGCTGACCCCAACTGAGGATCAAATTCAGGCCATCATCTTTGGCAGTAAGCATTAATGTATTCTTTCAGGTTTTTCTGATGGAAGTAGACAATGTCAATTCAAAAAAAAAATTAAACTCTCTCCCTTTCTTTTTTTCTCAGCAATTAGCATAAGCTACAAAATACAATAAGATATAGAAAGCTCATTTTAATTTTCACCAATAGCTTGTAGTTTAAACTGAAACAAGCAAGCACCATGTAGCCATTTAGGTAATGAGAAGTAGACCAGTTTGCACAGGTATTAAACAGACAGGTAATATGGAAAATTATATTTCATTCCAGAAAAAGCAATAATGGCTGAGTATGCGCACACACAAGGGGTAAAAATTTTGTTTTTAAAAAATAAACGAAAAACAGAATGACATTTCTTTCCTCTTATATATGTGGATCTTCTCCTAAAGCTTGAGAAATAAGTTACAATATCCACGAACGGATGAAATAATTTGCCATAATTAAAGACATCTAAAATTTTTTAAAAGAAATGTAAAAAAAAAAGTACAGCATGGTTTATTAATTATTTTTTTTGTTGTTGAAATTATGGTTTTGATACAATGAAAAATGCAACCTCACATTTGTGTGTGGTTGGCATTGATACTTTTAAACAGCAACCTATACTGAGAGATTTATTTCTAATCCAAACAACAAAAACAAAAGACTTTACAATACATCCACAAATCAGTACATTTGAACCAAAATTTTGTCAAGTGCACTTACTTGTCTTTTTTTCAAGGCATGTCTGCAAGTGCAGCAGCAAGTACTCACATTGCATATAATGATCAGCTTTCCTTTTTTAGTTTTGTTACTTCATTTATTGCAGTAAAGACCAAAGTCAGCATGGATGCGTTGACATTTATGCCACGCCGATGACAGCAATCAAGGCTACGTCCCACAAAATAAGGTCAACATCAAATGAAATATATAGGCCAGGGAAAAAAACATGATGGAAAATAAAAATTGCTGCATGTACAATTCTCATTATTTTATTATAATCTTTCAACTAAAAATATTCTTGGTACTAAGTGAATTTTGAAAGAGACACCAAAAAATTTGGCAAACAAATACATACAAAAGACAAACAGAAACATTTTAACTATAGTATAGACATTTACAAAAGAAAAACAACATTTTCTAGTTAAACAAAGTACCAATTATGACTTGTTTTTTAAATCAGTTATTAGCATATTTAAACAAATATTCTTCAAGCCCCTGTCAAGACTAACTACCCTATACTTTTTGCTATAGATAATCAGAAAACAACAACAGATTCACTGGAAAAGTTTGTGGAGTGGTAGTGGCAACATCTGGCAATTACTAAATGTAGTGACATCACAAATGAATAAAAGACTCTGGAATTTCCAAGATGGCAGTGAATAGCATCCCTGTCAAACAGTGGAACAGGGTTGTGCAACAATGTTTCTGGTAAGGGAAACTGTTGAACCAGCTGAAATGTATATCTCTTGGTGCGACCAAGTGTGGTGACTCACTCAAACCAGTTGATTTTTGACAATTGCTGCTTCAATATTGTAAGTGCAAAAAATGTTCATTTGCACCTGAAATCAATAAAGTTAATAAATACCAGGTGGGTTCCAAAGAACTCGTGATGCTATCAGGGGTAGGGTGAAAAGTTTTCTTGAATAAATTAATACATGATGATGAGATGTAGGACCACTTCGCTCCAGGGGCCAAGCAGTCAAACATGCAGTATTGACACTATGGTCTCCATCACTAAAAAGAAATGCAAGACTCAGCTGTCTTCCAGAAATATCATGGCAAGTTTTTTGGGACACCTAGGACATAATAAATCATGCTCATTTTCTTGCCTGTTGTGAAAAACTTAATACATTACTAAGCATTCTGTTATGCACTTTTACTCAACATGCATTATACATATGAAAGCCAGGTTTGCTGTCAAATGGAATGATATTTGTTGTTTCTTTCAGCCAGTGTGACACTGCAAGCTGTTTGATTTCCATTCCTTCAGACCACTCAAGGAAAATCTTGGTGACATTATTTTCAGAGATGTTCTGAAATGGTTGCATACCCATCCTAAAGATTAACATCTACTGTGCTGAGTCATTAACAAATACATATGTGTAGTAGGGAAATACCTTGGAAATAAGGTAAGTTTCATTAAGTTAACTTTACTTTCAAATTAACTCAAACAAAAAGCACAGACTAATCTTGGATAGCCCTTTTATAAAAGAATAAAAAATGAGCAGTGATGTATTACCTGTAGAAAATAATAGTTTAGGCTGACCTTTCCCAAGCATCTTGATAGTAGGTACTAACTGAATTAAATACTAAACCTGTAATCTGCTAGTTACTACATTTGCTTATGTAGAATTTTTTTTTTTTTAAATCAGCTTGCTTTGTTACTGGAGTATCACCTGCTACTTGCCCACCTGCCTGTCTATAAACTGCATAGTACACTATGAGCTGTCACAAATAACAAAGAAATGCAAAAAGCTGCAGCACTGCATCTTAGGTGATGGTTTAGACAGTGAGCACCACAAGCTCATTTTGCTGTCAAATGAACCTAACAAAAGTCCCTCCTGGAAATATTCATCTTTAGATGAGAGAGGAAACCCATATGGCCAGATGGGGAAGAAGAGCAACAAATATTCTAATTTAATACATTTTTCTTCTTAGAATGACAAGGTAAATACGTTTTATGAGTTAAAGATGAACTACATAGAAAGATCAAGTATATTTAGTTTCTGTTGATAGTATGCTATATCATCACATGTTTCTTTTAATCTGGCTAAAATCAAACATCAGCAAAACTGGTCACCACGGTGAACCTTTCATTTTTTAAAAATCAATTAGCAAATAAGCAAAGTAACTTCTACAGATCTCTAATATTTGAAAATCAGAATATATATAAAAAACAATATACAGTCTTCAAAAAAGGTTATTCGATAACATTGTTTTAGGTTAATGAATATTTTCGCTGGCACCGCCCTCATAAAGTTGAACACATTTATGCCATAATGGTCAAAGAAGAAACCAGTGGAACTAATCCTGGCAATGCAACCACCAAAATCACAGGAGGCTGGTTGGAGTCCAGTATTACACCATGATAGCTGGACACCTGTGAACTAAAGACACCAGCAAATATTTTGTGGGATGTTCTCCTACTCTTTCTGTAAAGAATGAAGTACCTGGTGTGTCTAGGGCATTGGTTGGCAATATCAGGTAACAATAAGCTCAACCAAAAAATGTTAAGACCTACCACTGCCACTGTGCATAAAATCCTGGAATACTCCGATCCCACAAAAGGTCCACATGAAAAATAAAACATGGTACTGTAAGATCTCATTTCTTTTTGTGTGGTTATCAAAATTTCTGCACACCACAACTCTACCTATACCAAAATGGTCAACAGGATAAGCATAGGCAAGGGCACAGTGTTCATTTTTGCAATGGTAAACAGGAATGTCTTTCGTTCATCATATATGAGGCCAAATATGGTCAATGAAACTGAGCTTGTTTATGCACCTGAGTCAAAATATTGTCATACACTGATCAATGCTAGATACCAGTATTATGCTAGTAGTTTCTGGTGGAAAATCCATGTAACACAGAGATGCAGTTTGCTGTTGAGGTAGCAGTACTGAAGCAATCCTATAAGTACTATAGCCATATAGTGGTCTAGCTACATTAATGCTGTTGCATAACCTTTTTTGTTTGAAGAGTATATTTGGCCCAATCAGATGATGGTCTATTGATGACACTGTACTGCATCAGCTTCATACAATTATAAACAAACAGGTCAACATGAAATGCATATCCACTCCCCAAAACAAGTTTTTATCCAACCAATTTTCAAAACAATAATTTATTCTGATTTGTGTTTTATAAACATTTAAAATAAGTTCTTGTGTTCAAAAAAACAAACTTAAATACTAGTAAACAGTAGCTGTTAAAAGAAAAATGCAAGAACTGAAAATCTGGTCTCATTATTGGCCATAACATTCACCTGATATAAAAATGGTCTTAAAAACAGATACAACTTGCACACAGGCTGCTGCTTCTTTGAGATGTTGGAAAATATTCTATTTAATGCATAAATTTACAGTAAAAATCTTATTTTTCCTACTGCTATCTTATCAGCCGGTTCCTGAAAATTTGAGTTAGAAGAAAAAACAATCTTATAAACATTACAGTTTATACAGATGCATCATGTAATATTTTAGGTATATGCATCTTAAAAGAGGCCTGCCCAGTCTTTAGTGCTTATTTCTAGCACCACAAAAATCATCAATACTGTTTGTTCTAGCATAAGAAATATTTGGAATAAACAAAGTCAAAATCATTTTTCTTCACTTTCCTCTAAGTCACAGGAGAATTAAATTTAAGGAAAAATATGCAACTTGTACCACAATTGCCACCAACAGATCAGTTTTATTTCTGCATTCTCCATATCAATAATGCAGCAACACAAATTTGCTTTAGTCTTGTTCAAATATCTGGCACTTCTGTCTGAATTAACAGATCACCAGAGAAGCCCTTCCAAAAGACAAAGCCCAACTGAGCATGCTTAGCTGAGAATCAGTAGTAACTTTGATAGATCCTTTCAAAAGCGGTCAGTTAAAAAGAAAAAAAAAAGTGGCCAATACATTTATCTAGTCTGGGTACAAGACTGAGGTGTCCATCTGATAAAATTGTTCAGACATTAAATATATTTCATTTGCAATTAGTTTTCTTTTAACTTAAGATTCAATCAAAATTTTGTTTTACATCGGGCACTCAAAGTACACATCTTCAAAAGTAAATAAGCGATAAAACCTTCAGCTCGATGAGATACAGGCATATTGCTGCCTATATTTAGACCAGAAAGCAAAGAACCAAAAATTCTTGCTTTGAAAAAAAGTAATGTTTCATGCTACAGAAACAAGGTTAGATTCCACAGAACCATACCCTGAGGCTAAGGCTGTTCTGATTAAGTATTGCCTATTTACCTTCACAAATGAATTTCTTCAGAAATGTCATACTGCTTTATCAAAAAGTTTTTCGTCATTAAAGTTGAGACAATACTTACCTCTGATGTTATATGCAAGACTGATCTGTAAACTCCATTCAAGGTTTTAGAAGCAGGCTAGGGTACTAAACTCTACTGATGGCACATTTCACTACATCAAATTAATCTGAAGCCCTTTAGAAATAATTTTTTAAAAAGGAAGTAATTTTCAAAAAGCAAGGCATATGGGCAGTGACTTAATTTCTAACATGCCCAATGTTATCAAAAACATCCCATTTTTAAAAAAATATCACCAAAATGTGCTTTCTACATAATTTCACTGCCACAAGAATATGATTCTTAATTAGGATTAATTTAAGTTTTTTGAAAAGCCAAGAACAAACTTAGCTCATTACCAAGCAGCTAAAGTACTAGTTTTTAAGTGAACACCAAGAGTGCAGACTCAAATTCAAATATTTATCCTTAGGCCAAGTCACCATAAATTATTACAATTTAATATTTATCCAGTTCACTTTTATCCAAATTTTCACAAAATATCTTTTAAAAACTAGAATAAAACAAGGCTAGTTTTAATAAAATTTTGGAAAGGATCTGGAAGAATTTAACTTAAAAAATTATTTAACAATTTTTTGTACTTTTTGGTCAGCACATATTAGACAATTTAATCAAAAAGGTAGGGTACTGCAATCTTTAAGAGATCTAGAAAAACTGAATTTTTTTGCAGTATATCTAAAGCAATATCACATCTAAAATAAACAACACACATTACAACATTAGTTAGATATCAAAAAACCTATTCATTAATCAATCCATAAATTATAAATAAAGGTTATTTTTCTTTAAAAAAAAAAAAAAAAACCAAAAAACGGTTCATAATTCTGACAAACATAATGGTGGACAATTGCTTTTGTTCTTATGTAGTTGACTATTAATGTTGATAATCTGTTAATCCTCATTTAGAGCCATCATCATCCTTCCAGAAAGTATACTCATGAGAATGGGTAGTTTTTAATGTGTTAACAACTATCAACATGTTTGTTTACATCTTTCCCATTTTAATTGCATCTTTAGCATAATTAAGAGTAAAACATTCTTAAGGGTTCCCTTCAGGCTAACAAGAGGATATCCAAAAGCTCTCAAAGGTAGTTAATAAAATACAATGCATATATATCAACACACACACACACAGAGAGAAAGAGAGTCAAGGCTTGAAAAAATTTCATGTTAGATTTGAGCAGCTGGTTGGAGGACTACATTTTTTTTACAGTAGGATATTCACATTGTCTCTTTAGTGTATCCATGTGTCAGCATTGGTTTAAAGTTGAAAAAAAAACCAAAAAAACCTACATTTGATGAGTTAGCAAGTACATTTTTACTTGACCAAGGATGGATTTAGTATAGAATGTAGTACATTGTCACATGAAAGTTTTTATAAACTGGTTAGTGTTGACAATTGATAGACTTGATTTTGACTAGGTATTGGGTATGGTTTGATCTGTTAACTTAAACAGCTGTTTTGCACCTTATATAGTGTGTGGAGTCACCAATTCTGTAACAGACTGCCAACCAGCTTCTCAGAAATACCATTAACAATACTGATGTGAACCGATGGCATGTAGCTGTTACTGTGCAAAAACCAATACCCCCCCCACATGGAGTTAAAATTTTCTAATGAAGTGCACAAGCTGTATGGCTCTTCAAAGGAAGAACAATTTTCCATGTCATAATGTTACTTGCAACACCACTTGAGGGATATCCATTCCTCCATTGTCAAAATGTCCCCTGTCCTGAAATTACTGCCTATCTTTTCCCCAATGTAATTTGTTTGAGAATAATGCGCAGTGGTCCATTTAATCTCATATTCCACCACCCGATGTCTTTTTTTTTTTAACTATGAATTTTGTTGTCTAAAATGTACTATTTGATCCATACCATTCAAATGCACCAGAGTTTAAGGGTTATTTCTTCAGCATAAGTCAAGAATGAAGTTACAACATAAGCACATGGTTGGTTTCAGCATTCTAAATAAAAAGATTTAACCCTCCACAAAGCATGTCAGTTCTTACTTCCTTTAGAGACCATCATCTCAGAAGTGCTGGTCAGCATTTGTGTTGAACTGATTGCATATTTAGTTAACATGTTTATAATGCAAAACATGTAGGGTTAGGGTGATACAAATCTGTCGTTACAAATTGTTATATTAATGAAGGTACTGTGCACCACAGCCCTTGAACTCACTGATATAGGTATGGGGGATAATTTCAACCAGTCATAATGAGAGTTTGTGCATGTTTTCATTATCTTACAAATAAATGGTTTTTAACTTCACAGGTGTACTTAGAATGATTTTGTTATTTTTCTATCCATTAAATGTAAAACTTAAATGAAAAGAAATTATTAGACATTTTTATTCCCTTGGTCTACATATGTAGAAACACATGCACAGGGGCAGAAAGTTTTTAACTTGTATAGATAGATCCCTCTTTTTGCAGAAAAGAGCATATTTAAACTATTTTTGCTTAAATATATTGATAAACATCAATTCTTTCCACCTCCACTACTTGGTTGGTTCAGCAATGCGTTTTAGGCAGATACTACATGAGTACCAGGAGGCCATTTCTCGATGTCTAATTGAAAATATTCCTCAGTTACCTTACCCTTATGATTCCTAGTGGTATATTATATGCTGCTGGTGTAAAAAGAATTTAACTTTCCCCAGAAAGAAAATATATAAAAGTCTGGCTGTTACTACAAAAATGTGTTTGGATCCAAATAGGCAGCCAAAGCCTTTTGTATTCTTTCTTTGTGACTGAGATGACATATATTGCCACCAATTATTCTAGTAATCCTTCTCTGAACTATACTCCTTTGCATAATGAGAGCATGCCTAAACAACATACTTCATAGATTCAATAGTTATTAACTTTCTCCTTTTTATATAACAATGCACATGATATAATCCAATATGCTAACTAGTTGCCTTATATGGCTTTGAAATGTGTGTGCCTTCCAAAGAAAGGGCATCACAGTGCAGCTAATATCAAGTTTCCTGGTTACTTAATGAAGCATAACTAGAAAAGGTGGGGATATATTTCTAGCACAGATAGCTAGCTGGCTCCTGTCTGCTTCTAAGATTTAATGCACCAGTTGCTCTGCTTCTTCTGGTTTATCTAAACATTCTGCAGATACACCCAGCAATGCATAGCATCAACACATCATTCACGAATGCTGTTGAAAACATTGGTCCCACAAGCTGCTGCCAGCATTTTGAAGTAGCTACTTATATTGGTTTTTATAGGCTTACAAGAGAAATGCTTGATAAAGTTCAGAGACTTGATAGCCTTCAAATACAAAATACTACAGCTGACTCTTAAATAAGCAGTTTCATTGGAAACACATAAACTATGCTTACAAAAAACCTACTGGTTATTCTCTACTGAGAAAATCAATTATTTCTGTACTTGGAGAAATCTGGTGTTTCACTGTGTAGACTACTGCGGTAAAATGAAAGTTACAAAATGTTCAGCGCTTTACAGTTTCTCTTTACAATAAAAACAAAATCTAGTATAACTGTTAAAATAAAAACAAAAAAAAACTTCTAATCATGTACATAATATTTCTTTAAAAAATTTTTTTGTTTTGTTTTTTTTTTTTTATTCGGAGAGCACAATATCCTTCAGGGTGTAGTCGCCAAAGTCATCCTTCAAACCAAGCATCCAAAGCATTTTCAACAAATCAACAGCTAAGTAACCTCACCAGGCTGCCAGCGATTCTCTTAATACATCACAGAAAAGCCTCTGCCTCAATCAAACTGTGATTAATCAGCAACGCCTGCGATGATGCTGCTAACGAAGAAGTGAAGACAGGGACAATTTATCTCTTCTGACCAAAGTCTACTTGATTTAATCTAAAGTACTACCCTTGCTGATTTCTCCCAACATGGATGCCTAATGCTCCTTCCTCGAAACTGCTTTTCCTATTGTGCGAAACCTTCAAACTTAAGCAACAATATATGATTAACCCTCCACCCCCCAAAAAACAACAAAGAAACTTTTCCTGCTGCCTTAGACAAAAAAAAAAAGAACTTCTCTGACTGCTGGCTAAAATTGCAAGTTTTGTTTTAATTTTTTACATGGATCATGGCTTGCAACAGTAATAAGACTATTATTTGAGAATTGTATGTGGATCTACATTACTGATACCAGCCAAATGTAAAACATGATAACAAACAAACAAAAATACACTTATGGTTCTCTTGCTTTACACGAGATACTGACAATTCATAAAAAGTTGCTTTATCTATGATTTACAGGCCATTTAACAAAAGTCAGAACTTTACAAATAAATTTTGTTATATTTTCTGAGACAAAAAACAAAACAAGCTACACCCTTCTTCCACTGCCAACACAAAATATCAGATTATACTGATCAGACTATAAAGAAAAAAATAGAATGAGACTGATTTACCCGACTGACTACAGTTAAATAATCTACATGCAGCAGATAGATATTATTAATTTAAGTTTAACTGAATTTAAAGCCACAGGAGTTAATGACTTTGTACCTCATACTACCTTGATGGGTCCTAGTTCAGATTACTAAAATACTTTTTAAAAAATTTACAATTATAGCAGTAACATTCCTTCCTGTATCAGAAGAAAACATTATGCTATAATTCCTTTAGTATTCATTTTCCAGTCTTCATCATGCTATACTCTTGTTTCCGACTGTTATAAGTAAATGATAACATCACATGTAAATAAAGAGTAAAGCCAACAGAGAATAAGCAACTCACCAAAAACTTTAAAGAAACAGCAACAGAAGATAGTGAGATTATGACAACAGGGAGTTAAATTAAGTTATGTTTATACAGAGAATGAACTATGCATTCAGTTACATGAAGCTAAGGAAATTAGCCAAATAAACCAGTCTCCCATTATAGGCTGGCAGGAGGATTCTGGAAAAGCCATCTGTCACCTAATCCATAGTGTTTTTACTGTTTTGGCTCTTTGCTACAAGTCAGCTTTTGAATCTTCCCAAGTTTGATGCACTATTTAAATTTTCTTTTAAAATTGGTCATCTGTGAATTTTACACTTTTATCTATAACCACCATTAATGCAATGTCTTAAAGCAGTTATAAGCAAAGAAACAGCTGCCATTCATAGACTACAACTTGCTTATCACTAACCCTTTAAACCAGACTACCCAAGCTCAATTCCTGGTTTGACCCATCTCCCCAGCATGGTTTATTCTCTCTTTTTTTTACTCAGCAGCAGCCAGCCATGTGGATTTCCTCCCACATCAAAAAATGAAGAGTTCTAGTACTGGGCCTTTGTAATGCAGGATAGGCAATGCTTTCTAGCAGATAACCATGACACTTTTTTCTTGCCAGGGTTATCTCTGACGTAGAGTCTAGTATATAGCACAACTACTAACCCGTCAAATATCATGGGCCTTTTCCACTAGTAAGCACCCCCTTTGCTAAGCAATGTTTAAACTATAGGACTGAAGTTATCAGTGGCAAATCATGCATGGTTATGTGATTACCATGTGGTCTGTTCTCTATTCTGGCTGATAGCTGTTAAAAAAAACCCACTGATGTTATTCTGTTCTGGAACCTTAAGACTAAGCACATAAAATATTGAGACCAGTAAGATTCCTGTATCCATGTTAAGTTATGGGAAGATTTAAATATTCTCCTCCTCCCAAACAATGTATAATAATTGGAGACAGCAAAATGTACCAGAACATTAAGAAAGAAAACAAGGTAATAATTTTGGGTAGCATCTTAAAGTCAACAGATCAACCAAACAAAAAATAAATGTTACTTTTACCTTAACTATGCTAAAATAGTGAATTAAAGTTTCATTTGAATAATTCAGAGTAACAACCCAGGTACTGATCAGATGCTAAGTACAAAGTTAGTATTTGAATGAATAAGAATGACTGCAACTGACTGAAATTTTTAACCTGAAGATTTCAAAAGCAATAAGATAAGAAATATAATAAACCTCCTAAGTGGCAGAGTTGTGAAAGTTCTCACTAATACTATTGGCTACCATTCTCAAGTATTCATAAATATAAAAAGAGAGCTGAAAAGATTAAAGGTACATTCTTTAAGATATTTATTAAAGCTCTAACAATTTGTTAAAATATATTGCAGTATGGATATCATTTGATGTTATCAGCTTTAGCAGGTAAGGTAAAATTTAAAAAAAAAAATTTCACTCTCAAGCCTATTAGTTATTTTGTCAAATCTCCATACATAAAAACAGTAAGTAAATTTTCTTTAATTGCTTCATGTACTGAAAAAATTTCCTACACCTAGCAATTAAGTTATCTTCTAGCCTTTCCTAACCTATTAGTATCTGTTTTACAAGAATATACTATTATACCTATACTGCATTTTCTAAATATAATCTAACCATCATTTCATAATCTGAAATGATTAAGATATTTTGTTTGTTTGTTTGATAGTTTTATTTACTATTTAATATACTTTAAATTTTGCTAGCCTATCCAAAAATGTGCAACACTGCTAATTTCTGTTAGATAATTGTGTAGGTTTCATACCAGATGCTGGAAGCAGCATGCTGCTACTTGGTGCCCATGTGGAGGTACACCTGAGCCAGCATCTTCTGAGATAGAAGCTCAAAATCCTGAAATGGAGAACTATAGCTATTCTTGGAACAGAGTTTGCAAGACAACCCATGGGTACATGTGTATTGCATCTGACAGAAAAACATCAAATCACCCTTATGTCATCTGGAGAGCATAATTACTTTGAATGGGCATAATGTAAAAGAATTATTCTACTATGTAGAAAAAGATGTTTCTCACTTATGACAAAAAGGTGTTCACAGAAACTTGTAAGGAAAGGGTAAATCTTGAAAGCAAAATGTTTACTGCCTTGGAGATTTTAAAGTAAACCAATGTTTTTGCTGTTGTTCATTTTCTTTGCTAAAACTGTTACAAAGCCTTTAATTTACAACAAGATTATGGACAACATAAGTCAATCTAGGTACAGGACAAGCAATGGCTTATTTGGAAAAGCCAGCCTGCAATGCTTTCAGAAGAAGATCATATAGCAAACCTGAAGAACCAAAGCTTAGCCAGTGACAAAAGACGTAAAGTGTGGCAACTTTAACATACATGATGAACTGCATGATAATGATGATGTCAAATCCTGGCTGTAGAGGAGCAGCCAGCCCCTGATAACATCTCAACGATTTGCTTGACTTGCATCATCAGAGCTTTAAAGTAATATTTTCATCAAATTACAGTATACATTAAAAAATAGAAAATAAATGAAGAAATAAATATACCATAAAATCAAATGTTAAAAGAAATCTTATAAGTTATTCCAAATGATCTGCACTCATGTAACAAAACAACAAATTATTATTTTTAAATTTGGAAAGAGATTTAAATTAATATTTTTAGTGACATTTTCCCACAAATATTAATTTTGATAAATTTCTTCATCATATTTCTAGTTGCATTTGTTCCATCATATATTGAGCCACACGATTTATTAATTAAAATAATAATAGTGTTTAGTGTCCGTTCCTCCAATAAAAAGAAGAAAAAAAGTGACCTTTAACAGATGATGTGTGTATCCATCCAAATTTCGATATGAATTCAAGTCAGAAAAAACAACAACAGAACATTGTTAGGGAAGGATGTTGGTTGATACGGTGACCTTCAGCATTAATATGTCACCTCCTGCTCACTATTTGTGGTGCTCCAACAATACTGAAGTCCTTCAAATAAAAACAGGGGAGACAAGTGAGTTCAAATTCCAAACAAAATAACAATTTTTTTTTGAAAAAAAAAACAACAACAAAAAACAAACTATTTCAGATAAATTCAACATTCCTATTAGCCCTTTACCATTAATTAAATATATATTTTAAAAAAAAAGCATTTTAAAGAGTTAACTAAAAATGAAACTAAATACATTTTTCAGAGAATTATTTCACTTATGCCATTAGCTCTAATATGGCTCTGTGACTTGCATTCACCCACTCGCACCATTAGCTGTAATGTGGCTCAATACATTTGCCCACAAAGCAGAACAGAATAAACAGTACTTAAGCCGTAGCCCAGATATGGCAAAACTGATGTAGTATATAAAGTATCCAACTCATAGGCTCCATAACCTAATAGTACAGAATCTCATCAACCAACTGAAATACATTGCCATCTGCTTAAAACAAAAAACAATTTTCAAGAGGCAACTCTATTAATTTAAGTACACAAAGCATAAAAAATTGATATTATTTAAAAAGAAAGAATAAATAATAGTAAAAAAGAAACGACTTTTGTTTTTTTTAATTACAAATTATCTACTCATAATTGTAAACTAATACATTTTTAATCTCAAGGTTTACAGAGGGCCTGTGGAATCTGATAGTTTGATAACAAATGTCAACAACCCATGTCTGTTATTTGATTATATTTACTCATAATATAATGTATTTATCCTGCTAATTATTATTTGCTCTATTCAATTAGACAAAAGAAACAAACAAGTCATTTTGATGAAAAAAATCTATTACTCTCTTTTTTTTGCCTTCTCCTTTCTTATTGGGAAGTTAGTGTACTTCAAACCAGTACTTTTAATTAATCAGAACTCTACAACTTAATGCCAATAAAACAACTCTTAGTAACTATTAATCCATGGTATTCCTCCACCCCTAATTTCTTGTTAAGATAAACAGTCAAAATACCTCTTTTCCACACACGTGATTATCTAGGAGTTTACAGTACAAATAACAATGAAAGATACAGAGAAAATGTGAACAATCTATCTCCAGCATCCTCCATCATCTATCACCATCATGAAATAAACATGCTAATACTTTCCTAAAGAACAGGTCCAGCAAAATTGGTAGCACAAAAAAATATTAAAAATCTCTAAGCCAGACCCAGACTCAAGTAAATATCAACCCATTCTTTCTCACTATCACCATCTTTACAGAAAATCTGTAGGCACTGGATGCAAATAATTTTTTTAGGGAACCAAGGGAAAAAGATAGAAATATTCCACCATGTAAACACTGTAATACACGTCAGCTGTCAATCAATCAATGTATTTCTGAAATGTGTAGTACATTCAAATGAAAAATGACATAAAACAACATATAGTTTTATTTTAATTCAGAATGAAAAAACAAATGCAAAACAATACAATGTGTGGATGATAATGATAGCTGTAATTATACAACTGTGCATTTCAGTTGATGCAGGTGGGAACTTTTGGTGGTACTGGTCCAATGTTCCCACGCACATTATCCCAAACTTCTAATTTCTACACTGTTGCTAGCAAACATCTTAAAACCGCCATTCTCAACATTAAAGTAGTCAGTTTTGTTTTGGTGAAAGATGTCAAGAATTTCTTCAAAGAGTATAAAATATAATTTTAAAAAACATTCGCTGCATCTTTAATCTTATGTTTTTAGTAGCTCTGGTAATATATTAGACTTGAAAACAATTGAAAAAAATTTTTTTTTTGAGTTAATCAATGAGGATATCTGAAAAAATTGAATATGTCAAAGATGTCCTCTGCAGTAGAATATTTTCCAGTAGTTATTTAGATAAACAACAATGTCCCCAACACAAATAAAAACTATTTTATATTTAAAAAAAGATTTCAGAAAATTTGCTTTGTCATATTAACCTACACACGATTCTGTACTTACCTAAAATATAATCCACCAAAAACAACAAATATCAGTTTATTTATTATTACATCAGCTTAAGCAGAAGTTTTACAAACAAATTAAAAGTTACTGTTACATGAACAGAAAAAAAAAATATGTAAAGCTTTAATTTTCAGTTTTGTGAACACTTTATTTTGGTGGATAAAGCACAATTAATCGTTATTTGTGTATTTGGCCAATTGGATGATTGATACTCTATGAATATGTAATATGTCATAACCAAGAAGACATATTAAAAAAAATAATCAGTTGAGGTTTGAATTTCATATTCAGAATCTAAAGTTTTGTTTATTTTAAAAACATTTTCTTATAAATGAAGGATTTAGAGCTTTTGCTAACTGCTTAAAGTTATTGGCTCTCTTTTTTGATGGCCTTAACATTGCTTTGGTGACCACTTTATCTATGGAAACTGTTTTGATCAGTTCTCTCTTTAATCCTTTCAGTCTTCAGACCCAACCAGAAGACCAATTCTTTTCAATCACTAGGTGTTTTTAGCAGACTCGTTCCCTCCAAACACCGCATAGTTTTAAAGGCTACTACTGAAATTCTGTGCAATTTTTGTCAGGTGACTTCAATACTAATTTTAAAAAATACCAACAAAAATTAACAGACTAAGTAATAAGCGACATTTTTAATGAGTTATCTCCCCATAAGCATTCTAGGACAAAAAAAATGAAGCATCATAGATTCTGCAGCTGGCAGTTTGCTTTCATTTAAAATATAGTGACTAAACTTTCAGTGTTAAAACTTTTTGTTTTGTTTTGTTTAACGTAAAATGACAGTTATAGTTGAATAATGCATCGTTAGGACTAACGTATTGTCAAACAAAAATATTTCATGGCGATATTCACTCACTCATTTATAATTATTGTAGTTCAGCCTGCAAAATTACACAATTGTTTGACATTTCCCTCCTGAAAATTTTAAAGTTCATCCATTCTTAATTACAGCACATAATGATCATCTATGACTGGCAAAGAAAAAAAATAATTTCCATAGGTACTGCAAAGCTGAGTTTATTTCATGACCCCCTCCATCATCAGGAATTTATTGACTATATTTGGAATAGCCAGGAAGCAAATATCCAGCCTTTCTTTCTGCTGTCTTCAAATACCATGACTTTTACTCAGAGATTAATTACTACACATAATTAAGTGTGCTGACAACATTCAACATTCTTAGTAAAGAAAGCTACACGGTGTTTGCATAAAAGTGACGAGCAAGATCGATGTTGTACACAAAACGGTTATTTATCGCTAATCTAGGCATTACATTTCACACACAGGGGGCAGCATAATAGGCCATTTTAGCAACTGGCAAGGTGGAGATAAAACAAGGCTCCCAGTTAAACTTGTGGATAGGAAAAAAAAAAAAAACTTTAACCTTATTTTTGTTTATTTAATATTTTACTAGTGTTCCTTTATTCCTTGCGAGTCCACCCCAAAAACTGGCCAGATTAGCATGAAGCACATTCTTCGTTTCTCACTATAATTAATACATTAATTCAGTTTTCTCCCCCATTTAGATTAGAATTTAGCTGAGCTCTACTCTGATTGAATTTGTTAAGAACAAACTTTTGTGCATGCACACACAGTTTTAATTTAGTATAAGAATTTGCTTTGTTTATTTTTTATCCTTATCCAAAAATCTTTTTTGTTCTTTCAACTTGCTGGAATTTTTTCACTTACAAAACTACAAGCTGACAACGATTGTCTATCTTTTTTAAATTTTTAGTTGGAAACACAGCCTCCCTCTACAGCAGCATCCTGCCCTGCTTTGACAGAAGGCTGCCAGCACAAACTCATGAATGGAAATGCACAAGCTGAGGAAAAGCACCCACTTTACTGTGCCTTATTTTCTGATCCTTGTGTGTGCATAAGACAAATGCACCACACTTTGAATTAAAGGGAAAAACAGAAGAAGAATCTTTTTAAATTTCAAATTATTTGGTAGGTGAGGTTTTGCTGTTATCTCCCTTTAAGGAACACGCCAATGAAGATTAATTGTAATAAAATTGCTCTGGTCAATGACAACAGATCTAATGGCAGTCATCTGACTAGGACTAGTAATACTTTTAACAACAACTAAAACTGAAAGAAGACATTATTTCTTCCCCCCTCCAATACCCTTACCCTTCCAGAGATGATATTGTAATAATTAATTAAAAATAAAATTTGATTGCCACATTTGGCTGATTAGCAAATATTTAATTTTTAAAACTTAAGTGATTCATTTAAAACAAAAAAAATAATAATAAAATAACGAACTGTTACTAGTTATTTCATTTATATAGAACCTGGTCCTTCAATGTAACCCCCATCCAGATTCCTAAACAAATATCAAAATATGCAAAAAATTCAGATACGTATTCACATACATTTTTGTTCATGACTTTGACAGTGCACTAGCCAGGCAAGGTATCAGTTTTCAGCCTCTCCAAGCTGTTTTTTTTTGCTGTCTAGATCTGGAGTAAAAGATACCATAAAACAGCACAAATTATTTCCTTAGCTGCTGGAAAAGTCCAGACCATATAAGCATCCAGAGTATTTTAATGGACTTCAAGTAGAGGATTCAACTGATGTATCATTAACTGGAAGGTAGAAATCAAAACAGTAGGATTTCATCCTTCATCTTGGAAATTACTGCTCTTTGAAGAGCAAAGTTCAAACTTGCAAGCTGTATTGATGATTCATTTTCCAGAAACAATACTACATCTCCTTTTAACTTTTATTCTTTCACTTCCTCCTTTCTTCCATTTAAAAAAATCTAAACTAGTAAGGGAAAGTCACTTCTGAAACTAATTACTCCAAAGGAGAGAGAAAAAAGGAAATTCCTACTTAACAAAACAATAAAACTCAGCATCTTCTTCATGAATATAGTATAAAAATTTCATTTAATATTTACAAAGTTGGCATGAATAATACAAAAACATTCATAAAAATAGTGTCTGCTGATTATTATAAAAGGTACAAGTCTGTGAAATTTACTTATGAAAGCTGAAAGTTCTGTTCATAAAAAGTTGCTCAGAAATGGCTTGCAAACATTAAATTAAAAAAATTGTTACGAATAGTTCGTCGACTGTTATGATGCAAATACTGGTGACTCGGCTCATTTACTTCCAACATGATTTCATGAAACAGGCAAAGGAAAAATGAACTGCAATAATTCAATATTGGTGAAAGAATCAAAAACTATTTGCAAATATTTTCTGAGTAAAGCACTAAAAAAAGAAAAAAAAACTTGTACAGCATTAGTCATCGAGTCCTTTAAAGTTCAAGATAAGTCCACATTTCATTAAAAGTTGTGCAGTAAATGGTTAATAAAAAATTGCTGTCCATTCGGTTTAAGAATATCCCAGGAACCTTATGGCATACTTACTTCCTAACAGTTTATAGTTTGACAAATGTTGCTTTGCAGAAGTAACATTACTGATGGACAAATTAGTTACAGTGAATATTCTACTGCTCATTTAGATATATGTGGGTATGTATTATTTTATGTACCAAACTTTTAAAAAAAAGATATTTTTAAAAATTAAATTAAAAAATTAGATTCTTTGCTTCAGATTGCCAAGGATGAGATGCTATTTGTCAGAAGAGTGAGCAACTACGTAACATCAGTAGCCGAATATGTTTTAAATGGTTCCTTCAGGGGGAGTTATGTACAGTCAAAGGAGTTTTTCATAGTTAAGAGTTGAGTCAGTTCATGGCTGCTAATAAATTACAACAGCTGTCTGTATCAGCTTCCAAACATAGAGGGAGTGGAAAGGAGACAATCAACCAGTCTCCACAAAATGTAGCACAAAAAGAAGACAAACCTGAACCCCTCTCCATTCCTTCCTTTTTAAAGTTAAAAAGCAATCTGATTTGAAAGGATTAATTGTCTGATGGAATAGCATTTAGAAAGCAGCCCATTTTCTTGAAAACCTCATCTTTAGCTGCTGACAACAAACCCCCCCCCCCCTCAACAGTGATAATCCACCAAGGCTCATATTAAAGATTTTGGAGCCTGCTGCTATAAACTGTTAGTCCTCATTCTGTTTGCATCTAGACAACTCAGTCATCTGCTCAGCACATGCCTGATTACTGCTGCAGTTAATTGCATGACAGATAGATTGATTGTGGTTTTTTTTGTTGTTGTTATTTTTATCTTACCTTTCTCCACTGTGATTTAAGGTAATTGCACACAGCAAGCAGGGCAATTAGTATTGTTTACCTTTATTTGGTACCACAGCATCAAGAGACAGCAGCTGGAAGTACTAAAATTAATACCTATTACCGTACAAATGGTGATGTGTGAAGATAACATAAGGTGGTCAAAGCATCCAAATATCTCATCATGAAGCTGCTTTTCCCAATTTTAGCATTTAGCTCAAGAAAACTTGAAAATAACCCCTCTCTAACTGCATGCAATTTATCTTATCTGCATCTCCTATCTTTAGAGTATCCAATTTCTTTCCATCCTACCATCTCTTTTGCTTGTATTTTAGTGTTAGGCACCACCATGCCTGTACCAACAGGCAAGAAATTCCTGATTTTAATAATATGAACTGATGGATCATCAACAATAAAAACTCAGTGAGTGCACTAGACTCTGCGGTTTGCGAAAATACAGATTTCAAAACTTATCCATGTTTTTACGTCAATGTGGCACCTTGAGACTGTATATAATAAACCAGGTTTTAGTCCAAAGATAACACAGTGAATAAGCAGCCTTGAAGAATGATGAAAGCTCCATTTCCACCTACCTTAGTCTACAGTACCCACTTTTTCTCTAACTACATCCACCACAGCAGAGTAAGATGCTAAAAATGCTGTCAGTGAGTGAAATTAACATTACTGGATTTTTTTTAAAAAAGAAAATAATTCAAAGTATTTTTCATTCGTAACAAAAGAGAAAATATCATACTAATTTCTTTTACTAGGATAAAAATTAAAAAAAAAGGCAGTAATTCATCACAAATGATCAATAACTAATTGACTATGCAGCTGAATTAATATATTGTAATTCTGTAATAGAATAATTGCCACACTTTAAAAAAAAAAAGTAAGTGATATGAAAAACACCATTTATACTGGGGACATTCAAATGAAACTGAAATAGCATCACTGTAGTAACAGTATCTGGCTGGGTTTCATCTGAATGTCCCTACTATATAAGGCTTCAGTTTTTTTCTCAAATTTTGTACCAATGTATTTACCAACAAATTGTCAACAGCACCAGCAGAGGTTAAAGATCAAATACCAAAAGATAATGTAAAGAGTCTAAGAAATTGTGAAAGAAGAGATGAACTACATAGGTTAAAAAGCAAAATTTTGTCTATACCTTTGCTCCTTTTAATGTCTTTATTAAACATGAAGGTGTGCCCCATCCTGATATCATGTTCAAGTGTCCAAACTATTCTACCATCATTGTTATCATCATCATCATTAAATGTCAAAAGATATTAACAACTAGTTACATATTTTTTCTTCATTTTACCTCCCTTGAAGAAAAGGTATATCTTCAATAAAAAATATATAAATAAAAATAAACAGTTTTTTTTTTTACAGTTTCTGGCTCATGTATATACAAAACATTTTGCCCTATCACAGCTATGATCTAAGTTTCTTCTTAGCCCCTTACAAAGGACCCAGTTAGCAAAAGGTATTCATGCTATGTAGGAATACATGCAGATCCCTGAAAATCTGTGCACACAAATGCATCAAGGTAATATGCAAAGTTATTAAATTATGAAAAATATCTATCTTTCAACAACAACAAAACAAACAAAAAAGCTATTTTTTTGTTTCACTAAGTAAAATATACAATGATATCAATCTAATCACCAAAGGTCATCTGAAAAACTAAGTTTAAAGGGAATCTAAAAACAATAATTAAAACCCTATGCTCATACCTGCATAGGTACACATGCAGATGAAGTATATCTGGACAAGTTTGCAAATTCTACAATCTCTGATCTGAACATATTCATTACATTAGTTCACATTTTATTTAGTTATTTACTTATGAAAAATGAAATTAAAAAATGGGTACAGGCAAGATTTTACTGAATACCACTACAGCTGGATCTGCCTTATTCACACCTATGATAAGGGATGATTTAAGGTGGATTGGCATAGAATAATAATATACTGCTGATAAATTAAAGAAATTCATAATTTTGGCACAGACACACACACAAAAAAAGTAAATTCCTAATTTCATCTACTTAAAAAGAAGGGTTCCACTTCACTAAGGGTGATTTACTAAAGCAGTTTTAGAATTTCCTTTCCAAAAGTTTTCCAAGCAAAACTGTTAATGCCTTTGCAGGTGTCCATCACAAAATAAAGAGAAGTGCTGTGGTAAGTCGGAGAGGGAAAACCAAATCTTAATGACTGGGTAGGTAACCTTCTGAAATGGTTAGAACTTAATTAACCACAAGGTTAAAAAATTCTTAAACTGAGTGATGGAATTTACAGCACAAAAGGATAGTGTATTCACGCAAGTAAATGGATAGAAATTAATCATCATCATTATTTTTTAATGCAGACATTGTGCAGGCTATAAGGGATAGGTTGAGAAGTCATGGTGGGTGCTCACTCCATCAATTGCTGCATGACAGGTGCCACAAGTTCAAACTGCACAAGATCTGTGCGATTGCACGTGGTCTCTGCAGGAGGAAATGAATTCTCATGACAATGAACTTTAATTCTGATCTTTCCAACCCTCTCTGCAATAAACAAATAAATGAAAGAAAGGAAGAAAAAAAAAATTATTTATTTGCAATGGGAGAAAAAATAAAACAAAAAAACAACCCTTGGGTTCTTATCCTTTGCAAATAGTTTTTAGAATTTGTGAACAACACTAGCATAGGCTGAAGAAAGAAAAAAAAAAAAAATAGAAAATTTGGCATTTCTATAAAAAAAAAAAAGTTTTAAAGTCTCAGCCAATCAAAGCAAAGTCAATTTCTAATCAGTCTTCATCAGATACCAGATTTTTCCTGTTTGGTTTATGCGATAAGTGTCGCCAACTGCTGCTAATGCTAGGACAAGGAATCTTCTGATCCTGATTGCCCAGTTCAACAACATCTGGTATCACCAAGAATTGGTTCTCAGGTTAGACCAATGCCAGATTGTACACAGCAGGAAAATCTTTACTCCGATGTGGCAGTAAAACAATAGTCCCTTTAACAAATCTATCTAACGTGAAAAAAAGCTGTTTTTTCTTAAAAACCCTAAATAGGTAGTTACTCAAAATTTCCTCCACTATGTACATTTATCCTGGTACTCTTACATTTGGAAACTCCTGACCTCTGTCCTTCCTCTGTTCTTGCTTTAATGGTGGTAGTGGGAGCTAAATGAAACATGAACAACCATTATTAAGATACCTGTAGAAATTCGAGGACAGGGTTATTTTGGCTAAATGTCAAAGTGGCAAAAGAATGTCTCAAACTGCAAGTCCTTCCACATCTGCATACCAAACATGGACAACTATTTCAATAAAACAAATCAGCTGCTATACATAAAAACAATGTGAAAACTGCCCGTGCTTGTTGTTAGAGATTTTTTTTTAAAAATAATTTTATTTTTATTTGTTTATTTACTACTATTTTGGCCAAAAGTTGTATACACAGCTGATCAAAAGATAAAGAATTTTATCTAACATGAAAGAAATTTACAAATTTAGAACATGAGGATTTTGCATATAGGCAGCAAGCAGGCTAGGAGGAGTATCCCGTCTTCTTACCCCAGTCCATCTAGAAGGGGGAGAAAGGGGCTAATTTCTAAAAGTTGTCTCTGGGATGCTTACTATTTATTATCTCTGAGATTCCCCTGGTCCAACTAGATCATATATGCAGTAGTAAAGAACTGCGTGCAAACACCCCTATATTTTTCCAATGTAAACGAGACTGACAGTCAGTGTATGATACTTCCATAAATATATTTAAAATATATTTTCCATTAAAAATACTCTCCAAAAACACAACAAATAAAAATGAAGTCAAGACCTTTTTGTTTTGTTTTCAATAGTTTTAAGTATGGCTCTGATGTAGTTAAGTATTTTTAAAATTTACTTTTTTTTTCTTTAATTTTTTGCTATGGTATTTTCACCTTTTATGCATCCGAAAATGCAGCAACTCTCCTTCCCTGGATAATCTCACAGTCTTGTGGATATCTGTTTAACCACCTAAATCTATAAACTCTAGGGAAAAAAATAGAGCTCTGGAAATTAAATAAAACAAGACATTTGAAATGATTATATGCATTTAAAAAAAATAATAATTCCTTGAATCTGCAACATTTAGAGGTCTGACTCGCTACATTATTTCCAAGGGGAAATAAATGCAATCTAATGATGTAGTTCAGATATGCTCCAACAATACTGCTATGAAAACCCTGTAATAAAAAAGCATCAAAACTGTAACTTTACCAATGAGTCCAAGACAAAAGGATGTCATCTCTCTGCAGAAATCAACACTGATATCCCCTTGAATCAGTGCAAATTCATTTTATTTCCAAAGGTACAGAAGAAATAAAATGGCAATTTTTTTTTTTTTTTTGATAAGTTATATAGTCACTAGAGTTATAAATGCATAGCCACTTTAATGTGTTTCTCCTTACAATCTACCTGTGAATTCCTTTTAGGCAGTAAATGAACATAATTGGGTCTATCTGACCTGATACCAATTCCCATCAAGCTTAAAAATTTCAAAAACATAACAGACATAGCATCTCACCACCTTTTCAGATGACCATGAGAAGGTATAGGGTTAAAGTAAAAAAAAAAAAAAATTTTTTTTTTTTTTAGATATCTAGTAAATGACAAAAAATAATCATAAAAATGCATCAACACTTTAATTACCAAAGCGGCAAGAAGCATAGAGTGATAGCAGACCTCAGTTCTTAGTGCTGTAAATGTAAGAACACCAACATAATACAGACACAATTTTATTTCAGATTTTTCTTTAGAGAGAGAGAGAGAGAAAGTGCGTGTGTGTGCGCGTGTGCATGTGCGTGCACATGTGCGTGTGCGTGTCCCTGCCCCACCCAACACAAAATAAAAAAAAAATCTTTTCATCGGCTCAATTTATATTTTATATACTGGCATGGTTTTTGTGGCAATGATGCATAATTAGTCATGCGATAGATATGAATTCCACTTTTATTTTTACTTAATCTGACACTTGAACTTTTTCGCTTGATTATCATTTTCAGGAGAGGCACTTCCTCCCACTCTGGCCTCTATACTGGAGACCTATTTCCCAATTACAAACATATATGGCTGGCAGAGACAATGAATAACCTGAAATAGGGCTGGCCGGTGGGCTCTGCCTTTCTCTCCAGTATCTCATAACCAAATTGTTTATTTTCTGGCTGATAGAGCTCTTGGATGTCACTTAAATACCAGCTAAAGGGGAACATTGTTCATGAATCAGAAAAAGGTAGAGAGGATAAGAAACAGAAAAATGAGACTATCAAATTTCTAATGAAACCAGTTTTAAAATAGCAGCAGCCACGGCTAAAAATGAAAAAAAAAAAAGAAAAGAAAGAAAATGAAGTGTAAACATGTTTTTGTTAATTTTTTTTTTCTCTATCTTCTCAATCCATCTGCTAGCCATTGAGTAGCTTGGAAAACTGGAATTGATAGTATCCTTATTAAGAATCCCATCAGAACCAGCCTGGAGAACGAAAATATGACAATCATTCTTTCATATCTTCTCACTCTTTCCATTCCATATTTGGTCCAGTGTGCGGTGTGTACTTGAAGATGTTGAAATTCTTGTGTTCTCATTTAATTCTTGAATTCCTGCATTAATGTGACAAAAGACAAACTGACCAGTAAACACAACACCTCAAAACTGGCCAAAAAAAAATCAACAATCTGCAAAAAGGACTACAAACCTACTGTCAGTGTGGCTATCTATAATGAAACAGAGAGAGAGAGAGAGAGAGAGAGAGATTCTTATTACTGCAGACTACCAAACAAACAAACAAACAAACCAACCAACCAACCCACCCTGAGCTAATTATCCTAAGTTACAGAAAAGAAGTCCAAACTGTTACCTACCTGTCTCAGCAACAAGTTCTTCCCTGCAGGCAAACCAATACTCTGGCAAACAGGGCAGGCAAGACACTACAGTAACTATGGCAACCTTTAGCCAGATAGCCTCTTTTCCAGACTCTAGCTGTGTTGTCAATTAATAGTTAGTTGCCTGCACAGAATATATTTCCAGCACAGCCTGTCATATAGGAAAGGAAGAAAGAGAGAAAGAAGGAAGGAAGGAAAAAATTATTTGGATATTCTTCAATTTCATTTTATAGTACATTGCAAAAATAGCTTTACTTGATAAATAAGTCCAGTGGTAATGTTTTGCAATAAAAGTATATCTACTTCAGGCTAAAGGTATACTAACTTTTTATAAGAAAAAACTTAAATATTTCCTGTTTTGTTAATGTGCACTGCAGGAAAATGAGACACCATAAATAAACACATAAGAAATTACTATTAAAAATTGTGCATTTTAAATTATTAGGATAAAGTTTTAAAAAATCAAAACAATCACTTGAACCTCTCTTGTTTATCTTAATTTTTTTTGTTGAAAGTACACTAAAAAATAAATGCAGATAGAAACAACATAAAGTCAAAAGTTCCATTTAGTTAAAGTACAGAATGGTACAAAACATTTCTTTCTCCATGAATGTATGCTCAAGGGACCATCCAAATTTGTACTGTCCCCAATGGAAGACAAACTGATGGTCGGTCGATCAGTCAATAAGGATATCAAAAGCCAAAATTTCCTAGCTTTTCTAAATATAACAAACATCTTGTATTTAATCCATTGCAAACAAGCCAAGCCTTTAGAATATCCATGATCGTCATTTGTCTTGAGGAAAGCATTTATTATAAACACGTGTGGTTGAACTGGCGTCACATACATCATTACAAGTGACAGGGAGGCTTATTTAGAACATTCACAAATCCACTTTTGTCAAGAGCGGCTAAACAAAATGACAAAAAAAAAAGAGAGAGAGAGAGAGAGAGAGAAAAAAGTTATAAACATTCCTGTCCTCTGTCCCCTAATAACTTTTCAGGGTAGATAAAATATGCAGGTCTGTTTCATGTAGTAGGTGTAAAACTGCTAAGCTTAGTTCTATGATCATTATGAGCTATTAGATGTAGAAGACTGCATACTCTACATCATTCCTAATAACCTTTAGGGTTTCGGAGTGAGTAACAGTAATATTTTTTAAAATTGAAACTGTCTTTGAGTGCTATTCAAATTTGCATTTTTTCATTATTATTATTATTATTATTACTACTTCCATAAGTACCAGAAAACAAAAAAATCCCTATCAAATTAGTTGATTTTTTTCTATTTTGCAACTTGAGATCATTTACAGTCACACACACACTGTATAGAGAGTAAATGTTCTGTTCTACAACTTGCTATATTTGTCGATGTTTTATTCACCTGTATTTTTGTTTATCAAGTATAAAGGTAAGAGGTGAACCTTAAAAAAAGTAGTAAATTCTTTATTTGTAAAATTTTTTCTTCCCTTTCTTTCCCCTGTATCTAATCCCATATTATATGGGTTATTTTTTAAAAAAAAATACCATTATGTAGTTAAAGTTGGTTTTGTAGTATTTAGCTAAGATGTGGAAGATACTATATAACTAATTTCTACAATAAAGAAGGTAACCAGATTTGGTTCCTCGTTCTGCTATCCCTACAGCTTAAGGTAAGATGACAGCAGCAGTTTTATGCTCTTTTATTTCAAGAGTTTCTCCACCTGGTAAGATTTAAGATATGACCAAAAATAGCAAGTTTATCCAAGTAACAAGCCCTTCCCTTTTCTCCCAAACTCTTAGTTTTAAACACCCCTCCACAACAAGAAATTCAAAGTCTCCTCTACAATAAATTCCCTGGGTGGCAGGCACTTTCTTTCTTTCAAGAGATGGCTATGGCACAACCTACAGCAAACTGTTCTGACTATAAATCAGCTGTGAACATCATCTGGTTTCTGTGATAATTCAAGATAATCTTTAAATGACTTGTCAAACAAAGCTGAAAGCATTTTACACTTTAAAAAAATCAACAGAAAACTTAATAAATATAACAAAATCCAATAGCAGGAGAGAGAGATACATTATCATTATGAAACTCTATTAGCACAGATAAATCCATTTTTAACAAAAACAAGACGTTTCTTAATGTTTTTTTCCATTAGTAAATAGCAAACACTGTTCAAAGTTCATGACAGTCCAAGACACCAGCAACTTTGAAAAACAATGGGTAGAAACTATGACCTCAAACTACTTAAACATTAATCAGAAATGCAAAATGTCCATGAATCATCAGGAAAACTACTTACTATGACCTCAAACTACCTAAAAATTAATCAGAAATGCAAAATGTCCATGCATCACCAGGAAGACTTATAAATAAAATTCCCCTTATCTTACAAACCACCTACATATTATTTTCTTTTTTTTTAAATTTAAAAAAAAATTTAAATGGTTAAGATAATTTTTTAGAAACAACTTTTGCTTTCATGCCAAATCCAGATTATCCTTTTGCCGTTGTAGTGAGCAAGGCTCACTTATATATATCAACATAGAGTACATGTGCATACCTGATGAAGTACAATGTTACCACAGTATCTGCTAAAATAAAATATTAAATTTTAATTGCCAAAAGAATGATGAACTGCCATTGAGAACTTGTGACCCAAGAAAACATTCTAAGATATGGTGTTTTAAGTAATCTTCACATACATCTGACAGGCAGATATTAATAAATAAACGAATTCTCTATGCTCTTTCAGTTTTTAACCTTAATTATTCCACCAGCCTAGAAGCAATGGTACTTGTGTTAAACTAGCTGTATTTAGACAATGCATTCATAATGCAAAACATGTGGCGGGTGGGGGTGTAATTAGGGTAACACAGTCCCCATGGCTCAACCTGTGCTGAGTAATACAGATTTAAAGGGTATAGGATATGGGAGTAGTCTAGTAAAAATGCATCCCAGGTAGCATACAGAGGGATGAAAATGTATACATTTACGTAATAATATGTTGTGATTTCAATGTTTCTTTTTATTATTTACTATTTTGGAGATATACTATTTTATCATCATTTTTTAAAATCAAAAAGTATATGACTTTATGTAATGCTATAATAATCTAAATGCAAGAAATAAGAATATTATAAATATAAATAATGTACTATATACAAGTCAGCCTTAGGAACAGTAAGCATAAATCTTCACTGTAATCTTAATTAAACGGTTCCAGCAACATTTCAAGAGTATTTTGAAGAGATGACAGACAGTTTTGTCTAAAGGTTAGATTAATGGATTCTGCTTTGTGACAAATCTATCACTTTTATTTAACTTAACTTTAGATTTTTCAAAGCAGGCCAAAAATTGCATAAATCAGCCTGTCTGTTTTATTCAGGGGAATAAAACAACAACAACAAAATCTGCAATATTTTTTCAAATTTATTTTATTCAGAGTTGACCTTGCAAACGACAGACAGACTTTGTGACATAAATCCACTAATTGCTTATAATGACAAATAGGTGGAAGACTAGGAAGTCATGTTATAAATAAAAAAAATTTCTTTTTTTTTTTTACAGTATTCCCTTTTAACACCCCCTCCACCAAATACACAAGATAATGCCAGTAATCTATTTTACTGAGTAGTGGTCATTTCCTGCCCTCCCTTCCCCTTTCTGCATCTCACATGGTCTCTCTCTTTCTGAAAGAGAGCAGTCCTCTGTCCTCACAGGTTTGCCTCCCTTGCCAGCTTGCTTTTGAGATTCACCAGATTTTGTAAGGGCCCAAGATGATGCAACCCACAACAACAACAACAAAAGCTGCTGTATTCATTGTTCTACTATAAATCAAGGTGACAATACATAATACAAGTACAGATTTTTTTAAAAAGAAAAGCTCAGTTTTGTTATTAACCTCTTAGAATAACATTAAAGCTTATCGCCAATTTTCTTGGGTAATAAAACAACAACAGCAGCAGTGACTTAGAATTTAAATTTATTAACTTTTCCAATCAGGAAAATATTCATTTTAATTCATATGTGCAGTATTATTCCATTTAGATACTTTATACTTTGGAAAAAAAGAATTCTAACATGAACATTTTATATTCTGACATCTGTTTTCAAACATTAGCATCATTTCCATATATTATTGCATAAGTGAACCTTTTAAAATCTTACCCATCAGTCTAAAGCAAAGCAGTAAAAAGTCGAAGATAATTCCAAACCGATCTGGCCCTAGAATATGGAACTCCGGAGTTCCCCCAGGCTAAGCAATAATTTAATTACAGCAGCAACCAGTTAACTTTCAGTGCAAATAATCAAACATAATGCAAAGTCTTGTCAAGTCTTTTGGCTTGGGGAATATATTTTGACAGAAACTGAAAAGTTAACTAAATTTTTTTTTAAAAAAGTATTAAAAAATCTAAGAATCACCAAACAGCAAATTCATTGCCTTATCTTCTGTTTTACCAACCTCGTAAAAAACCGAATTTCAGCACTAAAACAAAAGCGTCTCTAGTGTAAAATCTTTTTTTTTTTTAAAAAAAGATGAAAATGATACTGATCTTATTACCTACCCGGGCCTCAAATCCCAAAATCATCCAAAATTGATATCAGGTTTCTTAATCTAATGATATACAAAAATACTCACTGGTTAGAAAGATACCATGTGCCAGAAAACTGTTTTATTATCACTTCAAATACAAGTCGATTAAAATAAAAAAGAAAAAGTATTGAATGTTTTTCAAAAATTGTGTATTTATCGGCTAACTCTTTGCCTACCAATTTCATTGTCTTGTTTTTGTAGTTAAGGAATGTTTCTAAAAATGTCCATCCCCTTCCAGAAAAAGAACACAACTTTGAAATTAGGTGACAAAGCTATATTTTTTCAAAGTGTAAATTAAAATTGTTTCTAGATAGAAAGTTATTTCAATGCTCCCCTTCCTTTACATTTCCCCATAACAGAAGCTTCTCACAAATGAAGAAAAGCATGAACAAAAAAACAAAAAAAAAACAAAAACAAACAAACTCATCAATTTCACCTTTACCATAAAAACAAAGATAAGGAAGGAAGATTATTTTCATTTTTTGTGGATGGATTTTATAAATTTAATGATATTTTCGATAAAAATAGAAAAGCATTTAGAAATTATGAATATTTTCAAAATACGTATATACCCACTGGATCTTCACTTCACAATTACTGCTAAACTTGTCCTATATACTTTAAAAAATACTTTTAGTTTTTCCCCACTTTAAAAATCACAAAATACTATCATGTAGCAGAGAAAAATTTTAAGAATTCACTGGTATTTTAGTATTTTCTGGTGTTAGCCCACAGTGTACCACCTAGAGTACATTTTCATCCTACCACCCTTCAAATCTGTATCACTCAGCATAGTTTGAGTGACAAGAGCTGTGACACACAGTACTTACATCATTAATATAACCCCGTGTAATGACAAATTTGTATCACTGCTAACCCAAACATCAAAGTGTGTTGCCTAAATGTACATACAACCAGTTCAACACAAATGGTAACAAATGACTCTAGGCTGATGGTATAAATACACTAGAAACTGATCTGGTATACAAAAGGTTAAAACAAAATTTTCATTTCTTGTATCATTAACATATACTTTTAATGTACTTTTTCTTGCATTATTTACATATAAATACAAATTTTTCAGTTTGCTTTTATTTTGATCTTTTGCACTAAAAATAAAATATATGCAAATTTGTGTACAAGCATGTTTTGATGTACAGAGAACAGATATCTAAAGAAAATGTCAAAGCATGTTATCAAGTGAGTTAGAATGACTAATGATGTCATTTTGAGCAAGCTTTAGCAGAGATAATCTGTAGAGGTTTACAATGGTTCATCTACATTGAGTAGACCAGTAATCAAGGTTGCATAACTTTGTAACCCCCCTACCAATTCGTGGGATCTTCAAGGAAACTGAATTGGTCTCTGAATTAATACAAAATATGCATCAGCTGCCAGCATGGAATATATGATTCATTTTAAACTAAATACAAAGTCTAACAAGTTTTCACAGGGGTGGTGATCCAATGGCAAACTAGTGGACTACTAGGTTTGGCATATTTCCCTGACATGGCATCATATTCTTGCTCTTTTTCACCAGCTAACTACATGGGTTTCTCTGTATACCTCAGTTTCCTCCTCCCACTATTAAAAAATGAAAAGTTTTTATGGCGATTTCTATGCCAAAGTCAAAAGTGTGCCAGATCTCTCTGATGCAAGATTGACAACATTTCCACCACTATGCTCCATTGCCATGATTGTCTCCACTAGTATACAAAACAATAACAGGTTTTCTTGATGAAATAGTGCTACATAAGAAAATGACTGATTATGTGATGAAGAAAGAGAAGGAAAACAAAGAAAGGCTATTAACAGAACCATCAGCAACAGTTTAAAATGGTCAAGTTTGCTTACATTACAACTTGGGTTATAATTTCCGAATAGTATTAAAGTCATCAACTCTAACTACGCATGCCTCAAAATTTTCAAGGGAAGAGATCCTTCTGAGAATTACAATTATCAATAAAAGTTTTATGAATTTTTAAAAAATCAACTTAATAGATTTTTGTAGCCTTGAAACATTTCATTCATTAAACACTATTGGTTTCTTAATATAAAGCTGTGCTGATACTTTAGCCAGTATATAGCTAGTAGAACCCTTAGCATTGGTAACCATAAACAACCAAAAGAATTTGTTGCTGTCTGCACTCCACTTAGTTATTTTGAAAGTTTTTCCTGGACCTGTCCAAATCAAAAGTCCTAAAAGCTCCAAATCTATGTATGAGATACCCTTTGTCAAAACCTGCCCCCATTTGCAAGCCCGATTCTCTGCTGTTAATCTTTACTTCAAATGTAATAGTTTTTAGTTGCCTTAATTAACACACACCTTTGCTTTATCTGCTTTTGCTGTTTGAAAATGTTGAGTCTGCCATCTTGAATACATTATACCAGCAGAAATTCCTGTAATTTCAATGCCAGTTTTGATTTTTATAATTATCATATAGCAGATACAGAAAATATTTAAAATATTTGTGAAAAAAATGTTAATTATGATGTCTAAAATATTTTTTTTTTTAAATTTGAAATTACTTCATCCTCCAGATAGCAAATACACACACAAAAAATAAGTTATTGAAAAATTTCACCTTGTGAATATCAAAAGAAAATTAGTGTTTTTCAAAAGCCTTGTATGCATGAAAATTTATTTAAACTTTTACAATACATTAAAAAACAACAAAAATAAAAAATGTTTCCAGTGGAACCAGTTAGTACAACGACTGAAATGCAATACTAAATTTAATTACAAACACTGCCCTAGAGATGACAAACTGTATTTGATATACAAATGATACCCATCACAAATAATTGAACATTCTGCTCACCGCTGAATTTAACTTTTTGAGGAAGGATTCATTTAAAGCTTGTTACTCTCTATAAGAGCTCTTTAGTCTGGAACAATATTTATGTCCATTAACCATGATGGATTAGAAAGGCTAGTCTGTTCTCTTGTTTGTTTGATCTTGCCTACAGTAAATCAAAACAACCTACTTAAAAAACAAAAACAAAACATATTATATAAATAACAACAAATAAGAGGATTCTTGCAGTATTTTCATAAAACCGTGATATTAAAAGATTTAAAGAAGCCAAGGTAGACAAAATTCCAATACATCTGGTAGTAGCTATGATTTATTATCATTTTCAATTGTTCACACCAGATATGACATGCAGAAATGAATAGAAACATCCTGGACATTTGCTCATTAAAAACAAATATTTAAAAAAAAAAAAAAAAGATCTTTTTATAGTTCAACTTGCAGCAGAACAACCAAAAGAATAAGCATCATTATACAACTAGATTTGATGTTATGCAATTTCCTTTTTTTAAAATGTAACTGTCAAAAGTTGAGAGGTAACTTTGTATAAGGAAAAAAAAACTCATAACTTAGATGCTGCTGCAAAAAGCCAGTATAATTCAATTAAAACTTTTTCACTATCCCTCCACTAGGATTAGAAACTTAGTTTTGAAGACTGAAGGGTTTACCGCATATTAAATAATTAAATGCCTTTCATTAATAGGATTTTTAAAGAAAAAATATTAAAGTTTTCAGCAAGGATTAAACAAACAGAGACAGAGACAGTAGTTAAAAAAAATTTTCAAATTATTTGTTATAATGTTTGTAAAAAAAAAAAGAAATTGCATGATCTTTGAAGCTTAGTATTAAGCAACAAGATAAAATAACTTGTTCTGCATGGAGCCTTCCATTGTCAATTAAAGAAAGAAATCAGCAGCTAGATGCTGTGGCTGCCTCAAAAGAAAACATGGATTCCCACTTTATCAATTGAAAAACAAACAAGCAACTTTTTTTTTTTTTTGGAAAAGTTAATTTTGTTTTAAGAGAAATGACAAGAGTTTAAAATTATGAAGGAAAAGACAGACATTTTAAAAAATCTGATATTAATAAAACATATGCTTCCCCCCTAAAACATCTCAATCTGCAACTCTGAGAGAAACAGAAACAGCGAAATTCCAGGAAGTCTTTCACAGTAACTACTTAAAAAATATGGAAAGATGCAATTGCATTTAAGAAACAAAAAAGAAAAAAGAAAATCCACAAAATTCCAATAGGAAGTATTTAAAAATGACTTCAAATTTTTGAAGTTATCATAATAGGGATAGTTCTATCGAAATAATCATATAAAAATGTTATAAAGTAGAGGAACACAATCACTATAATACTCGAGTATGGCACAAGGCAAATGACTTCTTGCAAATAATGGCTTATTTTGGTTACTTATAATATTATCTTATCACACCCCCCCAAGCAGTTAAAGTTACTTTTCTACTAAAACCCTGTCCTTAAAATATTTACTGGTTATTGGACATGGGTTCTAGCAATAAACACAGATTAACCTAAAATTTGGCTTTAGGTTTTAAAAGAAAAAGATCATCAGTAGATTGGAAAAGTGATTCTCTCTGATCACAGAACTAACTATACTAACTTTCTCTCAGCAAATTTTAATCAGGAAGCATTTCCAGAGAGAAAAAAAAAAAATTGTTTTATCAGCTGAGATTCTTTTCAAAACCATTTTTACTCTAATCACATTATCAGAATCAATCTAATAGAACTAATACAGTAACATTGGCAAGGTGACAGATTATAACTAATACGTAAAATGTTGAGGCAATAGATTTTCATTTAAAAAAAAAATCAAATTAAGGAGGAAAAAAAAAATCATTTTTGAGTGTAAAAAAACAGGTTTAGTATTCTAAGCCTCACAGACAAGTGCAGGCTTTCCTTAGATCTGCAGTATCCTACGTTTTCCATATACTGCATATAAAAAGCACAGAAAAAGACATTTAACTACAGAAGAATCTAAAATGTAAATTATTGTATTTAATGTTCTGAAATATATGAAGCAGAGATGAAGAATGCAGTGCTTGTATGTGTTTAATCCCCCCCCCAATGTCTGGACAAAGTTTTTCAACATCAGTCAGCAAAACTATTAAACTACTATAGAGAAGTGATTTCATAAGACAAATTAGATAGCTAATGCATGGAAAAGTGGTCATCAGTGAATTCTGAAAAAGCATAGACAGTGAGAGGAAAAGTTGAAACATAAAAGAACTTTAAAAAGGTCATATCTATCCAAAAAAAAGAGTTTGTTTCCACTGCTGATTACTAAAATATACAAAACTTTTCTTTTTTTGATCTTGTGAACCAAATGATATATGGGCATACATATATTTACGTATTCTTTTCTGAAAAGAATTTCAAAAACATTTTATGTTACTGTATAAATGTCTGTAGGCCAAACTAGACTTTTCTTTATCTTCATGACTGAGAATGTGAACCTTACTAATCGTTCTAGTAAACCTTCTCAGAAACACAGAAACATTTTAAAGACATCTATATTCTTTGCATAATGAGTTCCATACCCTGGACAACATACTCAATAGAGAACTATCCAGTGACTTTTACAAGGAGACTAGAAATGCTAAACTGTCACTATTTAGAGTACAATTTAGCAGACCTGCCTTACTGGCTTTGAGACATAATCTAAACAATGTTTTAGTATTTCTTAAGATTTTATCTATTACCAATCCTAAATCTATTTTAGAGTAGCACAATATAACTTATACAAGCAATTTATTTCAGTTGGTCTGAGGGCATGGCATCTGCATTTGAATATTAAAGTTCATTTCTCCAAAAGTTAACCTTCGTATTATGTTGAGGTTTGATTACATCTATTATGTTTTGAGTCATGATGTTTGTCCACAACATTAGTGCTAGAAAAATTAAATCTTGCAACTTCTAAGCATGATTAGAACCAGTACTGGGTCAAATAAATCCAAAATAATGAGAGTTAATCAACATTATCAGCCTCTTGGTTTGACCGCTATACTGCCAAAATTGAGGGCCAGAGTTCAGAGGTTAACTTACTTTAGTAGATCTCCCTGGCATGGTTTCTTCTTGCTCTTCTTCACCAGCTAGTTGTGTGAATTTGCTCCCAAATCTAGAAATGAAGAGTTCTAGTAGGCGTTTCCCTGCTGCCAGGCCTCGTGATATAGGACAATGCCCTCTAGTGGATAACTTGGCACTAAACTCCCCTGCCAGGGTAGTTTCCCTTGTAGAGAGTCAAGATTTTCCATAATGGAAATCAAGTTAGCTATTTTAAGTATTCATTAAAAACAACAAAACAATAAACAACTCATTTAAACATGCAAAAATGCTTATATACAGGTGGATCTCAAAAAATTAGAATATCATGGAAGAGTTCAATATTTTTTGTCAGTTATTTCAGAAAGTTGAAAATTGTACATATTCTAGACTCATTACATGTAAACTAAAATGTTTCAAGCATTTTTTAATTTTAATTTTGATAATTACTGCTTACAGCTCATGAAAATATTAAAAAACGTATCTCAAATATTAGAATATTCCATTTCGGGTTCGAGTAAATCACTATTTATGCAGTATAAATACCATGAATCTCTCAGTCTGGTTCAGTACACACACAATCATAGGAAAGACTGCTGACTTGACAGTTGTCCAGAAGACACTTAATGACACCTTCCACAAGGAGGATAGTGCTGAAAGGGCTGGCTGTTCACAGAGTGCTGTATCAAAGCATATTCATGGAAAGTTTACTGGAAGGGAAAAGTGTGGTAGGAAAAGGTGCACAAGCAAGAGGGATGACCGCAGCCTTGAGAGGACTGTCAGGCAAAGCCGATTCAAGAACTTGGGGGAGCTTCACAAGGAGTGGACTGAGGCTGGAGTCAGTGGATCAAGAGCCACCACGCACAGACATGTTCAGGAAATGGGCTACAAGTGTCGCATTCCTAGTGTCAAGCCACTCCTGAACCAGAGACTACATCAGAAGCGTCTTACCTGGGCTAAGGAGAAAAAGAACTGGACCGTTGCTCAGTGGTCCAAAGTCCTCTTTTCAGATGAAAGTAAATTTTGCATTTCATTTGGAAATCAAGGTCCCACAGTCTGGAGGAAGAGTGGAGGGGCACAGAATCAAAGTTGCTTGAAGTCCAGTGTGAAGTTTCCACAGTCAGTGATGATTTGTGTCGCCATGTCATCTGCTGGTGTTGGTCCACTGTATTTTAGCAAGTCCAAAGTCAACGCAGCCATCCACCAGGAGATTTTAGAGCACTTCATGCTTCCATCTGATGACAAGCTTTATGGAGATGCTAATTTCCTTTTCCAGCAGGAGTTGGCACCTGCCCTCAGTGCCAAAACTACTAGTAACTGGTTTACTGACCATGGTATTACTGTGCTTGATTGGCCAGCCAACTCGCCTGACCTGAACCCCATAGAGAATCTATAGGGTATTGTGAAGAGGAAGATGAGACACACCAGACCCAACAATACAGATGAGCTGAAGGCCACTATCAAAGCAACCTGGGCTTCCATAACACCTCAGCAGTGCCACAGGCTGATCACCTCCATGCCACGCCGCATTGATGCAGTGATTTGTGCAAAAGGAGTCCCGACCAAGTATTGAGTGCATAAATGAACATATTTTTTCAGAAGTTCGACATTTCTATATTATAAATCCTTTTTTTTTTATTATTGATCTTATGAAATATTCTAATATTTTGAGATAGTGGATTTTTGATTTTCATGAGCTGTAAGCCGTAATCATCAAAATTAAAACAAAAAAGGGCTTGAAATATTTCACTTTATGTGTAATGAATCTAGAATATATGAATGTTTCACTGTTTGAATTAAATGACGAAAAAAATGAACTTTCCATGATATTCTAATTTTTTGAGATGCACCTGTATGTATAGATATACATATATATATGGTATATCATGTGGATCATAAAACATTCAAGGTTAACAGATAATGGAGGGTTTGTTCAGACATTTTCCATCACTTTAAAGTGCCTGAATAAACCCTTTCTTTTGTATTAAATAAAGCTGGTCATCATGGTTTATCACTATGACTTAAAAGAAAAATAAAGATGCTCCAGTCTTTAATTATGTCCAAGGCTACACTATACTTGACATAAAAGTTGCCCCTGGGATTCACTTTCTTCCTATTGTTTGCTTCATAGTGATTAGTTTCATCATTTTCATGGCTACTTGCATCCTTCTATCATAAAAAGCTCATGGATTTCCAATCAATGAATTTCAGACCATGTACGCAAGTATTGTGGAATATCAAATTCACTTAGCTATTTTTAAACACCTTTTAAGCAAGATGGTCATTAATTTAATGCAGATATAAAATTTTAAGGATGTCATTTTACTTATCTATTTACAACAGCAAACACCGCATTTAGTAATATAATATTCCATTATGATCTGATATAAGCTCTGTTTTTTTTAGTTTTCTATTGCTTGTTGGTCTTTTTATTCCTTTATTTTATCTGCTTCAGTAATTAAGTTTGAACTTTTGTAGCATATTATACTACTTTGATATTGATTGTGTAGTGTATAAGATAAAGCCATAAGTGTATGCACCGACAAGCATTTGTACATACATACATACATATGGATGCTTTGTGTGGACCAAATTAGTGATGCTTTCCCAGGATGCATGTAACTAATTGTATCTATGATGTGGGCTTGAACTTATAGCTGTATTTGGTTCTAAAATCTCACAGCACTCACTTTGCTCAGAAAATTGCTAATGAACTAACCTGACACCGCAAATCAGCTAAGAAAGCTTTCCATTATTGAGAAATAATCACAAAAAGATTGGGAGGGGAGAATAGCAAGAATCAAGACCCCCCCAAAATAAATAAATAAAACTGATAGCAAAGTCTTATTTATCTATCAGCATTTTAAAATGCATACATGTATTGTTGTTACGTCTCTACAAATCAGATAATAAAATTTTGTTTGGAGACAAAATAATATTTTGGAAAATCTGAAGTTGATAAGACTCTGATCTAGCAAATGGCAGATTTATCTCAGATATAACCTCCAGACAGTACCATTTAAAACAAACAAATAAAAATGCCAAACTGTATAGATTTGTCAACAAATAGCAATGTTGACATGATTAATAATTTCAGACCAATGTTCTTGAACAGTGCCCATTTCATTGTGTATAAGAGTTATCTGTACACACTATGGTGCTGGTGCAACTCAACTGGTTAGCAAGATTACAGAAGCGGAGAGCTGCAATTCCAGAGCTGGCTGGTAGATGCCACAAACAGTGGTACAGTTGTCCACCGGTATTCGCGGGGGTTACGTTCCTAGAGCACCCGCGAAGAGTGAAAACCCGTGAATATTGGACATGGTCCATAAAAATGCCTATAAATCCTATAAACGTAAAATATAAGTAAATATATAATAACAATTTAATAAAAAATACAACACTCAGCGAAACACTCGAGATAGCTACACGCGGTAAACTGGGATGATCTGCCTGAGACAGCGCCTTTTGGGCAGCAGCCAATCAGCAGCAAGGAGAAATGAATAACGCTCTCGGATTGGCTACTTTCAAACCTCCAGCCAATAGCGTTTATTTTATATTGATATTTTGCTGAATTTACATTAGTATTTATATTACAAAATTAGTAAATTATATTGTTATTAATAATTTAGCTTTAAAAAGTGTGAAAAAAATATATATTGCCACGAAAAAAGCCATAAAAAATCGTGGAAGATATTTGCGATTCCGCGAATATGTGGGGGTTTCCAGGAACAATTATTAGTTAGGTTCTAAGGAAAATTCCATGAATAACCGGGGCAGCGAATGCCGAACCGTGATTACTCGGGGGTCGACTATATTCTGCTGGTGAGAAAATGGTCTGGAATGTACCAAAGGATAAATTTCAACTGTCAGCTAATTATTGTAGATTTAGCTTTAACTTCTCAATTGGAGGAAGACACACAAAGCCAAATTCTAAAAGAATATCTACATATTTTAAAAAATTAAAATTTTCCATTAAAAGCAAACAAACCACAAAATCATAATATCTGCAAAATACTATATCATTTAATATATATATGAAATACATTGTAATTTTCTTTAGTGTGAATCCTAATAAATATTTTTAATTGCATAAACTGGACTTAATTTAAGCATGAATTATTAACTGAAAAGTCAAATTAGTACAAAATTAATTTATTATTGTATCAAGTAGTAAAGAATCAAACTACACTAGTTTAAAAAAGTTAAGCAATAAACATTAAAACAAAAATATTTCCAAATGGTTTAAGTTTTATTTACCTATCACAAACTCCTCCTCTTATGACAACATTTATCAAGAAACATTTATATGAGTGAGTTACAGTAGAAATGTAATTAACTTTGGTATAAAAACATGAAAAAAACTGGCTTATGTTCATATCAGTTTTGGCCTTGTGAAGATATTTGTTTTGAAGAACATTATAAATGTGTAGCTATACTTGTTTGGAAGATTCTCTAAGGTGAAGAGTTATTGGTAAGATGGTGGCTGGACAGTCATAAACCTGGGTGGTGGAATGGATAAATGTGAACAGAAATATGGTTGGTTTTGCTGCTATGGAGACAATTTCATGTACATAGAGATACAGTCCAAAGACCAGTTCAAGGTTAACTATGAGTCACAATCCCAGAAGTTGCCATTTGTCACTTTTGGTTTTGCAAAGAACATCAACACCAATGCAACTTGCTTCTGATTTCTCTGCAGCCACAAGGAGATTGCTCTCAGCCTCAACCATATACATAGGAGGCTATATGAAAGATGACCCATAGTGCCCATCCCCTTGACCCACTTTCATAAACAGCAGCAGTTGAAGTGATGCAGTGAACATGTTTCTCAGATTCTACATTGCTGCAGCCATGTTTTCTCTACTGATGAGTCAAGATATAGCCTTCAATGTGACTCACAGTGTACTCATCTGAAAAGAACATGGAACACAACCAGCCCCCAAAAATCATGAATAGAGATCATTAGGTTGGTAAAGGTGTGATGATGGTTTGGGGCAAGAATTTCACTGGTTGAGCATATAGATCTGCATGTGTTTCAGGGATGTACTTTGACTGTAATGAGGTAAAAAGATTCTCTAGATCCTGTCAGATCATGCATGTAATCAACAAATACCTTCAAGACCAAACATTACCCATATAAAATATGGCCAGCATGTTCTTTGGAGCCTAATCCTATTGAGAATCCTTGGGATTCTCTAGGAAGGCATATTGCCAGTCTCCATGAACTGCGAATGTTTCTGATAAGACAAACTTTATTGCCCACTGTGAATCTACTGACTATCTTTAATTGATCATTTTTGTTTACATACATCAGAATTCCTTCTGTCCCTTTACACATCTAAAATTTTTTTTTGTAACTTATATATCTCTTTGATAGAAATTGTGTTACATGAATTCGTGTTGATCATTTAGTGAATAAAACCAACCAGTTTAGAAATATTTTTGCTTGTGTTGAGTAACTTTCAGAATCCAATGTAGATTAGAATTAGAAACATTTACTACTTGTAAAAAAAAAAAAAAACAAGCAGGGGAGAGTAAAGAGATGGTTAATTAAACTCAGTATGATATTTTGATGTCACTATAAGACCATGGCAATTTATTTTCATAGATTGAAAGATTTTCCGAAATAAATTTGTAGAAGTAAACATTATAAATCAATACATTTTATTCATTTTTGTTTTATACCTCATTGTAAGCATATAAATATTTATAATCATCTTACTGCTTTGGATTTCTGTCTATCTTCATGATTATGCAACTAACAAAATGTTTCTTTTTAAAGCTATGTTTTCCGCATACTGGCTGGCAAGCCAGATAATCAAAAAAATTAACTGAAACATCAGCAGCTCAATAAAACCCCAGCATTTGTTTCTAAAATAGCAAAAAACAAAACACACATCTCTCCTGAAAGAGTCTGATAAAAATCCAAAACTATATCTAGTGATTAAAATCTGTTTATTAATAAATATAGGATCCCTTCGCCATGCAAACCCCAGCCATTTACAGCACCAGTTCCTGTGGCCTGAAATCTCTGAGAGGTCATACCAAATAATCAGTGGTGGGGACAGGGATCCAGCATGATGTGGTGATAGGGACCACATGTGTCCTGATGGTGAAGGATCAGCTCCAGTCTCTTGACTGGTGAAGGTGGTGAAAGGGGGAAAGGAAAATTGGAGATGTGGAAAGTGAAGGGAGCAGATGGACCAGCTCAAACCAGGTTTAAAGAAAGAACTGATTGATGCCAAGTCATAAAAAAAAAAAAAAAATGTAATGCTGGATATAGACAAGGAAAATTTCAAAACAGGAATTCTACATAGTGATAATTCTCAGCACAGAAATGCATCTAAACTTCCCTTTGTGATAACATCCTGATCCAACCATCATAAAGTAAGAAACTCCTTAATTTACAGGGTTCCTCCCCACCCTGCATTTTGAATATTTTAAAGTCCTTAAAAAAATAAATAGGAAGTTAGTCCCTCCACACTTGTTAAGCATAGTTAAATAATATTAATTAATTTTCAAAAAAAATCAAACTGTAGGACAAAAGGAAATCTATCCAAATCTTCACTACATGCATATATATACAAATCCAATGAGTTTTAAACTAAAGTATTTTCCAAAGGTCTTTTTAAAAACTAATTATGGATGTTAAAAGCCCATGCGTCAAAAACCATGTTGAACCACTTCCTAACATGGAAACTAGGCTGTGGCTTAACCTATATCAATAAGCAAGACTCCCATCTATTTTTATTTGCTTATATATGGAAAGGAAAAAAAAGTATATGTAAACAATCACAGCTGGTGTTAATCTTCAATAAGAATTTACCTTAGACATCTACAAACTAAGCAATAAGACTCATTGATTACACACTTAGTATCAGTCAAGATCTTTTCTCTGAAGCTGTACTAGAAAACCTTTGGAAACCAGTCAGAAACAGATTGCTTTCTCACAAACAGAAAGCCAGAGGTCTGTTTACCTATATCAGTCATCTATGTAATTAGTATACGCTAATGAAGTTAACATACAGCAGATTTTAGCTCTTTTCAGGTTTGCACTTATTTGGGAAAAAAAAAACAAACTTCTTGTGGTTCATTGGTTCATTGCAAAAGGCTATTTGCTAAGCAGATTTAACTAGTAAATGTCAGCTGTCTAAATATTAATAAAAGAAAATTAATCGATAACAGTAGAAGAAATTGCTAACATGATAAATAAGGAAAATTTAGAAATAGCTGTGAACCAAAGAGGTTCTGTATGTAAACATTTATCAATAGTAAGACAGATTTAGTGAAAGTAATAGTTATTTGATTTTAAAAATTGTTGCGACAAATACACAACAATTATTATGGCAAAGATGGACTTGTGGATCAGGGAATTACCAATTAAATATATAATGCAAACAACACTCATTAGATTTTAACATTCAGTACCAACAAAGAAAAAATACACTCAGAGCATAGCAAAGTATACAAATTCAGTGACTGGTGAAGAGAGACAGCTTTAATATAAATAAAAGGGAGAATTACAGCCAGTACATGTAGAGAGAGAGAAGAAAAAAATCATACTTTATTATTTTCAAAACATCTTTCTGTAATGTATAGTGCTCCATGAGAATACTATGTTCAACAACAACTTAAAAATTATAATGTACATCATAAATGTCCTCTGGAGAACACGAGAAATTGAAGGTAAAATATATAGATATGTCAATAAAAATGCACACGTTTAGCAATCAAGCATGTTTTAGGTTTATCGATATTACGCAACTTAAAATTATGATAATCATCGTGACACTAAAACTGATACTGTGAAGAAACAAATCTCCCTAATTTAAATAGGTAAATTTTGCAAAGTGATTATACACATGGCTGACTAATCATGGAAATGAAATGTGTTCCTATTCCCAACAGCATTTGTCTATTAATTTCTTTTGTCTGCTGCAACATTCTGTCAAAAGGGTCAGTTCATTCTCATGATAACTATACATCTGCCTTTCCTCCAAATTAAATTATCTAACACAATGGAGACAAAAAAGTTTATACAATGATTAGGCCACTTCACTGGCAAACAAGAAGTAGGCCTGAACTTTAAAGCAAAAAAACCAACAAACAAACAAAAAGAAACAAAAAAAGTGGACAATTTGGTTTGATATCTGTTATCATCACCTACCTACCTAACTAAACAAACAAGCCATTTGTGTTTTTTTGTGATCTATAGTTCATGAGAACTAAACATTTGCCTACAGAGTCAACAAATACTTGTTATGAAACAACAAGCATGGTCTGGTTAAAACCAGTTGAATATACACAATTTGTCACTTCTTTTGGCAGTTTAAACTTCCCCATTCATAGCAAATCACTAGGTAATACTGCCAGTTTGGCTATTATACAGAGCAAGCAGCAAACTCCCTGTCTCATCATTTGTAAACATTTTTGCAACAGGACTCATCCACAAGTCTCTGTTATAAGGAAGAGCACAATGGTCTGATGTTGATCCCCAGCATAAATGCCAGCTATCTAAAGGCAGATTTGGTAATGTTAACAACAAAGAAAAGCTAACAAACTTCCTTTATCTGTTTCAGCTAGCAGAAAGGCTAAGTGTTTGATTCACCTTGAGTGAAAGAAATAAAAATCGGAAAGAATAAGTTCAGCAATACAGATGATAGCAAAAAACTGATAAACTTTGCTATGTGAAAGGAAAGTTTATTGACCATGGTATGGAAATAGAAAGCTCTCTGATAAGGTAAAATAACAAAAAAGAAAAAAGATTTAAATTCATTCTGAATTGTTAACTGACTGAAAGCTATAAATCCCTACCATTATACTTATATTAATTTGAACCTCTCAAAAACTTCATCTATCCATGATTTACATATTAAATGATCATTGCTATGAAAGTGGCTGCAATGTGTGTTTGTGTGTGTGTGTGTGAGAGAGAGAGAGAGATATTCCCTGGTTACCAGGATTAGGTAAACTACTGTCTCAGCCAAGGCCACTAACTAAGTCCATTCACTATTGCTTCCTCCTGTGTTGTTTATGCATGTTGTGCATCAAATAATCTACTTATTGGAAAATGTAACCACTATTTACCAAAACCCTGCCATTATTACCAAATGCACACAATAAAGCTGTTCCAGTCTCCAAAATTTATAGCAATCATTAATAATTGCTCTCAGCTGATGCACTTGCTTAGACAAGTGTACTGGATAGGCTGTTCACTAGTTACAGGTATAAAGATCAACATCTTGTCAGGTGTAACAATTGAAAGTCCATAGCCTTCACACAAGAGGCAAACTTTCACCAATTCATAGAAGATCTGAAAGAATCATGGCAAGGTCTTTGACCCAGTACATTTGCAACCATTTGTCAAGCATGATAGATTTATAGTAATGGTACATCTCCACAAATGAAAGGGTGATAAAACATCCATTAATGAATGAGTGGATCTATGTTCCATCCCTTCCAGCCTGTATTTGATTAAGGAGTTCTGTGTAACCAACAATCTCCTGCAAGATGCAATTTATAGTTTGGAAGATCAAAAATGAGCTGCAGTTGCTTGCATATACCCCTGTAACTGCATCCTGATAGACAACTATGGGGCAAAAACCAAGAACAATTCTCAAAGCAGCAATTAAGGAATTACCTGCAAACTTTGTGGGAAAACATAGACCAGATCACCATTGATAACGTTATTGATTCCATGACTGGATATCCACAACCTCTAAACAATGCAAGAGGTGCTCTTTCCAAATACAAAAATGACCATACTCATATTATTTATACATTACAAAAAAACAGTACATGAGCAAAATCTATGATATTCAATTTAATTTATTACGGCAGGGGATCCATAGATTATAGTTGAACTGCTGTTCATTAAACTCCAGTTAAGAATGCCATTACAAAAAGTTTACAATCTACAAAAAAAATTTTTTTAAATTTCAAAATCAAAACTGTCCATTAAGAAATATTACAAATAGAATACCAAAAAAGTCTTAAAAGATTTTCCATAACTAAAGGTTTTTGGTGTAAATATACTATATTGTTTTAAGTGTAGAAGTCTAAACTATTTATCATTTACTGTTATAGCTATTTGAATGACAATGACAAATGATGGCAACATCATTTTGCAACTCTGCAGATTTCCATTAACCCTTTAATTTAAATCTACATCAAGACAATAAAGATAAAAATATAAAACATTAATGCAGAGCATTAAAATCTGATATCATAGTTTCCTTAAAAGAGAAAATAATTTAATTCCTTCCTGGCAAATGGAAAAATAAAAAAGTTAAAAATTTTGTCAGGCACATTTGTTTAAACAATTTCCAATTATTTTTTTTTCAAATTAAAAAAAAAAAAAGAAAATGGGCATTATTGAAATCATAAAGAAAATGTAAAGAGGAATTTGGTCAAGACAGGTTCCTTTAATCTGCCTGCATGTTTAAGCATTTATTTAGCTTTCAAAACTTTTCTTCCTTCTTCATTGTGAAGCCTTCCCTTTGCATTGGTTTGTTGTTTCATCTTATTGAACCACTCCAGTCCAACAAGATGTAGTGAGTCTTTAAAAGATATAAAGACCAACTCTGTTCTCTTGATTACTGGATGGGCAACAATTATGAATCGCTCAGGCTTCCTATAGCTCTCTTTGAACACAGTTTCTCTTTTTTTGAAAATTCTGATATTATGCTATAATCATTCTTTTATTTTACTTTTTCAAGTAAATTGGTAGGTGGGGAGGATTAATCAGCATTTTGGGAAAAAATGTCTCCTGTTTCCATCTTCGAGCTAGTCCTAGTAAGCACAGTTTTGGTTTCACAGGATTAATTTTATTTAATACTGACCATTAATAAAGATGGTCCACAACACCCAAGCAGCAATCAAAAATATTAAAAAAAAAAATGTAATTGTGTGATGTTGCATTTCAAATTCAACAAACTCTCGGTTGCAAATTTAATGTTTTATCCTTTTTTTTTACCTCTGCTAAAACTTCAGCAAAGATAATCTCTCAGGTAGTGAAAAAAGCCAAAAATTTATATAGCACAGCAAAAAGAATATAAATATCTGGAGATCTGCTTTCATTGTCAAAGCTTTTAATATAATTTCTTGTTTGCCCTTTCAGAACATACATTTGTGCACAGGATGACTATTAAGCTTTCATATATCACATCAATTTTCACTTTTACCACATGGGGTGCTGCAGCCTAAAAGCACTAGCTTGTGTGTGTTGTACTGACTATATGTTTAATCAACATACCCACAATGCAGAATATGTTGGCTCAGAACAGTGATATGGACTCGTAATCACAAAGTAGTTTTCTGTAGATACTGCATTATTAAACTAAAATAGATCAAGAGTCTTCATGTGTTATATAAAAACAATTAAACAAATGGTTTTTAACTCATAAAAACTAATAATTTTCGATGGTTAAATGTTGACAGCTAGAAAAAATATGAATCTTGAACAGAAAACAACGTAACTAATACTACCATCAACCAAGACAGCTGCAACAAGCAGAGATAGAAATAATGCTGAAATGACTTCTTTAAAGAGTCTGGTGAAAAAAGTGCATTTTAAGACATTGTTTCAGTGGCATCATATGGCATTTATGGATATGCAAGTAACCAAAATAGTATTATATTATTTAGTAAACCTAGAGGGTTACCAACTATGTATCTATAATTAACTAACAACTTTAGATGTACATAAAGTAAATACATTTCTAACATTGGATTAAAAAACAAAGTAGTTTTAATTTAAATGAATCACTAATCAAACAATGATTAATCGTTGTTAAAGTATGGACTTAAGTAGGGGCAGGAAGAAAGGAGAAAAAAAATTGATTTTACTCAATAGAGGTAGCCAAGAATGTGCAATAATTAATAATAAAATATCTCTATACAGTAATATATTACTATCTCTAGCATTAAAATCTCAACAGAAACAGCAAGGACAAATATATCAATGTAATTTGACACAAGAGATTTATTTCAACAAATTCTTTAGTCTCGAAATTCCTTGAGACAAGATTATTACTATTTTTAATTTAAATAGTCATATCAATGAACAAAAAAGATGCCAAAGCTATAAATTAAAGTACAATAAAATTAAACAATCTACTAGATTTAGTTTTATAACAATTACTTTAGAAAATGTGCAGTACCATAGAGGAAACAAGTCAGTGCTATTATATCTGCCTAACCCTAATTAAAAAGTATTCAAAATTTATTTGTTAACCGTGACAGTCTTTTTTGTTCATTAGCATGACTGTTTAATGAATAATAATAATTTTTTTTTGTCCTATGGAATTTAAAGATTTGTGAGCATAACAACTAAATTTTACTCAAAGTGAAAAAACTTTATGGAAAAACTGCATATCACTTTGTACTTCAACTAGAAATATTTTAATGCAAAGATATATACATATATATAAAACTGCCTATTAGAGAAAAACGTTTTACCCTCTACTGACCACACAAAAATGTAAAAGCAGCCTCAACATTTTCTTAAAATGCTGGGAACATACCATTGTAAATGTTTTGTGTGCGCGCATGTGCGTGTATGCATGCTATGAATCACCTTTCATTAACATTTGGTCAATTTCAAATTAAATTCTGTGGCCAATTTATTATTTTTTCTGTATGCCCCATAAATTAGCACACTCAGCTATTTTATTTCTTATTTGATCTGCCTATTACCATATATGCAAGCATAGGAAGTTTTCTCATTTTTCATTCTATTGATTTTAAAGTTCATATCACATAAGTAATGCAACTGGAACCAATATTATGCTGAACTAGTCCCTAGTCCACTAAGGATCAGCAGGTTAAAAACCAAGAGCTGTCTGTCCATTTTTGTACATTCTGAGATAACAGCACCTTAATGTTAAACAGTTTAACCTTTATTGAATGTAGTTTTGTAATTCAGTGTGCATGCACATTACATGGAAGATTTGGACTACAACATTCATTGCACACATTCATAATGGACTATTTATTTCAGCCTTTAATATTAAAATGTAGAAGGTGCACATAATGTCTCTTGATTCTTAATCACTGTGGATTTTTTCTACATACTTTTAGACAACTTTTAAATTAAGCTTATAGACAAAAAATATTTATTTCCAGTATTTCCTATAAACATATTTAGTATTTTTTGTATAATTTTATCCCTTCTTTAAGACCTCATCAGCTAACTAATTGTTTGCAGGTTTTAAGTATAAAGTTGGGTATTTCACAAATAGATAAAATTGACAAAATTTTTGCCCTAAGAAAATAAATATACAGAGTGCATCCACCATATCAGCTCTTTAAAATATGAAGAAAAAAAAAGACATCTGGAAAATTTACAAATAAAAATCAACTCTCTTATCTCAACTTCCATTCCTTGCTAGATGTTTTGCTCATTAGACAACATAAAAACAGAAATACTGGAAAGAGACCGTGCTAAGTAAGAAGAGAGAGAGATGGAAAAAAAAGTAAAAATAATAAACATGTGCACACAGGCACACAGTATGTGTGGAGAGCCATATCACATTAAAAATCTAAAAATGATTGTTTTCCCCAACATAATTGTTAATAAAAAGAATCGAACCATCCATGAGGCAAGAGTTATCACCTATAAACTTTCAACAATCACTTTAATAACAATGCCCTAATTTACAAAAGTGTTCTCCCATTAGTTATCAGTAGATTTATATCTCATAAACGTAAACAGGTGGCAGTCCTTTTATCATCCCTTTCCTTCCCACCACTAATGAAATGATGCAGTCACGTTTACAGCCCTATTTTTGTACATATTTTATTTTTTCTTAATTATTAGCACTTAAGCACAATCTGTCATTATAAAGTAGTCAAGTACACAAATCACACAACTCTATCATCATAGGTTTGCTTTAAATCAATGGTTGTAGTTTCCATGACTACATACAATACAAAGCCATAATAATAATCACATCACTATTAAAAAGCCTTTATATTTTTAACACAAGGTATATTTAGTTAACAAATACATAAAAATCAGAATGTAAGATTTAAAAAAGACAAAATAGAAGTGTTACGACAAAGCTTGTCATCACAGCTTAGACTGATTTTGGCCCTGATGATGTAATGTTAAATCCAAAAAGAAACCCTTGATTTTTAATGTCAAGGTTTAAGATATTTCTTAATATATTACAATGCTGAGATAAAGGAACTGAAACAAGTACGAAAAGCTTCATAGTTATGATTTCCAGATCAACTCTCACAAATCCATCCTTTCTAAAAAAAAAAAAAATGAAAAGTCAAATTGAGCAATCTAACTTTACATATAAAAACAACCATAAATAATAAAATAAAACAACCATCATATTTAAATTTAAATTAAGTCTATGACTTACCTATAAGGATTCAAGGAAGCATTTGCAGGCAGACAAAAACAACAACAACAACAAAAACTTTTGGACTTGGACATTATTTAGCACATTTACTCCAAGAAGTTAAAAAACAAAACAAAATAAAATTACCATTGCAATACATTAATAAAAGTTTTTAAAAATCTACTTTTAAGTAGCAGGAATATTTAAAACCAATACAAATTCAGAAGTATGTTTTTTGTTGTTTTGTTAACTAGTATGCATCTAAATAAACTATAAATATTGACAGAAGGTACAAATGGATCTGACTACCTGACATTTATGAAACAGCTGCAAGTGACCATCTCTTTACTTAACTATAGTCCACATACCTGTTACTCAGGCATGCATGCCTGGAACATGTGAGTGACCTGTTAACATGGGGGATATGTATCCAAGCCAATCAGCCAGCCAGCCCAGCCACTCCAACTGAGAATATCTATCAATCTAGCATGTATCTCATGGTTGGAATGTTTTATCTTGGCTTCCCAGCATTCCAGTAATCCTCCTCAATATAATAATGACCAATGTTCTCTTAGATAGCATGTCCCACCATTAGCTGTGAGCCACAAAACCTTCCTGACACCAGTGTGAATGACCTCTTTCCCTTTAAAAGGTCATTAAACAGCAGGATCTAACAGGAAGACACAAACTACATTGTATACATACCTATAGGCACATACATACCATGAGGGAAATTTTTTTGCCCACAAAAACAAACATGCAAATGATATGGTATTCTTTTCAATATAGTTATTAATCAGTGTTAAATTTAAAATCTCAGAGGTGACTGCCTTAATTTTTTTTACAAGTACTCACTTAAAAAAAAAATTACTTGCTGCTACCCGCAGCTTGCTTCAAAACTGCTAAATATAAAATCATTTGCCAGAAATTATTTCAAATCCCCACAATTCACTTACAAAGAGGCTGAACTTTATAGAATTTGTAATACTATTTCATGTATTCATATATTGGAGACTAAATTTTAATAAGGAAAACTTTTGCAATTTTCATTTAAAAAGAAAAGCTGTTTTTAATCAGATAGCATATCATCTGGTTAAATTAGACTTGTTTTTATTAAGAGAAACTTGAAATTTCCATTAAGACACTGGAACAAGAAATGTTGCTTTGTTACTGGTTACACAATACCACTGTTTACTCAATTAATAAATGATTATCCACCTAGATAAGTGCTAGTGACCATATAATACTATTATAGCAAAATTACAGAATTTTGTTACATTTCTCATGAAATCCTATTACATACATTATCAACAACTATCAGTCACAATCTAAATCCACATCTGGAAGTTTTTACACTTACTGAATAATTTCCCTTGCACAGTAAAATGTCCAGAAATTCAAAATTATAAATTAAAAATTTTGCAAATTCGATTTGTTAAAGGTAGGGAGAGAGAAATTTGCATAAATTACTATGCAAAAAGGACATTTTAATCAATCAAATTAGTCTAAAACATCTAATACATTTTGATGCCAGATTTTACAGAAAAAAAGAATCAAGCATCACAGGAAGATCCATTCAGATTTTTATCAGTTAAACCCCTTAAGGAACATATACTTTAAAAAAAAACCAACCCATTAAAATACATATACACATAGACATATAGACAAAAAACACTTTATTCACACTATCAATCCAAAGAATCTGATTCCAGGTAGTATCTGATATACATTGCTGGCTTCCCTAGAGATGAGAGAATTCACAGAGCTCCCCCTTTAAAGTAACAAGCTAAAGATGCTGTGAAACTGTCCCAGAGGACTTTAGTTATTATTGAATGAGAAACTATGGGAATCAAGATTACACAGCTAATCAGCAATAGTAGGGGAAAAAACACATTGGTTCATATTTGTAGGAGTATCAGTCACAATAATCTAAAATGCTCTCAACACCATGCAGCAGCACTTGTCCAATAAACAATTATGCTAAAAACAGGATTTAGTAGAAAAGTAAAAATTCATTGTTGTTCAAAATGCTCAAATATTTCATGTTATAGAATAAACTTAAAACAAATTCTCTCCCTCTCTCTTCAGGTAAAAAAGAAATAGTGAAAATTTGATTTCAAAATTTCAAATATACAGTAAACACAAAAAAGTCCTTTTTTAATGTTCGGACAGTTGCATATTTACATGTTCTTAGATGGTCTATACACATACACACATACAGTATTGGAAATAATTATGAAAATGAGAAAAAACAATCTATAAAATGCAAAAAATACATTATAGAATCCCATCTCATGTGTAAAAATGAAATGCTTCATAGTACATTGTGATTGGTTATAGACTATAAAAGTATAAGCAATGATATCATTGTAGTGTGGTGAATGTGTATTCAATACTATAGCTCATGGAAAAGAATCACATGGCAAGCATATACAAATCAAAGTCTTAGTTAGTAAAGGCTATTTCATGTGGCGGATTGAAGCCAGATTTCCATGTTTCAGAAAAAGCTACTTGCAAGATTCTGAGTACACCAAACTGGTAAGGTTGACAACAGATCAACCTAGGAGAAAAAAGCCCAAACTCTCCAAAAGTGATGTGAAGAAACTGGTAACTCAGCATATGTTCTCTACACAATAGAAAACAAACCAGTAAAGATCTTGTAAATGACCTATCTACAAGAACAGTTAAGATACACGTTAGCATGTAATGGTTTCATTGGATATGTATCTGCCCAAAAGCCTCTGCTGGAGAAAGGCAACCAAATGGCAAGAATGAAACAGGCAACAGGAATGAAACAGTTGGATGACCAAACCTGGAAAGTGCTCTTTACAGAAGAGTCAAAATTTGAAGTGTTTGGCAATAATCAATGGTAGTTTATTTGAAGACAGACCAGGAAGCAGTGTACAACAGCTACAGTGAAGCATGTGGGTAGATAAATACAAATGTGAGACTGAATATCAGCTAAAGATGTTGAAAGTTTGCATAAAATCAAAAGTGTACCAAATGAAAACAGACACAGGCATGTTCTCATCCTTGTGTGATCCCATGAGGAAGATAACTTATTGGGCAAAGATTCATTTTCCAACATGACAATGATCCCAAACAGCCAATGTGATAAAAAACTATTTGGAATGTAAAGAAGCTGATCAAACATTCACAAAGATGCCTTGGCTTGCACAAAGCTCTGATATTAAGAACAGTGAAGCTAATGGGTTATATAGCTACTGAGAAAGTCAAACAGCAGCCAAACACTTTGAATGAATTGTGGAAACTGCTATAGGGAAACAATATTCCATATTCCTACATTGATAACCTTTAATGGAGTATGAAGACACGATTCCATGCTGCATATAAAGCAAAGGGCTTGCATACCAAATTCTAATGAACTATATAATGTATTCATTTTGTTTTGTGTATATTTTCTGTAATAATGCATTATTTATGTATTATATATATCTCTCTCAGTTGCAATTACTCATTATTTGTGCTTGTCCTGTGTATGTTTCCAAATTTTTTTCCAATACTGTACATATGTACAGATATTGTATTATAGAATTCATTAGTTTCTTTAATTGCTAGCTGTATATAGTGAAAAATATTTTTTAAAGTTGTATATCCTCTATGACATACATTTGTATATATTCATATACTACATAATACAGAACAAAATTTTATACTAAATATACACAAAAGGTGGTCAAAACATCGCTAGCTTTACTATTTGATAGCAGTGGTTTCGAATAAAATCAAAGTATGCATCTATATCAATAAAATGGGAGAAACTTTCCAAAAGAGTAAAGTGATTAAGCATTATATTAATATTTCACCGAGAACAAATGAGTAAGCAATGTATTGACAAATAAAGAGGGGGAGACGACAATATCTTGAGTGCACTGATTGTTTATGTAAGGAGACAGGGAATGAGTCAAACAGATAATTATATTTTTGGTTAAGTCCCAAGGCACTGTATTAACACACACACTGTTAGACTAAGTATCTCTGTAAGTAGGAGGACCACAGTTACTGCATGTGAAGAGTCTAGCAAACAATTCTATAAGCCATATTTTATTACTTCTAAGCAATAATACCAAGTTGTCCACTTAACTGATCTCTTCTTTGCTATGTCAACATGTTTATTTTCTAATGGGCATTTTGTGAAACCACTTGAAAGCATATATATATATATATATATATACATATATATATCAAAGGTGAAAAGTAAAGTTCAAAGTTGAAGGAATATATTTAACATTTAACACAACAAATATATTTATTAATTCCTTTTGTCATTTTCTGTCTGTCTGTCTTCAGTGTAGCAACAGAAGTGCCATCAATTTAACTGACAGATTATGTTGTTGTTTTTTTTCTAAATGTAATGGCAGCAATGCTGGAAAGGGGATGAGAAAAGATGCAGAATGCAGATGTGCCAAGAAAAATAGTCTGTGAAATTTTTCAGAGTATGAGTCAAGCAGATAAAGACCCATCTGCCAATAATATCAAAATGCCATGTAAAATTAACAAGGTTTTTGTGATGAATGGGAAGGGGGAAGACATCTGTGCTCCTCTATCTGCTGTTCTAAAACTCTTTTAAGTTGATGGTTGGTGGTCATGTGTCTTTTCTTTTATATACCACAATTCATTTCCATGCAAGCAGCATACATGCTAAGTTACATTACATGACTTTATACACCATCTCTAATGTTCATGTGCCAAGTAGCTCTTTTACAAACTCCATAATTACAATGTTCATTTGCAAACCCATTCTTCAAGCGCAAGAGGTAATCTATCTACAGATCTGACCATGACAAGGTGGGGGACAAATTCATACAATTTTAACTTTTTCCCTCACAAAGAAAACAGCTCTTAATTTTAAAATTGGGCTATCTAATCTCTTTGCTGCTGCAAATTTATGAAAAATAAAAAGTTTAAAAGAAAAGAATGAAAAAAATAACATTGAAAAATTCAAACATATCTTGCCAGACAATGCAAAAAGAAGAAAATTCAAGTGGTTGAGCACTTACAAAGAATATTGCATTGTGCCTTAATACTCCATTTAAAATTGTAGATATTGTTATCAGGTCATTACAAAAGTTTTGTCGGTTTTTATATTATGTTAATTTGAGGTTCATTTTTTGCAAGCTTGTGAAGGTTTATGTAGATAAGTTATATATTGTTTTGTAACCTGTGCTCTGGCATACATTCTGACTAACCTACCTTTTTAAAATCATAAAATGGATATTTGTTTCAAGGTTCAAAGTGAAACATGGATAGAAAGGTTTTCATGCCATTTTGTTTCATGAGTTCAAACTAGACCTCAAAGTGAGTTAGACAACTCGTGACATTAAGCAAGCATGGGGCAAGGACACAGCAAACGAGCACACAGTACAATGATAGTTTGCAAAGTTTCAATCAGGAGATGGGAGCATTGAAGATAAGGAATGTAGCGGACGTCCTTCTAGCTGTGATGACAATCATCTGAAAGCCTCAGTTGAAGCCGATTCAAGACAAAGCGAGAAATTTCTGGAGAGCTTGATAAAAGCACTGCAACTGCTTCCTGGCATCCTGACACAACCAGCAAGGTGAAAAGGCTTGACAAGTGGGTGCCTCACAAGTTGAATGAACAACAAAATCATCTGGTGGACTGCAACTGGTGTCATCTGCTATAACTTCTTGCAACCTGGCATAACCATCACAGCTGAAAGGTACTGTTGTGAATTAAATGTTGAAACTCTTTCAATGACAGCAGGAATTAGTGAATTGAAAAGGCCTTATCCTGCTCCATGATAATGCTTGTCCTCATGTTGCAAAAGTGACTCTTCAGAAACTGAAGCAGCCCGGTGGGGCAGGTGGTAGCGGGTTAGCTCCGTAAGGGGACCGTTGCTCCTGTACCGGGTTCGATCCCAGGCTGGGGTCGGAGGAGAGTTGTCGCTGATGATCGCCATAGCGTGAAACAGCTGTACGACATCTCCTTGGTGTCCGACGTGAGAGAGACCTCCCGGGTCCTTGGGGCCCACGGTGTCGGGGGACCGGGCCGTTTGTTGGCTCGACGAACATCTCTCAGTAACGAGGAGGACTCGACAGAGAGCGGGCCACTTGTCTTTACGGGATGCAATGCCATTGAAAGAACCTCGTTCGGAAGTCCAACTCGCTCAACAACAACAACAACAACAATCAGAAACTGAACACGATGGGGTACGAAGTTCTCCCTCACCAAGTCTATTCAGCAGACCTTTCTCTCACAGACTACCACTTTTTCAAACACCTCGACAGCTTCCTCCATATGAAATCCCTCTACAACCAAGCAGCAATTGAAACTACCTTCCAACAGTTTATTGGCTCTAGAAATCCAGATTTTTTCAAAATGGTATAAATGCACTTGTAACTCATTGGCAGAAGTGTATTGATTGTAATGGAAATTACTTTGATTAATAAACTTCACATTCAGCAATGATATTAAGTCTCACTGTTGCAGTAAAAATACCGACAAAACTTTTGTAACAACCTAATACTTTCTTATTATTATTATTATTTGAAGATCAGGCTAGGATAACTGATTCCTTTACCAACTAAACAGCTATGTATTAGCTCTCTATTATTAACTTTAATCAGGAGATGATAGCTCTTAGAATGAGGGGGAAACTCAATGATTTTTTTCACACATTACCCCAGACACAAATCATGTTACTATGCTCTTAGTCTTCTCCATTTTTTCTAAAGTTCTTATTTTTTTAGTTTAAAAAGATTGAAGCTAATAATTATCACAGAAGCATTTAAATGTTATCTGATTTTATTTATTTATTTTTTTCAGTAATGAAATAGAACATAAATGGTCTTGGCTTACAATTAATTCTTTCTCAACAAAAATGTCAGAACAGGGTGGAAAGTTAAACTAAAGGTATCAGTAAATTTCAATTAGTTTTCATGACTGTATATAAAATGTTTTTTTTAAACAAACTAATTGTTTTAAATAAAAATTTATGTTTTAACATTACTAGCCCCCCCCCCAACCTGCTTACTCTACTCTCCCCAGATCTTTTGTAAGGATCACACTGTCATCAGTAGTCAGAAGAGTGACTTGCCTAATGGCCAAATTAGTCATGGTGCACATCTTCTGATCAATCACTTGCTTTGTTTGTGTTTCTTCTCAAGAGGAATATATGATGTCCAATTCCAAAATTCCAATATCCCTAGATACAAGTCAAACAAGCAACACACCTCAACAATGCAAGACCACTGGAAGTGGATGAAGACCCTGTGCATGGGGCTTGTTTAATCTGGTTCTGGCATTTGACAAAGAAATAGTAACTGAAAATAGCTGGTGATCTCCCATCAGTTAAATAATATATGCACAGGTGGCAACACTTGACAGGGTTTCTTGATTCTTTATACAAACATTTTGACACTGAAGAGAACCCTCCCTACAACTTTTTTCCAAGTCCATGTGGTTATCATTAGAGGAATCGGTATAAATAAACTTATTGGAAACATTTTCCCTTTCAAGAGCTGAAAAAGTATGCTGATCTCAGAAATAAGGATGGGCATTTTTTGCTCAAGCAATTCCAAAGAGATTTTCTACTGGCAAGAGTTTCAGATTACTTTTCTAAATAAAAAATACTTTCTTCTGAAACAGCATGTTTTTGTTTTTAGACACATTTTACCAAAAAAAAAAAAAAAAAAAAAACACTTTCCTCTCTTTCCGCCCACCATTCTATAGAAAAGAGAAAACTTAGAGAACTTAAAGACTCTGTGGTGCTGACTGAGTACTTGAGAACTACTTTCTTTGATGGTTTTACCTATATTTCTAATATTATTCAGAAAATGAAGGCCCACTATTCAAACAGCTTATAGCATTTATGTTGGTAAACCTACTTTACAGGTATCTCCCCTTACATTCAAAGTTAGTAAATAAGATTAAAACCTTGAACCCCCCCCAAAATTATATACCCCTCTTGGTCTTGGTATGATCTATTACACTGGAGAAGACTCAGTTAAACTTTTAATCTTTTTCTCAATTACTGAAATACCCTGACTGCTTAAACTGAATATATATTTCTTAAAATATTATTGCTTCAAGTAGCAGCAATGCAATAGGGTGTGCTGATTTACTGCAAACTACTGGGTTGGCTCAACCTAGGCCGATACATCCTCATTAAGATTTTTCATTTGAAATTAGGTTGCATAAGAAAGAATAATAAAAGAAAACGAGAGAAGCAAACATGAGTCAAACATAATTAAAAATTTGTCTGTGTCTGTTTTTCTTAATTGCACTGCAAAGATTAAAAACCCAATTTCCCAATCTACCCAATCATCTTCACTACTAATCTGAAATCTTTCCACCTGACTTTTTGTTGTTGTTGTTGTTGTTCGTTATACACACAATCAGAAGCAAAAGATTAGCATTTATAATATATAACTGAAGTAAAAATTGTAACTTCATAAGAGACTTGTTATTTTAATTCTATCTTTACTTAAAAATGTTCAAAAACCCTCATTAAAACCCCAGAAAGGGGTTCTTAAGTTTCTTGTACCATGACACACTAATTTTAACTAAAATTTATTGATCTATACAATAATTATGAACCAAAGAACTATATATGGTAACGGTAGCACAAACAGATGGACTGGTCACATTATGCTAAGAGCATATTTAGATGTGGAGAAAAATTTATCTTCTGAAAAAAAAGTAGGAGAAAAAAAACTTCCATAATGCTTACACATTTACAGTATATAATTTGTTTGTATGTACATTTACACATATGAACACTATACATTATGGAAAATGTTCTTTCTGGGGTGGTGGGTAGTGAGTAGTTACCAATGTCAAAATCTGAAATGCTCAATAATTATAAAAAATGTCCTCAAGAAGATTTCTTGGCCAGTGTCCCTAATGACTAAACAGCATAGCTTATGACAGACTTCAGTATTAAAATTTTCATTAGCAGAATAAAACCATGATTTTTTATGACAATATGAGAGAGAAATGATAATAATAATAATAATAATAATAAAACTGATAAAATAGATGGATCCTGTAAACAAACAGAAATCAAAGGAAAGGTTCTTTTTGTGAGTGGGTTGGAGTGAGAAGTCATTATCAGGGAAGTAATCCTCTAGGCACCATTATAAAAAAATTGGCAGCATTTTTTGTAATTTACAACCTACACTTCCCCTTCAGGCATCTTCATCCACAACTAACCACTACTGCACAGACTTTCTAATAATTGATTTCAACCATTTCTGTATCAACCTCCATTCATCCAGCCAGCTTTCCTGTGGCATAAGCCTTCAGCCCAGGTTATCTGTTTACCAAAGCTAAAGTCTGGCTGGTAGGCTATTAATGGCTGGAAATTCACAGCTTGCTGTACTGGTGGTATCTCTACCACCTTCCACCCCTCAGACTTGGCAAGCTGGTCTATGTATGCTGGCACCCGACTAACTTAGTGGAAGAGCAATAGTCTACTTTCTCTGTTCTAACCTTCCCTCTTCTTGAAAACTTAGAACACTGCAGCAAGAAAACTACATTCTACTAAGGTATTCCTAAATTGTAGCCTGATATTTCTAAAGTTAAAAATATGTTAAAAAACAAAAACCGTCAAAACAATGCTTCAAATAAGACAAACTAGAGAAAAGAAATTTCTGCAGCTTCTCCTCCATTGGCTGCATAAAAAGCAGTGAAACCAAAATCACTTAAATGCACTTGCAAAGTTAAAAATCATGCAGATAAGGTTCATAGTATTGAGATTTTATTCAATATGTAAGCACCCCCACTCCAATAAAAAGTATATATATAAAAAAAAAAAATACTGTGTACTATAGCCCACAGCAGCAGTTGCATCAAAATCATTGTCAGAGCATTACATCTAAAACCCAGATAAAAACTCTTATCAGCATGGGGAACTCCAAAATTCTATTGTCCCTCAACTGTTGTAGAGATGTTTGGGGAATTCCTCGCCACTCTCTCTGAAGGAAAGCCACAGCATACTTTATCTGTCTCACTTAATGCATGTGTGAAGATGACACAAAAGGAACATTTCTGTGATTCTCAAAATAGCGCAGAATTTATGTGCAACAGTAGAATCTTACCTCGACTAACAAACCAAGTCACCTTTACAGCTCAGCAGGCCAGGAAAAACAGCAAAAACAAACTGTCACTGCAATATACAAAGACATGAACATTTTGAGTTTTGCATTAGGCAGATACAGAAAAAGAGAGACATTAATGGTAATCCTGTTAAAAACTTGTTTCCAGAAACCACCCTAATTATGTTGAATGCCAACCCTAACTATTCCTTGATTAAAGTGATCGAGTAGTATGTGCAAATTTAAACTTTAATAATTTATGTACTTATCAGAGAAGCAGTAAACAGCAAAGTATAAATATTAAAATTGTTTTAAATGATCATTCAGGTAACATCTAAAATCTAAAACTATCTGAAAAAGGTGCCATTAGAAGAAAAAGTAAACTGTTTTATGGCTAAACTCCACAGCAACTGTGAGAAGAAAGTTCACTGTTCATCACCAAAAAGATGCACCACACAGGAAATCAATTAGCCACTGAATGAAAAAAAATGTGAAAGAAATGAATGGGGCAGTGATAGATAGACCTTGATCCAGGAGATATAATATCAGTAACAAGACAGAGGCCATTGCTCAAGAAGCATCTAATAGAATTCCAAAGAAATCACTGCAATGTGCATCCATTGGGCGAAACCCCACAATTAAACGTACACAAATTCTCAAAATGAATTTGCATGAACATGCTTACATTATTCAAGTGGTTCAAATATTACTGGAAGATGACTAGCATGCAAAGTTAGATTTCTGTGAACAGTTCCAAAAATTAAAAAAAATCATGAATTCTCCCGGGTTACTGGATGTCTACTGTTTGTTTTTATGATGTGTACATCAAAAGTCATTAAAGTTTACATTTACACACAGACTTTGTAGGCACCTTGAATAAAACAAATAAGAATATTTAAAGAAGGAAAAATAGAGAAATTAAACTTCTCCAGCTTCTTCTTTTGTTGCATTATTTAGAAATATAACAATACAACAAGAAATTGGTCAATTAAATGTACTTGCAGAGTTGAGAGCTATGTAGAATTGCCCAGTTACTAATTACACTGATAAAAACTAACATTAAGATATTTTAATTCAGAATAATAAAAAATATAAATGTATATTACTCATATGAAAGAATGTGGAAAAATTGACTAACCTTTCTGGTATCATTCACTCAGAACAATTACAAAAAAATATTTAAAAAATGGACAAAACCAATAAACTTGTACAAAACTTTCCTTTTTTAAATGAAATTTGTTGTTTTAATTATCATCAATTTTTGTATATTGGCACAAGTTCATTTATTGTAAACACCACTTGGTTTTAACCCTTCACTAAAAAAAAAAAGCCTGTTGTATTGTACTTGGACATGCAGAGTTTTTGAAAGATATATTTGCTGAGATTTCTCCCCTGTGATAAATAAATTATTATTTGACAATAGTAATGAAAAAAGTGGGAAGCATCTGCATCCACCCTTCAAATCAATATTATTCAACAAAGTTTAAGCCATAGGGATGATGACAGGTGCTTTCCTATAATATTAACACTTTGTAATGGTAAACTTGTATGGCTTAACCCCATGGTTTTTGCATCATGAGTGCATTGATTAAATATGCAGTCAGTTCAAGACAAATACTAATTAATGTCTCCAGGCTAAGGTGAAAAATAGTAGTAAGGTAGAAACTGCCATGGTATAGAGGTGGTTTAAAGTTTAACACCTTTTAAAAGAGTTTCTTTTTTTCGAACAACAAATAAATAGAGAGTTCCCAACACTGTTCACCGAGTGTGTTTTCTATCTCTCACACACATAAATGAAATGAAATGTAGAGCTTAAATTCATTTAGGTTAATATGGAATGCATTATTGTATAACAATAGTGAGTATGGAACTATTCCAGATAAAGCAGCAATGGTCTGTAATGCAATTAATCATCTTCAGCATCCCCAGATATTTAAGTTCCCTTACAAATTTTGTTTAGCCTATATATTTACTACTACATACTCAAATGGCAGCCATCTTTTTCTTACATTGGTAAAATGAGTAACTAAAAATACCCCTTGTGATCTTTTAAAACTCATTGTTTATATAAAACAAGACTGAATGTTACCTTTCTGTCTTTTCCAACAACTACTACCTGCACATTATCACTACAAGCATTGCAAATGGTATGCCACCATTATAGTGTTCTGCCTATGCTACTTAAAAAGTGTCATGTTATCTGCTGTGTTTGGCTAACAATTTCAAGAATAGCACATAAATTAACTATTAAACCAGCCCACTCTATCTTTCCAAGCCATAGCATCCTCTAGGCAAACTTGACTTAGAATCAATCTTGACCCATTCAGCAATGGGAAACAAGCTGCTTACTAATCACATGGAGATTGATCCTGGAAATCACAAGATAAATGTGATAGCTAATAATTCTGTGATATTTATATCTTCAGTTTCTGGCTGAACATGTTTGCTCTACTTAGGAGTATAAGTCAGAGACAGTATATCAATCTGCATTGAAAGTTAAAACCAAGAGCTTCAACTTTATAGACAAATTATTTAAGAAACTCTTGATAAAAAATTGTATTTTTGGATGCAGGATACAGACAAAAATTAGTCAAGAAAGGAAATAGATATAATCATTTTTAGTTACTGCAGGAGATAAAACTTTTACTTGTTGTAGTCTTATCTGCCATCATTCCTCTGCTATATTAGTCTTGGTTTAATTCTGCCCATTGAAGAGGCGGCAAATAAGACTACAATTTAAAACAATCCATTTTTTCCTTTAAAGAGAAAATGTTTTTCTCCACATTTGGATATAACTTTCAAAATTATTGTATTTTTTATACTCGCAAATATTTAAATAGTTAAATTTTTTAAATGTTGATATCTGTTTGCTAGCTGGTATCTAACTTAACTCACAAAATTAAGCTACTATAAACTGCTTAAAATATCAGTTAACTTCAGTATATTTTTGTGTTATCAGCCTCACTGAGACATGAGGAGAGGCAGCCATGCTGTAAAGTTAACGAATTTTCAAAATTCAAAACACACAATTTTATTTTCAGAATTCACGATTAAACTAAACACTAACAAAAATCTGTCCTGGCCATAGGTTAGGTAAATTCTACTAGGAAAATACATACCTCCCTCCAGGCCCCCTTGCTAACAAAACTGTCATATCTGTCTGCAATGAATAGGAGGACTCCTCAACAGCCCTTCCCCATCCCTTACTTTACAACCTCAAGACGTATTCCTGATTCAGACAGAATGTTTACGCTGGTGTGCTGGAAAGATGTTGAGTCATTTCTATCAAAATGGTTTTCATAGTAATCTGTTCTTGCAAAACTTACACATACGAAGCAGTATTTCCAGGTATAGTTGCCTTCTTATGCAGCAAAGAGGGCCTTATGAAGACTCAGCCTACTGATTCATAAAAATATAAATCATTATTATTATCATTGATACTTTAAAACCAAGTAGCTCAGATGCTAAAATGTGTGTTAACATGGATAGTTGCATCTCCTCAGCTGTTCAACAAAAAAATTGCAGCAGTCTCAAATTAATATCATAGCTGCTACAAGATTTCAAGGTTGATAAAATATCCTCCATTCATTCTTTTCACACTCAAAAGTTCTCCGCAATAAGCTCTTTAGATCTTTTGTTTTATAATAAAGATCTGTAAGAACAAAAAAAATGAAATCACAGAGGTACATTTGATCTGAGAATATTTGATACAAAAAGAGAAAAGAAAAGCATATGCAGTAACCAGAAGTAGTTATGCATTGTTTAGCTTTTCACAACCAATGGTAAACTATCCAGCCACACTATCATTTTCAGAGACATTCACAGTTTAGCCATTATTTATAATTTTTCAAGGTGCTCCATATAAGAAAGAAAACAGCCATATGTCACAAAGCTTCAACATTTAGCCATAGACAATATAAAACTTTACTCTTCAAACAACAGTCTCTTTGGCTGCTTGTAATGACTCGTTACAAAAAAATCTGCAGTATTTAAGAGAACATTTTTTTTGTTTTAAAGGACTTTAACTAAAAATCTTTTCTTTTTTCTTCCAAACAAAACAAGATCACAAAACACTTTTTAAAGCATTTAATTCACATTCAGCAGAACATCACCAAAGCAATATTAGTTTCTTTGATCACAAAAACATTTAAAAGGAAAAGGAAATCACATTTGTTCATGGAAAATTCCTTGTTCAAGAACCTTTAAGATTACAAGTTGCACAAATTTTGCAACATCTCACACTCTACAGGATTAAACTTTACCATAGGGATATTAATTTCCCAATTCCTTTGCTGGAGTGGTAAATCATATTGGTTTTTTTTCCCCAGACTTCTGTAAAATAGTATGAAGCATGTGGACATTGATATGTTTGGAATTATGTGAAACAATTACGCTGTTTATTTAATGGCCAAAAGAGACAGCTACATATGTGTTTCCAGATTTTATGGATTTACAAGTTCTGAATGATGTGGAGTGTGAAAAATATACAGATGCCTCCAAGTCATTATGGAGTCGAAGAGTGCATTGAAATGGTAACTAAGAAAAGAATCTGATGGACAAAAAAAAAAAAGTGACTATACTGGAAGAATGCTTGATGAAACTTGTGATATTTCAGAAGAAAAAAGTTTGCAGCATATGTGAGATACTTCAATAATCATAAAGCATGTGTCACATTACTTAGCAAAGAACATGTCACTACTGACTGTACTACTGCAAGAATCTAAACGGCTCTGATTGAGTTTCTCAGTAGGAAAGGAATTTGGTGGAAATATACAAAGTATTTAAAATTAAGACATGGTGTACATGTAGGATATTAATGGACTTAGTGTTAAACTCTACCAAAGAAATGTCGGCTTAATTCCGGTAGACTCTGTTGCAGACAGACTGAATTTAGCACCGGAAAGAGGAGTGAGTACTGTTGACAACATCACAACATGATCCAATCTATGTATTATTTCTGTTTCTACTCTTCAGTTTGGTATGAAAAACAACTTTGCTCTAAGTCACAGCAGATAGCTGAAGCAACATCTATTTGCTGGTTGTCAGTGGATGGTATTTTAAAATTATGATGTCGTTTTGGTATCACTTGATGGAAAGAAAAGCCCAAAGGTAATAGGATTGTTTAATTTAATTTCCAACAACTTGTTCCTCTTAATTATAGCTTTGTTGATTGATATTCTAAGAGTCATTGAAGTTCTACATTGCACTTTTCAGGAAGACTCTGTAAACTTATCATTTATTAGACAGTGTGTGAACTCCACTAAAGATACCTTGAATGTCATAAAACATGAATTAAACAAAGTAGATGTTGTGTTGAACAGCCTTGGTAATGTGACAGCATCAAGATAAAAGAAAACAAAGTACCAGTTAGACATTGCAGACAACCAGCCTCTGAGTGCCAGGTTCACTAACATTAAGGAGAACTATAACAATACTCAAAATGGAAATTTGGACAGGTTCCCACAGGATGTTTTGAACTACTTGAATGTTCTGATATCATTCTCAATCCAAGTAGGCATCCTGACGACCATGGGGACCTAGGCAACTATGGCATGGATCAGTACGCTACTTTATTTGAGCATTATACTGAAATGCCAGGTAGAAACAGAGAAAAAGCTCACTTTCTTCATTTCAGTTTGATAAATTTGTGACATTATTAATTACTGATTTCAGTGATCAGTACCCAGTTAAGACTACTTTTGATAATTCCAGTTTTTTTTTTTCAGTGTCCCACAATAGGAACTTCTCTGTACAGAACGTCATTGAAAATAGTATAAAACAGGTAGAATCCCATGAAGTTAAATAGTGACATTCATCCATAAAACTCAATGCTCTTGCCACTGAAAATCTTGACATTGCTTAAACCTTAATAGCTACAACATGTCATTTCCTGCAATACACACTACTGACTGGTGGTCTACTGTAAACATGTCAAATATAGAATTGTTGAAAAGATTAGGAGGGGGAATACAAAAGAAATAATGAAATGCTTTTTTTTTTTTTTGATTTCTCTTTGGTACACAACAGTAACAACAAGATTTCTAAACATTTTAGAATGAAAAAAACAATGATAGGATAAATACAAGTCAAATAACCAAAAATAAAAATTACCACTCTAAAGTCATCGGTACCTATGAAAGCTTCTGGTATTTGGGTACTGGTAAGATCTTTGTTTCAACAAGAAAGCCCAGTTTTCTGCTAGGGTAAAACCCTGAGACCAAAAATAAACAGAAAAATATTATCTATCACTGCTAATAATATTTAAGTTTTGAATAATTTTGCTTTCAAATAGGAGCTTTTTTAACACAAAAAAAAATGTTATCTACTTATATTAACTCCACCTAGGAAAGGGTTAAGTTATTTACACAAAATCTGAAACAACTTTAGTAAATCTGCTTTCTATATATAATATCTCATGCTCTCTCATGGTATGTCGGTGAAATTATGACTAGCAGACATCATAATGGGTTGCTGGGGAGTATTTGGTTGTTACCTGTCTGGAAACATCAGGTTGGAAAGAAGTGGCAAGAAAAAAGTTAATTACAGAAATAAAAAAAAACTTTTATAAATCACTGCTCTCATTCCAAGGCATAAATAGTTGTGTAGTTTCCAAGATAAACTTCACCAATGCTTATAAAACAAAATATTCCACCAATGGAAATGATTTAAAGAGAGAAAATAGTAGTGCATCTTTTCCATTTGACACTCCAATCATCTTTACAAGTAAAATAAACCAACAAACGTTTTCACACCATTAGTACATTTTTAAAAGTAAACTTTAAACGAATTAAGATTTAAAAAAACTTAAACATTTGTTAATGAAATACATTTTAAGACAAGCTATTTATGCAGTATGTATATATATAGCAAACAATTCACTCTACTACAGTTTCTAAATGAAAGCCACCATTGCTATGTTAAATAAAAATAAACTACATTTTTAAAATTCTTCATGCATGCACACAGTATGACTTCACCAACATAATATTCCTTCAACTCAAACACCTTGTTAGTTTTATCCTCTTTTTAACTGATACACACCATATAACCAACTCTGAAATTTGTATTCATAATCAGTTTGTTTTGCCGGTCTTTAGTGAATGCACAAACAGATAAAATACATGCATTTCTGTAATTCTGACTAACAAGATCATCTCTTAAAAGCCAAAGGAAGTTCCTAGTGAAAAGAAAGAAAATTTAAAAAAAAAAAAGAAGAGGGGAGGGTTGTGGCATCCCAAACAACTGTTACAATATGGAAATTTTATTGTATTGAACGGACAGACTTTGCACACTGAATTGAGAAGACAGAGTTGATTCATAACCACAAATGCAGAGCTTGCATAGGCCAATGAACACACAAGTCAGAGGCTTGTAGTAAAAAAAAAAACAACTAACAAAAACCTCCAGGAAATATAAGCAAATTCACAAATACTGCCACTGACAAATATTAATGCAGCTACAAAGAAAACAACAGAAAATTTCTAAAATAAAACCAGCAAAAGACCTCGACAGAGATGAGTGCCAATCAATAAAACGCAAACCAAATTTGAGCTAAAAATATCGCTCATGGCATCTCTGATTTTTGAATAATCATTTTTAATATAAACAACCAATTAAATAATTTAAAATAACAGTATTAAATTACTGGGTAGTGCTGATCTTTCATTTCTCCCTTCCCTTTCTCAAGAATTTTCTTTCTTTTTTCTACCTTTGTGATTAATCTAATGAATTGGAAAAAAAAATGTACAATTTTTTCAGAAAAATCCCATACTGGTGTCCTTATGGAGAGCATATTCAAATGTAGTCAAAGAATGTGATATTAAAATTTGTTTATTCCTACAAAATAACATATAGTTTTGGAGTGTTGGTGACTTTTAAGTCTAAGGAGGGCAATTTAGCAAAAAAGAAAGAAAAAACAGTTTTACAGAATTACAATAGATTTTTTTTTGTTTTAACTATCCATTCACCATTGTGCCTTATCCTAATTAATCAAACCAAATTATCCAAAATAATACAAATAGTAACAAAAAGGACATTGACAAAATTTGAAAATCAATAACTTTCAAGATTTCATAAGTGACTGAAGAGCAGGAAAAGAAAAATTATACAAGGTAACTTGTTCCAATCTTAAAAGAACAAACTTTAGAGGTTAGAATCATTCTACATACTGAAAGTACTAAACCAAATATATTAATGTTTGTTTTAGAGAGAAAAAGAATTTTCCCACAGAAATATGGAAAATCTACAAACAGAAAGCAGATAGAATAACATGCACGAGACACACACAACCACAAGACCAAGTTTTCAAGAAGATTAAAAATACGGTATGCATATTAGTAATAAGAAATGGATATAATAATATAGATTAATATTCAACACTTAGAAACATCCCAGCAGTGTTGTAATTCTTGTGCTATTCCAGGCCAAGTAATGATGGCAATCCTAAACCAAGGATATGCCAGCAAAATACAGCAACACTACATGGAGTGAATCAAAGTGAACTATTAACTATATTTCTGTGAATTTTCCCACTTTCTAAAGTATAATAATGTATTTCATTTGTTAATAGAGACTGTTAAAGGCCAAATAAAAATAAAAACATGATATTCTCTAGAGTCTTCTTTCCTTTGTCATTTGAAAAGAGCAACATTATTAAATACTAGATTGGGTAACCAGCACTGCATGAGAAAAAATGGCTTTAGGCCAACATGCAGTAGCTTTAAACCATGCCCAGATTTTGAAGTACAGTTGACTCTTGTTTATATGCACTTTCATTATCTGTATTTTTGCATATCTGCAATTTTATTTCAGTATCATTAGGAGCATCATTATCCTTATCTGCAGATGCCCAGAGTTATATCTTGAGGACGTAAGGTGGAGTAGATCATAATGGATGGGTCACTGTGGGAGATGTTCAGAATGGAATGGAATGAAATTACATTCTGTAGGGCCATTATTTATGACAAGTGACATGAATAATGGTAACGGATAACTACATAGATGATCAAATTGGTCAGAACACATTCAACTAGGTGTCAGGGATGTGTACCACAAACAGACTTGCAAAGAAAAGGAGCAAGACAAAGAATTTTGCAACGATTATAAATGTGTAGCAGCCATAAGAAAAGGGTGAAAGGTGGTGACAAGTCGTGATCCCAGCAGATGTGAGACCATGAGCAATCTTGATCTGATGGCACCTGTTCTCCAGCACAGATGTTGTGGGACAAGTGGGTGCCCAAAGTAGGCAAAACTGACATTATTACATGTTATAAGTTTACCATTTTACACAATTTGATACACATGGTGATTCTCAGGAACACAACCCCTGTGAATGAGGCTCAACTGTACTTGCACCCAAAATTTGGAGCTGTGGTTCAGCCATGAAAGAGTAACAAACAAACAAACACAAATACTTGCAAATACATATTAGATATCATTTTTATGGTTCATTAAAAATTTTGCTTATAAAAAAAACAAAAATTTTAACAAAAAAAAAACAAAACAAAAAAGTGGCCGACAAAAAAGATATTGTCAGATAAACTAGAAGTTGAATTTATTTGCCCTTTTGTTTTTATGGTTTAAATTAAAAAAATTTTTTATACAAAAGTATACCTTAATTCTGTACTAGCAGATTGTTTCATAAGAGGATAAAATTCATTAAACGTTTAAAGGAAAAAAAAGGCATTTCACTACATTATAACAGTGCAATAATATGTATTCACTAAACTCAGGCTGGGAAATGGAAAATAAAAATCCTATGAATATGACAAATTTTACAGTAACAGCTCTTTTATTTCTTAACTTATATTTATCATCCCTAAAAATCTATCAGACAATTAGAATTGTATTTAGAGCTCACTAAAAGCAATTGTTTTGAGACTGTACAAGTAATTATTGTTAATCTTACAATATTAAAAATGTAATATACAGTAGTGGCCAAAATTATTGCATTATCTTATGCTTTTATACAAAATACTGAGTATTCATTATTTGTATTACAAATGCAAAAATGCATTTTTAACAAAATAAAGCTAATTAAACATTGTCTCCATATTCAAAATACCTCTATACTAAACATCCTTAAGGTAGCAGTTTCTTGTGCAAATGCAACTATGCAGTGATAGTAAAGCAGTTATGTGATCATTATCATTTACAGCCATGTGGATAACGCTAATAAGCATTGCCATTTTTCCACTTTTGGGGGTTTGGCAATTAAGCAGTAAATGGAAAAATCTCCACTAGAGCTCTTGTTTAGCTATTGGAGAAACCCAGAGGATCTACAGAAAAAATGCCAATGAACAGGTACAGAAAAGTGAGAAAAAGCATGTTATGAAGGTTCAACAAAGTCAGTCAATTTTCAGTAAAGATCAAAATCAGGCTATCAGCCAAAAGCAGCCATCTATCACCATAATGCAACAAACTTAACTAAATAACAAACCTGCTTTAACTAAAGAATGCTATTTCAACCACAAAAAAAAACAAAACACAAATGACCAATCAGAAACAAAGCATTAGATATGGTATAATTCAACTTTAAAACAAAATACATAAATTTGCCACCACTCTATATGAATCAGTTGTCGACAGAAAACTGTCCACATTATCTCCAACTCTAGTTCTCAATAAGAAAATCATGAACATTATATACAATTATCATCTGCTTTACAAGAGATCTAATGACAAGAAATATCAACTACTCATTGCAATAACCAAAATTTCTAAAGTCAGTTATGTTGTTGGAACATTAAGAACATACTGTTACATGGAAATTTGCATTACTGGCATCTTTATAAAAAAACAAGTGTGTAGAAATAATAACAATGTATGAATCAAGAAATTTTATTAAAAAGTCTGTACACAATATAATTAATTAAAGTTAAACCTGAAAATCTTTTTACTCTAAACCAAAATATTTCAAAATATTATCAGCAGGAAGCAGAAGTTACACTTATTTAGGTGATAGCCATTAAATTAGTACAGGTAATATATCCAAATTAAGCAAAATCATTAACAAATATATTAATTTCAAGAAGCAAACATTAGGAATAATCTAATACGGTGATATACACTTCAGAATCTGATTCCATCCACCACATGCTATTTACTGAATGAAGCCAGCCAGTAAGCCAATAAGAAAACTAAGGCCGCCAGCAATACTATTACTGGAAAATAACCAAATTATCCAGAAAACCAAATATTTGCAAGCACCTATTATTATGATGAGATGAAGGAAACTTTCAAGTTCCCAAGTAAATTAAAGAATAAAAATGCATTTAAATCCATTTGACAGATGACCCAACAATGAGTCAAGAATGAAACAATTATGCTGGAGCTTCCAAATCTTTTTTTTTTTTTTTAGCCACTTTACCAAAAAAAAATAAAAATAATTTAAACACTAATTACATTTTTTTTTAAGTATTAGCAATAAATTGGTATTTTACTAACTTCTGTTTTTTAAAACATAAGGAAATAAATATAAAATAAGATTTTAAAAAAATAAGGCACAAAAAAGTATAAAATAAAGCATTCAAACTGATGGAAACATTAAAACAGAACAAGAAAAACATTAATGTTGTGTTAAAGAGGAAAAAAATTTTTTTAAGATAATTAAACTTCCATATTTAGCAACAGAAGATGGAAACAAGGATTGTTTATCTTTAAGTGAAAGTTAAGATATTATGCAGCCATAAATTCTTTTAATTGAAGAACAATTGGAAAAATTAATAATTTTAATGAATAATTAAAAAAAAAAATGCCCAGTGTGTGGAGATTTATGGGTTGATAGGAACAAATCACGTGGCCCCAAGGTGCATATCAAAACTTACCTTTGTAAGTTTGTTTCATAATCCCAAAATAAATTGGTGAGATTAGTTTAAATGTCATTTTTCATTTTTATCTTTTATCTTTATTTTATCTATTTTATTCCTGTGAGAATCCCAGTTAGAATCCTGGCCACAGTGAATGCGATTTTTGAATATGTATTTAAAATGTTTGCAATATATAGCTCATTTTCTGTAATGTCTTATGCAAAAAAAATACAACATACTTTTCATTCAAGATCCTTGGTAACTGGATAAACTAGAATGCATACCAAATTTCAACAGAACTTCCCTCAAATATCTAAATTTCCAACTGGAAAAACTAATAGTTCTAATTTCTTTGTATTTTAAAAGAATCTATGGCCAATCTTTGCACTAATTTAATATTTTTACCTGAATTTCACTCAACACAACTATAGTTATTAACACATTTCTAAAGCCTATGATGATGGATAAATGATGAAATAATGATGATAATAATAATAATAGTGAAAGGATGCCAAGCGATTTTTGTTTAGTTTTTCTTGCACCATTGCCAAAATGCCAAAATATCCAGTCAAGTTAGAAAAAAAAAATTATCGTAGCTTGGATTGTATCATCCATGATCAGTTACTTTAGCAAAGACCGAAGCATCTATTCTTTTATGGATTTTTGCTGTTAAATGGCATTAGTTTATTCAAGTCACAAAGAAGCATGCTACATCACTGGGTATTGCTAAAATCTGGATACAGTTATCTTTTCCTTCTAGCTGCCAAGGAATTTAAAACTAAGTGTATAAACCTCTTCCAACTCAACCCCTTTCAGATATTTTACATTAAAGCAAGTTAATGCTATTTGACCTAAATAAAATTCATGAAAATTACACAGAGATTTTAAATGGAACAAAAAATAATCAAGTTTTGCTCCTGGTTGGTTACTTTGCCAAGTTCATTGGACACACTTGATCGGGGAGAGGAGCAAAAAAGTAAATCTGGAATTTAGATACAAAGGTGAGAACATCCAATATCTGAGTGTAGCATCACACCATCAATCCAATCTACAGAGAATGCATAAAAAAAAAAAAAATCTACATTTTAAATGCATAATTACTAAATGTTGAACAAAAAAGCTATGCAAAAATAAATTAATTATACTTGTTGGCAAAGGTTCTGATTTACTAATCAAGGATCAAGGAGGTGGATTTTAATTGAGACTTCAGGAAGCTAATTAAAAACATTCATCAGAGGATTGTGGATGAAGAACTGCTAAGCTTGTGTTTCAAATCATTCTTAAAGTTTCTAATAAAGTCAATAGAGTTTGTCCACAAAAGATTCCTATTACTTTTGAGATTTAATGAAAGATGGTAAAGCATATTTTCTCTCTCTATTTAATTTAATTGAACAAAAAAATTCAAATTCTTCTTTGCTTCAAAATTCTAAACCTGAAAAATTTTTTTAACATTTAGATTTTAAAAAAATATATCTATAGTCATTAAGGTCATAAAAAGATCTAAGATAATCTGTTTTAAAAGAAACAATTCTTCTAGCATTCTTTTTTCTTTAATTATTATTCAAGAAATAAAAATTTTATCAAGAAAAACATTCATTAAATTTGACCTTTGATAAGCCAAGTTTGAAAGCAAAAATAAATATGGGGACAATTATTAAAAACAGAATAGTAAAACCAATTTCTTTGTTGCCATAACATAGTGAATGTAACATTGAATACATGGATGTAAAAAAATACAAATCTAATAAAATGGCTTAAATCTTTGTTTCATCAAAATGCAACACCCCTCCTTTTTCTTTCTTTTTTGCTTCAAAACACTGGACATACTCCCATCCATGTGACAGATTTCATTGGATAAGAATTAGGTCACAGAAAACTCAAAACTGTTAAGTCTATAGTTATTGAGATTTTTAATTGTCAAGATGGCAAAAAGAAAACATTTGTCTTGAAACATGATCTGCTATTCTTACTTTGAGAAAAGGCATGATGAGAAGTGTTGAGAAACATGAAATTTCCAACAGAGGCACTCACTACACCAATGCAAAAACACCAGATGACTGAGAGACAAATACAGGAGTGACATCTAAAGGTGGACAGATACAGTTACAGTTAAGTGTTGAACAAAGGGGGAAATAAGACTTAGAGCTTCAGAAATTACAGCATAGCTGAACAGCACCTAAAGAAAATCAAGTGCCCCTGACAACAGTATAAGCCTTCTAACAGAGAAAAAAGTTGCAATTGGAAAAATTACATTACTATTAAACTAAAGAAGACTGAAATTAAAGTTTCATGGTCTGATAAGTCAAAATTTGATGTGTTCAGGTCTAAGTGTAGAACAGTTGAGGCTACAGTTAAATGTGGAAGTAGCATAATGGTTTAGGATGTTTTGAAGCTAATGCAGTTGATCTTTGTACAATTAACAGAACATTGACAAAAGAGCCTCCCAACAGTATTCTGACAGTCGACTAATAAAAGCAGGGTTCCATCCTGCAACCAGACAGTGACCCTGAGCATGCTTCCAAATTATGCAGACAATATGAGAGAAAAAAAAACAGAGGCAAGGTGTCTTCCAGACCATGGCTTGGCTGACAAACTTTTATGGGATGAACTCATTGGGAAAATGATGCCACATAACATAACAGTTGTAGAAATATCCCTAGACTGCATGGAACTCAATAACACCTAAAATATTTGGAAAAATTACTTGACAAAGCCTCTATGACCCGCAAAGCCATTATCAAAACAAAAAGGAAAGAAATTATTTTGATGAAACAATGAAGTCAGTTTATTAAATATGCACTTTTTTTTTTTTGCATCTAAGTATTAAATCCTACATTCACTATGTTATGGGAAGAAAAAAAATGATTATTCTATTTAAAAAAAAAACAAAAATTGGACAATTTTGTTTTTTTCTTCCAAACATTTGGCCAGCAGCATATTTCAGAAAGACTTGCTCAGATGGTTACCACTTTTACTTTACAAGATGATCGTAAGCTTTTATTTAGTAGCTCTGTTCTTCATTTAATAGCTATCAATTCACCATAAGCTTCAAAAGCAGCCTGCACACTATAAATTTAGATCCTGCAGGTTTTTTCCAATCTTACAGCAGGTCAGAACCCTGAGCAACATAAAACCTTTTATTACCTTTTCCCCCCTTTTTTTAATAGTCAAACACACCTACTTTGTATGTAGATGAGAATTGCGGGCATCTGACAATATGAAATAATGCCTAGCTCAAGTGCTTGCCAACAAATATGTTGTGTATACACAAAACTCTTGATATTATAAAAATGCTTTTTCAAGTGGAGAGATTTACCTGGCCAAACTGATTTTGGCAAACAATATCTAAGACAGTATATATAGTAAGTAACCTTATTTATGGTATATCATATCCGATAGGCAATAATATGCTAGTTGAAGATACTTCTTATTGTTAAGCATCTTTGTAAAGAAAGACACATTTCAACCCCTGTTTCACTTTCTGTATCTCTCAACATTAGACAAAATATGGAGGCTACATACTCACTGTTGCCATTCTTCATCTAGGTTTTAAAATATTTCACTCAAAGTGTTACTGTCAAAAACTCAAAGTGAGCACTTAAGAAGTTTGCAGATACTGACTCTTTCCTACATAAAATTCCTAATAAACTACTGAGAGAGAAAAAGAGAGAGAGAGAGAGAGAGAGAGAGAGAGAGAGGAGAGAGAGAGAGAGAGAGAGAGAGAGAGAGAGAATTTCAGAATCCTCACAAAATAATTATAATCATTATAACTTTAAAAAAAATATCTGTTAAAAAAAAAGAGGCTAAAACTTAAAAGCTTACCTATTCCTTGAGATACAAGTGTGGATACACTACACCACTGTACTTTCAATCAATCAACAAAAAATAGCATTTATGTTATTAATACTAAATATACAATACAATGCTAAATTCAGAACATCAATTTGGTAAACAAAGCAAATTTTAGATCTCATCAAGCAAAAACTAAAATTAATGCTATCCCACATCTTTTCTTTTCAAAAAAAGAAATTTGGATGGTGTGTGTCACTCAAAAATATTAGGTTGCTCAAATGTAGCCAAGCTAAATACTGTTATGGAACCATTATTTCAGACCTGAAGCAAAGGTAAGTGAACTATAACAGTAATTTCAAACACAGACAAATGAACAACAAAATCTGACATAATTTAAAGGATAAACCTAAATGTTTTGAAGTGTTCATTATCAACAGACACCTCCAAATAATAAAAAACAACATTAAAGTGTTTAAAACAAAATGCATATAGCAAAGGTGGACTACTTTATTTATACAATTTTTATTTAAAACACTTTACTAGGGGCATCCTTCCACCTTTTATCATTTGGAGATCTTTGTTGATTATGAACACTTCAAAATATCCAGGTCTGTTTTTTTCTGTTACTTTCCCTGTGTGGAAACAATCATTACTACAAGCACTGCTGCTTAAAACATGATCCAACATTTTTCAAACACCAATTTAAATGATCAAATCTGAATTTATCTGATTCTCATATTACATTCAAAGAGTAACAATCATGTGATATTTCTATTTCTCTTTCTAAATGCATAGCTGACCTGTATAAATGCAGGTCTGTTTTTTTTTGTTTTTTTTTGTATTTTATACACTTCTGGTTTCTTCTCATAGTTCCTATCTTGAAAATTAATATGAATGAAAATTGAATGAATTACTGGCCAAATAATCCAGAAATTTACATAGCATTTGCATCCAATCAGGTTTCATTTGAATGACCCTAGTATTTTAAATGAATTAGAAAGCTGATTGAAATAAAGCCCCTAATTCTATGCCTCCTAAAAAAATTCAATTAGGAGAGATGTGTATCATTCATATCAAAAGTTTAACACTGCAGTTAAATATTGGTTGAAATGGTGTTACAAACAGCAAAACTGTAATCATCATTTGCCCCAATAAGAATTCTAGTGTTGTTATACTGAAGAAGAAAAAGAAAAAAAAGATTATGTAGCCGAAGCAAACTATATCTAAAATGCTTTGGAAGATATATTTTTATACCCTTAAAACTTTTAATGTAATATAATAATTTAAAGCTGCTGATTTCCAACCTGGCATTCTGTAAATACTTCTAAAAGTCCATAAACCTAATTGTTTAGTGAGGCTTTGTCTGCTATCTTCTTCATCAAACATGTATGTATGTATAGCAGTGTTGGAACATCCACCAAAGAAAACTCCCTGGTTTTAGTATGTTGTCTTCTGCTAAAGGCACTCATAACTATCTTAACATATTTCTGGTTAACACTTTATTTATAATTAACTGCTAACACCAACATACTGCTGAAAATGCTTTTTTTAATGTTTTTTTTTTGGTCGATGACTGAAAACTTATTTCTATAACAGAATCTTTTGTACCTTTGATGCAGCTTCCTTAAGTCACACTAGATTATATTACAAAACTTTACCACCACTCAGTTAATTGTTCTTTTTTGTTTACTGAAAAGGTTATTGTGCTTACCACTTTTTTGTTTAACCATGAAGTGCATATTTAGCTCAACAATGTTGCCAAAGGTTTCACCCTTGGTTTCCCCATTCTTTAGAGGAAATGCATTTCTGAACTAACATGCTAATGACACATTCATTGCTTTTTCTAAAAAATCAGCAGAAAAATTTTCAAACTGGCACAATGTTCAAAAGCCAAATATTCAATTTAACTTAGTTTGATAAAGATTATGAAATCTTTCTTCCTGATATCATATCAGTGTCTGGCATAATTTTTTAAAGCCTGAAAATAAAACTTTCTTTTTAGATGTTTTAACATCTGTTCTTCTCAAATAAATGTTCATAATGTCAATGCAGAATAGTTTTCCAATCTCTGTTGTTTAGGCTTGTACTTGTAGTAATGTTTCTATCTAGATTACTATCTAAAAAAAACCCTTTGATTCTTACAGTACCAAAGAAAACTTATTTATTTAGTTATTCTCTATTTGGGATTCCATATGATTTAATGAAAACATCTAGTTAAGTTGTCTGATAAAATATATTCAATGCTGGATTTGATATTTGTTTAGAAAAAAATCTTCAGTTGATTCTATTTCCTTCCTTTTAAGAACCAGATTTTGACCTAAAAGGTTGTATGTGGCTGTATCCACAAAATGATCTCGGTCATGTTCTGACTGGACCCTTATAGCTAGCCAACTGCTTCAAAGGGTTTAATTGTACTCAATTTAATATGGCAACCAATATATATACTATCATACCACTTAAAATGGATCTTTTTCCATGGTATTACAAACATGAAAAAATATTCATTTATTAAATATAATAGTCATTTAAAAAAATTCAATAAAAAATTCATCAAACATAGAAGAAAAAGAACCAACAAACATGTCCACTACCATCTTTGTTATTTGTTTACATCCTCTAAGCCAATCATGTACAACCTGCTGAGATTTACGTCAATTCTGACTTGGTAGCATTTTTTCATAATCTCCTATGTATGTTTAGTGATATGAAGGGTTGAGAAAGGCATGCGTCAGGCAGATGTGATTCACACTTGGCTTAGCTTCCTCTACCATTAAAATATTTTATAACAGCAAGAAAATAAAAAGAATCAGCCAGTCCACCATGTACTTAGTGGCAATGAAGGTTTCCAGCATAAGGAGCAAGCTGCTGGAGACAATGGAGAGCTGCTAAGCATGTGGGTAGAAGACAAGAACTAGTGCAACATTCAGGAGGAAGAGATCTTCTGGACACTTTCATGGCCACTTGAGGCTGGTTTGACAAATTTAAACATTTGAGCAACCTGCACAGCATCCATATCACGGGCAAAGTTGCAAGTGCTGATGAAGAGGCAATCTATGATTACTCCAACACCTTCAAGCAAGTTATCGACTGATTTTAATGTGGACAAGTCAGGCTTGTTTTGGAAGTGCATGCATCTGGTTTCAAGACTGCAAAAGACCACTGATACTTCTGCTGGGCAGCAATGTATCAGGGAACTTAAAACTCCAAGTTCTACTCATGTACTGCTTGGAGAATCCAAGAGCACTTAAGGGATTGTCTGAAGAGTACCTGCCTGTCATGTGGCTTGTAAACAAGAAGGCATGGATGATGAAGGTTGTTCAAGCAGTGGTTTACTTCTTTTTGCCCTGCTGTGAAGTGGTACTGGATACTGCTCTTGGCCAGCCACAGCACATCAACAGGCGGCCCTGCATGTGGATGTTGTTTTTTCCTCCGAAGACAACTTCCATTTACTAGCTCATGGACTAAGGCATAATTGCTAACTGTAAAAAGTATCATCTCTGCAGTACTTTTAGGAAGCTGTTCCTCACAATGGATTAAAAATCAGCAAACAATCAAGGAATTTTGGAAAAAAAATTAACATCAAGGTGGCTATTGAAAATATCAGCAGAGCTTGTAAGGAAGTGTCCATAACCAGCACAAAGAGTGCACGATGAAAGGTGTGGCCATAAGTCTGTCACAACTTTACATGCTTTGAGGTAGAGAAAGCTATGACCAGGAACATTGTCCAGCTAGCCAAACAAGCTGGACTTGATGCAAATGTTGATGATGTGGAGGAGCTACTGGCATCACACAGGGAAAAGCTTAACAAATGAACTGCAGCAGGAGCTGGATGAACACCGTGCTAAACAAGAGACCAAAAATACAGGAGATAGTGAACCAGAAAAATTCCTTAGCACGAAGACTTTGAGTAATGCCTACAAGATGATGTGCAATGCCCTAGAGCAGGGATGGCCAAACTTGCTTAACGTAAGAGCAACATACAATAAACTTCAGATGTTTGAGAGCCGCAAGACAAAAAAATATTACATACACATTTTTACTTTTACATGCACATTTTGTTTCAAAAATTTTATATAAATATTAAGAAATACACGTGCGTAATAATATTTATTCATGCATGTAGTTTTTAAACTGCTAATTTGTATTACTTTCAATAATCAAAAAGTATACACATACATACCAAATATTTTCAAAATCCTGACTGATTATTGTGTGTCTCTATCTTGGTTGTGAGTTGTTGAAAATCCAGCTGATATAGTGTCAAGGCTGTATGAATTAGCTCCATCAGGTGTCTATTTGTAAGGCTTGCACAATGCTTCGATTTCACAAACTTCATAACAGAGTACAGTGATTCACAGCAGTATGTTGTGCTGAAAATTGAGATGAGTCACACACTGGTCTTCTTCAGTTCAGGATATTTTATTTCTGGAACTTGCTTCCAGAACTCGATTGTAGACTGGGATTTATGGATCATCTTTAGACCCAGGTCCTCCTGTAATTCCATTAATTCCATTTCCACAGCAGATGAATCTGTAACCAGAGGGCCAAGAATTGGACAACCATCATTGATCACATCAACCATAAATGGATTTACAAGAAAGGCGAAGCAGGGCTTCATCTTCTGCAAGTCCTCAAACCTGGCAAAGAAATATCAAGCAGTCCTTGTAATTTGTCTTTGTATTCTTTCAGTTTGTGGTCTTTTATTTCAATATCAGGGAATGTGTTTACTCTCCTCTGGAGATTGGGAAACTGACTGAAGTTTCTTGACAATATGTCTCCTTGAAAAATTCTTATTTTATTCTGAAAGCTGAAAATTGTCTGAGTAAGATCAAAAACAATCCTATCCTTCCCTTGGAGTGCCAAGTGGAGAGTTTGTAGATGATTCATTTTATCAGTAAGGAACATTAGATCTTGCATCCATTCCTCATTTTCCAGTTGAGGATAGAATCTTTTCTTTTCTTCAAGGAAAGTAATAATAGGCTACAACAGATTCACAAACCTACTCAAGACATTGCTGGTTGACAGCCACCTCATACTGCAGTAGAAAGAGACATCACTGAGTTTATCTTCAAGCTCCAGTTCTTCAATAAAATTTTTGAACTGTCAGTTGGTCTTCCCATCTAAGTGTATGTAAATGACAATTTCAAGGACAGATTTCATAACATCTTCATACTTAAAGTATCTGGCTGCCTGGTGCTCACAATGAGTAATGCAATGAACAGGGAGAAACTCTGGAAAGCGGGGATCACTTTTCATTAATGCAATTAATCCTGCATTTCCCCCCACCATTGCAGGTGCTCCATCTGTTGCAACACTGACGAGTTTATCCAGTGGAATATCAGCATTTGTTAAGGCTCTTTCATGCGCATTTTTAATATCAACACCATGAGTTGTTTCTTTTAGTGCGACTAAGTCCAACATCTCTTCTTTCACATTTACATCAGAGGAAACATAATGAACAAATACCGCCAGTTGTGGGTTATCTTGTATATCTGTAGATTTGTCAAGAGCTAAGCTGAATGCAAGTGAATGCTTTAAATCATTTTGCATTTTTCCTGCAACATCACACTGATCTGGGAGATAAACCTCTCTGTAGTGTGGCATGAAACTGGTGTTTGTGCTATTAGTCGCTGAAGTTCTGTGTTATTTGGATCTAACACTACAACAACTTCAGCTATATTCTTCTTAACAAATTTACTATCAGAATATGGGTGCAAGTAATATTCCACGATATAACAAAACTAGTTTCAGTCATTGTATTGTCTTCCTTACTGAACATTGTCAAAAGTGTCTGCTGGCTATTTGATGATTTTAACACAGTTAACTTGTTTTTCCAAAATTCTGATTTAGGTGGATAATCAGACAAAAAGTTCATGTGATTTGTTTCATAGTGGCATTTCAAGTTACTGGTTTTGTAATGACCCAGTGACACATTGCAGATAAGACATACAGGTTTACCTCCCTTAACGGTGAATGCAAAATCTTCCTCTCACTCTGGCTTAAAATTTCTGTTTTCATCTTCATACTTTCGCTTCTTACAATTTAATGATGCCATCTTCCTTCACAAAATTTTCACAGACACTTGTAACAAAATTAATGTGAAAAGAAACAATAAGCTCCAACACACAGAACGCAACCAAACTTTACAGCACCCAAAATCACACTAACACTCCACTAATTTGACTGCCCGCAACACAACTACACACGCCACAATCACGCGATCACAAGCCACGCCCACTAAGATTACTATTGTGAGACTGGCTTGTATGATTCCTGTCTCAGCCAACATATTTCCGCGAACCACACATTATATGTTGAAGAGCCACGGTTTGGCCACCCCTGCCCTAGAGCTTCCAATCCTAATATGAAGAAAGCACAAGGAGTGAAGAGAATTGTGTTGAACAGTTTTGCCTCCCATGAGATGCTTTGCAACAAGAAGTGGAAGGCTAGGCAGCCAACCCTTGATGACTTCTTTGCAAAGAAACATGAAGCTTTGCAGGAGGATGGCCTACAGACTGGTCTGTCTTCTCAGCAGTAGCTCCTCCCTCTCATCTCTCATGGCTGCCAGGAAAGAGGTATAGGTGCACAGTCAGAGCATGGCAGCAGTGGTAAACAATAACACAGCAAGCTCCAACAAAATTAACTGGTGAGTGTTGATTAAATTTAGTTTCATATGTCATTTGTGTTAATAACATCTTTGTTTTATCTATAAAACACCATACAGAACCATTATGTTACCCAAGGAAGCCGTCCTAAAGCATTTATAGAGTAAGAATAAGCATTGATAGAAAAGCATCTCCATAGGCTCGCTATTAGAATGATCTCTTTTAACAGATGCTTCTCAATAAAGTATCTTGACCATCATAAGAGGTATGATAGCATTTTTTTTTTTTGGATCTCCATAATAGCAGGTTTGTCACAAAAACCACTTTACTAAAATTCCTCCTTTTTTAAATTTATTTTTCACAGATCAGTTTATCGAAGTATGCTATTTGGGAACCTGCAGTAATTACAAAAGAATAAAATTTTAAAATCTCTCTTTACCACCACTCCAAACAATACAAGATATTCATGCTTTAAAAAAAGCAAAGATAAATCAAATGTAAATGACAAAAAAATAACTTTTTCTAATTTTCTTTTTAAGTGAGAGTCTAAAAAAAAAATATTTGCGTTTCTTAAAAGAGAGATTTATCTAATTAGTTTTTATGGAAAGAGATTTTTTCTAGTTAGTTTTCATTTTAATTTTATTTTAAAAATCACAATCAATTTATAGAAAATAATAACTTTAAAACATTTTCTCCATACTGACAAAATAAGAAACATTTCTTCTACTTCACTTTTCTCTATATCATTTAACCAGCCAAGTTGTGTGTGTGTATGCGTGTGCGTGTGCGCACGTTTTTTAAAAAGGGAATATCATATCCCTCTCTATTCTTTTATCCCCTTTGTTTTATCCGTGTAGCCTTGATGATTCTAAAGTAAGTTTTCTTTTTCTCAAAGGTAAACATGTACATTCTTCAATATTTGTTTTCTCTTCACATTTTTATATTTTTTGGAAAACTTGACAACTTTGTGGGTAAATAAAACAGCAGTGTCTAGTTATTATGCAGGATAAAAAGTATTAGCAGAATTTTGTTTTAAAATCTCTCAATGAAGACTCAGTAAGTAACAGACAGGTAAAAGAATGACAGGTTAGTTTATCTATCATTGCTTGTTGCTCCAATGAGGTCAAAGTTGCTTTCTGTGAAAAATAATTTTAAAAAAAGATTAAATTTATTTGCAGATGAGGATTAAGCAGAAGAAAACATTATACATTTAAAATATAATAAAGAAATCTCCTTTTACACCCACTTGTACCTGCCTCCTCACAACAACATTAACCCTTTAAAACTAGCGTGTTAAAAAAAAAATAAACTGTTGGAAATGTTACAACAACAGTGATATTTTTTAATTGGAAGCACTTTATTATTTAAAATGCCAAAGTATTATTTGAAAAAAAAACTGATTAAAAAGATGAAACTATCTCTAATTCTTCTCTCTCTCTCTCTCTCTTGCTGTGTTCTAGAACATTCATCCAACCCTTGAAATTAGTTATACACACACCATCTACATTATGTATCTACCCAGTTTGAATACTTAAGCTGCTAGTTTGAAGTGTTAATGTTTACTGTTAGACAAGTGTCAAGTGGTCTGAGAAGACTCAAGCTTGCAAAGAATATTAATAATGCAAGTTTCTTGCAGATGTAATCAATATGCAACTATAAGATTTTGTTTTCTTATCATTAAATTCTTAGCAGTTTTTTTGCATTAAATGTCTTACAGGAAATCAATACCTGTGAACATGTCCAAGCAGGAATAGTCTACAGATGTAGATACACCATAATTCCCCTATTAGTAATTACTGAAGCTAAAGTCCTTCCATGTCACATAATGCTGCAGGTGGCCCATCCCACTTTCCAGGTTCCTGTGCAAAGTTCTTATAGTAAGCAATACCATCAAGCAATTAACATTTTCCAGTTTTCCAGTAGATATCAAAAAGGCCAGAAACCTAAAAATGCCTCTTTGATTACACAAAATCTATATATACACACATGGCAATACAGCTTTTCAATGTTGAATCATTTACTTTAACACCAGCAATGTTTTAAAATGGTGCAACTACCATTTCCACAGACTGCCCCTTTCCATATTTTAGGTTGACCATCCTCAAAATGAACAGACTTCAGAATTTGAAAAATTTGCTTTAAATGTAATGCATCTGAAACAAGGTTATTCTAGGCTGTTCCTGTACAACATCAGTTCACTTTTAGAAGAGAAACAGCAATGTGTGCCAGCTAGCCACCCAATGGCTCTCTGCCAACCTTGCCTGGATGTCATGCAAATAACTGAAAGAAAGCTAGCTCTTGGGCTAATTCCCAAACTGCTTCTCAGCACTCTTCTACATTTCATGACTTGTTAATGCTGGAACATTGATGTTCTAGCAACATACTAATGTTATTAGCATTGATACAATCTAACATAATTACAAATTCTTTTTTGTCAGAACAGTTTATAGGAAGAGTTTATAAACCCTGCAAAAAACAAACAAACAACAGATAATGAAAATCTTACAAACATATAAATGCACTAATTAGAAATTGTTTCCCATAGCTGCCTTATGCTTATGAAGACTGTTTAAAAATACATTCTAAGCAATTATAGAAATTGAATCAAGATCTACATATAACTAATTCTTTAAAAAAAAAGAGAGAGATGCACAAACATCTCCAACAAGTCGCATAACAGAAAAAAAAAGAGAGGACAAATGAGCTAATAATTAACACAAAAATTGAATATGAAAGTTTAAAATCCAGCTAATAATATGCCATAAGGAGCCACTTTTGCAACTACTCTCTGAAGTAATCTGCTTATAAAACCCACTTAGAAAAAATAAGTGTTTCCACATTTCAATTGCACTAAATGAACTCTTCCTTCTGGAAAATCTCTTACTGTTTGTTATTTCTCAAATTTTCTTGACACGTTTTCATGCTACTAAGACGAGTGTCTGGACTTGCATTAGCTGCACTTCTTGTTCACAGATAACTGAATATGCAGGCCAGGGATATATAGGAAAACCACAAAATTAAAAACCACATTTTAAAAATTGATTAGCATTTGTACAGAAAACAACCTCATTGTAAATATAATTTAAGTATTTTCCCTGCACAAAGTGAAATTGTATAGCCTAGGCACCCTAATATAATTTACAAAATTGCCAATTTTTTTCTTTCCAAAATTAAATTAAAACAAAAAAATGTTACTTCTTTAGAATTGTCCATTTCCCCTCAGGTTACTTATAGTATATTGACACAACAAAAACACGAACCCAGGAGCATGCATCTAGCTGCTATGTATAACAGCAAATGAAGGTATATGAAGGTACAGTGATGGCCCAGTTAGAGCAATAAGTCTAGCAACATTTTCACTTAATATGCAAAGAACAAAGAGCATCAATAAAATTGTTGATCTCCTAAATCACATTGAAACTAAAACCCCTCATCTATCATAGAATCTAGGAAATAATCTGAACAGGGGCACTAATGCAAACTGTTTATACCTTCACTGAATTAAATGGACACTTAAATTAACTCCACCTTTTCTCCCAAAAGAAACCAAAAATAATAAATTACAGATACATAAGTTGTGCTTGCTTTATCTATAAATTAAGAAAATCCCTTCCAAGAATTTAGAGATCTAAGTTTTAAATAGTAATGCACCTTATTAACCCCCCAAAAAAACCAAACAAACAACCCATGATAGGATAATCATGCAATCAGCACTTCACTGCCGGTGGATGACTGACATTATTTCTGACAGTCCAGTCCAATAAGTTCATGATGGATATTTCCATTGGTAGAAAGAAAGTAGAAGTATTTTAAACTAACACACGTCAACAGAATCCAGCTTTTCAAATTCCTTAGTGTTGCAAAACCCCAAGTTTCCCCAGGGCTTCTTCACCTATGAATACTCAACCGGAAATGTCACCTCAGAGAGCAAGAGTTTGTAGCTCTTGCTCAAGAAAAGAAACCCTTCAAATACATTATTTTGAAATTTAAAAAAAAAAAAAGAATTTATAAACTAAAATAATTATTGTTTTATATTTATAGATTCTCATACTTTAAAATGTTGTTCTCACCCAAAATGCATAGATTTATTTTCCATTTTAACCAGTAAAGATTTAATGCATAATGTTTTGAAAATACCGGGGAAAACATTACTATCAAAATTTTTAACTAAATAAAAGTAGATTCTAATATTTATAAAAAAAGTGAAAAACAATCTATCCCCCAACCTTTACTGTAAGTGCTCTTGCATAAAAAACAAGATGTCTGTATTTCATGGACTCTTTATCCAAAGCCAAATCAAGCTATTTTTTGCTTTTGTTATTTAGTTCATTTAAAGTCTCCTGAAAGTTGCAGCTCCCCCCATATCCATCCTCCTATTTAAAATTAAAACAGTTAACTCTTTCACTTTAAAATGTAATTCAATACAAAGTAGCTCAAGTGAAAAAAAAACAAAAAATAAGATAGTGATGCAGCTAATTTAAAACATACATAATCTTAGTTTCAGGAAAATCCCAAATTTTAAAGATATTTAGACTGTTTTTAAGCCAATATCTGCTTAGAAAGCATTCAAATTTATCAACTTAAATTTAAAAAATACTGAAATGTGGAATGCATCAGTAAAATATGAAGCTGATATAATAATGGAAAGTTGATCATTTGCTTTTCCTTTAAATATTTATCCTTTAAGAATAACAAAAAATGGTAAAAGACTAGTGTACTGTTTGTAAAATGAAAAAAACTTAGCACAACAACAGACATTCCAAAAATCATAGGCATAAACACTTCAAGTATTATTTAGAGAAAAAAATTTTTTTAGCAAATTCTACAAAATACTTCCTTCTGTAAAACTAAAGCCCTACTATATAAGGCAAAACAAGATCAGTTGCTAAAGAGAAATTGTCTCTTCTGGAAAGACACAGATTTATGTTTGTTTTTTTTTTAAATAGTTGCTTAATCTCAAGTAAAAAGAAAAATTCCGATGAGTTTAATAGAAAAGAAAATGGGAAAGAGGCCCAACGATGATCCCTAGGGAACTTTATTTGCATTGCATCCTGAGCTTTGTAGTTAATCAGCAGTACATAAATAACTAAAACTGACAAAAATTTGGTGTTAACTCTTTCCTAGGCTGGACTAGTTAACATGGCTTCTGTTGTGATCCAACTAATCCCAACTTATTCTTTTAATGTCACTGAATAAAATAAAATATAATCATTGAAATTCTGTCAGAAACTATCATGAACTCAAGGAAATTAAAAAAAAAAAACAAACTTGCAAGGTAATTTTTCTTGCCTACTTTAAAAAAAAAACCACAGATTAAGGAGATGTGGCATTTTAATCTCTATTTCTCAATTTCAAATTATCAAAGCAGTAGGCAGCAGCTATCCAAGCTTTCAAAGTTTTATCTTCCAACAAATGCTTAAGCATGCTTCTTTCAACACTTTTTGAGTTATCTGCTAGTCATGCACACATAAGAATACTGCAAAGTGTATTTAACCCATGGAAGATGCCATTCCATTTCCATTTTTAGCTACAGAGGTGGCACATCCAAAAGTACTTACTGTTTACAGAATTTTTCCAACATGGAGTCCATGTGCAGATGAAAAATGAAAAGACTGGCTGTATCCTTTAAAGATAAGTTGAGGGCCATGGAGAAATTGAATAATTTAAATTTATTTTAACTATATTTTAAACTTTACTACGCAAACAGCATGTTTCCAAACAAAGACTTCTCATAATTAAGTTTTTTTTTTGTGGGTGGGCCAAAGGTCATTTACAATTGGCTACCTTCTATCCAAATCAACATTTCCCTTAACTGACAGTGGGTTGGTCCTATTCAATTTAGGTAATTGCATTTCTACTGTATTATGGTAATTGCAGATAGAACTGAGGCTTGAAAAAAATATACCATAATACATTATATTTTGATAATTTCCCTTTGTTTTGATTAATGGCAAATTCTAATGGTCAATACATATCATCCAATCAAAAGGATACTGAAATTCAATCAGTTGTGAATATTTACTCCCTAACCCACCATTTGTACATATAACAAAAACAAAAACTAAGAACCATATTAACCAAACAGGTGAGAGCTTTGTACAAGTGAATGGAAAGTGAGTGAGAAATGAAAAAAATCTAGTACTAATACCAGAGTCATCAATCTGGAAAACCCATCTGATGGCTTATAGCTTTGGTATCTCAGCCTCATGTTTTTATAATTTTTTTTGGCAAAATTTACAATTACTGAAAAAATACGGAATTCTATAGAAAACTGTATTGGAAGCAAATGTCAGAAAGAAAAATACTGATGTTCTCATAAAATAATGATACACAAAGCCAAGAACAGAAAGTATATACAAAATGTCTTCGAAAAAAAAAATTGATGGATAAACACTCTCATATCTATATGAAAATGAATAAGCATATATGTATGTGTGTGTGTGTGGTGTGTGTGTGTGTGTGTGTGTGTGTAAATAGGGAGTAGTATATCATGTATTTCCATTCAAAGATGCATATAAAGTTCCCCATTACAAGGTCATATAATGTATCAATGTTACAACAAAAGGGCGAATAAAATGAGCAGTTTTCTTCCTGTTCAGATATTAAGTCAATTTATTATATATTAAAAATCAATTTCCATCCTCTGGCCTTGTATCACTAATCTATAAATAGTTGCTGTTTGTCCAGTTACCTACTCAAGGAAAGTTGTCACATTTGGAGTGTATTGGATTGCAGTATGTATATAGCATTAATTATTACAAGATCTATGGTAATCCCCAACAACAAAGTGTGACCTCTTTCAGTCTGGGAAAAGAATTGGAAGAATTATCATCATCCAAAGTCTCTGACAACAAAAAACTTCCAGTATAAATGGTTGTCAAAGTTTTCTAGATTTTTCATGATGAATCTAGTGGTGCAATGAACTGTAGAGCTTGTTGCAAACAAAATGGCTGTTACAAATTTAGAAGAGTTAGAGTTGCTCAGCTTTCAGCAATTAGCACTGGTTTAATACCAGGAATTAGATGACCATATCACATGTTCAAACCCACTGCAGTCCAGAAAAATATTGTAGTCATATTAGATGAGCAAAGGGAAAAGAAAGATCCATGACCAACCCAAAAAATTATGCAGCATTTAGTATGGAAGAAATATTTTTAAAATTTTAAAAACATACAACTAGGGTACTGTAGATTTTATGTACAGTAAACTTTCTGTTATGTATTAACCCTGAAGTAAGAGTTGCCAAACTGCTGAATTCCTGTCAACACTAGATTATGCATAAACAATAAATTAGGACTACATTACTTGCAACAGAGTATGTAAGTTCAAAATTTTAATTAAAAATAAAAGATCAATGTAAAGTATCAAAATGAAATATAAATATACAATGAAATTTTGAAAACCTAAGGTATTATGTATGAGAACAATTTCCAGTTAAGATTTGATTTTATCACCATTTCACCTGAATCTTTCCTTTCACAAAAAGCATTCAATCCAATCTGAGTAAGAATTTGTAATTAAAAATTTTATTAGGCCAAACTTTACAATGAAAAAAAAAATAATTAAAATTAAAATTTTTAAAATGATTCTGATAAGTTTCTAGAAGTCGATGTACCCGAACACCAAACATAAAAAGAAACCAAGTTATCTGAAGTTGCTCATATAATCCAACTTGGTTCGAAACAAACATCCAAATGAACCAAATTTTTCAGATCCACCCTTTGAATGTCAATATTTCTTGCTACAGAAATTTTTTGGGGTCATTGCTTCAATTATTTACAACTGCTATTAAATGGTGTCCTTGGTGCTGTATTTACTTCGAATTTGTTTCTGGAGTATATGGATGTAAAACTAATGCTGCTCTTAGTTTTTGCATTTACTCTATTTAACTACAGCAAATTCTGTTACAAAGGCCTCTACAGATACTAGTGATAAGTGTAACTGTGTTGAACTTAACATACAACACCAAAGGTAGATGTTATTCACCAAGAAGAGTTTGGTGAAACTCACAAATTTACCATGAATGAATTACATAATGGCACATCTACTGTGCATGATATTTTGGCATAGAAAGGTAAATTGCTCATGTTTTATGCTAATACTGAAACAAATAAAGGAATAATAAAAGACAGACATTATCCAAAGCAAAGTGTGAAGAACTGGATAAAGTTTATACAAATGATTCCAACAAAGATGCTTGAAAGGTATGATTGTTTTTTTCTGCAAATTGGATAACTGTGCTTTATGCTATTATATATTTTAAAAATACAAAAACACTACTTCAATGGGATTTGGGATTTTTCCATGCTAGTTTTAGAATTTCTATTTTTCCTTAAATCAAGGATAAAAGAATTACCAGGTGTTATTACTTTATCACTATCAAAGACTTTTTGAAGGTGACATGTAGTTCTCTCTATTTCCCTTTTTGTTGCAAAATATTGTGTACTTTGTTTTAAATTTTCCTATATACAAAGCATAGGTTCATGAACAGTTAGGAAATTTTATTTTTCATTCTATATTACACTTTTAAAAAATATAAATAATACAAAAAATGCAGTGACATCATGTACCCTTTGCTCTAATTCAAAGTTTTGTTTTTTTTTGTCATTTGCAATGTTTATACTGGCAGTCAAAATCATGAAGTCATCAATGAAAAGGAAGGAAGGAAGAAATCTTGATAAAAAGAAGCTAGCTGTGTGGTTAAAGTTCTAACATAAACTTATACTGTACCATGTTTTTTCATTACATGCCTACTTTCTGACTGTCACATGTTGACATACATGTAATTATATGCATTTGTAAATAACAACATGGGATATCTCATTGGGAAGTCCACAATTATGTCTACCAATGAGTTAAATACAGAAAAAAAAAAGTTTTTGTTTTTTAAGCACACAGAATCAAATCAAAATGAGGATGCTTTTCAAGAATTTCACTAAGATGCCCTGCATCCATACATAAACAGGCCAAATATTGTCAACTTCTGTGGAGTGGATAATAAGAAACTGCTCAACCACTTCTGTTTATTAGTATATGAAAGTGGAGTGCCCAGAGAAAATTACCATATAGAACAAGTCAGTGCAGAAAACTGAGAGAAACTATGCTAAGCTAAGAATTGAACACAGTGAGATCTAAGATGTCCCTACTAGAACTCCTTTGTTTAGCTGTGGAAGGAAATTAGACTGTTCAAAGGAAACCTGCACTAATAGATGGTATAAAAAAGAGCAAGAAGAATACAGATGTTTGTCAAACTAAGTTAATTTCCAACAAGGATAAAAATTCAGGCCCTCTGCTATAGCCTATGCATCTGATCATGATCATAAATTCCCCTTACATTAAAATTTATGCTAAGCAGTGACTGATGCTGATGTGACTATAATTCCATGCTTTTTAAAAATGTATTTATTTAAATCCGTTTTTTTTTCTGAAAACTATAAAAGATTTTGATTTATGGATATTTTGCCAGTTGGTAGATTTCCCAACAGCAATGAAAAGCAACTATTAAATTTTCCAAAAAGAAAATTTCAGAAGAGCTAGTAAAGTCTAAGCCAGTAATGATATTTAAATAGGCTCTCCCTTCTCAGTTTTGTGACAAACTGCTCTTTATGGTCTGAAGCAGGCTATGAATCAATGGGGTCAGAAGTCTTATCATCAAGTTCCCGCTGTTCATTCTGCACAAGGTTTCAACTTATAGAGAGAAAAAAGTTTCATTGATTGACCTAAGATAGAATAAGGAAAGAATTATTTAAGGACCATTGTATGGAATTCCATCACAAGAAGTCAATACTGTCTCAAACTGGTTGAAGTCTTTATAGAAAGCTTTGAAGTGGCCAGATAATATTTGTTAGCCAGTCCTTAAAGGTCAATGTAAAGTCACTCAGTGAAGCAATGCTTTCATGTATTTGAGTGTAAAATCCAGATAATATTAATAATAATAATAAATCTCCTTGAAGTAACTTTATTTATCGTATTAAACAGATAATTTCTGTGCCATATGTTGAAGATATGCTGTAGTGATTTTTCTGGCACATTTCTTAGTCTTAAACTTAACCATCAGGGTCTGAAGTCTGCAAACCACCTGAAGAAAAATGAACTCTAGATATGTTGTTGTTTTTATAATTCTTTCCCCTCTTTTGAGAATTAAAACAAAAAAAACTACAAAATGTATTATTTAAAAAAAATTTAAAGTAGAATTTTCAAATTAACTTTGCATCTTATTTCATATCTCTCTTTCCAAAATTTTATGTTTAGAGAGATCATAAAGTACCTTCTCTCCCCTGAATCCTGAATTTCAACACAGTCAATCCTGCAGACCAATGTTTCTTATCAGCCCAAATTTATGTTTGCACTCATTCAATAATAAGTCAATAAATGCATGATATAAAGGGAAAAAAAGTCTTTGCAAGATAAAAATTTTAAAATATCAATACTAATCTGATTTTGTTGATGTTTTATTTAATCTATGGCTTTGATAATTTATTAATCATCTACAATTAAGATTAATTTTTGGCAAAGCCATGATACTGTATAGCAGGGAGTGGATAAAAAGATCAATTAAACATTTCCATAATTAAAGAGAGAAAATTTCTTGTAATGTCTATTTTAAACTGTGTGTATGCATGTGCGTGCATGTGTGCTTCATATGAGAATTTTTCTTTTAATGTAATTCTAGAAACTAGTCTACTCTTCATAGAAGGATTTTCTGTAATGCCTGATCTAAACTTCTCAGTACTTTGATCAGCTTTCAAATCTCAACTTGTTTTCTTTCCATTCTTTCAATAGCACTGTGTGTGGGGGGGGGGTGGGGGATCTACACTTCTACACAAAAGATGACAGATCATGGTATAGATCTGCCATACTTTGGTTAGAGAAATTAACTAAATTACTACACTCCATGTTTAGCTTGGCCAAAGTCAGAAAATAAGTGTTTTGTGTTTTTATCATTCATTCAAGAATCCAGATTTCCATTAATGGTTTTACTCAAAATATTCAAACATTCTTGACAAAAAAAAAAAAAAAAAAGAGAGAATGTGCCCCAGTCAGCGTAATTAATAACTTTCACTCTAGGAGACAATGGGTACAGGTGCTGGTGGGCTACATTCAAAATAAAATAATAGTACACAACTTATTCTCATAATATTGGATATATTAAGTATGATGAATTACAAATGGAATCATTATCATTTACATGAAATAAATTTACCATATATAATTAGGTTATGATGGAACAGTTTTTTCCCCTTTTCTAAGCACTCTAAACCACAAATGAGAGAGAGTGTGTGTGTGTGTGTGTTTTTGCTTTCCCCACATAAGCCATAAAAACAACTGGAATTTCTCACCCCCCCTTCCTCATTCTGATGTTTTGCCTTTATATTTCATCACCATAAAAATTTTAAATTAAAAAAAATTTGATGCATTTTGATATTAGTTTTACTTGTTGCATTGTTTCAAATTTAGTAATTTATCTATTAAACCTTACATAGAAAAAAAATTCTGATGACATCTACTAACCATCTACAAATATTTGGGGTTTCTTTCTCTTTTTTTTTTGGTTGTTTTGCTTTCCAGCATAACTTTGTCAACAGATTGATATATATATCAATCAATGTGTTTATTAAATATTCCTCCCACCAGCTTTATTTGAAACTGTAAACAATTCCTCACTTGACAATACATTATCCATCAACATTTTAAAGTTACAATATTGATTAGCATCCCTCATAAGATGTTGAACCCGTTTGGTAAGATTTGTGAACATAAAGGTGCAAATAATAAATGGAGTTTGGGTCCCTAAAGAAAAACAGCAAGTCCATTTCTTCCAGTCAAGTTAGTTTGGATGCCAGCCTTCATAAAGCACATCTCTGAGAGATGCTGATGTCAGATAAGCTAGGCAAGCCATGTTCATAATTAAACATTATCTGTATTATACAGAGCTAATACTCTGGACAAAAGGATGCAGAGATAATCCAAAGTTCAGGCATCATCATCATCTTTTTTTTTTTTTTAAGATAAGACATTCCAAAGTTAAGTATTCAGGCTTACCATAGTTACAGTCAGCAATTCCTATGACAATCAGGTCAATAAAGTCAACCAACCAGCAAGCATCTGACAAAAGTTGACAAGCTTCAGCCTCAAACACCATCTTATTATGTTAAAATCAAATGGTGAGAGATCCAATGGGTTTTGTAATTTGTTGTTTTTCAGAATAATTTTTCAAGAAGAAAACATTCCATTTTAGAATTTAAGTAAAAAAAAAAAAAAAAATCTAGAGATATTTGTAAATAAAATAAAATAATTGGTGTTCTAGTGGTTTATTCCAACTGTTCTGGTTTCATTGATGTTCTCTTAATGTTAAAGGTAGAGTAAATAGAAAGATATAACACATGAAAGCTAGAATATTTATAACAAAAAAAAAATCCCATAAACACTTGAGGTGGTCTGGCTTATTTTAAAATTATTCACACATATTCTGCCAGCTCTTTTATCCACCTATAGGGAAAATAGTCAGACTATAATGGAATCATAGAGTCTACTTCAGGCAACTAATGAGAGTAATCACCCACCAGAACATTCCAGAGCAGTACTGGTCAGCCTGACTCCCAGAGAGGGATACATGATATTTCTCAAGCTATAAAATTACAGAAGATAAGGTGAAGAAGAAAGAAGTAAAAAAGCCAACTGTCTGCTCACAGGCATTAAATGGGTTAGCTACACCAGTTTTCTGAATTAATTTGATATATGAAAACTTGCATATAAAAGAACAAATAACTTGTGCTTCCATTTACAGAAATGAAAAAAAAAATAATATTAAAATAACTAAATATCAAAGCAATAGGGTATCTTTGGACATATAAAATGTTATTGAACAAACAGGCAATGTATTGAGCTATAATGTGGATATTTGAGTAGATAAGTAAAAATACCTTTACTCAAAAAATTATATATATTATAAAAAGTATCTCTTCATTAATACAACTGGAATTTTAAAAAAAAAATGCTGTTTGTAATATTTAAACTCTTTTGTTGCTAATAAACAAAGACCACTCAGAAATTACTGCCACCTAAAAAGCAACAAACACTTTAAAATGTGATCAAAATTGAAAATACAATAAAAGCTTATAGACTGATAAAAATGGTATATAGTATCTAATTCTACCTTTTCCTCAAACAATAATCTCAAATAGGAACACCTTTGAAAATTTTACATACATTTGCTATTGTTGATTTTTACTTTTTAAAAAAATTTTAGTAAAGAGTTTTGAATGTGCAGATATGAAATCTTTCTTATGTGCAGGGCAACAGGAACTCTCCTTGAAAGAAAAAGGCCAGAGACAACAATCAAAACATCAATTATGAAGATAATCCTAGAATAATTGTAATATTATCATCACTTTCATGCTAGCTTTTCTTGTATCAGATCCAAATAGTTTTTACAGAAATATGGTTAACCATTTTTGTTCAAGCTACAGCAAGCCTATCCTTTCACTATAGTAACATAGTCATCCTAAACTCCAAGCATAATGTTTACTGTACTTATTAGGTTTAGAGAACAGCTATTAATGCCGTCACATTTTTCAGAACTAAGACCACAAAGAATTATATTATATTTTGACCAGAGTCATTTTTTAGGTTCCGGACAACATCTATATTTGGACTAGAGTTAGTTTTTTTTTTTTTTTTTTGGTAGAGCCTCTTATACATACTATTACTGAAAAAAACGAGATTATCCACCTTGTAGTTGCAAGCCTGCTCAGATAATAGACAGCAAAGTTACACTTGAATAGTTGTTAAGAACAAAAAATAAAAAATGAAAAAATGCTTTACCATGAACCATTCTACAGCAATCAATTTCTGAAGCCAAGAATTTAAATCATCAACAATCTTTGCCTGCTAAACTTATATCATCATAAAGTTTGTCTAAAGGCATTTTACATACAATGATTAGTGAATGCTATAAAACACAAAACTTTTGTAAGTGTACAGTTAAGTAGAATACCTTGTCATCCAGAAATTCTGACACAAGGAGTGATATTTATTAATGTTACCATGCTTTGCACTGATTATGCATAAATATTAATTGTGGGAGAGCAAACAAAGGTTATTTGCTATTAATTTACTAGAAAATATTACACTAAAGAATACATTTGAAATTTTTCAGTATAGCTGAAATTATTACATATATCTCTAGTAAACTTCTGATTGAGTTACTCATCATCATTTAATTGAAAAAAAAAAATTATAGGCAATGACATCAGTAGGAATTATCAAACAGAAAAGGATGGCTGGTGGCCTAGCAGTTAGACTACTGGACTGCCAAGATACAGAGCACCTGAATTTAGATCTTATTTGAAAAAAAATTTGGTTTGGTGTATCTCAGTGGCATGATTTCTTCTTGTTCTTCACCAGATACCCATGTAGGTTTCTTCTCATATCTAAACATCTAAAAATGAAACATTCTAATAAAAATCTTTGTTTGTTCAGTAGCACAAGAAAAAAAAAGTGTGTGTGTGTGTGTGCGTGTGCACGCTGGCTACAATTACTGTCCAAATCAATGTCCTAGAAGGAATTGTCCATCAACCAAGAAGTATTCTTGATTCAGGATACCAATGATGTCATTTGTCTCTCTCTTTGTTAGCTGTGCAAATCATATCAAGCTATGAAACTTACAGATAGACAAATTAAACAGAGATTAGTGTTTCAAATGCTGCTGCATCTTTACTAAAATATGCTATAGGTGGAGTAGCTTGAGGCTCAACAGAGGAACAATCTTATTTCTAATTTATCTACAGTACACTAATACTGAATTAATAGATAAATTAAAGTTTAGTGCTAACACAGTTGTTAAACAAATGAAACAACAAATTGAAAATAAGGTTTGATTTTTCTAAATACATTTACATGATTCATGTTAATCATAAAAATCTTTACTGTTTGGAAAAGGCTCTTAGTGACACTAGGGATGTTGATCGAGAACTTAGAGTAGCAATCCTATGTAACCCAAAGTAGAGTAAGCAGTGCAGGCTAGTAGGACATACGGCAAATATACAGGGTGATTGAAAAGTAACTCCCTATTATTAAGTACTTATAATTTATCCTATTATTGTAATATTTTTCTCAATTTTTTTGTGTATGTTCCATGATGTATGGGAGCAAGTCTACTCTACCAAACCAACAACTTTGGAAGAACTTGAAGAGCGAATACGAGAAGTTATGTCTTCCATCCCACAAGAGTTCCTTGTGAAATCAGTTGACGCAGTTCCCAGGTGGCTTGAGAAGCTGGTGGCGAATGCTGGCGCCCATATCGAATTTTAAATAAAACTCCATGCTATACACTTGCTTATCATATTCATTTCATGTAAGAATTGTAGTTCAGAAATAAATTACAAGTACTTAATAATAGGGAGTTACTTTTCAATCACCCTGTAGATATTTATAATTAAGGAGAATTATTAAAATTACACAAGACATTTTTGTTCCTTTATTTAAAGCTTTGGCAGACCTCATTTAAAGAATAAGCCCTAGCTTGTAGCCCCTATCTTGTTAAGTATTTATAGGCTCAAAAAGAAAAGCAAAAGCATCATTTTACCAGAATGATTCAAGGAATGAAGAAGTTTTCTCATTCTGAGTAACAAAAACTGCATTTCCCAATCTTGCAAGTAGAAGTCTGTTAAGATCTAAATGAAATCTTAAAATTTTTCAATAAAGGCAAGGGCATGATGTAATCAAGACATTGGATGATGGTTTAAAGAGATGCAAACTTCTTGGCTCTGTATAAAAGTAAATAATAGTTCAGTGAAACAGAAAAATGTTATTTTACTCAGCAATTCAAAAAACAAAATATTGTTGTTGCTTTTTATTTCACATCTCTATATATCCCCTGATCAAGAGTATGGTTTAATCTAATGAGTGCCACCTGTTTTAAACACTAACAACCAACCATCTACTTTCAAATAAGCTTCAAGAACAATGGAGATCTTTGTATAGTTTTGACTTAATAAAACTAGATGCTAATTTGTTTTAAAAGTTTAATATAAAGAATATTTGACTTTATTGTTTAGATTAACAATAATTTTATAAAACACCAGACAACAAAAGAATGTAGAGCTCCTTCAATATCACACTCAATAAAATGTGTTGGAAAGACTTTTCAATTCAAAACTGCTTACATTGAACTCAGCAGCTTATTATACTTTAACTATTGATTTATTTTTCTTTTTTGTTATATTTGCTTATCAACTTTTACAAATACTCCTGGGCCACCTGAATTAGATTGGGAGATATCAACTTGTCCTATCATAATGAATTAGATTTCATCAATGGCCCCATTTTATCATCAATAGCATATACAGTAACATAGCCATGCTTCATTAATCACATACAATATTAAAGGCAACAAAGAGCAGCAGGAAATTGGGGTTCTGTAAAGAAAAAAAAAACCAGTAAATTGATCAACTAGTGTTTCAATTTATTTAACAATATAATGCGTGTCCAAAGAATTACATTCAGAAACCTCCTTAATATACAAAAGCAACTAGATTGCAACAAACAGCATCAACCAAACCACTTCAGGAAGGAATGCAAGCTGGCTCAACACTTATCTTGAATCCTCTGAATGGTGTCCAGAAAAACAAATATCTTTTTTTTATTTTTAAATCCATAAGCTGCTTCCATATTAGTACCAGCCATCGAGCCTTCCTAATTCCCTCCGCAAACATTTTCCAAAAATCGGCACATACACCAGTATAAAAACCACACAATAATGCCAAAAAATAATATGCTCATTTGTGATAGATCATAGTCTAACAAACATGGCTACTACAATGCCTCAAGAGGAAAGTTGATCTTGCACTTTACTTGCCCAGGAAAAATAATCCAAATTTTTTGTTGACTCCCTTGGTATTTAAAAGGTTCCCATTGCCAGTATTCTCCTATTCGGTCTTTGCCATCAGCAAATACAAACTTTCATTAAATAGCAGCTTCTAAAAGGTAATAGAAGTGCATTGTTCTCCACAAAATTAATGTCCATTTTCAGTCACTTCCTATCACTTGCTTCATTTTAAACTTTGCCTAATGAATCTGAAGGGTAGATAACCTACCAAAGATAGATAGATAGATTGATAAAATAAATGAATAAATATAAATCTCTCTATACCATAACATGACATCACTGGAAGATTGGAACATCTTCGATAAGATTTTAAAAAAAATATGCTACTTGTACTTCTTTCATTAAGGGCTCTTTGTAGCTATTTGCAGAGTGTCTTGAATACTGCTTACTAATTTCCTGTATTTATCTAATGCCTTAGCTAAATTATTGGTCAAACAATTAGCAACTAATAGGTTCCATGTTCAAGGTCAGTTCCAGACACCTGTACAATGAAAAAAGAGCAGAAATGTCTACTGCTACTCAGGACTAAACAATGATAGTGATAGGGAAAGATTGTTGAAACAGGTTTCTGTTACTACTAGTCTGTGAGACAGATAGAACCCCCCCCAAGGGAATTTATGCCTAAATGTTTTTAAGCTTATAATATACTTATGCAAAATTCAGAGAGAGAGAAAGAAAAAAAAATATCTTTGAATACTTTAACCCGCATTATAATTTACATGTAATCATTATGCAGGAAAGGCAACACTATGGCATCATACCTGAACTTTTATGTAAACTGTTGAAACACAAATGGCCATTGTTCAGACATCCATACCAGAATTTGTGAAGCAATCATGCTAACAGACTTCTAAGTCTTCTGTCAAGCTGAACTACAAGATGAGCAATAGTCAGGTTCCAGACTAGGCAGGATAAGTATTTGCCAATGGGAAACTTCCAATGTTGATGTGAGGCACTCCACAGTAGACTTCATGGCTTCTGTCATCTAGCTTATTACAGAGTGCTCTACAGTTCAGCATATGCTACATGTGTCTTACAGAGCTACTAGATCTGTCAGTCAACAATACACAACTGTAAAAGTTTACCTTGCAGTTGTCAAGAAAGAACATGCACTAGTGTGGTACGATTTATTCTAGTTCAAGAATGTTACTGTGCAGCTTGGCATTTTCCACACAATTATTTTTTTCTTATATGAAAGCTCTGAAGAAGCTACTGTTTAGATCTGGTTTTGCTAACATAGTAATCAAGTCAAGGTGTGTGCCATCCAGGGAATGTTGATTGGAAAGCATTACAACAGAGCAATGTATGTACACAAATGTACCCTAGAAGTCCTAGAAAGACTAATATTTGATATGTTCAGAAAAGTGACTGTAGTCCCTAGTCAATAAAATCAGTGCAGAAATTAGTCCATTGACCAATGTCAGTGTCTTCACGAAATGTTCTGTAAGTATAAGAACTTGGTGCGAAATGGTGAACTAAAACAAACTGCAGATATTTTGTTTTAGTACAAGGACAGGATCTGGATGGTATTGAAATTTTTTTTGGAGCTACAAAAGAAAACATCTTTGATCTGCACCTAGCATGTGTTTAATAGTATTTCTCTTTGCTGTTCAGCATGCACCACTACAACTATGCTCAGTACCTGTCCATCTACTTTCTGACACTTGTCAACTAGTCATACATTCACCCAGAAGTAGACAATTTGCAGAGAAACTGCAAGTTCAGTGTGTCCAGATCAGATATACCAGCATCAATAAACCCCTAGTGACTTGACAATTGAACAGACATTCAATCACTGTTCAAAATCCAAGAGAGGCATCATTGGATTCAGCAAAAACTACTCAACCTACTAGAGATGGCACATGACAAAACATTTCAGAGCAAGCTACATAGATTCTACATTGGAAATGGTTGGAATGACTGGTTCCAAAAACTTGGCACAAAAGGACATATAGCCATCTGAGATTAGATGTGGTAAGCCAGATATGCAGTTACTAATGACTATCTTCCAAAACTCCTCAATCCCTTTGAAGATGAAATCAAAGAGTATCTGTTCTGTCTTTTGTCTGGTCAAAAAGCTCCAGCTGAAGTTACAAACAATTTCCTGAAAGTTGAAACAAGTTAGAATAGCAACATTTGAAACCTTTGATCAAAAGATACTTGACAACTTTCTGAAATTCCTTGCACCACTTCCAAAGCAGTTTCTCAAAACATTTGGTTCTCTTAAAAAGGGCAGAAATCTAAAGTCTTTGAAGATGAATTTCATTTAAGTGATAGCACAACACAATTGACAGATGCTGCTGTTGTATCCACTAGTTTCAGACAGTTAGCTACACCAGATTAACTGCCAGTAAAGATAAACAAGGCCAAATTTATGCACTAGCTTAAAAATGACAATGCACCCATACATTGTTGATGGAAACATCCTACTACAGTCACTCACTGCTCTGCTTCAGACATTTTAAGAGTTAACTGAAAAAAAAAAAAGTCTTTGGTGTTTTGCTCAAATGAAGAGATTGGATTTTATCACTAATACCTACAAGAACAATTCAATTAAGTCAGCTAAGATATGAGGAAGAGGAGAATCTTTGGATGTATGCACCTGGTAAAAGATCCATGAACAAAGCTGCCAAAAGAACAGGAGTTCTTTCTCTCAAAAAAATGACAAAAAGACTAACTTGATCAAGTTTATTCTGTCAAAAGTCATAAAAGAAGCATGCTGCACAACTCCAGGATTGTCAGATTTTCTTTGTCTGTGAGAATAGCTGTACTTCCTTGACATCAACTGATGACATCACAGTAGAAAGCACTCTTGCTCCAACACTCTTTTGTCTTACTGTTTCCATTTGGCTGCATAATGTACAACTGACCCCGCTGTCCTATCACCTGTCACTGATGTATTCATGTCGCCCCTATATTATGGTAACCAACTACAGCAGAATATGTTTCACACAGATGTTACAAACAAAAGACAATTGTTGGACAAAAAATGCCTCATCAGTAAACATGGTGCAATTGTGTGTTTATAAATGCTTACACTGTTTTTCTTTTCTGGCTGTGACTCAAACAATGCTTCCATTTGCAAGAGAAAGATCACAGCCAAAAATGATTTTGGGAAAGCATCCTATGTTCATGAACATTTTCAGGATACTTAGTGATGCAGACAGCATTCCTGAAGGTAGTCAAACTGTACCAGAGAAGTTTGTTTTCTGTCCATATGGTAAACCATACACAGATTTGAACAAATTGTGCCTTTACAACCAGACAAAAATTCCACACAAGATCTGGTCCACCACTTTTCAGCTATGATGGAATTGACCAAAGTCTCTTGCCACTATGCTGATTATCACTGAAAATACACATTCTGAAAGTCTACTAAAAACCTAATGTATGGGAAACTGTGCATCTTGCATATCCAGAACATGAGTGGAAAATTGACAAGAGATCTTTAGTATGACTGAGTTGAAGGTGACATCCGGCCACAAGAGTTACTAGACATTCTGACAAAGATATGGACACTGATGCTGCTGCTGATGACAAATCTACTAGCCTACTGACTGGTAAACATTGATTCCAGTACTGCTGACAGAAACTGAGTTGCTGTAAATATTATTTCATAAACTAATATTGAGCTATATGTATGCGTTTCTATATCCTTTTAAACCCATGTTAATACATATATAAGCCATTATGATGCCATCATATCACAAAACACTTTTACACTATAATGTGACAATGCATACGGAAATGAAATACACCCAACTTCATATGGTTTTGGTATGTTTATAAAAGTATTATCAAGAAATATCTATCCATAGCCCCATGTTCAGTTTTCAGCTTATTGGAAATATGATAATCTTACTTCCAGACATTCCCTGCAGAACAAATAGCAACTGCAGTTGTGAACCTTCCTAAATTTCACTTCTCCTGATGCAAAATAAACAAACTCTCCTGGAAAACTCCCAGAAAATCACCTATTTTAAAAAATTCAACATTTGTCTATTAATTTTACATTAAAAAAGCAAACTTGAATGAACACTTATACTTTTGTTGATCCAATATAGTATAGATATTTCTAAAGATGTCTTCGCTTGCATTTTTCCACAAGAGTTTCCATGTTGTTTAGCAATCTCCTACAAAACAATTTATTTTCACTTATAAATCATGGAAACAAATATGCATGTACATTTCTAGAAACATGGACAGAAGTATAGCCTTTTATCATTCAAAATCATGATGAAGCTTCAGCTGTGTGCACATTATGCAAAACTCTTATTAACACGGCTTTGGGTGGATTGAGCCTTGTGAAACAGCGTATAAAATCGGATAAGCAATTCCAAGTAGAAAAGGCAGTTAAACACTTTTGGCAACATTTTTTCTGATAATTCAAGCCTGTATTACGGTAGAAGCATTGTTTGCTATGACAGTTGCTGAGCACAACCTTTCCTTCAAGTTTGTGAAACATTTTACATAAATGGCACCCATCCTGGTTCTTGATAGTGCTGCTGTAGCATTCAGGTATGGAAAAACAAAAACCACGATGGTAATCAATATTGCATTAGTTTTGGTCTCAATGCAGAGGCTGAAAAATTGTGTCAAGATCCCTTCAGTTTGCTGGTTGATAAATCAAATGGTTGTAGAAACAATAAGAACTTTTTTTTATCTTTTTTGTGGAGAATGTGTAAGTGGTGCATGTGAAAGTTCTTGTATGCATGTGTATCTCCGAGGAGAAGGGATTGGGGTTGGTGGCCGAAGCCGTGTAGGGTCCGAAACCCGGGGTGGAGCAAAGCTCCCGTTAAGGCCTAAAAAGCCTGCTTCCCCAGCTAAAAAACCACTCTGGGAAAAAAGCTTCAGCACATCAAGTCCAAAACCGGTCTTGACGCACCTAACCTTCTTGGCCAGAAAGGCTTGCCAGAGGCAAAAAGCGCCACTCATCTCCACTCTTTTCGGGTAGAGTACTCGCTTCCCCACCCTCGTAAGGTAGGTCGAGAGTTCGATCTGCCATAACCATTCTTGTTAGGTATGTGGATGAGAAGCATGAAGAAACCATCAAATTCCTGGACATGCCAGTATGCAACATCTCTGCAGCGCGGAGTCTTTTTAACATAATTGACAAACGTTTCAAGTAAGCTGACATGCAGAAATAATATAGATATGGCTTTCATGCATATATCTTTGAATTAATTAAACAACATACTCAGATTATTATTATATCAATATGCATGACATAGTTGATATTAATTATTAAATAGTTTTTTTTAAGAGCCTGGATAAGATTGAGCAAATTTGGAGGCGTTTTTCAGATAATAACAGTGTCAGGGTAGAGCACCAGAACTCTGTTCTGTCCAGGATCAGAGAGAACCAACAAGCAGTATATATTTTATTTTTTTTTGAAATGAGATTGTGTATTACATTACAAATGTTATATAATTCCATTTTTTTCAGCAATATTATTACTATATTTATCTGTTTTATTTCAGGCATGTCAGGCTCCTATAAGGAATCTGTTGCAATGATGCTAAAGTTCCCTTCAATAATGCAGTTCTTCAACACACTGGAATGGATTCACCTTGATCCAAAACAGAGAAGCTTCCAAACATCAAACTCTGGTACAACATTCAAATCTAATTCAAATAATGTAAAACAATATAAATTAGTTTGTAGATGCTAGTTTATTACTATTTATAATGCATTGTATAAAAAATTACTTCTTATTTTCTTGAATGTCTGTTTCTTTTACAACTGTATTTGATATAATTTTTTATGATGATATTTTCAGTCTTGGTCTGGGAAAAAGACACATCCTTCCCAGTGAATGATGTTCTGAGTGAGGAGTATAGCATAAGTACCCAAAAGTTACTCTCTATCACCCTTAGGCCTGACCAGTAATGGATCCAAATGAGGAAGATCATGGCAATGACTGATTGACTCACCATGATTCCAGTTGCCAGGCCTTGCCACCATCCCCAACTCCAGTAATGACAGTGTGTGTTCTATATTGTTAGCAAAATAAAGACTGAACAGAAATCAGAGTTAAACAGTACAACTGTGTGCCCTCTACTCAGCAGTGAAGTGGACACAAATAGGCATATTATGCCATGAAGCTTTCAGGGCACACACTGAAAGCTGTGAAAGGTGCAACAAAACAATATATTTACATTTAATACCATTATTAAAACCATATACAGTACAACCTCACATATCCGAACCTCACTTATCTGAATTATCGACATGTCCCCCGAACAAAATCTCACGTAACCAAACTTTCACACTTTTTTGTTTGGTTGTCAACTTTCTATTGTAATTTCTCTTAGATCTTAACCGAACAAAACATGGCCTTTTTAAAAGTGAACAGTGGGGGGGGGGCATGCCTATATAAGTGATTCATATAGTTTAACGAGGTCTGACTGTATATATATATATATATATATATATATATAATGTACATCATTAACCTTACAGTATTATGACAAGACTCATTGATCATGTGACCAAAATTTCTGCAGCCAGACAAAATGGAGGTTAACAAAGACGCAATTGCAAACATTTTCACTCAAATTACATTGAAAATCTACAGTAATTAAGTAATACAGTACTTCACTTTGGGTTAGAAAGGCATTGTTTCGAAACAGTTTCCACAAGTGACAATTAACATGCATAGTGTCTATTGTTCGGATAGGGTGTCAATTGGATGTTCGAATTTGACCCTCGGCATGCTCACGGCAACACCTGCATTCGGTTTTTTTCACGTATCCGAACACTCGCGTATCCGAACAAATAGCTTGTCTCCGGGCTTGTTCGGATACGTGAGGTTGCACTGTATAGACATAATTTTTGCTTTGTTTTTCTTTAATTTATGAATCATCTGTTTTAGTTAAAATGTCTCCCATTTTTTTTTCAAGGCTAGAGGTTGATACCTCTGCAATTTCCAAGCAGCAAACAACTACATTTCAAATTGTTGTGATAGTCATAAAAAACAAAAGTTTTAAAAATTCCAGAAAGGGAGAAGGGTTGTTTGTACCTGACCCTCAAACTCTACTACAATGGTGAGAAAAAAATGAACTAATCCTGTGAATGAGAGTTGATCTTAAAATTTTTATAAAAGGTTTAAGGAATAAAAGTATATACAATATAGTTTATCTAAAAGAGGAAATTTGTGTTGAGTTTCCACTGGCAAACATTTCTTGATGCAATCTTTCGCAGCAAAACAATATGGCTAATAAAAGCAATAATAAGTTGCCTATATGGTAGTCTTGCTGAAAAAATTAACTGCATTTGGATCCATGTCTTATGTAAAGGTAAAGGTGATAAAAAAGGATCAACCTCTGTGGTCAGGAAAAAAAAATCCCTGATATTGTCCTAAAATGTGTGGAGTCAGTCAGCCCTCCCATAAAAAGGGATTGATTTGCTGCTATACAAGTGTACATGCCTATTTTTATTATTGATATTATAGTTTATGATGTAGAATTTGTTAAGATCTTTTGGCAATGATTAACATCTGAAAATAGAAATGTCTAAATCAAACCTAGTAATAATAACGCATTATGGATTTCTAAAATGTTTGTTCAATTAATCCAGAAAAATTAGAAAATAAAAAATTATAGCTGCTTGCTTCAATTTACAATACATTCATAATCAAGACCAGCATCAACATCAATTATACCTGATGAATTTGTTCAAAGCACTATGAGAACATATGGCTAGCTAGATTTTTAGACTTTATATAAAACAAAAGTACCAAAAATGGTTTTACATACAAGGATGCAGCATGATAGCCATTTTGGATATATAGATTATCAATAAATAAACTAATTAATTAAAATAAATAAATTTCTGTTGAAAATCAAACACCCAATATTGTGCAACTACACTGGTGGACAAAAGGACTGTTGTTTACATGATTGCAAAGTCACATTACATCCAACTTTGAATTCACTCTAAAACTGGGGATCCAGGTTACTCTCAGGAGGTCAGATTTCATTCACATCTGGAGAAGTAGTTGAGAAATTCATGGAGAACATTGGCAGAAAATAAAGTGAACATTTAAAGAATGACTAATGGCAATAGTCTGCATGGGTTAATGATACATTTTTGTAACCAAGTAAAACATTTTTTTTAAAAAAATAACTTTTAGGCATATTCAATAAAAATAATATACCTTAAGTGAGGTACTTGAATGAAAGAACTTTATGGAATTTCTCAAAGTACACATTGATAAATTTTACAGAAGTCAGTTGACCCATGAGCCTAGGTGAGTGTTCCTGGCAATTAATCTCTGCTTTTCAATATGGCTATGTAACCACGGATCCCAAATATGTACCATGTTCACTCAAGCATAAGCAACAGAGCTCAGCATCCCCTAAAGGAAAACTGATTAGGCCTGTAACACTGTGCAATTCTGTTCATTCACTGTATATCAGAGATTTGTAATTTTTCTTTTCTTTTTAATGTAGCTACAAAAATGATATATGACATAAATACAAGAAATCCTTTTTTTAATGGAAAAGTCTAATGAAGGACAGATAGTAGTCTTAATGCATACATCTATGCTATCTTCAAAATCCACCAAAATGTTAAATGTGTCCTTAAAAGCAAAAACCAAAACAAGTTGATATCAGTGTGAGTTCTTAGCTGATGTCAGCCTTGTTACCATATCTTATTTCTAAATCTTCACTGCCACCAATAATCACTGCTACACAACATGTACAGATAGCATTAGTCAAATTAATGTCAGTACCTAAAAAATTGCAAATCAAAAAAAAAAAAAAAAAAAAGGTATTAATACAAGCACCCAGATTTTAAAGAAAATATAAGAACAATGTGCCTGCCACTATATTAAACCATGATGGAATTTCCTAGTTAAAAAAAAAAAAAAAAAAACATTTTACAGAAATTGCATGATTTTAAATAAAACCCATGAGTCCAAGTGAAATTTAGAAACCACCTGGGCTCTTGGTTGCTAATTGAGCCCTGCTGTTCAGCTTGGCCCATGTAATGCTGGACCCCAAACATGCACAAGGTTTGCTTATACATTTTACAAGAAAACCTATGGGCCACCCAAATTAGTAGTAAGCAAGATAACTGACACTGGGCAAAAAGTCCAATTTTAAATATAGTGCCCATCCTTATTATTGGTAAATGTCACATAAATTAAGACTTTACTCATCATTACTGAGTCAGTGCATGAGTGATTTTGTTTAGTTCATGGCATTAGTTTTTACTTAATTTTTTTTAAAAAAAATCATATGGATGCACAAGCACACAATCTATCATAAATAAATCACTGTCATATTTACAAGCCAAAGGTGAAAAATGTTTCAGCAATAAACATTTTCATGGTGGAGTGAAATAATGTCAAAGTTCTGTGTAGTTTTTATTCATCAAACAGGTCTCATGAATTTGGTGCATTTTGACTATTCAAAAGTCAACAACACAAGCATGCACATGGTATGTTGTAATCACCAGGTGTGTGTGTGCTAAGCTATATAAATTCTGGATGATGGATATCTAAAACAGTCACTGGGTACAAAAATGGCACGGATATTTTAAAGAAGCCCAGAGATGGCAGATACTATAGTTCTTGGACTATGGGTCGAAGGGAGGAAGATAGGTTCAATGATCGTTTTTTTGGCCAAAATCAGGTATCAGGTCTCAAATAGGTTGACCCCCAGACAAAAGCTGTCTGAATCTCTGGCACAGAAAACCTTGGTAAGGTGGATTAAAGAGCTTTGTTGTAAAAATATAAATAAGTCAGGTGTTGATCTTTATTTAACCTGTTAATTATTCTTTTGAAGTCCAACATGCCCATCATAATCAACAGGTGATTTACTGCTGATCAGCTGATCAATTTGCTTATTGACCAATAAATAGATTTTACCTTGTTTGTCATGTAAGGCTGGACAGCTTGAGATGTTATTTAACCATGTTTGTAAGACAGTTACATAAAGTTAGTGCAATGAATCTCAGATGATGTTAAATGTACCTTAGAATCTGACAATCTGCTGACAAAATGTTTTTCCATGAGCCATTTTGTAGATATTTGTGCATGCACATGTGAAAAGTCTAAGACTCACTATGGGTAATTTTGTAATACAGTCGACCCCCGCGTAATCGCGGTTCAGCATTCATGGCCCCAGTTATTCGCTGAATTTTCCTTACAACCTAACTAATAATTGTTCGTGGAAACCCACGCATATTCGCGGAATCGCAAATATCTTCCGCAAATTTTTTATGGCTTTTTTTGTGGCAATATATATTTTTCACGCTTTTTAACGCTAAATTATTAACAATATAATTTACTAATTTTGTAATATAAATACTAACGTAAATTCAGCAAAATATCAATATAAAATAAACGCTATTGGCTGGAAGTTTGAAAGTAGCCAATCCGAGAGCATTATTCATTTCTCCTTGCTGCTGATTGGCTGCTGCCCACGAGGCGCTGTCTCAGGCAGATGCAGCCCAGCATCATCCCAGTTTACCACGTGTAGCTATCTCGAGTGTTTCGCTGAGTGTTTTTCTGAGTGTTGTGTTCTTTATTAAATTATTATTATATATTTACTTATATTTTTTTATTATATTTTGACGTTTATAGGCATTTATAGGCATTTTTATGGACCACGTCCAATATTCGCGGTTTTTCACTCTTTGTTGGTGCTGTAGGAACATAACCCCAGCAAATACCAGGGTACAACTGTACCATGTATTTGTCTGTACTTTTGATTTGGGTTTTGTTTATTTGTTTACCAGTAATTGTTTATAAATTGGATTTATCTCTTTGGTTTGTTTGTAGATTTTTCTTTTTCCTCCCCTAGGATTATAGTTAATTAATTAAAATAAATAAAAACCAAAAGTACTAAAGTTGTAACTTTTTAAAAATTTCTTTATACTAAATATCTGTACTATAAACAGACACAAAAATAACAAAGTATTATGAGAAATATGCTGATAGAAGGAACTAGATAAAAATCAGCATTTGTAAAAAGCACTACAGCAATTTTATAGCAAAATTAATTTCCACTGTTCAATTTTTATAAAATAACATACATAACACACTTTTTAACACAGAAATAGCAACATTCAATCACTGAAAGCCCTACATAATATTTATCTTGAAAGTTCTTAGTTGGGCTGCCATTTCTACAAGATTTTAAAATATTTTTCTTCCACAGACTTTAGCCTTAGACAGGTGAGGTAGAGGCTGTAATTTCAGGAAAGAAAAAAAAAAAAATCGATCTATAGTCTGAAAAATACAGTAATTGGAATGAAAAATGCTGGCCTTTCTGCAAAGACATAGTATGGGAACTCTGTATGCAGCACTCCATCATCAGTTATCTTACTAGGCACAATGTTCACAACACTGTCGCCAACAGAGCGTGTGGTGGGTGGAAGAGGAACTGTAGAAATGTAAAGTTTTGACTTTTAAAGTATTTATAATTTATTGAAATTTAGGACCACAATTAGATAAAAATGACTTTCAAAATAAAAATTTTGAGTAATGCAATAAATGTGAGTGTAATAAAATTCATAGTTACAAGTTATAAGCTTTCATTAAACAAGAAGTGAGCATTAAAAAATACAAAAATCTAAATTAATGGTGAAAGCATATTATTATTATTATTATATTATTATTATTATTATTATTATTATTATTATTATTATTATTGTGCTTTATCAAAGTATATTACAAGTACCAATGTCTGAAGGAAAAGGAGTGTCTGGAGATGTTTACCAGAATCCTGAATAGAGAAAATACCACCAAAAAGACAATCAAGTTGCAAAAAAGCAATAATCCTTCACACCCATAAATGCAATGTTTCAGCTGTGTCTGCAGTTATTTGATGCAATCACAACAATTTACACAACCACCCTAACCGCTTATGGCCATGAACAAAGCTTTTGGCCAAGTACTCTTGGCACACCTGCAAAAGTACATGCCATTCTCAGTGCATGCAATCAGACACGTGAACGCTTTGGTCATTAATCATGAAAGGCAATGCAGGAAATAACAGTAATTCTGGGTTGTAAGGCAAGACTTTTTTTTACTGGAAATCCAGGCCCCGTTTTATGATCCAAATGGACTTATACGTGGATAAAACTACAATTTCTCAATATTAAAAAAAAAATGCTCTAAATACATAAACTTGGCTGTAAAGTTCATATGAAACTAGTTGGTAAACACCAGTTTTTTTCAGGACTTGTGTTCATTGTTCATTAAAGAATATTTAATTATCTAATTGATAACAAGCCATCACCAACTTGTTTCATTTCAATCTTATTTGTGCATATAAAAACCCCTATTCATTTTCAAAATGCCACCTTTTACAATTCTTCACAGCAGCCTTGAAACTAGCAGTTGTAAGATTTGCTGAGGAAAATTGAGAGATTACAGCTGCTCATTTAAGTACAATATCAGTGAAAAATGTGCCCAGAAATGGCATATAGCAAAGGATGCTCTGCACAAAACAAAGAAAACCAAGACGACAAATCGTGGGTACATCTCAATGGTAAAACATTGAGGGCAGGTTAGAAGAGTATATATTATCATAACATGCAGTGTCTCATGGAATTAACACCATTCAAGTGATATTAAGCAAAACAAATTGCAGTTGAGTTGGGATTGGAGAAATCTGTGGGTGCTCTATCATGGTGTTTCTACTTTATGCACAGAAAAGACTGTATCACACAGCACACGACCCTACCACAGAAACTGCCTGAAGATTTTGAAGAGAACTTAGATAATTTTCAAAGATAGAGGAAGATAATATTGAAATTTCGAACATCAACATGGGTGAAGTACTGTTAACATTTGATATTTCTATGAATAAAACTATATACAACAAAGGAAAAGAAATGTTAACCATCAGAATAGGACATGAAAAATCAAATTTTACAGTGGTAGTGGTGTGTAGTGTAGACGGCAGGAAGTTATCTCTCACCATGGTAATATTTAAAAGAAAGATAATTTCAAAGAATTTAGTGAGTGGTGTTATGGTGGAGGGAACCCAAAAGGATGAATGGAAAATAACATGAAAAAGTGGCTGGATAAGTGCTACTCATGTTGGGCTGGTGGATTTTTCCAGAAAAAGAAATCCATGCTAATTGTAGATTCTATGTTCTATGCATGAGGAAATCAGTATAAAAATAAAACTTAGAGTGGCCAGAAAGAAGACTGTCTTAGGTATCATCCTGGGGGGGGGGGGTAACAATTATTATAGCCATTGGAAATTTCTATCCACCACATAGATGCTTCAAGTCTAAGCTAAGACAGATATGGGAAGCATGAATGTCTACAGGCGAACAGTTTCACTAATACAGGACATATGCATCTTGCTTACTATGACACAGTGGATTAAACACACATGGGACAATGTGCCCCTGACAGCTATTATTAATGACTTCATCAAAGCTGGAGTGTTCAGCAACTTGAAGAACAACCAGGATGAAGACCAATGGAGGAGAAAAACTTCACACCTGGTCTGTCCCCTGAGCTTGCAGTTATCTCCCATTCAGTTTCAGAGAAGCCTTCACTGTCTGAGTTGTGAGTGAGACAGTGCTTAGTAATTAATAAAAGAGTATAAATTGTGAACTCATTATTATTCTATAAATGTTATATCTCGCATGTCAACACATGTTATGAAAAATTATATGTTGAGTTGAATATCTAAATTTCAATGTTTGCAGGGAATTTCAAAGTACTCTCCACAATTAAAAACAGGCCAAAAATTAATTTTAGCAATGAATTCAGAGGATTTATTCACAGAGTAGTTTGCTGATAAATTCAAAAGAACTCGTTAATATTCATGAGCATGGAAGTTTCATACACAGTGCTGTATTTTTTGCTGTTCTGCAAGACTTCATGTGTTGATCTGGCCAGTTCTGGTCAACAATCATCAGTATCTTATCTAGCTTTGTCTTATCTATGAACAAAGTTAAGCAAAATGGGAAATTTAGCCCATTCATCTTATAACCAACCCGGAAATTATGGTCATTTTCCCAGTAATGAACCAATACGAACATGGACAAGTAGAGATGAGGGATGTGACAAACTGATGAAATATGCTGGTGGCCCATTGTATCAGTGAGTAGCTCAGCAATAAAATGTTTATACAAAGTCTTTTTTTTTTCTTTTGTAACTGCAAGGTGGAAATTGACATTTTAATTGGTGAGATCAGACCAAGAAAAGGGATAGTAAAAAGTAATTTTTTTTAATAAACAGATCAAATGCTTGAATTTCTTGATGCTACGGAATCCCATCATTAATTTAAAAAGTATATACATATTCATGTTTCCTTATAATTTAGCATAAATAATTTAAATTAACAAATGAACTTTTTATTTATTATATTCAAAAATAATAATTTGTTTATTTTTGATTTGCTTAATTTCCTGTTAAGAGATTATGACAGTTACTTTAAGGTTCTGCATCAGTGCACATTAATCAAAATTATTTATCTGTCTGCAAAAATAGTTTTAAAAACCAAACCATAACAGACTCTGAACAGCTGGTGAAAAGAAAATTTACAGGATCAAAAACCACATCAAATTTATAGTTTTTGTGTGTACTTATGTGAATTATTTCAGTGTTTTGGTACAGTAGTTCACAAGATCATGACAAGCTGCTAAAGGTAATCAGCCCTAATAAATAACAGAAAAAACCCTATCAAGCAAACTGTAATTCCATTTGCACAAAATATAATTTTGTCTCTACTCATTAACATCAGCAGTAACATTGTTGCTCAAAAGGTGGCAGAACATTAGCCATTGCAAATAGAGTCTATATTATGAAATGGTGTTGCAACAAAGAGCCCCCCCCAAGGGTATGCTAAAATCATTCATGTGCAACTGCAAAATGTTCATGGCTAAATTGGCATAATCATGCAAGTGTGAAATGATAGTTCTTGTTTCAACAGTGAAAACAAGCCGCATTTGTTCAGGCCAAGTGCTGTGAAAATCTGGTAATAAAACAAATGGGGATTATGTACAAAAACGCAGTGCACTCTTTTGTCCTGGCACTTTCATGAGGTTCTGTATTGTGTGTAGATAAAATAACAAGTTTGTCTAAAGATTGGCCTTCTGTAATTATTCTGGAGTCATTACTTTTAGTAAAATCCTTGTAATTTAATTAAAAAAAAAAAACAAAACGAAGTACAGTAAAGTCTCATTTAACACGATTCCTGAAAAAACTGTGTTAAGTGAAATCTAATTTCCAATAAGGATAGATGTAAATAGGTAGTGATGTGTGCCAGTAGATGAAGAGAAGAGAAAGAGAAAGAAATGAAAAGTAAAATAACAATTAAGTATCATAAACTCCAGGGGTCCACACATGATACACCATTAAGGGTTTAAGTTTTAAGTTCCCTTGTGCATTGCCTCCTAATAGAAGAGTGCATCAATCTTTCACGACTTTAAAACTGAGGGCGTTTTTTCGTCTTGGGAAATATAAGTTCTGTTTGGCATCATCCTCCAATATAATCCTGTTTCATCTACATTGACCACCTGCTTAGGGCTATAACCACCATCAGCTATAATTTGTACCAGCAAACTACGGAATCTTTCAGCCACATTTTATTGGCCATGGCTGCTTCTCCTGTCAATTTTATGTTGTGTAGATTAAACCGCTTCTTAAAATGGAAAAACCATCCCTGACTCGTGTGGAAAGGTTTCACATCACTCACTTTTGTCTTCAATGATTCGTGCAAACTCAATGCTTTGCACTTTATAACATGCAGACTTAACAGAACGTTTTGCTTAGTTTGGTGCTCAATCCAAATACCCAAAAGCCTTTCCATAATGTCAGGCCTACTACGACTGATTTTGGTGGCACTCGCTGATGTAGCACACAGACTACTGGTTTTTATCTTATCTGCATTTGAATGGATAGTCCGGCATGTTGCTTCGTTCAGCCCCTTTGCATGTGAAACATCCAGTCAGTCTTTCATTTTTCTCAAATCACTCGACAACTTTTAATTTTACTTCCAAAGAGTGATTTTTCATTCCATTTTTGTTACTGAAGCACTGATATCCTCACTTTTCTTTTTGGGCCCATTGTTATTAAGGGATAAAAACGCAATTGGTAAGTGGTGGCTCACTAGCTATGATGGAATAATATCAAACACTGTCCCTCTCGCGGACTACTTCATCTCACGGCAGTATCGTGTTATGAAACATTGCCATGTAAAATTAATTTTATTTCCTACTTTATAAATCGTGTAAAGTGAATTTGTATTAAATGAAACTTTATCGTACATACACGCTCAAACTTTTTTTAATGCAAAAAATTATTAGTATTTTGAAAAAGTTGCAAGACCTGATATTTAATCCCAAATACATACAAGGGAGGGCTGATTAAAGAAACTATATTTGGCCTACAAGTGTTTCAAAAGTAACTAAAATATTAAATAATTTTTTGGATAAAATCATACAAATTGAGATACGATGTCATTTATATCAGAAAACCTCTCTCACTAGATGTCAGCGGCATCACAAGAAAACATTCCTAATTAAAATTTAGGAAATGTCTTTGTTGTTTTTTTATTAACCGCAAAGTGTCAACCTGGTATAACAAAGCATATATTTTCAAAATATCCTTAAAAAAAAATTAATGACAACTTTAGGAGGGTGCATAAAACAATTAGCTTTTCATAATTAGCATATCTTAGGCTAAAAAATGTCTTCATCAATGCAAAAAAAAAGCCAGTCTAAACTATCCACAGATGTTTTTTCTTTATAAAACCAAACCTATTTAGATGGCACAACAAGGTCCCCCCCAACCCCGAGTCTGGACCCTAACTACTGTATTGATCATAGTCACTGTGGTCTCTAGGCAACACTGTATGAATGGAATGTTTATAGTCAGCCATGTTGGTTTTATTTAAATTTCACTTATAGTCATCTTCAAATCATGCCATGAGACCCATAAAGAAATGGATGTCTGTTTCTGCCTTAAGCTGTCTAGCCGATATGCATGACTGATATCTCCTGCAGTGTAAAGCAATCTCTTTCTTCAACTTTCTTTTTTTTTTAAAGACAGACTGGTTTTTGTCACATTTATTTTATTACTTAATTTCTGTCATTCCAGAAAAAAAAAAAAGCAAAACACAAAATAACCATGTGGATTGCTTGGTTGTGTAAGTAGGTTTTAAAGATAGATCACATGGATGTCTTCTGTCTGGTTAGAGAAGCCCTATTTCTGCCCAGTTAAACTCATGTGAGCACCTGATAACTAAAGAACATCATACTTTCAAACAATAAGTAAGTCTTACAGATTAAGTAACTTTCAGATTCCATTTCTAAAACAAATCTCAAACAACAAAAAATTAATAAAGTTTGATTATTTTGCTAAATACATTCTTTTTTATCATTATAAATGATAATATTCTTTTGTCTCTTCTTCCTTTCTTCTTCCAAATTTGCATTTAAATACCCCCCACCTTTTCTAGAAACAAACAACTAAACTACAGGATTCTGCCAATATAAAAATGTAAATTCAATAAAAGAAGTGTGATATCCAAAATCTTCTATCTTCCCATTACTCCTCCATGTAGATAAAAAAAAGATGTCCTAAAATGTAATAAACCATGAAAGCATCACCCAACCATAAAGATCAGACAACAGAACAGTATTTTTCAGTCACTTCTAACGAATAAGAGCGCCTCATGATGTGGAAAATTAGTAATCTATACCTTTTAGAGATTTTTTCCTAACTCTCACGAATGATCCAAAATTTAATTTTCAGGCTTTGGAAAGCCACCCAGGGTCCCATGCCAATAAAGAATACAGTAAGAAATTCTCTGTTCGTCCCCAAAACACATCACTTGTGCTTTGTGACTATGTTTTCCAGTCTGTTCCACATTAAAACACTTCTTTCTTTAGTCAGCTTGAGAAGGAAAGGTCTGAGTTATTTCTAGTTTTTCACAACAGAACATACCTATGGGATTGTTCTTTTGAAATGCATTAAAATAAACTATCTAAAAGTGAAAGAAAAGGAAACAAAAAATCAAACTTTTTCAATTAAGATGTACTCTAAATCTGATTCTATGCACTGGATAATTTTCAAATTAAATGCTTAAAGTTAGGATCAACAAAACAGGATTCCTGTAAACTATTCTTTTAGAAAGGGTCAAAAGTGGCAGATCATCATCAAAATAATCTTTTTTTTTAAGCAAATTTCCTAAATTTTTATACCTTTGAATACAATGCTGAGAAGTCAAACAAAACTTCAGAAAAAGAATGGCTTCCCATCTGAGAACCAATGAAGCAATACGATGGTGTTTGCTGAGTTACAGTATTCATTTTAAACAAGAATGTCTGCATATTATAAACCAAAGTTTACTCTTAGCAGTATGGTCCCTGAGTGGCACTAGCTAAAAGTGCCAAATCTGCCAAAGACAAAAGTGCCGATGGCACTACACAACGTCATCAGATATGTCTACAATTGTTGTAGATAATGATGATTGTAGGAACAGCAACAATACTTTGCTACAAAAAGGCAGTGTTTGGCAATCTGATGCCTCTACTCCTTTTCAATATTATTTCCATTAATTTATGTATTTTGTTTGAACAAATCTTTCGAACATTTTGATGAAATGTTAATTTTTTGTTGCTGCTGCTGCCTTTTAGGGTTTTTTGTTTGTTTTTTTTCACTTGTCATTGACGAGCTTAATTTTGAAAGTTGCTTACTTCGATTCACTTTTACTAAATTCTTTGATGATCTTTGAGAAATGAATTCATGGAAAGTTTTAGTTGTTACTGAGCAAAATGATTTAAACAGGGTCTTTAACATTATCTAGATGCCAAACGTTTTCCCAAGTAAATTAAAAATTTTTATTAATAATTCTTTTAAGTCGGCACAAAAGGCCTCTGTTTAAAGCAGCATTTCTTTAGATGTGCTTAAAAATGATATCTATGTAAGCCCCCAAAATGCATGTTTGTATGCACTCTAGTACACACATACCAATAAGTTACATGTATGTATTAGTTACTTTTCCAAGAATCAATTTATAACAGCAAAACTGTAGTTTCTGGAAATAGAGAAAAAGCACTCAACAGTTTTAAGACTGTACTTTGTGACCAGTCAGGAGAAAACATCAAGACTCCATTAGGCATTTTTATTTTCCATATAGATGATTACAGCTTAGTACTTACTGGTAGCTTGCCAAAAATAGCTGAAAATCAGTACTTGTTGTCCAATTAAGGCAAACATCCCCCCCTTTTTTTGGTTCTAGAATCATATTTTTAAATTAAAAAAAAAAAACAAAATATAAAACAATGTAAAAGCAAACAATGGTTGTAATGTCTCGTTAACTATTTACCACATATTTTACTATATATACATTTAACTTACCCTCAGGTATCTGTTTACATATTCTAGATCTACCATATGGAACAAGCAATTCACCTTACAAAATATTTCATATTGGCTTTGCTTCCTGGAGAATGTTATCAAAACTTTCTGCTGCATAGAGTAACATACACATGCTTGCAACTCACTGTATTATTATTATTTTAAACATTACTAGTAGTAACAAAAACAGATTTTTGTCTATTAAAATCCCATCCCCCAGCAAATATCTAAAATATTAAATAACTAGTTGAATTTTTTTCTTTTTCAGCCACATCAAAGATTGTATTGCAGTTTTTTTTAGTTTTAACCCAGTCCACAAAAACCCAGCCTCATTGGCAAGCCACCATGTACAATCACTCTTTAGAGCTAAAAACCATAAATGTGGAAAAACCATTGGTTCTGATTTATCTCAATGCTCCATCTGACCATAAAGTTGATTATCATGAATATCGCTGTAAGCTGGAAAGTGCCAAGATGCTGATAAATATAAATTGTAAATAAAACTTCAGTTTTGTTTATTTTCAACATTTTAATTAAGTTCAAATAGGGTCAAGTCACATGTTGTTGAGTAGTTTTGAGTTTACAGCAGCCAAACAGCATAAAAGCTTATTTCTTCATCAAAGTTTATTCGTTGTTGTCTTCATTATTTGCAAAAAAGATACATCTTGTTTATTCTGTCTTTATAAATTACAAAATATACCCATGATAAACATTTTTTCACTGCTTTTGTCATGAAATGTTCACAAGTTATTAAGTATCATGTCTCACAGTGATATCTATGAGATTCTTTCCTCTGCCATTCTGTATTCAGACTTTTTTTAAAAAAATTTTTTTTTTAGACAACCAAAGCAAGAAAAAATAAGTAGTCAGTGTCTTTCATAATTAGCAAAAACATTTTCAAATAAAGCAAAGAGCATCAGTTCCCTGGTTGATAACTTGTTGGAACATGACAAGAGTGTCAATAATAAGCTGCTATTTAAAGGGGCACATAAAACAATTTAATTTTTGCAATACTGTATGTTAAGTTTTGATTTTCAAATTCAGCAATAAATTTAACAGTAAAATATAGAACCACCAAAATAAATAAATAAATAAAGTAACATTAAATCTATGTCATCCATTTTAAATTCAAAACATCATAACTTGCTTTTGTGTAAAATATGATTCTGTTATTGTCTAATAGGAAGAACTTTCTCAGTTTCATTTCAAAAGATATCTTAACACAAATGTGATAGCTGTTAGGATGCATTTTCTATATTCTGGATAAAAAATATATAAGGATAACTTATTTTCTTGAGTTGTCACCTATTTTATACTTATTATTAAAGAAAATATTTATTTGCACATTTTCTTTTATTTATAGGTTGTCCATGAACAAATCTGCTAAGCCAAAAATGACAATAACCCTCCCAAAATACCAACAGAAGCAATTTCTTTAAAGAATACCCAAGAAGGACCAGAGTATTTGCCTGATAGAAAAAAACAAACTGTTTGCAAATCAACTTTATCTCATGGCAGAAATACTAGAACCAAAGGAAGAGAATAGAGATTATAAAACCCCAGATGACAGCAGTTATCTAAGTAGTGAGTTGTACTGTCTTCTGAGTTTGGGAGAGGACCTAAAAGAAATCATGGTGATAAAAATCTCTGGGTGATACTGGGCATGCAGCATCTTTGATCAACAATCTATCTCTGTTAATGACTTTAAATTGTTTTCAGCTGTCCCTGAGAGGAAGGTGTTTCACAAAGAGGTAACCTCCCTTATTTGGTCATCTAACCAGATGGTTTTTTCTTCATCAGACACCCAAAATGCAAGATTTGCTAATGTCAGCCAGCTTTCATGGAGCAAATGTAGCAAAAAAAGAAAAAAAAAAAAACAGGCACATTTTTAACACGACAAAGCTAAAATCCATCAGTAAACCATAATTTTACACAAACAATAAAATGCCAGTATAGGCCAAAACTGAATGAACACCTGTAGATTGGGAAAGAGAAACCAAACAATAAATCTGTATGTTACACTAAAACAATTCTAGTAAAAAAATTGAGTTCTTTCAACATTTTTTGAAAGCAATAAAACCAGACATTTGATGATATGAAGTGGCTCACGTTTTGAGATAGCTCTTTTTTTTGTTTCCTCTGCTCATGTGGTATCATGCTGAGACAATGCTAAACTCATGCTATGCCAAATGTTTAAAGCAAATCTTCCAGTGGAAGTTGGGAGGCAGCAGCAAAACATAAGTCAATACATTTGTCAAATGACCAAACAGGGCAAAGCTTCCATAGCAATCTGAAAATAAGAGAAGATGACACACATCTCTCCCTCCCCCTCCTCCCAGAGACAAAAAATTAAAAACCACATGAAGCTTGAACCAGCCTGGTTTGTTGTATTCTCAAACAATTTCTCTCTTTTTGGACAATTTGAGAAAAACAAGGAAATAGGATTAACTTAAATTATACAAATATTGCAAAGTGTTTAATATGTAAGGTAAGTAAAATCCTGTTTTTACCAAAATGCTGATTGAAAGAAATGACAGTAGCTGGTAAAATTTGAATTTAGCGCTCTGACATTTCATAATTTATGCGCATACTACTGTGCTAACCTGGCCCCTGAGCCACATGAAATCACTTGAACATGCACTCAGCATGTATCAACACCATTCCACTTCCTGTGTTTAATAATCACACAACTTTATTACCATGACCTCCAAAAAGCCATCTCTGGATGCTGGTTTCTCACCATTATCGCTAATACAAAAAAGAAGTGAGTTTTACTTACAATACGCAAGAAAGTGGAAATATTACAGTGTTTGGATGCTGGTGAACAGCAAACAACCTCATCAGAGAATACAGCTCTGTATGGCTTAAAGGCAAAGGAGGAGCAGGTAATGAAGTTCTAGTGAAATTGTGACCAATAAAGTAGGTGTGAAATGAAAAATACATATGACAAGCAATAAATCCAGAATTGGACAATGTAGTGTTCAAGTGGCTTAGACAACAAAGTGAAATCAAGCCACTCTCTGGACCTTTGATAATGAAGGCTAAACAGTTTTCTAAACAGATGGGAATCAATGAGCCTTGTGAATTCTCTGTTTGATGGCTAAATAGATTCAAGGACAGACACCTTTCTCCTTTTACTGCAAGTTTCTAAATACTGTGTTTGGCTGATGAAGTGCTAAACAGTATGCTGAAACATTTCAAAAACTTGTTCAGGAACACAACATGACTGCCAGAAAAATATTTATTGTAGACAAGACTGGCCTCTTCTGGTAGTGTCTGCCTTAAACTATGTAAACAGCAAGATTTAAGGTAGCCAATGATCACGTCACAGTGATATTGTGTGGAAATGATGCAAGATTTAAGCTCAAACATCTAGTCATTAGTAAATGTGCTCATTTTCGTGCATTTAACCATGGTAAGCATCTAGCAGTGACTTATAAACACACAGTAAAAGTGCATGGATGGCTTAAGAAACTTACCAAGGTTGGTTTGACCATGACATGGTTTGCCAAATAAAAAACCACTTCTACGAGATTGGCTTACCTGAAAATAGCAAAGCCACAGTAATTCTAGACACGTGTAGAGTACATCCAGATGCAGAAATGTTAGTCAATGGAAATGTTTGCTGTGTTTCTCCCACCAAATGTTACCAGCTTGATTCAACCAATAAATTAAGGAGTGATCAGTACAGTAAAAAACTTATATAAGTGTAACTTTATGAAATGGTTAATTAATGATGAAGTTAAGACTGGTGAAATTGATGCCTTTCGCAAATCTTACACCATCAAAAACACTCTCTTTGATTTTTCTTCTTGTGAGATCGTGCTTCTCCAGAAATCATATAGAAGTGTTGGAAAAAACTGTGGCTGGCAGTTATGTTTGAAGATAACTTTCAAACTCTGCTTGGTTGAGATTTTGCCATTAGAAAAATCAAGGAAGGCCATCAAAGAGTTGGCATAAGACTCTTCATTGATGAAAAGAATCTCTGATAAAGCTCTTGAGGAATGGATTAGTGTCGATGATGATGTGCCTGTCACACGTAATGATGGATGAAGAAATAGTTGAATATGTTCTTAACTCCACAAAAGTGACAGGAAGAGTGAATGTGATGAACTGCCTCAGAAATTGTTTAGAGATGCACTAGATAGTGTGAAAACTAATTCAGTTTTGTGGATCATAACCCAAATATTCTCATCAGCAAAATATATCATTATACCAGTTAGAAACCAAAATTCCTGAGGATATATATGATTTATTCTGCAAAAATTTTTAAGAGAGCTTCTAGATGGTCTGAGAGTCTTTTTAGCAACAATGCAGCACCTACATCCAAGATGCTAACATTACATTCCACACCCAGACCTACACCTTCACTCACAAGCATTAAGGAGGAAGACCTGCTGAATATAATGGGCTCTGATGCATGTGATGCCAGCCAGTAGAGATACAGTAATTTTATAATTGCATATGTTGCAGCATTTATTAAAGTAAAATTTCAGTACAGTATAAAAATAAAATTTAATAAACTAATGTTAAAAGTAAAATTCCAGTACAGTATTTATAAAAGTAGTTTCATAACCTAATCTAACCTATTGTTATAATTAAACAATCATATAAAACATGAACTTAACCTTAAGTATATACTATAATACTAAGGATTTCCGCAATGAGGTACAGTAATTCTAAAAGTAAACTACCCAATACTTATTATGAGGAAAATTTTGTGTTAAGGAATGAGTTTGGTACGAGACAATCTGTAAAAGTGGAATTTTACTGTATATGATAAAACTTTTTTTTTTTTTTTTATTACATTAAGAATGATCATTTCAAATCTCTCTGCATGTATTAAATTTTTCTGGTAACAGTAGCAATTAACATTCATATCTTTGGAAATTGCTTGTAAAGAGATGTTTCAATATTTATTACCAATTGGCAGACTTCAAGAATTGCAAGGCCTACATTTCCCATAAACATCTCAACCATCCAACTTTACTTTCATCACATTACAACATGTTTTTCAGTTTTCAAATTCCAATGTGTTCACAAACCTTTTTTTTTTCTTTTTAAAACCATTTAATACTGATACACTTGGTGTAAATATACACACTCCCTTCTGCTGGTTGAATGCTGTTGCTGCCACCACATTAAATTTATTTGGCAACTATACTGCTTGCCTTAGAATCACACCAGACAAATTAATCTTAAATGAAATCTAGTATGTGAATAAGGCATCCATTAAAAGTATTAGAGCTGCACTCAAGTGTAAAGGGACACATCTAATCACCAGAAGTCACCAAATGACAGATGGCAAGTGTACAAATGTTTACCAACCAAAGTCTAAAAAAACAACTAGGTTTCATAGCAATGCAATTGTGTATCAATACACAAGATGAATCCTACAGTTTGTGACAGGTGATTTTTATTTGTCCAATGTAACTTGTTTAAGTACAGTATATGACATTTACAAATCCCATGTTAGACTTTCCTGAAAGAGCAGACAAACAAACACTCAGACTAATAAGTGCTATAAAAGGCAAAAAAAGAGAGAAGTTTATAGCAGAATTTTAAAGCAATTTATATAAAAACAAAAAAAAAAAACAATGCAATCTCAAACATTAAAAAAAAATTTAAGCACGTAATATAAAAAGGGGGGAAAGCAACAAAATAAATAAAAATAAACATAAAAACTCCCCAAAAAATCCTAGAATATTCCAAAAGTTATTTTGTATTTGAGCAGAAAAACAAATACATCAACAAATGCCAAACAAGTAGATTTCAGAATTTGTTCATCTTACCAAGTTAAAAAAAAGAAACAATAGAAAAACAACTTCCCTTTAAATGGCTTTTATTTATATCTAGATGAATTTCTGGTAATTAATGAACTTTCATGAACTGGCTTCAGTAGTACCTTCTTTCCAGTATAGCAGTAAAACATTCTAAAGTGTTTATATGACCTTGTTGTAAGTACAGACAACTAAGACTGTACTTCTTTAAATAAACGTAACTGCTACAGCATCATGTTTTAAAGAATTTACACTTACTAAATTTAAAGATACACTAATGTCCACATAGCTTTAACATATCACTTTATTTACAACTTGGTTTCAAAGCTAAAACTACTAATTATCGAATACACGCAAGATATAACTAAACATTCTCATACTGATAATTTGGAGATCTCTAACTAGTTTTCTAAGCTCTCGTAGAATGAGACTATTTTAAAAGTAGTAGCCATCTTGTACAATATGATGCACACATTGCAGTCTTCCTGAAGGGGAGCTCTGGCATTACACATGCATGTTTAAAAAGTATAAAAAGTATTAATGATATAAGTTATCACAAAAATGTTTTTAGTTATAGAGTAAATTAAATTCTGTAGAGCTGATATTCTTTTAATTTTCAAGTTAGCATTTCCACCCAAATCTTGAGATTTCAAGTCTTTCAAAGAAAAAATACCCAAAGGCATTTATAGGTTTATAAATACAAAACTTGCTTACTTGAAAGTAACTCACTCCTTATTTCTTTTTTAAATTAAAAAAAATTTGTATACAGAGAAAGAAAAGAAAATACACAAGAGGGAGTTTATTTAATGCTTATGTTCATTCAGCTCAGGTCAAATCCCCTGAACAATATCTTTTTTTCTTTTTTTTGCCACCCCTACACATACTAAATAAACATATTTGTTTTCTGGGATTTCTATTTACACGGAATACTTGGATCAATTAACCAAGAGGTAAAAAGAAGAGAAAGTGCCAGCAAACAAGTTTCAACTAATGGGTCAGCATTGTCTCCAGTTTCCCTTAAAGAGACTCTCTTGGGCTTTCAATTTAAAGCTGGCACCCAGGAACAAATTTTCTATAATTTAACCAAAGCTCCCTGATGTGTTTCCACTCAATAGTCCAATATTTTCAAATCCTTATGGGACCTTTAAACTCTTGTACACTATTATTTGTAAACACAGTCTTTAATACAAATTTCTCCCCCATTTTCTTGCTTCTTCACTCATTTTCTTTAAACCAGTTTGGGAGGGAACTGCACTTTATAAAACACGTAGACATCTAATTTTAAAACAAAGCCAATTCTTTTTATTAAAAAATAGCAACAGAAGATACCTATGAAGACAGAGTTTACAAGCTTTTCCTAACTGAAAAGCCCCATAGAAAATATAATCAAAAAATTTTTTATCAGTTTAAACAAGTTAATTAATTAAACTAAAAATGCAAACTAAATGCTAATATGCTTTAAGGAAAATGCATCAAGAACAATAGAATAATAAATGGCCTATGCAGTCAGGGAATAAAATCTAGAGTTTGTCTTTAAAAAAACAGTAAATCCAAGATGTTTTAAAAACTATGCAAAGTTTAATTAATCATCACTGATAAATAGATAAGAAATTTAAAATATTTTATTTTCAAGAGGCAGGGTGTATCTAAACATTCCTGGCCTTACGGGCTGTATACACTGCAACAGTGCATACAGAATTCCTTCCAGTGCCTGTGTTGGCACATATGGCTGCTGGTTTCCATCTCTTCTGTACAGGGCTTGGAGGTTAGTCCAAAAATCAAACTCCAACCAATGAAACCAGGCCGAGCAATCAGCTGCTACACTGAGGTACAGTAAGTGACTTAGCAGAAACTCACTACTGGAACTCCCTTGTGTAGTTGGCGGAGGAAGAAATCAATGTAGATGAAATTAACTGGTATAGAAGAGCAAGGAGAAAAAAAAATTCCTCGAGAGAGGTCGCCAAATCAAGCCAAATTCCAATGAGACTTAAACACTCTCCTCAACCAGGTGGCACTACACAGTTAGCCATCCACTGCAATAAGTGTTTTTTGTTTTTTTCTTTCTGTACTTTCTATTTGGTAAAAAATTAAAGGAATAACTACTGGTCAGTTCAGTTTCTGCACAGTAAACAAGGATAGCAAGTTAAAAGCTAATGCCAACATAAACGAATACAGTTTTAAGTCTACTATATAAATGTTGCAATGTCTGCAGGTTCAGAAATGTTGTTATGGAATTAATGTAAAAAACAAAACAAAAACTTCACTCTCTTCCCAGCAATGGTAACTTAAAAAAAACAAACACGATAATGAAATGTCTTTTTTAGCAATGCTGAAAAAATAAGTATTGCAGCCATTCTACAATCCATGCAAGCTTCCAAATGGGATATATTATTTGTTTTTGTACCTGTTTCAAGTGAAAGGGTGTAGTCAAGTTCACACTTTTTCATTTTAAATTCTAAAGTGATTTTTTTTGTCTATTTAAATGTAAAACACCTAAATAACCACTGAAATTATGCACTATTTATTACCACTACATGATACGATTTCAATTTACTAATCATGAATTATCAAAGATATATATATATATATATATATATATATTTTTTTTTTTTTTTTCCATCTCTTCTGCATTCATCAGCTACAACTGTTGAGATCGCACAGCGCCCTGGTTACTGCTGACACACTACTACCTTTATTCCTCCTCGAGGGAGCAGGCACTTTCTTCAGCAGGAAATGGTAAAGCCTTACTGGAACCCCTCTGTTTAGCTGAAAAAGGAAACCTACAGCACCCGGAGGAAACCAGTGCTAAAAGACTGGTAGAGAAGAGCAAGAAGCCCTGCTGTGGAGGTTCACTAAACCAAGTTGGTTGCAACAGGAAATGAACTCAAGGGGCTTAGTCATAGCAGGTATGCTAAGCAATCAGAATTCAGAAACTGCAACACTCTGGAATGGTTTCTGGTAATCAGCAGTAAACTGATCTCTATAATAGTGCATTGTAAGAATGTTCTCTTTAAAAATCTGTCTGTAAATCGTGACATAAGAAGACATTTCACCAGCAGCAAAACTATTGGTGACTGAAATTAATTGCTATTAGTTGTAAAATGGTACTAAGTTAAACGATACAACCCGATAACCTTAGATACAACTTTAAAAAAAAATTTTTTTTAAAAATAAAGTGTCCTGAGAGAATTAAGAGGTACATACAAGTCTATTATACTTGAAAGTTCTAGGAAGTCAAGCATTAGCTTTGTTCACAAAGTTGAATTTATGTAATTCAGTTTTTTCCATACTTATCGTTCCAAAACCAGTTTAGTTTAATTTAGGATTTGTTTGCTTGTTGCATTTAGCCTTCAAAACAAGATGTTTATCAGCAAGAGATAACACTGGTATGGTTGGTCTGAAAAAATTTTTAAAAAATAGAAAAAATTATAATAGAGATCTGTGTATTCCATGAAAATCAAAGACTCTAAAGTGTTGCTACATCTGAATGCATAGAACCAATTTGAAGTACATGCAACCAAAGTTTTATTATAATTTCGAAATGCATACAGCATGTCAAAAGAGTTTCAAGATGTGTCCACCATATGTCAAGCAGTTGGACGTGTCACTTTCAAAAATGGTGATAAGAACAATCATATTCCAAGAAAAAATGGAATGCTTAATAAATTACCATATCAGTTTAAAGTATCAGGAGCTATACAATGAAAGTTTTATTTAAATGCTATGCAGAGACACCAGTTTATGAGCCCGTGTACAGATCCACGAGACATTATTTGTGAATATGATTTGCTTTCTTGTGTGAATTACTTCATCACGTGTTATTTTACATACAGTTGACCCCCGCATAATCATGGTTTGGCATTCGTGGCCTGTTATTCGCGGAATTTTCCTTAGAACCTAACTAATAATTGTTCATGGAAACCCCCGCATATTCGCAGAATCGCAAATATCTTCCGCGAATTTTTTATGGCTTTTTTGTGGCAATATATATTTTTCACGCTTTTTAACGCTAAATTATTAACAACAATATAATTTACTAATTTTGTAATATAAATACTAACGTAAATTCAGCAAAATATCAATATAAAATAAACGCTATTGGCTGGAGGTTTGAAAGTAGCCAATCCGAGAGCGTTATTCATTTCTCCTTGTTGCTGATTGGCTGCTGCCCACGAGGCGGTCTCAGGCAGATGCAGCCCAGCATCATCCCAGTTTACCATGTAGCTATCTTGAGTGTTCCTCTGAGTGTTGTATTTTGTATTAAATTATTATTATATATTTACTTATATTTTTTATTATATTTTATGTTATATTTTGACATTTATAGGCATTTTTATGGACCACGTCCAATATTCGCGGTTTTTCACTCTTCACGGGTGCTCTAGGAACGTAACCCCCGCGAATACCGGGGGACAACTGTATATGCACCTCAATACCTCACAATTGTTTTATTAGATTTTTTTAATTTTTCAAAAAAAATTCACAACATATAGGGCGAGTCAAAAGTAGTGCCCAATTCCTGTTTTAGGGCTATCAGTTTGTTGTTTGCTTGCCATTTGTATTACAGTGTGCAAGAAGGTAGAAATAAATGAAAGACATGTTTTCAAATTAATTATTTCAAATTATTCCATTTATTCAGGGAATAAGGAATTGTAACAGGCTATTTTACTTTCAATGTTCAAAGTGTCCTCCCTCGTGATCAATGCACAACTGCAATCGAGCAGGCACAGAGTGATACACACGCTTGTAGAGTTCGCTATCAATTTCCTCAAACTTTTCAGTGATTTTAGCTTTCAATTCCTGAATAGTATGAAGCTTTTCACGATAAACAAGGTTTTTAAGGGTCCCCAAAAGAAAGAAATCTGCCAGTGTGAGGTCTGGGGAGCGTGCCAGCCACTCAAAGAAAGGTATTAACAACATCAACAACAACAACATGAGTATGACTTCCCAGAAACTGGGTGCTACTTTTGACTCATCCTGTATATGTATATATATATATATATAACAATATAACATAAATGCAGCACTATAACACATGATATCCATAATCCATAAATGCATTTATATGTGCAGTACTACTGGGTTTATACAACAAAGAAAAGAAAAAGTTTAATGAAGAATCTTTAAAAAAAATTTTTTTTTACTGTTATCAGGCAAATATGAATTTTTAATCATTTTGGAACTTGTTAATTATTGCACATTCTTCCGTGGTATCCAGAATTGCTGATCTTAAACCAACTTTGTCAAGGAATAATTTTATCTGTTACAAAAAACCAAACAGGAACTAGTAATGTAATGTAATTATTTTTTTAAAAAGCAACTTACACACAGACACACGCAATCTCTCCCCACCCTCCTCCAACAAGGACTAAATAAATAATACATTTTCTCAAACTGATTGAATTAGTTGCTGCTCAAGGCATTCAAATATAACATGTTAGTTAAAATAAAAACTTTGATGTTAGACAAAAAAAGCAAAGAAAAACTGATTTATTTTTGTTTTTCCTTTCCTCCAATCTTATCACAGTCATCAACGTGTAATAACTTTTCTTTTCATCTTGTTCCATAGATACCAGAATATAACATCTCTATGTTAATAGGGTAGACAAAACAAATATCATATAATAACCTGAATAAACTTCAAGTGTTTATGGACATACAAGTCAACAAATTACCATTGTACAATGACTTCTGGAGAGAGGGGGCTCTGTTTGACATAAACAGAGATGGTTCCTCTTTTCACTTTCATGATCAAAAGAAAAGATCACTAGGTCTTTGCACTAAATACATCAATAATACTCAAAGCTTGATTTTGGCACCAGTGATAGATTATATACATTATGTTAATTTTGCCAAAATTTATGCTTCAGTACAAAAGATTAGACCAATACACAACTGAAACTCTTTGGCTTTACAATATCCAGTCTGTTTTTGATTTCAAATTCCAATGCTAAAAGCTACAAGAGTCAGACTTTTACATTGCTTTAAAAAAATATAGATGTATATTAATTTTCGATTTTAAAATACTGTAAAAACAAACACCCTCCCACTTTTTTTTTTACAAGTACTCATAATTTATTTCACTACTTTTTTGTAGAGAGAATTTAATAAAAAGTATAAATTAAGGGCTTGTCACCAAACAGAGTAGACCACATGTAGAAAAGTTTTGGCTGCACAAGAGCTCCAACAACCACACCCATTTTGTTAAGTATTAGATACCAAGAATAAAAGAAAAAAGCCATATTTTTATTCAAAGCAAAAGTAGTGATGGCCTACCTACTGATTTTTGTTCATTTCACCTCCAATCCACTCTATAGATCTACATCCATCAAAATCCTCAGTCAATTTGTAAAGAAACTCAAATAAGAGAGAAACTCAATTCTACTAAGAAATATTTCACCCAAAATATTACAAATACTATAATGTAGAAATTAAAAATTCTCAAGTTATTCCCTTCTTGGCCAGATCACAAGTTAACCAAGTTTAATTTATCACAAGATGTATTATGCTAACAGTCGTCAAGATAGAAATGGCTTTTCAGAAGTAGACAACTTCTTTCTTATCTCAAAAAAGATGAATCTTTGATAATCACAGCAGCAGCAGCATTAATATACTTTGTAAACTTGCATTCATTTCTTTTCAGTTAAATGCAAATCAATAGTATAATGTAGAGATTTTTTAAAAATCAAAACACAAAATAAAGATGCATCTAAAATCTGTGGTAAGCAAGAATGAATCTACGGTTAATTACATTCCAAAGTAAAATGAATAAATATAATTTTAAATATTTAATTAAAACATCCAGGTTACAAGATAAGTGTTCTTCTTCATTACTCCATCCTTGTTTTCTCAAATGCTCCTTTTTTAAAATCAGATTTCCAGTCAGAGGCAATGGCCCAAAGGACATACTAACACAAATAAAACTGTTCAACCACTTTTTTAAAAATTAAATTTCAGGATTTAAAAAAAAAGAAACATCATCAGTTTCAATAAAATTGGGGAGAAATCTAAAAAGATGTTTTTTAAAAAATTCAATAGAAATAATAGATTTTAAAGGGGTTTGTGTATACTTCATCATTTATAGCGTCATTTTCATGAGATAATTTTATATCACATTCCAAAGTCAATTCTTCAATAATCACAGAATCATTTGGCTTAATTAAAAAAAAAAAAAAACTATTTATTTCCAATAGAAATAAACCACTTCAAAAGAAAAGGGGACATGTCTGGAAAGATGGTCAAAGCATTGGCAGTGTGTACTTCCCAATTAGTAAATGATTTTTTTTTTTAAGTTTAAACTTTATATACGACTTCACCTCTTTAAATTGTCTTATGTACACTGCACAATACTTGAATGAAACATTTGAAAAGTTAAAATGCTTTGTTTGCTCTTCAATCATATCTCCATAAAAATGTGGTTGGTAATAAATGTGAAAATCATAAAACTATTTCTTGATAAATGAATTAAAACAAATAACTACAAAAACAGCCCTATTTATAAGGCTTAAATTTAGGGTATTTGTACACTACAGGTGCTTTACAACATTTGTTATAATTTGGCATGGTTTTCATTTTTTTTTTGTGCTTTAAATAGTTTCAGCTTTACTTTAGTAAAAAAAAAAATAGTATTTCATTTGCTTTTTTTCTTTTCATATATTAAGCAGACTATTAGATGACAGATTAGTTCCCTATGAGCATTTCGAAAAACCCCTACCAATTAGGTGTGAGAAATATTTTAAACAATAATGCACACAAGCACTTCTGGTGCTCTACAGATCATAGATTACTGAAAATGTTATTTAAAAAATGAAAGAAATCAAAATAAACGTAACATTCTTATACCATTTAGTGTTTTTATTTGGGGTGGGCTTAATGCATGCATGTATGTCAAACTTGATGCATAGGTATCAAGAACTACTTTCTGTGTTTTTATAGCAAATTTCACTTAGAACTGATGCAACTTTTGGCTACCAAATGGCCTGTTTATTGTACTGAGGAATGAGTTGGCTTAAAACAAACCAAAGAGAACAAAAACACTGAAAACAATGCCAACTTGTTTGCATACAAATCTAACAATAATTGTTTCTTTCTTAGTATTTGTCAATTACTTAATTCTGGATGAATTTAATTCAATTTAACAAAGGTATAGAAGCCATTTCTGAAACAAGACTCTTAATAGTCATCGATATTTTATAATAATGCCAAAACAAAACAACTTTCACTAATTCTGAATCAAACTTCTATTGGTAATTAATTCTCAGTGATCTTCAACTGAAAATGTTAGGATTATCTAAAATTTAATAGATTTTCCAGCAAACACTAAAATCTAGCATTTTAAGTCAACTTAGAAAATGTATATGATATACTTGATATTCAACTAAAAAAAGTGTATGGTCATCAAGGTTACCTCGCAAACTCACTAAATGTGTGAAAAATACTCCAGCATAGTTTTCTTCTTAAAATGTCCATCAGAATTGTCCCTCCACAACCTCTGCTCCCTAATTTGTAGATGGCACATGTAAAAATAAAGTGTCATACAGATTTTAAAGATTTGTCTTCACCTATTTGATATTTTTGGCAAATTCTCAATTTTTTACATTTCCAAATCATGAAATTTGACATATTTGCACAAAACTTAAAAAACTAACAGAAACTTTCTCTTGCATTGCAATTAAATAATAATTAAAAAAAGCAGAAAGTCAAGGATGACAGAATAAATACCTTAAAATACCGTATTTTGGAAAATCCACGAGAAAATTCAGACAGATATTGTACTAAGGTGATGTTCAAGTGAAATCCAGCTAAAATGCCATCACTATAATAATAACTGGCTGGGTTGCATTTGCATGTCTCTAATACCACTACAATCCCTACTTTCTCCAGTCTCTTAGTTCATTACAGCAACTAAATGTTCACTTACGAACCAAGTATACATATAAATGCTTCAAAAAAATAACCTATAAAAATTCCTTTGACCCCTTTAGAAGTAAGGTTTATAAAAATCACAAAGTGACAACTTAAAAAAAAATTTTTTTTTTCCAGAGAGGCTAAATTCATCTAATATTGTTTAAAAGAAAAAAAAAACAATCTGAAGAAATCTATTTCCTAAGATTTTCCTTCTGATACTTCAGGGGTTTCTGAAATGAACTTTTGCATAATAAATTTTCTCTCTCTCTCTCTCTCTCGGGGGTGTATTTATTATGTATTGCTGATCTGTTTCAAGACAAACATAAATGATAAATTCTGATGATGATTTTCTAAGCTTCCATTTGATTGTTGCAAGAGCTTTATGCACTGATACTGAGCCATCCAGTCAAACATTAATCACTGCCACATACATCAAAGAAATGGTAAATTTAGTTGTCCAATTCAGATTTTATCCTGCTGGCTGGGTTGCCAACCATCCTGTTGACTCCACACAATTATGAATAATTTTCCAGTTATTTCAACCAAGTTCTCCCCCCCTTTTTTCTACTGTTTGTTCATTTCTCTCTTCCTCTGCAAAAACAGTCAGCAACCAGCAACATGAGCAGTTTGTACTACAATCAAGTAAATACTTAATTAAAGAACTTGCTTTATCAAAATTCCTTAATAATTTTTCACTGACATTTGAGCCCAAACTCATTTCTGTACCTCAATATTTATATAGTGCTTTTACCATGGTTTCTGAAAGACTTAAATTAAAGGTTACAAATATACATACTCCATTTCATATGAACTCTGGAAACTCATCTGAAAAGTCAACATTTGGCATGAATATATTAAAGGTGAAGAAAACAAAAAGGAAATCTAAGTGAGATACATTAGTTTTTGTTCTATTTTCTTTTGCATCCATTAAATGAACTTCAGAAATGCTATTGAGAAATTTAGCTCAGTGAGAAGTAGGCATTTAAAAATGAATAAAATAAGCATGCACAATTTGTTATCTGACCTTCCAAAGTAGAACTGAAAAAATTCTTCACTTTTTGGCAAAGCTTCAGAACTAAATCAGCTGCAGTGAACTAGGAAAAGAAAAACAATTTTCTTGTTTCTTTTGTGAATAAAATTGATCCAAATAGCTTCTTTGTCTTGTGACGGGTTGAGCTCTGTAAGGCATTTTGTGAGAAGAAGCAATGTTTACATTAGTTCCACCTATTCCTTTGATAAAACTGACAACAGAGACAGATAGTCATTCAACTGATGAAAAACATGACAACCCCTGATAACATCCATTATTAGTCCAGGCAACAACCTTGGTTTGAAAAAGAAAAAAATCTGTAACAGAACATTTTTCTTTACTAATTAAGATTTTTTTAGACAGAGAGGTAATCTTAGATATATCTTCTAAAGAATCTAGACAAATCAATATTGGTAACTGCCAAGATATTTAGTCATAAAAATAATACATATACAAGACATGTAGTAAACTATCATGGAATACAGTTTCATGAGATAAGCACTGCAGTAAGTGTCATGAAAGCTGTAGTGTGATGTACTATCATAAGATCTTTGTCCTCATACCAGTTACTTGTAGGATATCAGTAAACGCAAGTTTAAATAATAGAGTTTGTAGATGAGCATAGGTACTAATTGTAAGGCATCCAAAAACCAAATTATATATGTATATATGGAAGCAAAGAAAAAACTAGTTATAAATGCAAATAACATGTAAGCAATCAGAAAATGCCACATGTGCAGAAAGATTATAAAGGTATAAGCAGTGATGTCATTGTAGGGTGGTGAATGTGTGGTCAATTTTATGGTTCCTGGGAAGGAAATATCACATAACAAGTGTACAGAAATCAAAGTCTTAGCTAAAAACCATTCCATGCTGCAGATTGTAACCAGACTTCATGTTTCAGAAGAATATGTATAACTATGAGGAGAATACGCAAAACTGGTAGCCTGACAACAGACATGGTTGAGGAAGAAATCTAAACTCTGCAAAAGTGATGTTAGGTATCTCAATATGTTTTCTAGTGATATTAGAAACCTTGCAAATGACCTAGCTGCAAATACAGGTGTTAACACCTTTTCAAGAAGGGCAAGATACACATTAGCAGAAAGAGGTCTTAATGGGTGTGTAGCTGCTTGAAAACCTTTGCTGAAGAAAGGCAACCAAATGGCAAGGCTAAACTGGATAGCAGAAATAAAACAGTGGGATGACCAAACCTGAAAGAAGATACTTTCTACAGATGAGTCTAAGTTTGAACTATTTGACAATAATCAGTGGCACTTTGTTCAAAGGTAGACTGAATGGCAGTATAAAAGTCAATTTATAACAGTTACAGTAAAGCATGGGAGTGTTTCGATACAAGTGGGGCTGCACATCACCCAAGGGTGTCAAAGATTTGATAAAATCAAAGGTACCAACTGCCAACAGATAGAGATGCAATCTCAGCCAATCATGCCATTCTGTCAGAAAAACATCTCATTGGGCAAGGATTCTTTTTCCAACATGGCAATGACTCCAAGCACATAGCCAATGTGAAAAACTGTCTGGAACATTAAAGATGATGCACATCATTGAGGCTGAATGGAGTTTTATAGATACTGAGAAAGTCAAATGACAACCAAACACCTTGGAAGAATTTTGGAAATTGCTACAGAATATTTGGAACACTTCACAGTCATTCATTGATAACTTTTATGGGATCACGAAAACAAGGTGTCATGTGCTACATAAAGCAAAATGGCTAATGTACCAAATACTAATGCACTGTAAAATGCATTAATTTTGTATTTCTATATTTTATATAATAATGCGTTGTGCATATCCTGTGTGTTCCAAAATTATTTTCAATACTGTATATATTTAAAATCCTTAAACTTCTACAAACAATGAAATTGCTTACGATATGCTGAAATTCTGTAATATTAGCAACAAAAAACATTATTACTAAGGTGTTAGTCTCTGAATTTCTAGATCAACAAGTGAAAGCTATGAACTGCTAATTACTTTTTGAAGTCATTCCTGAGACATCCTGAATACCCAATTAACTCTGATAATTCAACCATGGACCACCCAGCATGGATTTTGTAGTCAGTCACATATGTTAAAAAGAACAGAACTAGCAACAACTTTTAAAGTTTAGAGAGAGAATAAATTAACTTGCCACTCATCACAGAATTTTCCATTAGTTTTATTAGACATAAATGGAAGCCCCCCCCCAAATTTTAAAATCAGAATCTACCAGGGGAAAACAAAAAGTTTCTAAGTACATAGATTCCAAATGTATGTTTGCATGACAACCAATAGAAACTAGATACTAAAGGACAAAGCATGCAATTTTTGTCTTTCCATATAACAGTACTTGTCTACTGCATTGTACACGTGTGAAATAATTTTGATTTGCATTATTATATGTATTATTACAAAATAAATTGTGCACATGTATGCTAATATGAAAATAAAGTGCAATATTTTTTTTAAATATCAGATTACAAATACACAGAGGAAGGCAGCTTCTCTAGGAAAAATTCAACTGTTAACTGATGAGCATTCTTACATCTAAGGACAACAATCATTTGCATATCCTCAAAAGAACTCCCCCTGGGAGAACTCTTTTCGATTTTCAAAACAAAAATGTCAAATTAGTCAATAACATGTGATATGGATAAACCTGGTTCATTGCATGTATGACAGGAACAAATTCATGCTACCAGATCCTCATGCATTATCTCAAGCCAGGTAAAAGGCTGTTTAGAGCCTGGAAAACAAAAGATTGCCAAAGTTCCAAACATTTCTTGTGGATTTATAGTATTATCATGGGGTCTACTAAGGCAAATGTCACTGCAGCAGAAAAATGACCTAGAAAGCCTTCAATAGTGACACAGCTATAAAAGTATGCAACTATCTGCCATATCTGTATTTGTCATCAAGATCCTCTTGCTGAGATTCATGCAACAAAAATAAGCAAGAAAGCAGGCAAGTATCTTTCTACCAACTTGGCTATAGATGCAGCATATAAGAAGTCCACTTTTGTCTAAAAGAAATTAAATGCTGGCAAGATTTATCATTGGCATCATACACTCCCCCTTTGCGCTCAGTTTCATTAATTCATGTCTGGAGGTTGCAAATGAGTTTGGTCAAGGCCTAAAAAAATGCAACCTCAAAGTCTTTTTTCGATGGTTAGGTAGAGAGGCAGGAGTGTCATGGTATGAACTGAAATACAGCATGGTAAAAGAACAGAACTGGTGTTTATTAAAAAACATCTCAATTCTGCTGTACTTTGCCATTTCAGAGATCTCCATCACTCTACCTTCAAGACATACTGAGATTTGATGCCAATATTCTTCAGGATGGAACTAAAAAGTGTCTCTTATGCAGTCACAGTATGAAAAAGAAATCAACACATTCAGCTTTGTTCCTAGATACCCTAACGTCCTGATATGAACCCATAAACATCCTATCAATATGATAAAATTTTTAAAAAGTACTTCACATGATATGGAAGTACCTAAACAGACCACAATACAAAACTTGATGATTCAATGCTAAACTAGGTAGAGATTCTTTATGCTGCAGGTGGTGGCTCAGCCAAGTACTATTATAAAGAATTTTAACTCTGTTGCTTATCTTTAGGTCACCAAAATATCATGGCATTGCACTGTAGCTGCCATAGATCAAGTTGGTAGGATGACAATCATGCTATAAATACATCATCATAGCAAAATGTATTTCTAATGGACCTCTTGGATAAGTCTCATTAGAAATAGCATAATAAAATTAGCCATAAACTTTGGTATCAGCCATTGTATCAATGGTTTGGAGTGTGGTAGAATTCTGTAAACTGATTATCTTGCAAGAAATTTCAAAACCTAAAAGAACTACATTAGAATTATATTGCAGAATGAGCAATGAGCAAGAACACCCTAATTTCAGGGCCCAGTGCTGTGGGATTAATAAAATTCCTTTAGTAAAGCCTTCTCTATATGGTTTCAATGTATTTAATAATCTGAGAGAGTGCTGCTATACCAATGTTTTTGAAAGATCTTTTGTGATTTGAGATGCTATCTGCCTGAAGAGATCCTGTGAGCTATTCTGACTGTGGTTTCCAAAGCTGCTCTGCATGCGAAGACAGACAAGCACAATTCTATCTATTACAAAAACTGTTATAAATTGATATTTTTTCCTGACAGTACCAAAAATTTGCTTGTTATTCTCCACAGGAAGTTGTACTAGAAACACTCATGAAAAAGCAATCAACTGCTTGCAAAATTCAACCAGATGGTATGTCAAGCTTTCATTTCGTTTTTCTCTCTCTATAGTTGATAGTTGATTAATTAAAACTGATACCCAACTAAAAAAAAAAAAAAGCATTTCTCTTTTGCAACCCAATAATGAAGGATAGTAAAATACATATTAAAAAAACTGTTGTGTTCAGAGATCTGCTTAATTGTTTTAATGACAATTATTGAAACTGGAGAGCAGCATCCCAAAAGAAAGAACTTGATGCATCACAATATTGAGCATTTAAACAATAGATATCTACAAAGACCTTATCTTAGAAATCCACAAACAGATTTTTAAGTTGTGTAATATTTCCAAAGACAGACCATCATGTTGAAAGGCTACTTTTAAGGATTTTGCAAGGCAGCTGTTGTTTTGTACACCAGTCTCAGCAACTAAGATAACCTCTTTACATTGGAGTCAAGTATAGTGCTATGGTTATCTGCTATAGACTATAGACCATTGCCTGTCCTATGCTATAAAGGGCCCAGCACTTCTAACCAGCAAGGAAATCCCTACTGGAACCTTCCTTTCTAGATGTGGGAAGAAACCCATGTAACCAGCTAATAAAGATCACACTCTTGCTTTCAGCAATGGTTATGCTAACCACTGGCTGCTCTGCAAAATAGTTGATACAGGAATATAGTAAAAACTAGCAGACAGAGCCAGTGGGGTTCTCAACCAAAAGCATTTACTGACTGCATTCTTCACTTGTCTCATAACCCATAGGTGGTTGGGGCAGTCAAGAGGTTTTTCTAGGGCATCTGGTGGAGCCCATCTCTCTCCAGGTTGAGAGACAAGTGGAATGTCAGTGTCCAGAGGGCTGTACAGCTGTTTCAGGCTTTGAGCCCTCATCAGCAGCGCATACCTCTGAACCCCAACAGGGAATGAACCCCTGACACAAGGATTGATGAGCAAACACTTCTACCCAGTGAGCCACAACACCATTATTAACACTAAATAGTAATATCAGATTTTTAAACCATATTCCGGACTGAAACCAGTTTTTTTTATTATTATTATTAATATTGAACTGACAACTTTGCAATTATCTAAATTTAAAGGTTCTATCTTTGTTTTTTTTTCAAATACCTTAATACTGAAATAATGCAAAATAAATGTTTAAGACCTATTGTAACTGTGTTCAATCTAAATAATAAAAGATGATTTCACTTAATTTTCTCATGAAAATTCAGAGTTATCATCTATTTTACTAAAAATTTCTTTTGTGTTATAAAGTAATAACTTGTTTTCAGAATAGTTTTAGAAATTATTTATAAACAAACCTTGGATTTCTTAGAATCATATGGGACAGAATACATAGTGCCAACCTTCTAAGCTTGAAAGAGTTAAAGGGTTCTTAGGTTTTCTTCTCAAGAGCAATGTTAATAATTAACAATGATTATTTACTGAAACTTCCAGGAAGTAGGAAGAGATATATATATAAAAAAAAAATTATAACTGCTTTAACACAACAGAATGGATCTGGATATCTTTTCTTTAAAAGATCTAGTAAGTAAGGGGTTAACAAAAATAAGGCAGACTAGCTTAAAATTCAGTTAGCTGGTAATATTTCTCAGAATGGAGAAAAAAAAGAAAGGAATTGAAACAGGGCTCAATCTGACTGACAGAAGTGAGATTACTATCTTCCAACTAAGTGAAGGTTGTATAGAAGTTAGGGGTCAAAAGTCAGAGAAGAAATCCTTTGAATGGACAGTAGGCAGCTACAGTAGCACAAACAAGTTACACACTTCTGACTTTTAGACTGGAAAGGCAGAGAGAGAGAAACTGCTAGATTAAGTAAACAGAAGTGGAAGTTTCTCTGTATTTTTTATCTGTCAGTCCCCAGATAAAACTGGCAAAAACTGAAGGTGGTGCATGCGTGAATGCGTGCATGTGTGTTTCAAGGGGGATTTTGCCATCTTCATCCAAGCTTAACTTTCTACCACAATCTGGAAATATTATTTTGAATATTGGCAATTTTAAATTAAAAATTTAAAGAATACAAAAAGCTTTTAAAACTAAAGTAAAGATTTAAAAAAAAAAAAATTTAAAAATCAATTGTTTAGAAAGTCAAGAAAAGTAATATGTAAATGTCCAGATGACAAAGAGCCAGGGGCCAGGGACAAAATGTATTTAAAACACACAATATGACTTTAAAAAACTAAAAGAAATACACAGGAAAACTCTCTGGTTGGGTACAGTAGAAGTCAGGGTTACTAATCAAGTTACCTTTGCAAAAATCAATAAAAACCAGCAATTAGCAGACACTGCAAAATGTAAACCTAAACACTTTAACACACACGTTAAAACAGCATGCAAGATTGTAGGGCCATTTACAGAAACGTTTGCACTAATCACTCATATATACTAGGTGTGATGCATCCAGAGTGATTACAAATAAACAAAGATTAAAGGGTAATAACAGATAACATATTAAAAAGTTGAATAGTAGTAATGTCACTCCAGCTTGGAACTCATCTTAAAATTACACTGCTTAGAAAAGGCTCAAAAGGTGTTTTATTGTATGTAACCTAGGTCATGAATCCCCTCCAGTCTGCCTGGTTTAGAATATTCTAGATTATACATTATAAAATGTTATTTTAGTCATCATTATATCAGCTTCGAATTCTTTACCAAATAAGACAGCAGAAGCAGAATGTATTCATGTTTTCAAGAATTAACTATATTGTCATTTTTCTTCAAATAGGCCTTTATTTAAAACTTCTTGCTGGTCTGAAGAACAGACTTATTACAAAAGTGGTATATTATTTGTAATTTTATACACACCATTTTTTTTTAAAATCCATATTGAAATGTATCTTCAATTTCATTTACTTTAGAAGTAGGAAAATTCATCTCATTTTTGTGACTGGACCAGACAAGATTTCCCCATATAAAATTAAAACAAATAAGCAAGCCTGAAGTATCTTTTTTAATTTATGTTTCTAAACATGTCTAAGCAGTAAGACAAAGTGCTAAATAAACAAAATCATTGTCAAAGAGATTGAACCACTTTAAGTAAAAAAACAGCGTAGGCTGTAGACTAAACTTTCTGGAAGCAATTCAGTTATTTGAAGAATTTCAACTTCAGAATGATGACACCACCAATAAAGAATTTTAAACAGGAACACAGCCATGCCCAAAGGCCTTAGCACTCGACACATGCTGGTCAAGTACCAATTACCGCATAGCATGCTTAAACGCTAGTTAACTGCCCAAAAATGAAAAGAATATCCCTATTACTAGTGTATGTCAAGTGGTGATATTAGATACATCCTTTATCCGTTACTTAAGCTTACAATAAGCATTTTTCTAAATAGCAAAAATTTTTAATTCCTCCAAAACAATACCACAATTGTGTATTTTCTCTTTTTTTTTTAATTAAAAAAAAAACAACTTTTTTTTCTTTAACTCGGAGAGACAATGCATGATGATTCAGTATAGAGACTACCTACAATTTTTTAGATAGTGAGCAATGATTAGTATTCAGCTAATTGTACATTATGGTGATCACTTAAGCATCTTTTACAACAGTGAGACTTTAATTCAACATTCTTCAGTGCTGAATTTCTAAAAATACACTTCTGATTAGCTTTAAACAAATTTAGACATTTTAATGCCTGTTGCTAAGATAATTCAATTAATTCCATTCATAATTTGAAATATAAAAGGTGTTACAATGAAAAGTTTCAATACAATTCCATAAAGAAATAGTAACTAAAGACTACAGCATATGGTGAATAATATATACAATCTATCATTGCATGACTGACTAATTAAATTTTCCCATAGCTTCTGAAAGATATGCTGCAGCAGCAGCTCTTTCTCTTAATTTATGATGACAAGACTATCATAAACTGAACAAAGCTTGACAACATCACATTCCCAATTCTGTAATTATAGTCTTATCTAGATTAAAGGAATCTAATATGGATGCTCGCTCTCTCTCTCTCTCTCTCTCTGACAGACTGACAGACAGACAGAGACTGTAAGACAACAGCAAACCCCATGTACAGTATTAAATTATATTTTGGAACATCTAGCTCATGGGGCACTATGTCTTCGAGTATAGCGTTAGTGATTTTAGAATAAAGACTAAGACAGGTTCTCTAGATACATTGTCTAAAAATTTACCTTAGAAAACCATCAGCAAACCACAGAAAGAATCCTGCAGCTTATTACAACTGATATCTAATTTTTTGCTAAAGGGAACAAAAAATAACCTCAGACACAGTTGACACATTGCACACAGTTCATATGTGCATTCAGCCCAAACATGATCCCATTCAAAATTTAAGGCCCTCATCAAACAGAATGTTTTTTTTCTTTCTTTAGTAAAATGAGATAGAGTCCACTTTTTAAAAAATCTGTCATAAACAAGCAGACAACATATTGACAACCCTCCAAAAAAAAAAACAATCTTTTAAGATACCTGTTATCTATTCCTCAAACCAGAACTGTGAAGTATTTAATTATAAGCCTAAGACAAGCACAGACTGTTAAAAGGCACCAATACTATGGTAACACATATTATACATAATTATAGCTGTAAGTGTTTGACAAAGAAGAAACAACTGCAAAATCACAACAAAAAGGATCACTACAAACCTTTGAGTAAAGCCCTTGGTACCTTTCAACAGAACATGTAAATGCAGTAAAAAGATGACTAAATGTAGCCTGTGGTCTTGTCCAACAGAATGCATGCAAAATCTGAGTTATGATTAAAGAATCCATTTTGTAAGACATAAGCTTCTTTCTAATAGAAAGTGTATGAAATCTCAGTAGATTTACCATAAACTCATAAATTAAAGTTGTGTTTATGTTATACAGAAAAGGTTTGATATCTCAAGTTGGAAATTCTAGATATGATAATAAACAAATTAAGCAAAATATTGACTGTTTTCAGTTTATTTTTTCTCTTTTATTCAATCAACACAATGACTATAATATATAAGAAATACCAAAAACCACTTACCAAATCTTTACAAATTGTGGGTGCGCCTTTTGGGTTTTAAAAGTGATAAGTTTAGACCAGTTAAGATAAAAGCCATTATGCCTAAGAGGTAGTAGTAGTAGTTCTGCTAGCCCAGTATCAAGGACAATTATCAAAGTTCAACAAATCAGTAAATAATTTTTAAAAAACAAACAAAACAAAGAAAGAATTAAATCCACAAAATGTTTGATGTGTTTATTAATGCATGACAATTTTTAAAATGTCCTTCTACTGATGCCCAGCTAAAATAACTCCCAATTTTATTTTCACTTTCCAAACATTTCCTCAAGACACTAATTTCTTCCAACATCTTAGAGTAGTTCTAGTAGGGACTTGTGTTCATGGCCTTCCCTGCTGAGAAATGCAACCCAAACAGTAAGCAAGCACATGATTAGACTGGTGACAATAGGTTTGTGGTAGTATTTTACTTATCCTCTGACTGCCAATTATTAGCTTTTTTTTTAAAAAAAGCAATATATCTAGACTTTTGGTTAAGCAGATTTTTCACACTTATTTTTTCTCTATAATGATATTTAAGTTTTTAAATAAAAAGTCATTACAATATTTTTTTCACAAGAAAAAAAATCAACTTGTAAACAAAAATATGACATCAACTAAAGCCATTCACCCAATTTAATAACAATTATAAGCATCACTCTTTAAATATTAGGCTAATAATATAAATTATAATAAATATAAAGGATGATCAAATGAAACCTAGCCAGAAACAGTTACAGATAGTTTGCCACTATAAAAAATTCTCTGTTTATTTATTTTAAACAATTTATAAAATCATGAGCAGGAAAATGTAAAAAGCTAACTCTCTTAGTACATAAATCATCAAACTTTAACATAATTTAAAAAAAAAAAAAGGTAGGTATAAATAATAGGTATCTATTAATGTCAAAAACGAAAAGCATTGTTTTATTGTTTCTAATACATAAATATTAAGAGGAAAAACTAGAGAGAAACACAAAAAATAATTTTACTACAAGAGTAAATAAATAGTTAATTGATTGGTTTTTATATGCTAGTTAAATGTGTTTAGTTTTTTTTGGGGGGGTAATTGGCATCAAATTGGAGTGTGCAATCAGTCATGAGAGACTGAAATAGATTTCAAAAAAAATATTCAGCAAATTGTTAAAAAAATAACAAAATACGAACTTTGAACAGCAATGTGGCATTTTCCTCTTGTGTGCCTACTAGAAGGGGAAGTAACAAAATTACTTTAAATTGGAATTTTAACAAGTTACCTCCACTTTGATGTTTTACAGCCCGAGGGGGGGAGGATAGAATACAAAAGAAACCAACCAACCAACAGATGGAAAAACCCGTTTCTATGACAATAATAGGAACACTGCTTGTACAGCCACACATCTTAAAAATCTGTCAAAAAATGAGCAGCTCTTTAATGCAAAACAATTTCTGCTAAGCCTGTGAAACTTGTTACCACCTGTCAAGAGAAAATTCACCTGCCACCTGTTTCAAGCAGTTTTTATTTTATCTGATATCCAGGTGTTTAATGACTGGCAATGAAAATACATTAAATAGCACATTCAGTTGTATCATAAACTCATGAGATATTAGACAGTAGTGCTTTGATGTGTTTTTTAAAAAAAATAGTAAACAAGAGACCTTTTGTGTATTAGCCTACCCTGATATTAAATAAACAAGATTTCACTTCGCTGGTACTTTCAACTATAAGTATCAAATGATCCAGATTTTTTGCAAGAGCACTGTTTAAAATTATAGTTAAGCTACAGCTGCCATAAGAGGGTTGCAATTATTTGCAAGAATAATAATCAGAGAGCTCCATGTAAACTTGCAGATGGCTGGTGGCCTTGAAGAAACAAAATAAAGCATAGCAGAAGGCAGCAGCTGGTTAAGGAGTCTTGAGATTTCAAGAGAATGTTGAATTCTTCTTGATATTATTGTATAAATAGTTGGGAGTGCTCTTGCTTTTGTACATTTATAACAAACACCATGGATTTGTTTGAATAAAAAGGCAAGTTTTCTTCATGTCACTCAACCAGGGATGGAGGCTTTTGCAACAATTTAGCACTACCAGGAATTTTTATACAACAAACATGAGTAGGCACAGAAATTGTTCTTTATTCACATTTACAATAAGATGAAATAAATGTTCCCTTCAGCCAACCAAACAGCAAATCGGTGTGTCTTGGATTAGTTGTTTTCATTAATGCTAACTCACAGATTACTAAATTGCTAAGGATTAGCATAAAGTACTAAAAGATTTTCCAGTAGTTTGTGCTGTTTGTTTTACATTAAAAATAATGCAACATTTTCTTTTTTTTTTTAAAAAAAAAAAAAACCTTTAGTAAACATTAGTATAATAATACAGCAATATTTTTTTTGGTGGGAAAGATGAAAGAAAGGAAAAAAAATTTAATCAGGGGTCTATGCTACAGGTAGTAAAGAGATCTTGTGCCAATAAATCAACCATTTAGAGCTTTAAAAGCAGTGTTTTTAACCTACTGTCTGTCTAGCATTACTCTTACTCTCTACTTATTACCCTCACAAAACAATACTCAACATTTCATGGAATACCACCAACTTTTGACAAACTGTGGCTATAATTTTTTTTTCTTAATTATTATTATTATTATTTTTAAATTTATTTTCAGCTTTTGGGAGTTAAAAGATCTCAACTGTATGAATGTGAATGATTTTCACTAGCTCATCAAATAGAGAAACGTTATATTGTAAGAAATATTTTTTAAAAAGGTGAAACAAATGCATTTCTGAGTACTTATTTTTTTTTTTTTGTCCCATAATTAAATTATCCCTTCATCATCCCTTAACTGCCCTCACCTGAAGATAATAAAAGTGCCCTCGAATCCATGCTGTAATGGTACGAATACAATAAGACGGTGCAAGAGATTAAAACTGCTGTTATTTATAAACTGCATTCCATGGATGTTTGGAATACTTCCTCCCAAAGTCGAGTTTCACTATGAAATCTCCTTCCCACCTTGGTCCTTCTGCCACACTTCTTGAGAAATTATAGTATTAGAAAAAATATATATATATATACACACTGCTGCTAATTCTGTACACCCTGAACCGCCGGTTGTGGTCGACACACCTGCGCCCTGAAACAACCATAATAAGTATTGTCGCTTCAAAGTACATTCTCATTCTGAATTGAAAGACAATGGCCATTGCAGAGTGACTAACACCATGGCAGCCCTAGCTATTATTAATCGTCTTAAACTGACATAATCAATTGGCGGATGAACCCCATGTAGACAGAAGCTGATTTCACGAGGGATGGGAAGGAGGGAGAGAGAGAGAGAGCTTTAGATAATCAAGTCTCACTCTCCAGGAGGAGGCTGGACCCCGTGTAGACAGATGCTGATTTCACGAGGGTGGTGGGGGGGATAAAAGGAGGAGGGGGGGGGGGGAGAGAGAGAGAGAGCTTTAAATAATCAAGTCTCACTCTCCAGGAGGATGGACCCCATGTAGACAGATGCTGATTTCATGAGGGTGGTGGGGGGGGGGATAAAAGGAGGAGGGGGGGAGAGAGAGAGCTTTAGATAATCAAGTCTCACTCTCCAGGAGGATGGACCCCATGTAGACAGAAGCTGATTTCACGAGGGTGGTGGGGGGGGGGGGATAAAAGGAGGAGGGGGGGAGAGAGAGAGAGAGAGCTTTAGATAATCAAGTCTCACTCTCCAGGAGGAGGATGGACCCCGTGTTGACAGAAGCTGATTTCACGAGGGAGGGAGAGCTTTAGATAACCAAGTCTCACTCTCCAGGAGGATGATGGGCACCGGGTGTGAGGGAAACAAAAGAATAATCGCTTCAGTTGTTTAATGAGGATAGAGAGATTTAAGGTCCACATTTGTGAGATTCCATTCCCGTGCACAATACATCCTCCTACGTGCCCTTTGTATGTAAGGCACGGATCCGTTACCCCCACCCCTCACAGGGGTTGACGAAACTATATTAAACACAAACAAACGAATAAAGTATCGCATTAATTAACATTAATTTGCCTGATAGGTTGGTCAACAAATAATTTGGTTTAATTAATTAATTAATATATATTTGTTTTAATGTTTCAGGAGGCTCTGCGATGACAGCGCAGACGACCGACCGGGAGCCGGCGTCTCCGGAGAGCGCGCTCCCTCCCCGGCGGACAATCGAGCGGAGGAGACGGGCCTTTGGAGGAGGATCCCAGCCTTGAAGGGACGGGACAGGATGCGTCCCCGTGGCTCCAGACCGGTCAATAAGAGCGAAGATCCCCCCCCTCTCTCTCTCTCTTCCATCCCGCCGCCGCCACTCCGAGGTGGTTGTACTGACGACGTACAGGCGAAGGTGGGGGGGGGGGGAAATAAATGCAATTTCACTCGCAGAAAACGATGCATCACGGAAAGCTGGAGCAAGAACAGAGCCTACCTGAATCATCTCATCGGGCTGGCCGGTCACGACTCAGAACATCGCATCCCTGGAAGCAAAGATGGGACCGTTCGGCATCGGAACGAGCTTCTTGCTCGATACGGCGAATCGTAGCCAAGGGACTTAACTCTGGTAGATATTTAAATAGCGATATCAGGTAGGCAACAACAAAAAAAAAAAAAACAAAAAAAATCCATCTATCTCAACACCTTTAATATAGTTGTTTTGTTGGAATCCCTGTTTTCATCTTAGTTCTGAAAATATGTTTGTTTTTTTTTAAATTTTTAAACTGCATTAATAGAATCTCCATTTTAGAAAAAAATATATATAAAGCAATTTTTTTAGATATATATATTAAAAAAAAATATGTTCCTTATTATTTAGTTTTTTTCTTCATTCTCTTTTCAAAAAATACAAACAAAAACGTTGCCTACTAACATGAGATTTGTAACAACTGGCCTTGATCATCAGTATGTAGCAAGCATTCCAGAAAACTAGTTATTCTCGATCAAAGAAAACGTTTCCACTGTAGTTGGTAAACTCAATGCCCACTTGTGGATGTGAATTAGTCAGCATGAAGTTTATCTCCTTTAATGTTTGTAACTTGTTAATGTTTTTTTTTTATCGACCGACCTGTGTTCATAGAGGTGGGTATTGATCTTTATCCTGTAAGTTTGTGTTCCAAGGTTTTGTGGGCTGTAGTAAGCTCATATGGGATTAAAATGAGACTAAATGTCTCGGGTGATTTCTGAATTTTTTTCCACACAACTCTCTCCCACGTAGGCAGAGTATTTAAAAAGCCTCACTCAAAGAGTTAATTGTTAGTAGCAAAAAATGATAGAGATTTCAATAAAGAAAATACATAAGGTAGGCAGCCATCTTCACTCCAGAAAGAACTTTTATATTTTGTTTCTGGTTGGATGACATCTATGACAATCCTTGAGGTTTTTTTTTAAAATCAATCATTTTTACTATACAAATATGATATCACTTAAATATGTATATTTCAATTTATGGCATATTTCTCATCCACTATATCATGTTGGGAGGAATTTTTTTTTTGAGATGTCTGAAAGCTCTAGTTTTAAAGGTTAGCTTAACATTTAAAGAAAGACTAAGAAATATTTCCCTATTGTAATGCTGCAGAAGCTGACATACTTCTAAGTACAAGAGGACTATCAAAAAAGACTAATGTAAGACATTAGTAATACATTCTTCAAAGAACATTTAATTATAAAAAGAATGCTTCAAAAATAATTTATTTTTAAATTGAGTTTTTAAATATGCTATTTAAATATAACTTTGTAGTTATTTAAGTTGTGAAAAAAAGTGATAACAAAATATAAAGCTACTACATCATGTAATCTCTTTATAAACACATGGATAATCTACATGCTGCTATATGAAAGATGAAATAAAATAATTCTTTGTGAAAAATAAATAAGTTTACTATAATAAAAAATACTACAGCTTGAAAAATGTGTAATGAAGGCATTAAAACAAAAGACAATCTTGTTTCATCGTTTATTTTTATTTTTTTTACAGATTAATGATTCCTTTTCATGTTTGCTTGTGTAAAATATTGCTGCTCCTGCAACAGTTTGGAAATATTTGAAAAGAATAGAGCTGCCAGGAGTCAGTAAATGAAGTGGGTATGAGTTGGTTCCTTTGTTATATACACTATTCCAACCTAAACTAGCTTTAGCCTTCAAAAAAAAAGGAAACAAGGAGGGAAAATCAGTAGTGGTGGCAGCAGAAAAAAAATGAAATTAGGTAGTAGTGTCTGAAAGGCCACAATGAAGGACACTCCACTCTGATACAGAATCTTGGCATATCCGCAGTAAAAAAAACCCCATAATGTATCACGGCAACATCAGTCAGATTACAGGATGGCCAAATGCCGCTTGACACTATTTAGAATTAAAAAAGCTAATAATGTACATTTCCACACAATGTAGCATTATCAATTTTATTCATTTATTTTTCTGCATCAGTGTACAAATCACTTTAAAGAATTAAATTTAAAATTTATACATGACAAAAAAAAAAAAACAGATTGAACAACATCGCATACAACAATATTCATCCCACAGAATCACGACAAATATGCATAGAGGCTTTTGAATGCACAAAAATGTTAATAAATTGAATGGGAGAAAAAAAATGAAAAATATATGATCTTTTTTTCCAACATTGGTTCATTTATAATTTTAAAAAATTTTATGATATAATACATCTTTGTAAACAGGTTAAGTGGTAGAGTTACAAAGTGATATGTTAATGTAAATGCAAAACTAAGTCTGCACCACGCAAAAGGGGAGGTAATCTATAAATTTAAAATGCCAATCTTTATCTAATACATTTATTTGCAAGTACAAAATTAAAAATTTTTTTTTTTTTTTTATCTTGGTTCATAAAAAGCAGCATTTCATTTTCAAAAGATTGCCTCCCCATATTGGAATTTAAAAAAAAAAAAATATTTACAAATAAAGTAACATAATATACATAATCCATGTTAACATTAGAAATAAACAAACCTGTTGGCTTTCAATGACTAAAAAAGAAAATCTGATCAGTAAATATTACATAAACTACTTTTACATAAAGCAGATGCTTATGAATAATCTCCCTTTGCCAATAAGAACAATAATATTCCAACCTGATTTACGAAATACATCACAAAACATTCATTTAGAACTTCAATACTTTGTAGCATTGTTTTTCTCTCAGTCAGTCTGCTTAAGTATGTTTTGTTTTTTTTTTTAAAAAGAATACTTTTATCATGTGTATTCTAGTAAATAAAATATAGAAAATTAGTATACTGGATTTCCTACATACACAGTATTATTTTGCCTAATATATCAGTAAATAATTCAAGATTTGAATTCATTCAGAAGTGTATTATTACATTTGCAATAGCAGATTTACAAAAACAATTTATTATTGAAAAACACAAAGAAACAAACATAGTATTCAGTTCAAGCACAAAATTAACTTTTATAAGTTATACTTAAAGCTTCATGTAAATGCTGAGATAAAAAAAAAATAGGAATTATATATATATAATTTGGTATTATTTGTATTGCTATACTGAAAGGGAGATAATCCTAAACATCTAAATCGTAGGAGTTCTTCCTTTATTTTAATTGTTTTTAAAGAAAAAAAATGAAAATCAGATGCTATAATAATAACAGAATAGCTAGAAACTATACCATCTAGCGATAAAGCTGCTGTCACATATATAAAAAATATGCAGAGTGGAAAAAAAGAAGCAAGAGCTGGAGATAAATCACAAAGTGGAAGACCAGTGATAAATTCAAGGAAAAAAATGGAAAATTTTGACTGTACACAACAAATTTGTTATCATAGCTGTGCTGGAAACACAACACAATCAAACTACACCGGTACAATCCCCAGTAGTACAAGTATTCTGCCTGAGGTTGTCAAGCAGCAAGTTGGGTTTATTCAATGTGGAGTGCTTTGGTTTTACACAGTCCTTAAAACCATCAATTCACAGTAAACCACGGCCAAAAATCTCCTCAGAGATGCCTCTGTCTGGCTCACTGAAGGGAAAAGGGGAGTTGTTGTCAAAGAAGGCATACCTGTTAGCTCGCTTAAACAATGATCCTTCACAACAGATGTGAGCTTAAATAAAACAGACTATTATTTTTAAAATGTTCTATCTTCTACTTATTTTTATATGGACTGATAGAAAGAGAGACATGCAAAGCTTGAAAAATACAACATTCTGATTTTAAAAATTAAACTGATTATCAGAATTAAATTGTGTTTTAAAAAGTTACTCACACTCTCTCACACACACACACACACACAGTTTATAATTATAAGTGTAAAAGAACACCTGAGCATGCTTACAAATCTAATGTGAAGGACATGAAGATAAACAGGCAATATCACAAGTGTTTTTTCAATAGTAAATAAAAGCATTACATCCACAACTGCAGGTGATGCTCATGTCATGATACTGTTCAGTGCCATGCCAACGTCTGATGGAACATGCTACCATCACATGACCACCACCACCACACAAGTTGGACTAGCTACAATTTCAAGATGGTATTTTTTTTGGATTAGATATATAGATATGGAACGAGAGAGATTGTAAAAGACTAAATCAATCACTAGCAGTTTAATCTTGCCAAAAGTGGATGTGGCTACTTTTAACTTTAATCTCCATCTTTAAAAAAAGAGACACACAGACACACACACACACATATATATATACAGTAAAAAATATGATTAAAACATCCAAGAAAAGATAACTCACATTTAAAATAAATCTGATAGGGTAAAATAAAAATTAATTTTCTTCATTAAAACAAACACCTATATATTTTGATACATCCAATCTTATTTTTTAACGATTATTTTTGTTCAGTTTGTCAAACATGAATCCTTTTAACAGCATTAAAAACAAAGCACCTGTACTTTAATAACACAGAAATGGGAATAATTTTTTTTTTTTAATTTACTTGTCTAGCAAATGCTGAGTAGTAGTAAGTAAAACAAAAAGTGAACCACTCTTGAATTAATAAGTAGAGTAAAAGAAAACAACAATGTCAATCAACCATTGTGGAAAATATTATCCATAATAACAATAAACTTATCTTAGGGGGGGGGAGAAAGGACAAGATAAAACGGTACTGATTAGTTCTCTTCACAACCATACAGCCAGATCACCCCCCCTCCCATATTTGTTGCTCGCGCTCTCTCTCTCAGTTCTGACTGCTTGACCGCCGACCTAAGGCATATTGTGGTAGTGGTGGTGGTGGTGGTGGTTCGTCTATGTCGCTTTCTGAAAGAGCTGTCACCAACTCTCTTCTCCTCCTTGGAGGCAGAGGTGGCGGCTTGACACTAACCCTTGGCTTGACACTAACCCTAGGCTCGACAAGTGGTGGCTGGCTAAACTTTGGACTGCCTGCAGCTTTATTGCTGGATGCAAGCTGTAAAAATAAATGATTATTATTATTATTATTATTATTAATATTATTATTATTATTATATGCATGCTGTTGTTAGTCTATATCCTTGTTATCTATCCTACCTTATGGCAGGATGTAAAAACACACTGTGGGCGCTGTACATGGTCCTGAAAATTATGGCTGACACAAAAGTGCCCAAAGCAGGCCTCAGCAGAGAGAGTCTACTAGAATTCTTCTGATATGATAGGCTGGTGCGGAACCAAGAAAAACCAAACAGAGAAATACAGAAGAAATCTGAGAAATTATACCACATCTGCAAACAAGCTGAGATTACCAGCGTCTATTGTAACTTCTACATCGAAAGAAGATATTTAACTGTTTTTGGGGGTTTTTGTTTTGTTTACTAAAAAGTAATAAAAAGTTAATTAAAGGCTAAAATTGTCAAACACCAGCAGTAAATTTTAAAGTAGGAATCTAATTAAATACCCCCCCCCATTATTCAATATTTAAATTTCAGTAGTAAAAATATATTCTTTTCCTGTAATCAATTCTCAACAATTATCTCTGCTGAAAGCAACCAAGGAACCTACCTAACAAGTTCATGATGAGCATTATCCAAGATTAATTACAAATTAGGGAGTGTTTTTCAATATGGATCACAGTTTAAGAATTTAATTCAAGCAAAAATGTGCAATGTATCCAACACAAACTGTAATTTGGACCATAGTATCAAATAGATGGCAGTGTCATTTTAATTTTGCCCTCGTTAATAATATACTACCTAAGCCTTGAACATACTGAAATAAACCATTTATAAACAGTGTTGAAGTAATAAGGTAAGTGAGGGGAAAATGTTCAGTCTTAATTAGTAAAACCTTAGTCAGAAACAATGAGAAAAAATACATCTGGGCATGATAGAATGTTCTATACATAGTTATTAGTGAGACCTCTTTTGGAATCTGTAGTTAGAATATGGAATCTCCATTAAAAAAGAGAGAAATAGACATTTTAAATGTTGTTCAGAGGATTAATAAGATAGCTTTAGATCATGCATATATTGAGTTATAAAGAAAGATTAAGGAGGCTTTAAATGTCTAGAAAGTCATATAGATATTTTTGGCAGGATATGATAAGAAATAATTACGAACACAATCCATGCCCATGGCCATGACCATTATCTATTTCACTAACTTACTAATGCATTAAAAATTGTTTTTAAAGTAATGAAGACAAGAAAACATCCAAACTTCATGTTTCTGTTAAAAGATCTTTATACTGCTGCTATTACTGGGTGACATCAGTGATACATGTAAAAAAAAAATCTGTTATTCAACTGCACTAATAAAGCAAGTCATAAACTCCTCAATAGTAAAGGATAACTTATTAGTAAACTTAATTATTTTCATTACGTTTTCTTTTTTAACATTTTAGAGGTTCACAAATGTCATTTCATAACAGAGTTTGGAAATTTGAATTTAAGGTTGCATAATAAAGAAAAGACTTAATCTTTAAACAAATAGTAGTAATAAAGAATTAGAATAAGTGGTATAGAACTGACATGAGTTTAGGTAAACATACAGACTGTTTAGTTCAGAAGAGGTAATGCAAAGAGACAGGGTACTTCATTAAAATTAAAGAACTCATTTAACTTTTTTTTTCTTCAACTAGATGATGCTGCTACTGCAAACTGACTCTGGTGGTTTATACTGCTTAGCTGTAAGCAAAAAATACTTTCTAAAGTCTTGCAGACAGTTTAGCTCATTTACAATTATGTCTTTAGTATTTCCTTAAAAAGTATCCTCAGTGTTGATAATGGCAGCATACAGTCAGTTTAAGTCATTCGCCAGAGCCAAATACAAACCGTTGAAGTAATCTTTGATGACACTGAAATGTCTTTCATCATTTTCTTTTGATCCATGTTTTCTAAACAAAAGAAAACAAACAAACAATTAACTAACCATACTAGTTTACAGTAAATAAAGCAACATTATGCTTTCACTGATTTAAACTTTATATACTTCAATGTTCCATCATTAATAAAATAAAGCTTTAACATATATTACTATTATTTTCATTTCAGTTAAATACAAATTACAATTTATCAAATATGCACAAGAAATAATTTTAATATTCTTGTGCTGGTAATTTGGAATGTCTCATCTTTAGTTCTTGCACTCTGGAAACCTCAGAATCATTACCAATGCCATACAACATGCACAACAAGGCACCATGCACAACAAGGCACCATGCACGATTCTGACATGTACACAAAGCTGCTTAAGAGGAAAGCTGTGAAAGTCATCTATAGTTTAAAAACTGGCATCACAAATTTAAATACAAAATAAAATAAAATTCTCCTTAAGTTAATGATAGACTCAAGTTATTACCAAATAAAATAAATTAGATAGTTATGGAGTAACTGAAAACAGATTTGGTTTACTAATGAAATCCTTTAAAAATAACAGAGACAGTGAATCTGAAATATAACTAGAGAAATAAGCTGTACAAAATCAAAAATATCCACTTTTAACTTTTTGAACAGAAAAAGCAACTACCATTCATGAAGTATTAACATTCCTATTAATTCTAAGTTACACTGATGACAAAGTGTAACTTATTTACAGATATCAGGCCAGCAATATGTTCATAATCTAATTCTGCTTGTGTGTCAGATGTTTCATCACATTTTTGCAAAGTGTCTGATGGAGGAAGGGTAGAGAAAAGGGAAGAACAAGTATGTTTACATAAGTTTTTGCAATGTTTTCTCCTGTCTGCTAACTAATTAAATAAATAACGAGTATATAATTTGCAGTTCACAATATAAGATTTATTTATATCGGTCTGAAATTAGTTTTGATTTTTTTTTCAGACTTGAGATTTCTTCTTGATGCTGGTAGTGTTGGATTGCTTTTATTTTACATCTATTTGGAAGGTTAAAATACAAAATGCTAATGGATTCACTTCACAATGTATCCCAAATGCACATCAGGCTCTCAGGATGCATGTACAAGATGAGATTTGTGTAATTTAAAGATCTGAATAAAGAGAAAGTATGATCAACAGATGTGGAAGGGGAATGAATTACTATCCACAAAACACCTGAAAAAGACAGCTCAGTGGGTGAGACATGAGAACAGTTTTCTTTATCACATAGCTATACTGTTTCACCTATGAAATCTAGTTTCCTCCTTCCACCCCTTAATCAAGATGGGGGTGGAGACCTCTGATGAAACTTGGAAGGTTCCATGTGCAACTGACTTATCTCTGAGCAACTGTCTCAAGTATGCCAGAGCAAACCTTCCAAAACACCCCCCACAAAAAAAAACAATCTCTTCTTCCTCTCTAGGAGTTGCTTCTCAACTTAAACCTAAATCCGCTGTTGTTCAACTGGTCAAAGAGTACAAGAAAGTGAGAGAAAAACGAACAATAGTTCACCACCACCTCATTACCAAATCAGTTTCATTAACACATTTTTGCAAGATGTTTCCTGCCCTTCTTGACTTTAGATTTCACAAATTTTAATGGCGAGACTGAGTACTGCCAGACAGAGGAGAGAATGAGACAAAAAAATTTATCTTTTCTTTGTTTTTGTTAAAAATAATAAGCCAGTGTATGCACTATAGTCTAAGAAAATAAAATTACACAATTTGGTCATGCACACAACACTAAAGAATTGCAGTTTTCTGGTTAACTGAACAAGATGGAAAAAAATAAAATGGAAGGGAGCTGACTCCAGATTCCTTATCAGTTGTTTTGTTTTTCCAATAAAATAAATTTTACATATGTAATGTTTATTTGTTTTAACTTTTTTTTTTTTTGTAGAAAGAGGCATTAAAAAAAATTATAACAACAAACACTTGTTGACATTATTAAAAATGCATGCATAAAAATGAGCCAATGTCTTAGATATCAAACCAAAAGACAACAGCAGCCATGTTAAAGAAACACATGAAGGTAGTTACCATGATACATAGAAGTCCGAAGTGGCAAAGGTGGCGGAAACCTTTGAGGAAGATCTGGAACTAAGTTACATAAAAGCAAATGTAAAACCTAGTTAAATACAATAGCATCAATAACAGCAATGGTGGTCTAACATTCTCATGGTACTTACAGGATAGTGGCAAATATCTGAAACATTGTACTGAACTAAATTAATCAAATTTATATGCTTTTTCTCAGATTACTTAAGGAAGAAAATTTTGAGGCAACTAGAAACAAAACAACAACAACAACAACAACAAACAAAAATGGCAGAGCAGCCCACTCCACCTGACAACTTTATCTGCTTCACACTGGTGCAAGTGGGAGTCAAAGGAGTGCAAAATTAATGTCACACATCAAACTGATGGGACAAACCATCATCAGAAGCACAAGTAAAACATTAGATCCAAAAGTCCTGAAATCAAAATGAGCCTCTCAGAATATTGAAATTTTTTGCCGTTTAAATCTTTTGTGTTCAGGAAGCAAAATTCACGAAAGGTCCCCAAAGAAAAACAAGGACACATAACCAGGAATTATGCTATAAACAAAAACAACAAAAAAAAACAATTTGAAACATTTTAAAGTCCTTAATTTCAAGTGGAGGGGGGCACAGAATATGAAGTTTTTTTCTTTGCTAATAACTAAAAAAGAAAAAAAAGATGACATCATAAATTTGACAACGACAATTCAAAGGTTCAAGGTCACCCTATACAACCCCAAAAAATAGAAACACCAATCACAAAAATGTCTATTGGAAAATAATATTATTGCATTAAAAACAGCAACAAATTTTTAATTACGAACATTTTGGAGATTACTATTAGGGACCTTAAAATGAAACTTGGCCAGATACCGGTATGACAATGCTATTTCATCTGAGCAACCATAATACTTAACCCTCTGATATTTAGTGAAAAAACAAACAAAACTGATTAATTAGGTGAAAAAATATTTGTAAAACAATTTTAAATTCTATCTTCCCTGCATTTCATTATAGTATTATCTTAAGAAATGGCTATCTTTATGCAATTGTAGTCTTCTGTGTAAAAGCACAAGATGCCAAAGTTATTACCAAAGACAGGGAGTCTCCTACTGGAGTTGTTTTACAAGGAAAAAATGTCAAATTTGTACAATAAGCAGTTTGTCAGGGTGGTGCTGACAACTGTACCGTAAAAAAAGGAACCTGTTCCACAGCCAGCTATGTATTCAGGTCAATTATCTTAAGACAGTCAGCATCCATATTTGTGCATAAAGGTAAACAATAAGTAATGTGTAGCGACACCTACCTGAAGTTTTTGGACTTGCGCTTTCAGCATGGGGAACCTCAGATATTGTCTTAGGTAAATGTAGATTTGGTGTCGACTTTACAAACTTCTTGCTGGTTGAGGTCACACCCATTACACATGACTGAAAATCTGAAGAAAGTTTTAAAAAAATAAATCAAAAACTGAAAAAAAAAAAAAAAAATTTACAAATAAACATTTGCTTTTTTGATCATGTGATAAAATCATGAACAAACTCTGTATCTTGCTCTCGTTCTAACAATGAGAGAAAAAATTTATTTATATATATATACTTAAAAAAAACAAAAATTTTTTTTATAAAAAAATAAGAAAAAAATCTGTAGTTAGAATTAAAACATGGTGGTGACAGAAAAGAAACCCTATGGTCAGCCAAAAGCTGCCTTGTATGAGAGCTCTGACAAAAATGGCTACACCAGATTATTTTAGCAATATAAGAAATACCAATTCCCAATCAACTCTCAGTTTGGACATGGTTACCCATCTGCATACCATCCTGAGGAGAAGATTATGGATGGACCCATAAACACAAATGATGCAAGGCAAAACCCACATCCCTCACCTCTCTTCCACTTGATTATGGGAGAAGAGAGGGACCCTTCAGATTCTGCTAGTGAATAAGTTATAGACAGTTTACCTTATGGAAAACAATGTCCTTGAAGGGGCCACTCACTCACATTTGGTATTCCAACCAACTTAGAATTACAGTTCTATGGTATACTTGGTATTCATCTTAAGACAGGTAGATTCAATACTTTCAGTATGGTTGCCATAGCATCCTTGTACATTCATTTAATATAAAATAAACTGACACTTTCCTCCTGAATCATTCATCAGATGAGTAGGATTTTTTTTCTAAATATGAGAAGACATCTTTGAATTCACTGTCACAGAGATTTTGGATATTTTTCACATGGTTCATTTCTAGACATATTTTTAATTTCTGAAATTTTTGCAAATCTCAAAATTTTACACATTAACCCAAAGCTTGCAAAACTAATACAGTAACAGAAACATTCTTAAGACTTTGGATTTGGCAAACTGCTTTGCAAATTTGAAAGCATTTGGATGAACAACAAGGAAGTTATGGAAGCTGGAAATCGATATCTTCAAATTCCTTAGTAAAGAAATACACTAGAAAATCCAGAAACACAGCATCGCCAAACCTTCATCACTACTACCTGTTTCCTTATAATACTTTGTGCTGTCTCATATAGTGCTCCACTCACCAAGAACGCACCCTGAGGCACCAGCTGACTACCAGCCCACCGATAAACCAAGTATGCATTTAAGAGCTAAAAGACTTTTTTTTTTCCCAAACACCAGAAGAGACATTCTCTCTCTCTCTCTCTCTCTCTCTCTCCTGTAACTCCTGATAAGCCTAGGAAACTTCATCCTACATCATTTTTTCTTCCTCCTTTGATGCTAAAGTCACCGAGCCAAGCACCAGGTAGTAAATGCGATGCCAACAAACACTTCATTTTTTTTTTTTTTCCTTCCTCAAAAGTATCAGGTTTCTCAGGAAACGTTCCTGCCCACAGATAGTTTTTGTTACGGTGCCATACGCATGAGAAAGCCCTCTTCGTTACCTGTCAGTGGCTGTTGTGCCAGATCACTCTGCACCTGACCGTACTGAGGTGGCAACCTTCCAACCTACAAATGAAAACACAACAAAAAGGAGTCAGCCAGCATCTTCACTGGATAAATACTCTCCACCCTTCTCCACAGAAAAAGGGTCATTGCTACATCTTTTTTTTAAAGTGAAATGTTTTAACTAATTAAAACATGGCAAAGTAGTGGCACAACTAGAGTTTTAAAAAAAGGGGGGGGACACGTTACCAGAAGAGCATACACAAGAAAAGAAAGAAAAAAAAAACAACAAAAAACAGGATGCTATTGAAATCAGGTTGATTCAGGGGATATCAGACAACACTTTGCTAGCTTCGGATACAGGGGAGAAAGGGAGAAAGAAAGAGCATGTGTACTTTGTAATACCTATACAACTTCTGTGTAATAATGATTTTTTCCTCTACACAAAGGGAGGGGGTGTAGGGTGATGCAGTAGGGTTAGGGTTGGACAACTGGACTGCTATGGTCAAGGGCAATGGGAAAGGCAGGGCCAGCCTTTCTGGTGTGGGTTTCCTCTGGGGTCTTCAGTTTCCTCCCACATTTTGAAAAAAAAATGAAGAGCTCTAGTAAGAATTTTCCTCGCTGGAAGAGCAGGCTGGATTAGCAGTACTTCATAGCAGGCAACCACAGCAATGAGCCACACTATCGCCAGAACTATCCACTTCGCAGGCATCGGTGTGCGCGCCAACAACTGCCACCACCACAACCAAAAAACAGGGAAAACTCTTATTAGTTTTCTGATCTCAAAGACAAAAACAAAACAAACTTTAAGCAACAGTCTTTCCTGGTTAAATTCCGTCACCACCAACCAGCATCAGCTTTTATCAGTGTTGCCTGTCGCTGTAAATATGATTTCATCTTATTAACCGGGCTAAGAGAGAGAGTCAGGCTGTTATTTTAAACTGAGCTGAGAACTTGCAGTGCGATCAGTGTCTTCTGGTGAAAACTAATTAACACTGGTGCAGCCTATAGGAGATTTCTAGTCCCGTAATTGTGTCTGTCTATGGCCTCCTTGGTGCTTATATTCAAAATTCTTTACACATGGCAGAAGCTGATAACAGATACATTCTCTCCCCCGTTCACCAGTTTTGGGGGGACTACTCTGGCAAGGGAGGACAGTGCCGCAAGACCCACCCACCCACCCACCCCCAGCATTGCCAACCTCAGAAAGAAAACCATCACTAAAACTCTTCACTTTTTGGATGTGGGAAGAAACCTACGTGACAGGCTGGTGATGAAGAGCAAAGAGAAATGATGGCAGGGAGGTACACCAACTAGGAGTTGGAGGTGCAGTTTAAGATCTTTTTTTTCATAGTAACAGCCACCTCAGAGACAGTTGTTGTTGTTTGTTTGTGTTTGTTTGTTTCTTTTCGGAAGCAACAGATCTGTTATCGCAGTGTTTTCTGGACAGTTTCTCTCCCACCTGTCACGGTTAACCGTCAACTTACCAACTCATTAATAATAAATACTCACCATGTTAGCGCTCCATACCCACTACTGTTTTTTTTTTTTTTAACCAGTACAATAATAAAAATACTCTGATTGAACAACACACCTGTAATTTATCCTCAATTCAACAAAAATCCGGTGTTTCGTAGGAATTTGTTTCCAAACAATAGATAATGCATTTAAAAAAAACAACAACAACAACAACTGCAAACACTTTTTTCTTTCTTTTTTGTTTTGCCTGATAGCCCTGGACGCGTTTTACTTCCTTTAAAACCCCTTGAGACAACCGTAGAAACTTTTCCCTTCTCGCCATCATCACTCAAGACCTACGAGCGACATTCACCTGTAACAACAAAGGTGGCCCACCCGCCTCAGAAGAGACCCTTCCATCTACTCATATGCGTGATTTTTCCGGAATTAAAGGCGATGGGTCTTGTTAAGAGTTAGCGAGGAAACTGTAAACAAACTCCCGATTGCTACTGACACTCCTTCAGGCAATAAAAACGGTAAACCAACAGGTTTTCAGCAGTCGTTTGTGCCCCCCTCAAAAGTTTTCTTCCAGGCATCAATTCAAACATGGAAATTCTTACATAAAGTAAAAACAAACAAACAAACAAAAACAGCAACAACAAAAATCAATACAGTGCACATGCAGTGATTGACTAAAAATAAAACACAGCAAGTTACAGCACCTGGAACGATCCGACCAATCCACCCCTTCCCTCGTCTCTAAACCCGCAAAGGAAAGATCAACTAAGAGTATTGCTTCATTTAAAACAAAACAAAACAAATGAAAACCCCTCTGGTTTCTCAACATTTTGTAGTTAAAAATCAACGGCCCTTGCAGCGAACTGACATGATACCGAGGTTACTTCACGGGTGGAAAAGAATCCACTTCCACCCGAGCCCCTTTGGAGTAATCGGTGGTCTAAACGGCGAGTTACAGAGGTGAGAGAGATATTACCGACAGTTCACGGCGAGCTCAGCTATGCCAGGGATGTTCAAGCAAACCCCAGGTGAAGACAGAATCACTGTAACCTCGTTTCATCTGGATGCACTGAAAACTGGCTCAGACAAACAGCTTCAGCCAAATCCTCCTGTGGAATAACCCAACATGCGGCTTCTCACTTGTTTGGTGGTTTTTAATCTACTACTGGACTTAAAAAATGCAGAGATGTTTCAGTAAATTACACTCCACACATGTAAGTCATATCCTTATCCTTTTGTATGCTTGAAACAGTAACTTATACACCAAAAAAGGGAGGCGGGTGGGTAAAGAGGACCACGCATTATTGTAGACCTCGAAGATGACAACGTATTTCTGCAATAATGGTGGTGGCAGTGATTTGAGGCCCAACTACGGTGCAACTCTGAAATACATGCAAACAGGATAAACAAAGGATGGTGATAATAAGGAGCATAAACTGCCATCAACATTTACAGCATCAACAGCAGCGTTCCATCACAGTCAATCACAACAAGCTGAAGCTATGAGGATAAAGACAGCACACCTACAAAATATGCACTGCCAACAGGATTACAGACCTGCAATGAGAGAAGTGACCCCCGCGTGCCCACAAATGAGTGGGGTCTAGTTCTGGCGGGCAGCGGTGGTGGTATGGCAACTGTTTTCAATGACTCTCCTCGAACCAGAGAGCGTCGTTTCTCAGGTAATGGTGGTACGACAGGTTCCTGATGTACACATTAAGGCAAATTGTTATTTTGTTAGTACAAAACCCATATAGAGTAAACAGTACAGTCAAATATGCTAAAGATGTCATGCCAGTTGTCTTATATTTTCATGGTATTTAGAAAAAAAAATTACAGTAAAGTCCACAGTACATATTTATTTTCTTTGCACTAAATTGAAAAGAAAATTCAACTGAGATGATTATAGTTATTTTTTGTTAAGATATGGAAGATATTATATATGAGTTGTTTATGCTACATTGGCTTTAGTCTGCTTAATATATTTATTTCTCAAACTGTAGTTCTCTCCCTTGTTAACAACAACAAAAAAAAAAAAGACAACCAGATGGGGATGTGTTGAAGAATGATGCAGATCGCTGACAAGGATACCATTGCAATGACAAACTTCCTTAGTGACTGCAGAAATGCACTGGGTGTCATCTTTAGTAACCATAGAGTCTTAGTGCTACTGCTAATCCAGTCTAACCATTATCTTAAGTCAATAACAATAAAAGTATGCATTCTCTATGTATACCAATGTCCAGATGACTCACTGACGACTTTTTGCAATGTATTAACATAGTAACATCACTTATTCTACCACTTCACTATCAACAACAAAAAACATTCTGCCGCCTAGTGGCGCATCTGTGAATGATATCCATGCTCTTGAAAAAAAAAAATGGCATCTGTATCTCTCAACTTCAAGCAGGGAGATCTGGATGCAATGCAAATTTTATTTACTGAAACTTTTAAAGCTTAAAGGAAAAGAGATCTCTCTCTTTAGTATTGTAAGTAAAATTAAAGTGCACAGCTCCACTGTGAATACCCAGTATGGCATGCGCACAAAATCAGCTAATCTAAGTTACACTGCTTTAGTCATTAACTGAGACAGCAAGATGGCGGTGTCTTGGCTAATCACAAGTAAATCTGCATATCTTTTAGCATTAATGACTTTCGCTCTTACGGATTTCAGAAAGTTTAGGAAAAATTCAGCAGGCACCCACATCTTTAAGTTAAAGTTAAGGAAATTATGATTTAAACAAACAAAAAAAAAATGGTGTGCAGTTGAGAACAAGTAAAACAAAGTTCTTATTTAAAAACTGAATCAGTTCACGTAATTAAATTCTATTTATCCTTGTGGCATTTTGAGGTGCAGTCTGGGTGGAGACAGTGGAAGATGACTCCTAGTGGAATCACGTTTTAAAATGTCCGAATGTAACAAAGCAATATCACCAAAAAGCATAACAGACAAAAGGTCACTTAAAGTCAGCGTAAGTGAACTAATGCAAAAAAGAAAGCAGGCTATTTACAAAGAGCAGCTATTAGAAAAATAAATATATCTGTTTTTAAAGGTCTTCTGTTGGCTTTCACAGAATTAAAGCTCAAGAAATCACCATGAGAGGTTTCAGGGCTGTGATGTCACTACTACTGTTATTCAGAGCCACCAGCACCACTCTCATTCTCGAGAATGGCATTCACCTGCAGCAAAGTCGTGAGTAATGTTACTTAAAGCAGTGCTATTACCATCATTACTACCACTACTATCCACAGCGATGTCTATCAATACCACCATCCGCAACAACACCCTCATTACTGCCATCCACATTAGCATGCTGTGAAGTATTTTTCCTGTGTGTGTAATGTGACAAGATCCAGTCTATAGACTATAATGTAACAATACACACAGAACAACTCCATAAAATATGCCCCCCTCTCCTTTTTAAACAAAATGTATAGAATACCAATGGTTTTGATACACAGATATATCTATTATCAAAATCAGATATAAGTATAATTTGAATATATTTGTAAATTTTATTACAAAATCTCTTTAGAACAAAGTGTCACAATCTTAAAAAAAAAGAAAAGGAAGGAAGAAAACATTAATAAAGGAAAAATGGAAAAATTCTGGTTTAAGGAACAACAGAATGTGTACAGTCCGTCCTCAGTGTACCGTAAGAACTTTCAAAAACCGAACGACTAATTTATTAAGAGAGAAAGGAACAACAACAAAAAAAAATTAAGTAAATTACAAAACAAGGGGAAAACTAAGTTTACCTTCTTAGGCTCAGGTTCAGAGTAAATAGTGCTGGTATCTTCATCCTGAAATCCTGTGTCAACAGACAGTGTTGAGGATCTGTTGCTGCTGTTGCTGCTGCTGCAAAGAAAGAAAGCAGCATCAAAAAATGAAAATCGTAATTGCATGTTTCAAAACAGATTTTTATCAAAAGAATTTTTTTTTTTGGCATTCCCACAAACAAGCATGAAATAGCAGATTGTTTCGTCACCTGCTGTTCGAGTGGATAGATCCAGTACTTGGCGTCTCCGATCTTTCCAAGTCAGCTGCACCTTGTCTTATTTGTGCTGCTGGGAAACTCGAAGAACAGGTCTGAGTCCTATCATCCAAATTTGCCATCTGGATTTTAAAAAAAAAAAACAAAAAAAACAAAAGCTATGCATATAAATGGAATTTAGGAAAAACAGCTTTGTATTTTCACTCCCTGTACAATACATTATACAGTATTTTTTTCATTGTTTATTTCTATTGTGTGGATCTACAATCACCATCATCTCCTAATCAGTTCATGATTTTATATACACATGCACAAATGCATATTATAAAAAAGGTTTGCAGAGTTCCAGCGATATGTGGCGTTTTGCAGTTTAAACATTAGATGAAAAAAACCCCACTAATTGGGTTACACCAAAAGCTCACAATCAATCTATGGTTAGTGCATGAACAATGTTATTTTCAGCAACTAAACATTCCATAATGCATCTATCAGTGTGATATCCATGCTCCCACCTGAAAATGAATGTAAAAACTAAACATGAGACAAAAAGTACAAATCTGCTGCGTTATCTGGGCATTCATTATGCAGTAAAGCAAAGTAAGAAGGGGCATTGCTGCCTTTATGAAGATCCATTTATTGGATATTATAATTAACAAAGTTGACGACTTTGTTGCCATCCTCATTACCGCCATTGGGATCAGTCTATCATCATCAGAGCGATCTACAGCATTTTCAACTTCCACAGTTAAAGGAGAGTTTTGGTAGGGACTTTCTAGTGAGCACACCAACAAGGGAACTAACATCCTTGGTTTTAAACTCGGTATCAACGATTCCCATCTGTTACCGACTGAGCTTGTAGGGTGATGGCCATAGTCAGATGGGCCAGATGATAGATCACAAGGCAGATGTGCACAAACACTCACATGCTCCATGCCCCCGTCCTTTAATGGTATCAGAAACTGAACCTCCTCTGGATGTTTGTTGGTAAATTCTTGAGGGAAAAATGCCTGAAAATACAAAATTTAAGACAAATAATAGCAAACCTTTTATTTTAAAGACGACAAGAAAACCAGCAACACTAAGTAAAAGGAATTCACATGAAAAAAATATATATACAAACATTAGACTGATTTTAACTGAATTCACTCTCAATATTTGAGAGAGAGAGAGAGAGAGAGAGAGAGATGCACAAAGTGGACAGAAACAGGTTGTTGTTAGCCAGACGCAAGTCAGATTAAATTTACTGTCAGAATCAAGAACCAAGTGGTTTAATAAGGCCGACGGTATAGCGACAGTATAGCCGTTAATGCTGTGGTAGAGGGACTGATCTAGTTTGGGGACCTTTGTGGAATGGTTTCTGCCTGCATCTAAAAAAATTAATTCTAGTGAGGATTTCCTATGCCAGGTCCCACACATGGCGCGGAACTGGCAGTGCTTCATAGTGGACAACTGGGGCACTATGCTCCCTCATCTGGGACGTCTCCACTGCAGGAATTGGTGCTTCATAGTGGACAACTGTGGCACTATGCTCCCTCACCTGGGACGTCTCCACTGCAGGAATTGGTGCTTCATAGTGGACAACTGTGGCACTATGCTCCCTCATCTGGGATGTCTCCACTGCAGGAATTGGTGCTTCATAGTGGACAACTGTGGCACTATGCTCCCTCATCTGGGACGTCTCCACTGCAGGAATTGGTGCTTCATAGTGGACAACTGTGGCAATATGCTTCCTCATCTGGGACGTCTCCACTGCAGGAATTGGTGCACAGAAAGAAAAGAAGAAGAAGAGGAGGAGCCAAACAAACTCTCCTTTCCAGACAAATGTGCTCCACCCTGCAAATCCACTGCTGACAGGTTTCATTTAATCATTTCTTGTAAAAATGCAAGCTTACTGCTGCCAAATGTAATGTTAATTATAAAAGACAATTATTGGTTTGGCAAAATCTAATTTCAAAGAAAGAGGGCAATAGAGAGAGAAACAGGTTTATATTTTACACACCGAGAAGCAAACAGAGAGGGAAAAATCAGACTCTCTCCTCCCTCCTGCTGGCCTCACAAATAAAACAAAACACTTAGTTGCGCTGGACTTTTGGAAATTGGTTTTATCTTGATGAAGATAAGGAAAGAAGAAACAGCGACTATCAAAGAGATGCTTAGACATTGACTGATATTTTGCCTTTTGACTATTTATTTTAAATCGCCCGGACCATCGAGTGAAATCTGGCATGTAATTTACTGAAGTGAACAGGTAACCAGAGACTAACCCTCCTTTATTTCCATTCACTTTTATCTATTAACTTCTTTTTCATTATTAAGATACCAAACCTCCAACCATACTAGATATCCCCGCACCCACAAGACATAACAAGAAAAGAAACAAAATCAACGTTAAAGCGATTTCACGTAGTCAGACCTCAGTTCCTTTTTCGTTCATTCTTTCTAGCTAGCATTTCATGTGCGTGAAAAGAGTTTTTGCTTCATGTGCACATCTGCCAGCCAATTATTTTCTAAAAGGCTACATGGAATAGAATTTGAATTAAATATGGAAAAAGCAAATCAAAAAAATTCACTCCACCTGAAATGCACAAACTAATGCCTTTTGATATTGTGAAAATATCAGTATCATCATCAATAAAATAGATATTTTTTTTTTTAAATACTGCTGATAGCATGAAATACGATCTGTCTTTGTAAAACTTTAGTATGGCAACTACAGAATTTAAAAGCAAAAAAGAATTATAAACAAACTAGGTATATTCTGATCAAGATATCTACCTTAATAGCCTGCAATATCTCCTTCTTTATCATGGAAAGGTTTTCCTCCATTTTTTTCTGCAATGGCTGCATATCTTCACTGGCCATCTGCCCATGAATCCTCAGACTACTTCTTACTACCTGCAGCTGGAAAAAAAGGCGGAAAATAAAATATTAAGCTATCATCAAACCTATGATAACATTTAATTATTTTTCACTTTCATAAAGCTTATCTAAGTCATAATGGCTTCCAGCCCATAAGTTATCTACTGAATCAAACCAATTATAAAATATATTAGTTGTGAAAACTGGATAACTTTTCATAAACTTCAGTTAATTGTTGTTGTATTTAACCTCAAACTTCAGAACAATTATAGATTTAATTAAAAAATTTCTTTAAAAGTTATACCCTTTTCAGCATTTTAAGAGTATGGGAGTGACTGAGTGTAAGTAAAATTCATCTTTGACTAGTATTGTTTTAAATTTCTACAAAATATTATACAGTCTTTTTTTCTATTGTGTGGATCTACAATCACCATCATCTCCTAATCAGTTCATGATTTTATATACACATGCACAAATGCATATTATAAAAAAGGTTTGCAGAGTTCCAGCGATATGTGGCGTTTTGCAGTTTAAACATTAGATGAAAAAAACCCCACTAATTGGGTTACACCAAAAGCTCACAATCAATCTATGGTTAGTCCATGAACAATGTTATTTTCAGCAACTAAACATTCCATAATGCATCTATCAGTGTGATATCCATGCTCCCACCTGAAAATGAATGTAAAAGCTAAATATGAGACAAAAAGTACAAATCTGCTGCATTATCTGGGCATTCATTATTCAGTAAAGCAAAGTAAGAAGGGGCATCGCTGCCTTTATGAAGATCCATTTTTTGGATATTATAATTAACAAAGTTGACGACTTTGCTGCCATCCTCATTACCACCATTGGGATCAGTCTATCATCATCAGAGCGATCTACAGCATTTTAAATTTCCACAGTTAAAGGAGAGTTTTGGTAGGGACTTTCTAGTGAGCACACCAACAAGGGAACTAACATCCTTGGTTTTAAACTCGGTATCAACGATTCCCATCTGTTACCGACTGAGCTTGTAGGGTGATGGCCATAGTCAGATGGGCCAGATGATAGATCACATGGCAGATGCGCACAAACACTCACATGCTTGATGATGACGTCCTTTAATGGTATCAGAAACTGAACCTCCTCTGGATGTTTGTTGGTAAATTCTTGAGAAAAAAATGCCTGAAAATACAAAATTTAAGATAAATAATAGTAAACCTTTTATTTTAAAGTCAACAAGAAAACCAGCAACACTAAGTAAAAGGAATTCACATGAAAAAAATATATATACAAACATTGGACTGATTTTAACTGAATTCACTCTCAATATTTGAGAGAGAGAGAGAGAGAGAGAGAGAGATGCACAAAGTGGACAGAAACAGGTTGTTGTTAGCCAGACGCAAGTCAGATTAAATTTACTGTCAGAATCAAGAACCAAGTGGTTTAATAAGGCCGACGGTTATAGCGACAGTATAGCCGTTAATGCTGTGGTAGAGGGACTGATCTAGTTTGGGGACCTTTGTGGAATGGTTTCTGCCCGCATCTAAAAAAATTAATTCTAGTGAGAATTTCCTATGCCAGGTCCCACACATGGCGCGGAACTGGCAGTGCTTCATAGTGGACAACTGTGGCACTATGCTCCCTCACCTGGGACGTCTCCACTGCAGGAATTGGTGCTTCATAGTGGACAACTGTGGCACTATGCTCCCTCATCTGGGACGTCTCCACTGCAGGAATTGGTGCTTCATAGTGGACAACTGTGGCACTATGCTCCCTCACCTGGGACGTCTCCACTGCAGGAATTGGTGCTTCATAGTGGACAACTGTGGCACTATGCTCCCTCACCTGGGACGTCTCCACTGCAGGAATTGGTGCTTCATAGTGGACAACTGTGGCACTATGCTCCCTCACCTGGGACGTCTCCACTGCAGGAATTGGTGCTTCATAGTGGACAACTGTGGCACTATGCTCCCTCACCTGGGACGTCTCCACTGCAGGAATTGGTGCTTCATAGTGGACAACTGTGGCACTATGCTCCCTCACCTGGGACGTCTCCACTGCAGGAATTGGTGCTTCATAGTGGACAACTGTGGCACTATGCTCCCTCACCTGGGACGTCTCCACTGCAGGAATTGGTGCTTCATAGTGGACAACTGTGGCACTATGCTCCCTCACCTGGGACGTCTCCACTGCAGGAATTGGTGCTTCATAGTGGACAACTGTGGCACTATGCTCCCTCACCTGGGACGTCTCCACTGCAGGAATTGGTGCTTCATAGTGGACAACTGTGGCACTATGCTCCCTCACCTGGGACGTCTCCACTGCAGGAATTGGTGCACAGAAAGAAAAGAAGAAGAGGAGCCAAACAAACTCTCCCTTCCAGACAAATGTGCTCCACCCTGCAAATCCACTGCTGACAGGTTTCATTTAATCATTTCTTGTAAAAATGCAAGCTTACTGCTGCCAAATGTAATGTTAATTATAAAAGACAATTATTGGTTTGGCAAAATCTAATTTCAAAGAAAGAGGGCAATAGAGAGAGAAATAGGTTTATATTTTACACACCGAGATGCAAACAGAGATGGAAAGACCAGACTCTCTCCTCCCTGCTGGCCTCACAAGGAAAACAAAACACTTAGTTGCGCTGGACTTTTGGAAATTGGTTTTATCTTGATGAAGATAAGGAAAGAAGAAACATCGACTATCAAAGAGATGCTTAGACATTGACTGATATTTTGCCTTTTGACTATTTATTTTAAATCGCCCGGACCATCGAGTGAAATCTGGCATGTAATTTACTGAAGTGAACGGGTAACCAGAGACTGTTCAAACAGATCTTCTCCCTCCCCCTCCCCCTACGATATGCTCCTTCATTAGGTTTCCCTTGTAAACATTCGTGAACAAAAACAAGATAAATTTTAAAATGGCAACCCAAATCAAAAAAAAAAAAAAAAACCAACTACCAAATGAACCACAGGAGTAGAGTGTGATATCTGTCACATTTACCTCTTGATACATGGGTATCCCACCACTCACTGCAGCATTGATGATCCCTTGCAGCTTCATTGCTAAGAACTGAATTTCGCCGTTTGGATTGACCTTGCACTTGTCAGTCTGTATCATCAGCTCACTGCTGTGCTGCTTCAGCTGGCCAATGGCCGCCTCAATGGGACTGAGGTGTATCACTGTAGTATCGACAACCTCATTCCACCGAAGAATGCCCGGCAACTTGGATGCAGTCTTCAAAATGGATCTCTCAAGGCACAGTGTCTGAAATGTAGGATTTATTTTTCTTTCTTTTTAAGGTACAATTTGAAAAATTTAACAGGTTATCTCCGCTTGGGAACTTTAATTAAATAAAGGTAAAGAAACGATAGCATTTAAAAAAAAAAAAAAGAAAAACTGAATTAAAGATTCCTGAAAATAAGTACATTAAAAAAATTATAAAATTTAAATGTGTAAACAATTTATTTACATAAAGTCATATGCTGTAGGAATAAATTTCTTTTTATCCCATTAAATTTCTACTGCTGCCACCTAGACTAATGATTTTAAATACAAAAGTCTTGTAGCATTTTTCCAATTAAAAGAAGTCCCAAAATACATTTTATCCTAGTTTTATTACTGTTAACTTGAAACGCTAAGAAATTTCTCCATTGCGTAGAATATCATCCTATATATGTTGTATGTTGTAACAATTTCTTCAATTAGAGAGTTAACATTAACACTTCCTTAACCTAAATGCACATCACCCACATTCTGTCACCCTTGGTATGATGATCTTTATCATGATAAAGGCTTTCCAGTAATTAGTCAGTCAGTCAGAGAGAGAGAGAATTAGTTATAAATAAACAGTAGAATACCTTGAATTCATTAGTTGTGTCTATTTCTCCACGGTGGAATGGCCGATCATACTGGAAGATCTGGACGTCATTGACATAGAAGAATTCTTTCACCTCCCGAGGCACATTGTGGCTGATATACTCCTGCCGTTCAATTTCCACAGGCTTCACGCTGCTGATTTGTATGTCTGCGTGTAGATTGGTTAAGAAATCTCTATCCCACCCCTCACAGAACTACAAACATTCAGAAACTTAGGTAAACACCCATAGGAAAAACTGATAGCCAGATGGAAAAGAATAAAGCTTTTAATATTGGCTAATTTAACTGTAAAAATTCTTGGTAAAAGGGAATAATGATGGAAACAGAATTTCCACAGTAGCCCTTATTTAAACTCCCTATTTTTTTCCTTGGCTTTTCTTTACACGTATATTTTCATTTTATCAAATTAAAAGTGCATTTGTTTTTGTGATTTTGCATATTTTCAAATGCATTTATTAATATAACAAAGCACAACAATTTTCTGTAAATGCATTATTTCAATTTGATAATCAATAATCTACACCTTTTAAATCAACAGTACCAAAATATATTTTAAAACACAAAATGTGAGGATATTTTTATTTTCAAATTGAAATTATTTCTTTCAATGCTTCTTAGACAAAATTAAAATCTAGCCAATGCATAGTAAATTAATAGAATTTCTATTTACATAATTTCTCGATACAATATTGCAAAAGTATTACTGAAATTGTGTCACTAGATAAAAACAGATGAGAAAAGGTTCCTTCTTTTGTTGTTTCATTTTTATTGTTTTTAAAATAAGAGAATAGAAATATAGCCAAGGAAAGATAACTTATGCTGGTCATTTTCAAAAAGTTTTCCCATTGTTTAGCAGAACTTGAAAGAAATATAATCTTTTAATTAATATCACTGGAAAAAGATTAATTATTGTATGCAACAAAAACCCCAAATAAAACAACAAAACTAGAGATGTCTTGTTTTAGCAGCATATGATGTAACAGAAGTTTATTGAAAATGGCTTTTATTAAAATATTCTAAGTTGATCTCATCATTTGAAATAACAATAATAATCATTAAATAATCAAAATAAGAGGTTAATTAATGCGTTGATTTATGTGCAATGTAGGCTAAATAATTCAAAGCTTGTGGAATGCATTCTTTTGTTTTCCTGACTTCATTTTGATAGCAGGAAGCATTGCGGTGTGGATACATTGTGCATCTCCCTGCATGATGCTGTTGTCTGATGAGCTACTGGTCAAGATAGTTGCCACGGGAAATTCCGTAGTCAGGTGAGACATGATAGTGGACAGCTTCAGACACTCATCTCCTCGATACACAAACACTTTATTCTATAAAAAAAACAGCAAAATAAAAGATACATACAACATACACAAAGAAAAATTAGAAATCCCTGAATTGCTAACCACCAGTAATTAAAGGTAGCTTCATCCAACCAAAAATGAAATTATAAGTAAAGAATTACAACCACATTAGAAAATGCACATCAAGTTCTGGTGTGTACAAAAGCTACCTTAAAACTGAGATTTAATTTTAAAAAGGTAGATAGTAAGCGAGTGTATCATCAAACAGTTAACAGAAGAACTGGATGTATAAATGAAAGATGATGATGCATCACCAAACTCCAGTGATTGATGGGGTGATTGTTTTTAATTTTTAAAAAAAATTTTAAAAAGCACACCTGCGTTTATTTTCTGAGTGTTAGATGTATGGTGAAGTACACAGGTACGCAGTAAATAACCTACAAAAGCCGATGAAAATCTTGGTCAACTGTTGATGTGATTCTAAGTATTTTTTTTTTAAAATCATTTCCCGAAAAATGCTAATTTGTTGTATCCCAAAATTGGAAACAAAAAAAAATCTCTGTTAAGTGCGAAAACAAAACACTCACCCTAAGAAATTTTGGAAAACTCAGTCCATAGTAGGCCACCCTGTAGTAGGATGGATTCTGTCTGATGCTGGGGCCATTCATTATGTTTGTAAAAAATACTGCTTGTTTTTGCTGGAAAAAAAAAAATAAAGGGCCAAACCTTGAGAAATCTGCACTGAAGCCGCCGAAGAAAACTTAAAAAATGTTGTTTTTCCTTCATTAGGATGTAACGTCGTATTATTTTCGGAGTACTCGCCAATCTGAAAAGGATGGTGCTGATATCATCTAATCCACACAGTTCTGGTTTTATTTTGATGTTTAACCATACAAGTCACACTGTGGCATCATAAGCAGTCTCATCGCACAGACTCCATGCAAAATCAGACCGCCGAAGCGGCTAACACATCGTTGCAGTACACACGATGGTGAATTTCATCATATGCAAATCCAGAGTTTTAAACTTACATCCCCCAAACACTGCTCAGTAACGTTGCGAGTACCCTCTGCTAAATTTTTAAAAAAAGATATTTTCCAAAAAAAGTAAGGAAAAGAGATGATCCAATCTTTTTATAAGAATGGATTTATTTGTGTAAATAAAATACTTGGTCAGCCAATTAAAAAAATAATTTTAAAAGTCTTGAAATAACTTATTTTCAGGCAAAGCTTCTGCTTGATCTTTAAAAGCACAATTTAATTCTGTTATTGTGGCAACTATAAAAAAAAATATATCACTCTTACCAAAATGGTACTAAGTTTCCTGTAGTTATACATTTTTGTCTCATAAAAGACAGCAAGCTCCTTACAAAGAGGGATTCCATTCTCCCAAGCCTGCAAAACAAGAGGTCATAACAAGGTAACTATAACAAAATACTAACCATCTCATTAGTCCAACCCTCTGAGTACCACATCACTTTTTACCTTACTTCATACAACCTGAGGTTTCCCCCAGCCTAGAAACAATAGTCAATGTGTGTGTGTTCCTTCAACTAGCTGTATATTTAGTCAACACACTTGTAAGCAAAACACCATTGGGATTGGAGCCACAAGGATTTGTTATTACAAAAGCTTATATTGATAAGGGAGGTGCTGTCACAGCCCCTACTGGCTCAACCTGTGCTGGGTAATACAGATCTGAAGGCCAGTGGAATGCAAGTGCTCCCTCCCTCCCTAAGTGGTGGTATAGAGACATCTATTTAATAAGGCAGTAAACCAAGGCTTTAAATAATATCAGGTAATTAGACAAAACTACTGGTGGCATGGTAAACTAAACTAAACTGGTTTAAAACAACTAGTAACCATCAGGTTGCAGGTTCCTCACCAGGTCAGGCCACTCATATAGTTAAAGGCTAGAAACATCTGCCACAAAATTAACATTATTCCACTAAAAAATAAAAAAAATCGGTCCTTAGTAATAAACCCTGATGGAGACAAAGTTTACTAAACAATGATTACTTAAGTTACCATTAGCATGATGGAAAATTCCTGAATTAACCCTCTTTTTTCCTGCAATATCTCCTTCATGTGCAGTATCAAATATAACTAATAATTTTTATTTTTTTAAATTTCTGTAGCACTAAACAATTGGATACATGCAGATATTTAAAAATTAATACTCTGAGATTCAAAAAGTAAACTATAACATTTTTAATTAATAAATTTCCTGATGAGCTATTTAGTCTTTTTTAAATTAATTTATTTTTATTTAGAAGGTTAAGAAATAACTGAAATGTGGACCAACTCAAACTCCAAAATAGTTATGGTATTGCTATAATAACACTATTTAAATCTTGAAAATGTAACATTTTGTGTCACTGTTGCTCTCAGGATTTAAAAAAATTAGTAACAGAAACCCCCCCAAACAGAATAACTTCAGTTTACAGAATCATTTCACTAAATAGACATAATTTCAAGAACCACTACTTCAATTTTTCCAATAAATTGCAGCCCCTCAACACTTTCCCTGTATTTATAATTTACACACAACACACGTAGTAATGGAAATAATCAGTGGAATGGAATAATGTTACACTGGTTCCTGGTCAGCCCTCAAACGCTCCACTTTTTAATTCCTGTTGCCCACTTCAGCCTTGCCATTTGGTTGTCTTTCCTCGGCAAAGGTTTTAAAGCAGCTACACACCCATTAAGACCTCTTTGTGCTAATGCGTATCTTGCCCTTCTTGAAAAGGTGTTAACTAACACCTGTACTTGCAGCTAGGTCATTTGCAAGATTTCTAATGACTCATCATCTATCACATAGAAAACATACTGAGATACTTAGCATCACTTTTGCAGAGTTTGGATTTCTTCCTCAACCATGTCTGTTGTAAAGCTATCAGTTTTGCGTATTCTCTTCAGTCTTGCATATGCTTCTTCTGAAACCTGAAGCCTGGCTGCAATCTGCAGCATGGAATGGTTTTTAGCTAAGATTTTATTTACATACTCTTGTCATGTGATATTTCCTTCCCAGGAATGATAAGATTCACCAAACTATAATAACCTGCATGGCAGCCAGTTGCAGCATACTTACAGTGGCAGAAAAAATTATAAGCGGATTTCATGATTTGATCCAGACGATGTATATTTGCAAAATAAGGCACTTTCTTGACAACCAAATCATTAAATACATTCTAGTATTTGGTAGGATACCCAAAATTACTGATCACAGCTCAACATTGAGTGGGCACTGAATTGATAAGTTTGTTGCAATAGTCAACCGTAATGCTATCCCATAATTCTTCAATATTTTCATACAACTCGTTCAATTTCACCAGCTTTGAAGCTCTAACCTCTCTACCTGGTGCATGCCACATGTTCTCTATTGGATTTAAGTCCAGAGACTGAGGAGGCCATTTGGGAAGAGGGGATTCATGGTTTGGAATCAATGCTTAATGATATTCACAGTGCGAATAGGCGCATTGTCTTGCTAGAAGATCCAAGGGCAAATTCTCATCAGCATATGGTTCGAGGACATTTCTCAAGAGGTGCAAATATCTGTTGCTGTTCAAAGTTCCATCAATTTTGAAAAACAGCCCCAAGTCATAATGCTCCCACCACTGCCTTGAAAAGTGGAAAGAATACATTTCTGATCAAACTCTTCACCAATTCTGCATCGGACATATTGCACACCATCAGAACCAAACCTTTGGAACTATGATTCATTGGACCAGACCATCCTAGCCTGCATTTCTGGGGTCCAACACAGATGGTCCTTGCCAAACTGAAGTTGGAGGCCCTCTGATTCTTCAAGGAAACAAATGGTTTTTTCCTGCCAACATGCCCCATAAATTCTAAATCACAAAGCATTTGCTGGACAGTTTTTGCAGAGATCAGTAGATCCTCAAAATCCCTTAAAATGTCATTGGACTTTCTGATTGGTCCAATCATGAGTTTTTTTTTTTTTTTTAGGTCTGCCACCCTTTTGTTCGTACAGTTTCCAAGATAGATAACAAGCAGTTTTTCTGCACCTGACCCACTCAGCAATTTCAGAACATGGAAATTTCTCTATGCATAACTCCAACAAAACAAGTTCAGATCATATACTTAAGCTAGCTTCTTTACCCACTGTAGAATTGTAAGAAATGCATGCATTAGTTCACTATATTCTATTAATTGTCCAAAAAAAATCCCAAATATAAGCAGTTGGCGTTAAGTGTTCTTAAACTTTTGTTGCTATGAAATTATTTTGTAATGCAAGAAACCAAGTGTATGCAAAATATTCAGTATCAATCAAATTGATGTACATGCCATTCAAAAGAATAAGAAATTGCTTTTCTATTACTATAACGCCCATATACAATGTTTATTCTTTACATATTTTACACACCACTTTGTGTTTACTCTGCCATCATTATTAAAATTCTGTTCACCACTATATCTATAGTGGTGGCTAAAATGATTGCATACCAAGCTCTCTAACTTCCTCCCACATCTAAAAGAGAGTTCTAGTAGGGGCTTTTGTTGTCAATATGCAGGCTCAAAGAAAAAAAATGTACAGCATAAACTGAAATAATTTTGACTTTTTAAAATGCAAGTGCAATTATACCCTGACCAATAAAATTGGTAACTCTGTTTTGGTTCTAAGTATTTTTTTTTGTTAAAATAGTAATTTTTTGTCAAAACATTATCGCAGAACTTCCTTATTACCCTATAGCTGATTTTCAACAAGAAATTACTACATTAAGGCTGCTCAGCAGAGATGCCCTATGAAGACAATTTCAGCTCAATAGTTGGCTTTCATTTCAGTAAATCATTTTTCAACCATCCAAGTTAGTATATACAGTATTAAAAAATTAGTCCCTATTTTGAGTGTTAAAGAAAAAGTTCAACACTATATGAAAAAGGTGTGTACTTCAGTCAGTCAGCCTGTTCTTCACACGTAACTTCTTTTTTTTTTTTTTTTTTTTACCTTTCCCTTATCAAAGCAATTAATTATTTCCAGGTAGAGTTTTTCTTTCCTCTCTAACTCCTGCTGAGCTTTATATCTGTATTCAGCAGACAAGATATCTTCACTCCAGTGCAACAACTCTGAGTACATCTTCAATGTTAGTCCTGCCTCCACATAGCTTTCTGTTGCAAGATGAAGGTTGTACAGTTTATTGATGTAGCGTATGTACATATCTTCCTTCTTGATCTCTGTTTTATAGAAGTGCTGCAAGTGTAAGAAAACTGGTAAATAGTAATAAGTTTTAATTTTTCTTTACTGTTCCATTCATATTACTCACATTTTTTTAATCAAAAAGCCAGGGGGTTGGCCTAATGTTTCATTTTTTTTTCTAAAATAACTCTCTTTTAGTAAACTTCAAGCATCAAGAAATATGTAAATAAATAAATGTCATAAATTTACTTTTGTGCCATGTCTTTATAGTCTGATTAGGGAAATGCAGTTCAACAATGAAAGTTTTCGGGATTTCACAACTGTTAAATTACATATGAACAAAAAAGATAAACTGCATAACATTTTGATTGGCTTTGGTTTGCTATTCCCACTGTTGCCATTTTGATTTTGCAACAATCGAAGAGAAGGTAAATTGTACCTCGTGGCATGTCAAACTGAAGCCAGCTAGAAAGCCTAGGACATCTTACAACAAAAATCCACCAGCCATCAATTCCATTAGGATTTGGATAAGGAAGTTAGAACAAATAGGTTCAGTTAATGGTGGAAAATGCTTTGGAAGACTGGGCACAAGATGGACGCAGTTGCTAAAGATGTGCTTTCAATAAGTCCACAGAAATCTCTTTGCCAGGTCTTACGAGAACTAGGCATTTATTTCCTTTTCAACAGTTCATAAAATTTGACAGGCAGCATCAACAAGACAGATATCGCTCACAACAACTTTAAAATGCGTTCAATAAATTGTCGAACAGGACCGAAAACCATAACACTGACAATGGTGACTGTGTAGAAGATTAAAGATTCACTGCTGCATTACCTGCCAAACACAAGGCTTGACTTTTTTTTTTTTTTGTTTTATTTTATGTAGTTAAAAACCAATCGAAAACTTTATTTCCTGTCCCTTTTTTTTTTTTTTTTGGGAGGGGAGGGATGAGAAAAACCTAACATTTATGAAATAGTGTGTAATTAAATAGATCCCTGACTTAGTTATTACTAGAGGCATCCAAAAGAAACCCATAATGGTGTTTCTACTTCATCTGGGTTTCACTGGTCCCTGAGGAAGGCTGACTGTAAACCAAACACACAATCTTGGCTGAAGAGAGGAGGAGGAGGAGGGTGGTTTCAAAAATATGAGAAAATCAAGGATTCTTTTGCAGCATTGAATTGAATCAAACTTTCCCTTTCATAATTTCCCTCCCCCGACTGAAACTGTTAACTTATTAGTCATTTTATGGAGGAGAAAAGGTTAGGAAAAAAAAAAAAAAAGTTTATCTAACAATAAAACAGAACTGTTGAGATTCCCACCTCCCCCCCCTTTTTTTTTAAATAAAAAGTATTCTGTATTTGCACTGGTGGCCACAGAGTGCACTCACCGTGAAGTAGTTCACCAAGCACTGCCTTGTGTGGCAGAAGTTCAAAGGTAAAACTTTGTTTTTACTTGCATGTATTTTCCAACAGATCCATGTAACAGTGGTGCACAAATAAATTTAGTTGTGTGCAGAACACGGGACATGTTAGCGATAAGTCTAATTACGGCTGCCTGTGTGTGTGTGTGTGTGTGTGTGTGTGTGTGTGTGTGTGTGTGTGCGCGTGTGTGTGTGTGCGCGTGTGTGATGCAGGTATACTCACTAGGAGATTATAGGTACACTGCATTCTTTTGTCACTGTTCTCTTCACCATCTGTAAACTTCCTGATTTAAAAAAAAATTAAAAATATAAACTTCAAGTGTTTTCAAAGTTCCAAGAAAAATAGAAACAGATCTTAAACAGTCTTCACACCGTGTACGCCTCTTTTCAGTGTGAGGCAATGAATGCAGTGCAACATTAACCAAGATTTATAGCTGGGAAAAACAAAAGATGGGTTTGTTTCAAACATTTCTTCATAAATGAATTGTTTTATATCAAAAGCAGATACTTAAAACAATAAATTTCAACAGTAAATTATTTTAAAATGACACCTTAATTGCAACAATGAAAACACTCATTTTCCATTGTGCTAAGTGGCACCCGACTGCAGTGATTCTCACTCCAAGAGCACAAAACTCAAAATGGTAGTCTCAGATGTCACTGTAAAGACCCCCCCTTTTTTGGTTCTGTAGTACATGAATATTCACTGTAAAATAAACAAGTCAGAAATCACATGCAACACCTGAGAGTTTGGAAAAATTACTTCTGAAAATGAAATGGAATCCTATTCCATTTGGCTTTAGGCACTGATAGTTACTTGCAGAGAGGTAGGAAGTTGTTTTATGTAAATTCCAACCCATCCTCAATACTCAGAACCAACTATCCAAATCATCTATAAAGAAATTAACCCCCCATCACATTTTACCACTTCACAAGACAGACATCGCCACCCTATGACTGAAAAAACAAGCCTGTTATGTTTAGAGCTTTAATTCACAACCCCCTTGTAGCCTGTAAATTTATGAGGAAATAAAATGGATGTATATGCTCCTTACCTTTTAAAATTTCAAATGCTTCAGTTAGATCCACTCAAAATCATTGATATGCCAGACTGGGAAGCTTAAATGTCTCTGAATAACTAAGTCCCTACATTTGCCAAAATTCTTCTTATTATAAACTACCCCCACCCCACCCTTCCAATTTATCAACATCATTAACAAGATGTAGAGACCAAGTCTAGGCCACATGTTAGGTCTAATGAGAGGTTCAAATAACAAAATGACGACTTCAGCTTCTATTTAACTAGCAATCCTGGTATTCCATTCACACTACCTGCCTGCTCGATTGCACTCTTTCCTCCCCCACTTATTCCAAGAGTCTCACTATTTCCACTCTGTCAACAGCATCAACAAGCAAAGCTGCTTAGAACCTACACCAACCTTATCAACACAACCATATCCTGGTACATATGCTGCTTAAACACATTAAATGACAAAGCTGTTAAATCTTTCTGGAGCTGATTAATGTCACGTTTTGTACACGAATAGTTAACCACACAAATCTGACCACGAACATGTCTTAGGCAACTATACCAGGGCCAGATAAAGTGCAGATCATGGAATAAAGCAAAATTATTATTTTATATTTTTTTAAAGTGTCCTAAATTCATCCATGTTCAAGGTAGAAGTATCTCACTGAGACAAGAGCATCCCTTACCTATACTCAAGGAGTTGTTCTAACAAGCTGGTAACTGAAATCACAAACTGAGTCCCACTCTCTTTCAAATCTGGATTTGATTTTACTTTTTCAAGAATTCTAAAAACAAGAAAATAAATCTCAAAAACTAAACATCCAATAACTGAGTTAATTATGCTTAAATAGTTTAATCATCACAAAAGGTACATATAGCAGGATTGTTTCAGGTTTCAGAAAGTAAGGCAATTCATAAATAAAATGAGTGAGTGACCAGGTATCAGTTATTGGACTGCATCACTTCTGTAATGTAGTCCCACTGTTTTACAACACATGTAGTCCAACAAAAGCACCAAATGTTTGACTGTGTGGTCACTGACAATTTTTTAAAGATATGCTGATGCTTATATGGGAAAGAAAGTAGTCGCCATCATCCTGGTAGCATTTCAAAAGATCCACACAATCCTGTTTACAGATTTTTGTCAAGTACTTTAGACCCCACAAGTGCACAATTCCCATGGATACTGCCTGCAGTTATGGAAAATGCAGTCACAAGTTCATCAGTACTTATTCTTTGGTTATCATGAAGAGCTGTTTTCATCAGTGGTTGGGTGTCCTGGTCATTCTTCATCCACTAATGATGTTTGGGTCATTTTTTCCATCTTCCCACCCATTCAAGCACTTTTTCTTTGCACTATATAGTTTTTCCACGTCATTCTAACATTCCCCAGTAGATTTCAGTTGGCAAAACGCTTTCGCTCACAGGAGACAAATTACAGACCACTGCTCTCTTCCACTGCACACTGACAACTGCATAGCCGTGTTTACTTGCTCACTAGGGCCTCAAGCGTACAAAACACAAACGAGAGGGTGCATACAAGTACCTGCACATCAATTTTGCATGGTGGTTTGACATTTACTGCTTTGTTGCACATAAAAGGCACCGATGTAAAAAAATTCCTTTATTTTCTGAAACACCCAGATGTACGTATACCAGTCTTACATTATACAACAAAAAATACATAAGCAATACTTCCAGACCATTTCAATCCAATTTTATGACAAGTGTAAAAAGACTCTTTTTATCTCTTAAATTCACTTCTATAATATCTCTAGTGATAATTTAACTGGATTTGATCGTGTTGGAAGTATGTTTGCTTTCCATTAGTAAATTCTACCAGAGAGGTTGGAGGATCCCTTTCACCCACTTGTCAACATAATAGACAAGAGAACATGATGCAACTGTATCACAGTAGTATATACCATTACACAAAAGTAAATACAGCCATGATGGTTATATATTTCTGGGCATTCAATTTTCATTTTTAAGTTTAATCCTTAGCTAAAAAATAAAGGTAAAACAACAACTGGAAACCATCTGAGCAACACGAAGGCAACTTAACGATACTCACATGTCATGAAATAAATCTTTGTATTCTGCATCACCCAAGTTATTTGTGATCTGAATGTCCAGCTTTTCAATAATCTCATTCTCCACCTGATCAAGCAGAAATAATTAATTTACAAAGATTAATGTTCTTAATTACACTTGAAAGAGCAATAAGGAAGTTTCCAATCCTGAATTCAAAGCTTATAACTTTGAAAATATAATCTATCTTAAATTCTCTCACATTCTAACAGAAATACTATCATATTTAAAACTAACAGCTGCTCAGGGCACAACAACCAAATTCAATAAGTCATTATTTTTTGTTTGTAACACCTGCTCTAGTGCAACATCCAAAACAGCACAACAACAAAGAATGGTTCTAAATATATTAAGCAAGCAAGAACAATGTCATTTTAACCTTTGAAATGAATGTGGGGGGGGGGAGAGGGTAGGCTTTGAAATCTATCACTCCATGATAATTTTTAAAAAAATGTCCTTACAACGTAACACTAAATGGAGCCAATTCACTCTGCTGTTGGGATCATAAACATTTCTGTAGTTGCATCATCTAGAATCTGTGGCATAACCTCTGGCCTATTCCAGCAATCAATTCTTGGCATGGAAACGCTTTCTGAATTATTTGGAAGGGGAGGGGGGACTTTTTTTCCTTCTTCAATGTCTAATGCAGTATCACTTTATATTTTGGTATTCATCAGGCAAAAGGATCAGTGCTGTAACCAGCTGTTAAACGATACTTAGCATCTTTAACCTTTGTTACAATTTGGGGAACCAGAAAAAAAGAAGAAGCACCAACATATTCAACATCATACAAATAATAAAGTGATGTTGGAAAATCAGCTATCCAATGCCAAAACAATAAAAAAAATTTTACTATCAGAAATGATAAATAATAGTAATTCATGTGAAAATCTAATATTGTTACAAAGACAAGTAAAACAAACCATTTTGAAGTTTCCACTGAGCTTCTGTTCGCATTCCATCATATCATAAAATATCGGAAGTGTTGCTTTACGAAGTTCAGTCTCTGGAACCAGAGTTACCTCAAGAAAAGGTCCAATCATTGAGGGGATGAAATGCCGCTTATGAATTCCTTATTTTAAAAAAGAAGAAAGGTTTCAGAAAGGCACATCTTCATCAACAAAATTAAATAAAGCAAACATTAGTTTAAAAAAAATAGTAAATGTATATACATAGTGATCTGACAAAATAGTATATAATTTGGTCACCTGTCATTACAATAGACTTTTTTTTTTTTTTTGGACAAAAAGGAGAAAAATTCTTTATGTTTGTACTTAGTCGAAGCAGCATCTTCAGCAGCACAAACAAGATTTTTTACATCCATATTAAAGCTTCCTTTAATTCCATCATATCGGTGAGACGTGGGTGGATTGCACTCACCTACCCGTGCTTGACCAGATTCATATCACAGTTGTGAGGTACCCAGGAAGTTGCTGAATGCCTGGGTTCCTCTCCCAGATTGTAGTCACACAAAGTGTGGCAGGTGGCAACTTCCTAAAGAATACGACCATCAAACTGCTGTCTCCCTTGATAGGATGCCGGTGAGAGGTTTTTTTTTAAAATCACAATGTACCCAGCAGAATTGAGACACCCTTTGACAAACACCAAGTTTGTCTTTCCACCATACCAAATTGCAACCCATAACATAACACTCCTGTCTCCATACTTGACTCTAAAATGAAAACATTTAGGTCAAATATCTTCATCAGATCTTCTCCAAACCTAGGTGCAACAATAATTCTCAAGATAACAGATGATGTCGCCTGGTTCTTTTAAAGTGAGAAGATAAGTAGTGACCAGGAAACATCCAAGCACCATTTTACACAAACTAAAAAAAGAAATAAGTGCTTGTATACAGTAAATCTTGTTTACAAGAATATTTATTAAAGTAGTTTTACCTAAGTCCTGCCACAAAGTTTGCACTTGGAAACCCAACAATACTCTCATGTCTCTATACCTGTCCAAAAAAGAAGAAGAAAGCACCACCTCACATTATATTATATACACATACATACATATGCATGCATAACACACAGAGTAATTTGTGGACCTCAGTTAGTGGTTTACATATACGAGTAAGAAGACTATTCAGTACTTACCTCTCTTTTATTTTTTGTCTTTTAGCTTCTGAGAAAGACTCCAGCTGTAAACTGGGTTGAGTGATAAAAGCAACAGCCAGATTGAAATAGTTGCTCCACAGCTGAGGAAGGAAAAAAAGAGTAACAAACAGAATTAAGCTGCAAACGTGAAGTTATTGCCAGCAATGTCAAAAAAAAAAGAAAAGGCCAGCCAACCAGCCATACTAATAATTGCTTTTTGTTTTGTCTTTAAAACAGAGCAAAGTTTAATTTTCTTGGCAAACTTCAGACAGAAGTAAATGATTTTTTTAGTGTAGATTCATGGAAATTGTTGTTTCATCTTTGGAAAATCCCTCAAAACAAAAAGCCAATGTATTAATACATTTCCCCCCATCTGAATCAACAACAGCACACACACACACACACATACACACACAAAGAAAAAAACATTGGATATTTGAAAAATTAATTTATCACTGATTCTTTCTCCTCTAACAGACCCAGGGTCTTACAGAATAAATGGGAAAGAGGGTCATGCATACTTGTAGACCCCTTCATCAGCATTTATCATGAAGAAAGCTGTTCATTACATTTTTTGTATTACTATTACTTGTGCTATTTTCTTTTTTTTTTTTTTAAATTTTGAAAAGAATTATTAAGACTGAAGGAAAGTCTTTGTACACAAAGGTGGTATGTATATTACTGCACCAGGGATGTTCAAACAAGACCCAGACAAATGCCTTGCAACAATTCTATTTCAGCCAAATTTCATTTGAATGTCTCTACCATATATTAAACTTACACTCAGAGGAAAAAGAAATAAGACATTTAATTAATCCATTCATTTATTTGTATAATATATGAATACCATTTTTTATTGTTGTAGAGAAAGAAGTTAAGACACATTAGATTTATGATATTGCCATTTAACTAAAATTCTGTAAGTGATAATCCAGATGAAACCCAACAAAAGTATTTCATATTTTTAAAAAAAAAAATTTTTTTATTTCTAAGGTTTTTTGTTTTGTTTTTTTAAAAAGAGACTGCATCTGTTGCCATTAAGCAGTTCAGTGTCTAATTAAAATCAAGACGTTGGAGCTCTAAGACTACAATTGGTCTACTCAATCAAATATCATTTCTAGTGGTTTGAAAACTGAGAATCAGTTTCCATCTCTACCTTGGAAGTCAGTAGATCGTTACTGGAAGATGTCGTCATCCCTGGAATAATCAAATGTCTCTTGAATTGAATAAACAAATTAAAGAACACTTAGGTCCACACAACTCAAATGCATATTGCTACTATTTAAAATTTAGTTTCAGTGGTAAAATTACTGATCACAAATTTTCAAATGCACATAATAAACAGTTAATTAAATATTCTCCCATCAACAGCAGAAACTGACATTTTCTGCTTCATGCCCTTCTGAAGTAAGAGTGAAAAAGAAGTGATGTGAAGATACCTTGTGCAACTACAACACATGCAAAGTTACTTGTAGCCAATGTATGGTAGTGCCCAGGTGCATGAATAATACTAAAATTTAAGTTTACTAGAAGTTCCCTGAAATTAAAGATATAAGCAAGTTATTAAAACAAAATTCTGTTAGTTATGGAGTAAATTAAAGTTTTTTTTTAATAGGAGCCTTTTAAGTACAATGTGAAAACAAACAAAAAAAAAATCCATATAAATTTGCTGCTTTTAGCTCTTTGAGAAGTACACCTGGATGTTTACGGGGAGTGAGTATCGACCCTGACAGAGTAATCCTACAAATACATGCTTCCAAGGTTTCATGAACTAACCCCATAAAACCCTGGAAAAACATATTTACAGGATCACCATCAGCTACCAGTAAATAAACGAGCACTTCTCAAAGAGTGAGGAAAAAGGGTTAAAAACCAGCTTACTCTGTGTACCAGCAAATCATCTGGAAACGCGTACCTGAAGTCAACACTTCACCTTATAACCCAATTTAATTAGCTGGACGATTCACTTAACAAGAAAAACTGACTAATTTTTGTCATCAAAGCAGAAACTCCTTACCTGTAAGTCAAAATCAGCCCCTTGAAGAAAGTGGTCTGAGAGAGCTTGAGAAAAGTAGTGACTTGCTGTCAGTATTACACTGAAAATATTTTTAAAAAGAAAAATTTTTTTTAAAAAATAAAATACTTATTTCAATCAATGTGTTTCCCACCAACCCATGGAGGTGGCTCAGAAGAGTTGCTTCCCTTAAAAGCTTGTTTCATTCCTTTTACCAAAATATGCGCACACTTCCTCTGCATCAAAATATTTACACTTTTTTAAAATGTAAATGTTAATATAGCTTAAAGCTACAAATCAATATATTTTCTACTATTCATATTTCTTTTCTCTTTAACTTTTCTGAAATCTTTTCATAAAATTCATTTAAAATTACTTTTACTGTTCACCTTCGTCACAGGGTTAATTTTTCAAATAAATAGATAGAAATTATGGCTAAAAAAAAAACCCCCATCCAACACTAGAGCTTTTAAATTCAAGATGTTGCTTCAAAATGCATATATAAAGAACATGGACACAACATCTGAGATACCAGATCACTCACTTGTTCGTCACCATCCGCATGACAGACCAATCCTGGGGAAACATTCCGGGCTTAATCAGTTCCAGAAATGTTATCAATACTCTGACTAAAAAATCCTGCAATAACAAGAAAATTATGTAGTTTATCTCAAAAATCTCATCCCTCCCACCCAATAAATAACTGAAGTAGTTTAATATATTCAAAATGTCAAAACTGAAATCCATCTCACTGATTTAGTTGAGAAATTTGATTGATACAAAAAAGTAGAGCTGATTCAAAGCAAAACAGGGTTCATATCATCATAAGAATTAGTTTAATGGACTCAGTATGGAATATGAAGTTCTAGCTCATTCCATTAATATTGTAGGTGTGTACTGCACCTGCCTGATGTGGCTTAGGGCCCAAATTTGATCCCTTTTGGCAACTGACTCGGCTCACCAAGCCTTCTGTAGCATGGTTTATTTTATGCTCTTCTGTTTCTGTACCAGTCCACTGACAAGTTTCCTCCAGGAATTCTTGCTTAATCCCACAGCTAAACAACAAAGTTCTAACAAAAACATCCCATCCCCAGACAATATACCACGGTACCATGTAGCTCCAGCTAAAATATCTACAGTAGCAGACAATGATGTTTGTGGAAAAGTTACAAATTTATTAACGAATGGAAAAACTGTAAAAGGAAATACCCTCTGCACAGAAAAGCAACTTTGGTACACAAATCTAGTTTTATAAAGTTCAGAAGATTGATGATACTGCTTATTTTTTTCCTATAATCCAAGTACCTCTGTTAAATAAAGATTAAATAATTTTCCTTTATGAAAAACAAAACAACACTGAACCAATCTATACTAGATTTCACCCCTTTTTAAAATATTTATTCACAAAGTTTAGGTTAATTTTTTTTTTGTAATTTTAGCATCTAAATACCATTTTATCTTTGCTTATTAGTTTTCAAAATGTTAACCTTTAATGGTCTCCCATTTGCATAGGACTGGAACAGTGTATTGTAGTGAACATCGTCCATCAGTCTCAGCATCTCCACTAAACAGCTCACCAGTGCACCCTAAGTATAAAAAAAAAAATGTATATATTAGGGAAATGTAACACACAACAGCCTGACAGCAGCAGACATTTTAGAATTTCCGTCCAGTTCTCTTTACCAACACACATCTCAGCAGTTAAACTAACCGCGAACAAGGTCAAAGTATGTGCAACAGCCTGCAGAAATTTCTAGCAAAACAAAAACTCAAGCTTATATACAGCAGGTTTGAAACTTGTTTTATCAAATTCATAAAAAAAACAAAACAAACAAAGTATCTGTACTTTTGATGTTAAAGAGATTCCCATGAAAATATATTCCAACCTATGTATGCTTGCTTATCAACATGTTTTCGATCAAACTTGTGCTGTCCTCCATTATCTATCTTTTCCTTTAAAAAATGCAGTTTAAAAATTTTTTTTAAAAAAAGAGGCAACAGTTACTTTTCCAAGTGATTTTATCTTATTTAGAATTCTTTGTCAGCAGATATTTTTTAAAAATTAATTATCAAGTCACATCTACCTGGTGAAGTATGCTTGGTTCGTGCTAATACTATTATGATATTTAAAAAATCCACTGGAGAACGAATGAACACAAACACACATGCACACACGGACTAGTGCAAAGAATAATTGAAAGTTTTCATTAGTTGTGGCTTTCAGTTTAACAAAGAAACATTAACCAATAAGAACTTTCACCCAATCTGTCTGTCTGTCAGTCAGAGAGACAGTAGAAAAAAAAGATAAAAGAATGAGCCATTATTGCTGGCAAAATAACAATTTTGGTGGTCACCATACACGTGAAAGAGAACTCACAGAGATCAGGCTAAGATTGTTGTCATCAAGAGTGAGTGATGTTTCCACGATCACATCAAATATGGCTGTCACAACTATCACCACGTCACCATTTGACACTTCAGGTGAGACCTACCAAAAAATAAAAACAGGTCTATACCATTGACAGTATATGAAAGGGTTAAAAAAGCCATTCGAGCATGTGATAGTAAGAGAGGTGTCAGTTCAACATAAGAGGTACCATATGCTATACACCTCAACCCTTTAACCAGATAATCATTTGTATTAGTTTTTCTCAAATACATTCTCTCCATCCTTAGTAGTAAGAAGCAGACTCAGCATTCTATCATTGTTAAAAAAGCTAAAAATACTTTTTAAAAAAAAAAATCTCTTATTTAGCTACATGCATTGCAGCTTCACAATGTTCTAAGATAAGAAAACACAAAACATGAAGCAAGATTTTGTTGAACCTGGCTAGCAAGTTAAAGGCAAAACATCAGAATTTCAATTAATGTCTTCTAGAGCATTAAAGCTGATTTGGCATGTCCTGCAGCCCTTGCCCAAAGTTATTTCCTGTTAGTCTTCTGTGTTAAAAGGAAACAAACAAAAAAAAACACAGCAAGCCATCATGTGGTTTACCAGTCAAGTTTTCTCAGATATCTCATTAAATGAGATGCACAGAAAATGCTTGCAAGAATAAATATTATGCTTGTAATGTAGTGATATCCTGCAAGAAATGTGCTATATCACAAGTAAAACTGTACTATCATTTGTTTGTTTAAATTCTGAATTAGCCAACAATCATTAATGCTAAATAGTTTAAAGGAAAACAAATTATCAGCCTAATGGGACAATATGGTAGACTTCTTTTATAATGCATATAGGGATCTTCTAAGACTAAAACATCTTAATTTTTCATTGTTTTACATTTGTGTAAAGATTTCACCACATCTTTTTGAAGTGATTTCTGTGTAACTTACTGTTTTGAAGTCATGCAGAATCTTGAGAATGTCTCCTAGCATGTTAATGGTCAAAGGGAGAGCAATCTTCTGAATCAAACATCTCTTAATCTGAGCCATGCACAAAGGGAGGAGACGGTTTCTGGATTCTGAAGCAGAAACAACCTTTCAAACACCAAACCACTAACCAAACATACACACACACACGTCCAAGCAGCAAAAAAAAAAAAAAAAAACAACAATGCATCCAAACGCAATGGGAAAGTTTTTGTTGACATTTCTGACAGCCTTGATGCAACTAAATTGTTCTTTATAAAAAAAAAAAAATTTAAATGAGAGATTCACGTGTCATAAAAAAGCAAATATGCTGTATGACGCGATCCATTAGCCTTTTCACCGCGCCAATAGACTACAGTTAATGAAATTTTTTTTTTATTTATTTATATTCCTTGAATCAAAATCCACAGTGAAAGGGTTAAAAAAAATTCAGGTCACTAATTTAAAAAGTTAGTAGTTATATATATTTTTATTAAAATCAAATAACGTGTTTAAACAAAATCAGCCTTTAAACTGACCGAATGTGATTATTCGAAGAGAGCAAGATCCATGTTTATACTGCCGACTGAGTAATAAAGAGAATGTTATAATTTTTGTAAATGATAGATTTATGCATATCATTTCAAAGCAAAACATATATATATATATATATATATATAAAGTCCAGAAGATATAAATGTCTCTCTGGATAACTTTGTTTACTAAGTTCATTCACAAATCATGAAACTCCAACAATATGAAGATCCATCTAATGCACAGAAAATGTCAGCTGCACACGAGTGTGTGAACATCTCATCACATTTTAAACTGCACTCATTCCTCAGTAAAATAGAACAGTTTACAATCAGACTGAAATAACATCCACCTACTGTAAAGCCAAAATTAGAGTTCAATAATAATAAGAAGAATATCCATTAAACTTTACCTTTATCAAAAAAGAGTTCTGAGTTTACAGTTTCTCTGAGAAGATTCATCTTAACTTTCAGAATATCCTCTGATATCTCTTTTGGAATGTGGCTGATAATAGATACAACAAAATATGTCACCTTCTCCTTAGAAAGTAACTTTAGAAGGGAACTGTAAGTGCTGGACAAGTTGTTTAGCAATGCAATCTAGAGAATAGAAAATTGCAGTCATTAAATAATTTTGTTGAATTAAGGAACAAAAAATGACAAATTATGTTCTAATGAACAACTTCTGTCACAGTAGCTCAAAAGTACTGATGTTATCTCTTAGTATAAAAATCATAACAGGCAGAATCTAAAAGTTGTAGTACCTATTTCAACATAACAAGTACATATATTGCTACAATTATGCAGCTTGACATCAGTATGTATCTAACACTGGTCAACACAATATTTTTGGCAGGAAAAGTGAGACTGGTTTCTGGGGTTTTCAAGGGCGCTGAATCCGAATCTGACATTTGTTTTTTCAAGTTGGCTCTAGTTTTGGAGATATCACAGGGGGGTCGTTCGTCTGAAATCACCCATTCGCGACCATAACTAAACGTACAAAAAACGGCTAAATAGTGCAAAAATGTCAGATATTGATTTTTATGATAATCCAAAACCACAAAGACAGTGTAAAATCTCAATCTAACAAGTTAAGTTAGATATAACATCATTTCATTTATTAATAAATGAACACTTTTCATATATTTCGAGAATATACAAAAAATTTGCTAAAAATTTGCTGAATTTTAATTCTCCAAGGGAAAAAAACATTTACATAATCAGTTATATATCATAAATTAATGCAAAGCATTATTATACACTAGATTCTTAGTTACAATGAACACACAAAACAATATTTTATTCACAAAAGTGAAATTGACGTTTATACGATTTTCGCTTGTGAGCAACTTTCGGGCAGTCTCTCAAAAGGTTCCAGCAGTAGTCTGCCATCATGTGCTCATCCCATTTGCCTTGATACCTCTCTTCCATTGTTTTGATGTCTTGATGGAATCTCTCTCCTTGCTCCTCACTGTAATCACCAAGATTACCAGGAAATCTGTCGAGGTGGCTAAACAAGAAATGAACTTTGATGCTCACATTTGCCCCTAGTTTTTCGTATGCAGTAAGCATCTTACGGACCAATTGCTTGTAATTGTCAGCTTTGTGATTTCCCAAAAAGTTTGTCACTACATCTGTGAAGGACACCCAAGCATTTAACTCAACCATGTTCATATGATTAGTGAAGTCAGAATCCCTCATGAGCGTTCGAATCTGAGGTCCATCGAAGATGCCACCTTTAGCTTTTTCGATGGAAAGACCTGGAAATTGGCGTCATATATGACGTATTGTTGAGCTATAATTGACGTCATATATGACGTATTGATAAGGTGTAAATGACGTCATATATGACATTTTGATGAGCTATAGTTGGCGTCATATATGACGTATTGATGAGCTATAGTTGGCGCCATATATGACGTATTGATTAGCTATAGTTGGCGCCATATATGACGTATTGATTAGCTATAGTTGGCGCCATATATAACGTATTGATGAGCTAACAACGTCTTTTAGAAGAACTCATTTTCAACTCTGGAATAAAAAAGGAAAAGAATTAAAAAGAAAATTCTTAAATACTGTTTTAAAAACACTACATACATAATAATTATTATGTATTTTCTGATATTATTGAATCATTATAATGATTTATCATTATAATGATTCAATAATATCAGAAAATTATTATTTACTGCTTCTATATTGAAGTATTTCAGGGAGAATTTTAGCAGTTTAGGCTTATTTGAGGCTATCAATATCTTCTAAACTAGAGCCAATCAGACAAAACCAATGTTATATTCGTAATCAGCGACCTTCAAAACCCCAGAAAACACTCCTAGATGGTCTGCCAAAGAAAAAAAATAAAAATTTGTTGACCAGTGTAAACATTGTCAAAAATACTGTTATGCTAGGTATTCATTTTTAAATCTTTCTTTTGCAATATAAGAACTGTAAGTCACACATGTCATGATTTACAAAGTTTACAACTGTTAATGCAATATCAACTATTTAAAGCAAAAATGTGAGATATTTGAAATATGTTCCTGTCTGCCGTTAATTAAAACAGTTCCCACGTGCTACAAAAGCCAACATTCCCCATATAAGAACAGTATTCTCTTACTGACTTTTAAACCACATTATTCCAGTTGTGTTGTTTAGGGTCAGCAGCAGGTCTTGGAAAATCATTTGGCTAAGGTCCAGTAAAGTTGACCATTTTGTTGGCTATCAAAGCATTGCAGTGTGGGAAGCTTTTCAGACAGCAGACGTTAGTTTGGACATTTCCCATCATCTTAGCAGAGAGTGACAGAAAGAAAATATCCAAATTAACCCTCTAATTTCTTCAAATAAAAATTGAAAGTCATCAGTGGCATACTGTCTTGACAATAAGCTGTGTTGATTTTTTTTTTAACTGGAAAACAGAACACAGAACGGCCTGTTTTCAGTCCGCAGGAATTTTAGTGATGACAGAGTTTTCGAGAGCCCCTTGACAGCTCTATGCCGGCTGCTTCAAAACCAAAATCAAGCAGCTCCCACTCAAAACATTTTCTTTAAAAAAAAAAATTTATACGACTACAAACCTGCATATCCATCAGGTCATTTTTGTTTTGTGACAGAAATCTTCCCATGCTGTCAAAAGCCTGCGTCAAGTACTGGTCAAATTCGTTTCTGTTTGTGTTATCGTAAGCCCTAGTGAAAGAACAAGAACATACTAAAATTCACACACACACACAACAGAGCTTTGGCATCTAGTACAGTAATTTTGTTTAATAAGAATGCTTTAGATAGTTGCTGACATTCGACTCTTTACATGTATCACTTGTCCCAAACACGTGCTATCTTAATAAAAGACACCTTCTAGTTCAGCTCATCAAAATACATTTAAAAAAGTTAAATTATGAGAGAGAGTGTGTGTGTGTGCATCTTTCTGATCTAAAGCTACTGCACAACTCCTCCAGCATAGCAGGGTATCTGTTTCACTGTAAATGACTCTGCTATCTATATACTCCATTTTCTCCATGAATACTTAACAGCATCTGCACAAAACCCGGTAAGCTGGTGCTTAAGTTTCTGGCAGACTTGTTATTTTTAAAAATCTTTGACCAAAATTGTCTCAGTTCTCTCTAGTAGTGCGTGGCAATGAGTCGAATTTGATATGACAGCTGACATGTGGTCGGCCCTAACCTGGCTGAAATTATAAACATAACCTTTTAATTAATTAATTAAGCAGTATATTTTAACCTTATCATTTTTTGTGTGAGAACATTTGCTTATAGCAAATGACCCTGCAAAATTCAATAAAACCTTTCACATAAAGAAAACAAAAAAAAAAAAAGGCTGGTTAGCTACCCCAATCACCAGATCTTGACCCTAGCGAACTTGCCTAGGGAGGGGTTAAGAACAATGGGGGTTATCTGCAGTTTTGGATGGAATTCCTTGCCCCTTGCCTTCTCCCACATCGGGTTCTACCTGACTTTTAACACCAGGTCAGAAGTACCAGTTTACAGTTGTACTGAAGTTGGTGCATATTTAATCAACATACCCATAATGTAAAACACTTGCGGCTAGGGTCAATATGGATTCGTCATTATGAGAGGTTCTATTAATGAAAAAGGTGCTGTGTCACTGGCTCAACCTGCGCATAGTAATACAAATTTAAAGGGTAATGAGGTGGAGTAAGAATGAACTCCAGGTGGTATACAAAGAGTTAAACCATCCTACTGAATTGTTGATACTATCCAAGTTAGATGGACATGTTAACCGCTTACCTTTCAAACAGAATTCGTGATTGCACAATAAATCTAAAGAGGTAATCAAACACCTGGAAAAGAGAGAGAGAAAAGAAAACTAGTTAGTTGAGCAACTAGTCTGGTGCTAAATATTTAATAAATGAATAAATAAAAAAAGAACAACAAAAAATGTTATTACCTCACCAAATCAAATAAATATCAACCATAAGGTTGTGTGTGTGTGTGTGTGTGTTTTTGAAGTCCACAGTTTTAACGTGTTCTGCTAATCACAAATTAATCAGATGCACGTAAGAAACTGGTTATCTGTCCCCAGTCCCCACAGTATTGAGAGAGGGGAAAAGTGAAATTACACCAGTGTCCCAGCCGGTGTGCACAACTAGAAGGGCGATAAGAGTTTTCGTTTTGTTGCTGTTGATTGGTTAACAAAAGTGAATTAAAACCACCGATTCTACAGCAAAAGAGACAAGAAGGAAAAAAAGTTTACCTGAAACAGTTCAGTTTTGGAGTCCACCCTTTCTCCAGCAAAAATAGCATTCATTTTGTAACTAAGACAGCACAAGAGATCTCTGGAAGGAAAAAAAATTATTTAATTCACAGATGAAGAATATCAAACATTTTCTTCAAGATTATAAAATTCCAAATGCTTTTCTTAGAAGTGATTTTTTTCTTTTAACAAAAAGTAATTTGCACATCCATAAAAATGTTAACACCTGTCACACTAAATTCTTAAAGTTGTAACATTTGATTTTAATTTATCCTCATGCTTCTCCAAAAACCATTGTTTACAATGCCGTACCTTTTGGGCCATCATGGATAATGCAAATTTGCAATGGCTTTCCTTTTTGATTCATTCTGTTTCACCATTCACAGACCATCATTTTCATACGAACCCGAATTGAAGCCGGCATGCAATGTGCCTTCCAGAAACGTAGGAACGATATCACCGCTTGGCATTTTACATCCTACAACTTATGACAGGTGCAATTCAGGTGTAGAATAGCAGGGCACCTAGCTTCGGTCAACCAAGGCTGACCTTTCTCACCCTGAAGATTTGGCAATTTCAACAAAACAGTTGCATATCGAATCTAGCAGGGGTTCATTCTTTTTCAAGAGTTACAAAAATAAATGAGCAAGCATACCTGTATGCCAGTGATGATGAGAAACTCTCATTAAGGTAGATCAGCAAGCTATTAACATATGACTGGTAGTTGTTTGTTAGCAGATGAAACACATGAATCTGTTGGGAAAAGAAGAAGAAGAATTAACATGCTTCTCTCACAAATTACCTCAGACTTTTTTCTTCTTCCTTTAGATCTCCTCCACACTTTTTGAATATGAACATATCTAAAATTTCCTCAAATTCATAAAAAGTGTAAATTAAATAAAACCACATAGTTTCCAATTTTGGAAACTTATTAAAAATGGTACCATTTTTGTGTATCGTTCCCCATCATGGAAGTTTCTGAATTTATTTTTCTTGACATTTAAAGGAGAAATAGATTAATATAATTAAGTGATAATAAAAAAATGAATACAGGTAATATGTTATTTTGGTTTTCCCTTTTCTCTCTTTTTTGCCCCTGCAAGATTTCTGTTTGTTTAGCTGGAACACCATCAGAAAACTGTGGTGGTAGTTTCACCATTAATGGACTTGCAGGAGGGGAGAAGCTGCTTATGGCTTCGACGACCCAAGAGCTTAAGTCAGGGCTGAGACCCACAACCCCCCACCAAACATTCTTCTTTGAAACAGTATGCATATACCCAAACACACCCTGCACCATACATCATCTAAAAATAATCAAGTAGTGGCTCTACTGTTTCCGAGGGCATTCCAGCGTAACTAAACAACAGCTCTTTCAACATAGGAGTCTGGCCCAGGGCTGCACTGTTCTCCAACTGATCTAACACTCACTCCCTGACCAGCCTGGCAGAGGGAGCCACCCACAACATCAGCCTTGTTTACTCAACCTGTTCCTGCTCTTCAAGCCGACACATGTATACAACTACACACATCTGCATCACATTACCAGAAAAAGAGCTATCCCTTAACACTTACCAAACACTGAAACACACACTGTTGAAAAGGCACCTCCAATGAAAATGACTCTGAATCCATGGCTAACATCTCAAATAATGCATCCAAGATGTCTTGTAAAAACTGAAATAATTAATGAAAATTAAAATACATGTATGTACATCATGAACACACACACACACACACACACATTGAACAATGCCAGATTTTAAACTTACACTTCAGAGGCAAAACATTGCAACATGCAAAAACTATTAGTAATAATGATGATGAATTCTTGTAAACATGAAAAATATAATTAGAAAAACAACAAACATCTGTTCTCAGCTTTAAAACTACTGAAGACTGACAAAAATACATATTTTATATTGAAAACTAACTGATATAAGAATAAGCATTAAATTAATGTAAGTATGCCATTTTATCATCAAATAATGTAGCAGTGTACATATTTTGTAAACTGAAAGGGAACTTATTTTTATGGGGATTTTTTTGCATTAGAAACGATTCAGAAAGTCCAAAAGCTTGAAGGATTCTCCCTTTAATGAAATGTTAATTATCATCTCTTCCTTTTGTTTACCACTGCAAACTTTTCCTGGGTTTTTCTTTTTTGCTGCCAGGGTCAAAACAAACGATTGAAATACGATTACAAATAAGTGGGATTTTTTTGGAGGGGCTCTGTTTTATTACTGCCATATATATATAAAAGCAAACTACTATTAACAGCCAACTAATGGCTCATCCCAACTCTGTTGACTGACAACCAAGGGTTTTGAGATTTCTCCACCTGTATGGCTCCAAATTAACCATTATTTTTCATTCTAACTATGTTCTGTTTTTGTTTATTGCCTCCCCCCCCAAAAAAAGTGAGAAAAGACAAAATGTAGGTTGACACAATAGCTGTGATGATTCCCCACATAAACTGGATAGAAAACTATTTTTTTGGAAAAAAAATAAAAGAAAGAAAAACAATAGAAAAGGCAAATATGGAGAAAAAAAACAAAAACAAATGGAGAATAATTGGTTTTGCTATTAAATACCATTCTTGAGGAAAAGTAAATTTCTTAAAAATCTTGAAAACTGGTGTTATACAAGATACAGAGTTGTCTTTTCCTGAGCAAGGTGGATACAAAATGCAGAGGTAGGCCAGTCTGTCGGGTAGACTTTGCCATTAGTCAAACTAATCACTCGTTTTACTTTTCTATTTCCCATTTTATCAGACAATGGCAAAACACAATTCACAAAGGAAATGCAAGTTGGCAGATATGCGTTGAAATGACTTGATTTTTTTTTTTAACATTGATCAACTCTTGTTTGATAATCCTTCCAGAATATTTTGGGATTGACGTAGAACTGTCGTAATTATTTTTTTCTGGATCAAGTGCTGCTGCTGAGAAATGCTTCGTAATATCACTGACTACATCAACCAAAAAAAATGGTAATCAAGTAAAAGAAATTATTACTATACTCATCTCAAAAACTCCGCTGATATTTATCTGGCGACCTTACATACCAACAAAGCAGTCACTCACCCTTATAATTATTCCTCCAGGCATCTTATACAGGTTGTTCAAGCTTTCTTGGATTTTGTACACACTTAATCGCCACTGTAGGATTTCTAACAATTCTCCTGAAAAGCAACGGGTTTGATGATAATGCTATACGCTATACAGAAAGTACTTTAAGGTAGAAGAATAATAAAGAAAATAATAATAAATACACTTACTGTTTTGTGTGAATTTTGTGGAAGAGAGGCATGACCCAACCACAAGGATCTCACGGACATTCCTCTGGAATACAGACTGGGTGGGATACCCGTGCAAGGTAGGATTGTTCAGCTCCTCTGTGGTACAAGGCAGGCTGATATAGTCCTTGTATTTCAGTTTGGCAGCATCTTCACACTGCAATCATAGAAAAAAGAAACAGCAAGTAGTAATATTAACAGCACAGAAGTACGTTCTTTGTATTCTCACTCATGTAAATTGGACTATCCACACTTAATGGATTTTATTCTAATCAATCTTCCAGATAAGCAATTTGTTTGTTTTATTTTTAAATTTAATTTCAAACAAATCCTATCATCATCATCATTTTATGAACACTGCCTTAGATTTAAATTTTCTTTTTCTTAATTTATTGGGAATTTTACAAATTTTTTCCAACTAATAACAAGAATGAACATAACAAATATATAATTATACCTCGTTTTATGAGAAAAAAAAGGAAAATCTAATACTGAAAATAAACTGTATTATGCATAAGCATGCAGATTTATACAACTGGTCAAGTAATAAAGTTTTGTTAGAAACTGTCAAATGGGTGTCCAGAAAAGGGAGAGAGAGAGAGAAAACCTCTCAAAGTCAAATGCATAAATCAGAGTTGTCGTTCTTTGCTGCTATTTTTCTATATAAAAGGTGTAACAGGTGTAACATTAAACACTTGAATTAATAAAAAGATTTATGACAAATAAATAAAGGGTGCATAAAATTGAGAATCGAGTTCCATGGCCAGTCTTTTGCTAACAAAGAGAATGAAGAAAAAAAGGAGTTAACTTTGTGCAAAACTTTAAAGCTGAGGATGTACAGACAGCAAATTACCACTTTTGTAGCAAACTCTCTTTGGGGAGGGTGCCACTTGTCCTGCATGACATCATGCTGAAAAACTAAGTTGTTTAAAAAGAATTAGCCACCAACAACTCCAGTACTGAAAGAAGTATCTACATGTTGCTAAACCGGTTTAACCCTTGGCAGTCTGTATTTACCATTCCCACAAGTTTCAACAAGTTCCCACACATTGTAACAGTAGAGCGCAACTGACTACCATGGGCAGAAAAACTGCCGCTGAATGAGTTCTTTGGAACAATTCTGTCATGATAGGGAAAAAAGGGGGGCACCACAGCCACATTCATTACTGTAGGAAAACTTTGCAAGTGCTTCGTATCTTGAGAGGAAACAGTTTGGAAGCAAGCCAACACCTGCCAGTTCCACAGGCATACACAAGAGTAAAAACCACAGAAGTGGCATCATGGTCCAAGTGCCTCCAAAGCTGACTACAAAAAAGCAGCAAAATGTAATTCACCCCCCCCCCCAACACACACACACACAGTCAGGGGGTTGATAGATGCTTTGATTTTGTTATTCCAGGTAAAATGTCCAAACACTTTCTGAAACTTTAACAATAAATTTTTTAAAAAAAAGCAGTGCAAATAAATGTTGTTGTTGTTGTTAAATAACAGTAAAATTTTTCTTTTTACACAGAGTACATATCTCAAAATTACAATAGGGCAAAATCCTGCAGATTACCTTGTAGATGCATAAGTAATGTTCACAGTTTTTCAGGGTTATGTCATTACTGGTGAACTTCAAGAAAGCAAAGGCAAACAACTTCTCCTCCTCTCTGTTCCGTGCTGAAACAGAAAAGGTACACACTGGACTCTCTGGCTACTTCTTTATTGAAAATACAAGACTTTTGCATTTCCCCACCCCTTCTTCTTGGCATTACTCTAACGTTAGTACTTGTGCTGAAAAGAGTGTCACTTACTGAGAAACTTTAACTTTGGATAAACAAGTGGAAAATTTACTTTCTGAAACGGATCAAGGAATAAATAATTAACATGAAGAATGGTGCGTTTCAGCTGCAAATTAACCACACATGAAAGTAAAGGAGTTTTAGCTACATTAAATACATTCGTGGTTTCCTTACATCTTGGACATGGCGGAAGGTGTCAAGTCCTTAGCTAACAGAGAATGTTGACTACTGGAGTTCCACAGATTTACCAGACTATTTCCAGGTTTTAAGCATAATGAATATGGTGAACAATTAAAAATATTAGATCTGCCAAGTTAGAATTTTAAATGTTAAAGGGGTTTTGAACTTGTGGACAGGGATACATTTTTCTGGCTATCTACGGTTATTAATTCTAAGGGGCCCCAATCACAAATCAGCTAAGATTCCAGCAAGGTCGGTCAGACAACAGGAGACCAATGATGCTGGCCTGCGGTCTAGACTATCTCCCTTACAGCAAGTCAAGTAAGTCGGTGAGACTCACCACACACACGGGAGTTATGTAGCTACAGGGAACAGGTGACAAAGCAAAATTCCCTATTAGAACATGTGGAGGGAAACCAGTGTGCTTGAAGAAAGGTGAGAAACCACACCAACACCTACCACAATCAACCCAGGATAGTCAAATAAACTCTCTTAAGTGTAGTTTAATAGTTATCCTATCAATAAGCTTAAGACTCATACCGAGGACTATAACCAATCTTCACTTCAGCAAAATAACCATCCTCGGTCTTAATGATTTGCTGTGCAACTAATGCATGAAATACTTGAGAAACAACCAAATTATACTGTGGTTGTTGGTATCACCTGACAGGTGCACAAACCAAGTAACTCCAGCTTGTTGGTGACCATATAAAACCAAGGGTGACATTTTCAAAATTTCCATTTCTCAAGACAGTGTTGGCTGCAAGAAGCAGCATCAAGCATGGCCAGTACAATGCAAATTAGTCTTGTACAACAAACAGCGACATATATCCTGCATATTTAAAAAAAAAGTGCTAAATAACTTGGCATGAGGAACAAAGGTGTCCACCATTAAACAGAGTCACACAATATGACAGGGCTACATTTCCACATTTACCTCCTGATTATTTTAAAATTAATTAATTAATGGAATGTCATGAAAACTAAAACCAGTTACAAAAAATAAAGATGGCTGTTTCGATAAATCAAAGAGTTAAGCTGAAATAAGCAGTTTGTTTTTTTTTATTTTATAAATGTAATCTGCCTTTTCATTCTATGCTAATCATCAAAATTAAATTAAAATCTCCAAATTCGTTTTCCCAAGCAAAGATGTATTTGCTACTAAACTTTGGCTAGTTTTGTTCTTTGACATCAGCCAGTGTAAGTCCGTTGTTGGACATAAGCTTTCCCCAAATTTCATGGTGAGTAATGGGCCAAACCCTGCCGCGCTGGCCCAGTTTTGTTCTTTACATGACGACAAATAAACCTAAACATGTAGCATTGAGAAAAATATCTTAAAGCTCATTTTTTTAGTTGCTTGTATGGGGGGGTGGCATCTTGGTACATAAAATAGATAGGCAAATTGCTTTTTTTTTTAAAATTCTTCCATCTTCATGTAAACTGTGAAGAATATTTTAAAATAAATTTTGCTTTTTAATACATCTGCAGATTTTCTACTCACTGGAGCAATGACAAAGTTCAAAGCGTACATGGGCACCGGTAAACTTCTCAATGGGCAAAACAAGCTGGAAAGAAAAATAAAACAAATATACGTTGACGGGCGGGACATCAATGATCTTAAGTAATATCAGGTATTTATTGAAAAATGAAATTAAAAGCAAGCAGCTTTAAATGCATCCACAAGTAAATAAGGAAAGAGCAGCAGAAGTGAATGAAAAAGACGTATGGAAACAACTCATTATTGTTCCTTTGTTAGATGTGTTACTACATTTTTTCTTTCACTTCTGGGATACACAGACAAGCATCGCTTATTATACAAGGAAAATTTCAACTTGTACATAGAATAAAATTTTGAGGCAGATAATTAAAAAAAAAGAAAAGAAAAGAAACTGTACCTTAATCATTTCCATCCATTTTGGATTGTTATTGTGGTACAAGAGAGAAGACAAATACTGACTACTTGGTGGTTCTCCAATTCCAGCAAAAATGCAATCCTAGGATATAGGATTAAGAGAGAGTTTTAGAGGCAATTTTTATAATGTAGTGTACACAGCAATGGGTATAAGACAAAATGAAATCATATATTATTACTTTGTTGTGTCGTAAAAGCTAATTGTATGCTTTCTTTTAAATTAGATGTATTGGCTGATGAGAGAAAGCATCTGTAAAAATACATTTTGTTATTGTTAGCAACATTTTAAGAAATTTGCATTATATAGCACAATAAAACAAACAATACTATCAAAAATTAAATAAAACCTTTTATAGTGGGATAAATTCAACAGTTATCTAAATTGCAGTATCTGAATTTTGTCAAAACGCTGTATAGAAACACACCTGAGAATTATATGCTGAACAAGTAAACGCAAGCAGTCATCTAAACTGTGTGTGTGTGTGTGTGTGTGTGTGTGTGTGTGTGGGGGGGGGGGGGGATTTCTCCCTAAGTTTCCAACTTAGTGGTTACTTGGTTAGGTTTTGTACCAACATCTCTGGTAATTACGTTATTTTCAAGCAAAACAATGCATAAACACAAGAATTAAAACAAAAAAACAAAAAAAATGTATCCTGCTGATGTATGTTTAGCTCAGGAAATACGCAAGCTCCGTATCCATTACATTCCACTTGCACAGATGAGTGAAATGGAGATTTAAAAAATTAATGGATGACTGGTAGCGTTTGGTAATCACCCCCTCCAAAAAAAAAAAAACAGTTTGCCAGTTGAGTTTAGGAAACTGAAACCAGGAGAAAGAGCAGCTCCTCCCATGGATGTCTCACACTGGCACAAAGGGGGGGGGTGCGACAGAGTGAAGCAAGCAGCTGGTGCCAAATCTGCTCCGCTCTACTCCACGTTTCCCATTCTGCTTGTTTTAGTAAACCCCAATTTAGTAACTTTTTTTGGGGGGGGTACAACTTACAGGAATAACTGCTCCCTTTTCATCTAAAACTTTAACTTTCACCTCGATGTTTTTCCCAGTTTTCTTGTTTCCTTTCTCAAACTCTCCGCTAATGAGATGAACGTACAGATCATTGCGTACTTCACCTGGGGAAAAGAAAAGGGAAAAGATGCGACGAAACCCCAGCCTCTTTAATCCAGAACAACAACAACAACAAAGACTTTTGTAATAAACCTTTGCTATAATATTTTCACAGGGTAGATAGATAAATAAAAATCCATGGCTGAGCCTAAGAAATTTATTATACATCACTGAAATTTTTACAAATTAACGGTTATTAAAATTTCCAGCTGCCTTGTATGAGAACTATGGGTAAATAGGCCTGGTGAACCCAGTCTTTCCTTATAACTGAAGTTGGTTTACCTGGAGCATTCTTGAGTGAATCCTGGACTGTACTTGATAAATTTCACTAAATATAAAATGCTGAGGTGTATGACATGTGAAAACAAAAAAAAAAAATAATAAATGTCAAGTAAAAAAAATTTTTTTTTGGAATTTTACCTGGGTTGAGAAATTTGGGAAATTCTGACTTATGAATTATTGCAACACTTTTGTTGAACAGGATGGGATGACTTGATGTAATTTGACATGAATCACCAGACAGAACTTGTATGCCAACATGTAGTCCTAAAATAGATATTATAACATACTTACTAAGGTTTAAAGTAGATTACTGTAAGTATCTTTTTTTTAATACAAATAAAAAAGACATTAAACATGAATCAAATTTTTAAGAATCAAAAACGAGTGAGCCCTCTCTTTATGCAATGGATGTGTTCCTGAAAAAGTGCACATAAACTGAATACTGCTTTAAGTTTAGGGATCCATACTGTACTGGCCCTGATTCCATGTGTACTCAAGCAACAACAAACTGATACAGTATAGCACATGTATGGTAATAATAAAAAAAAATACGTAAACTACTTTGGTTTTACTTGCATACCAACAGAAACAGAGGCACACGGGGACAATGTGGTGATGCAGTGGTCATCGTTTATGCATGGTGAGAAGAGAACGTGGCATGGCCATCTGTCATCATTGCTGACCATTGGTAGTGTGACGTCAGAAAGGAATGGCTGGATAAGTGGCTGTGTTGTAGAAGTGGTACATGTGTCAGGCAGATTTTGATGGACAGGAGGATACAGGTGGTTTTGGGGTGGTTGGTAAGCTAGGTGGTTGCTTGAAGAACTGCAAGATGCTGAACTTCTTGGCCAATTGCCAATTTTGATTGTAGATTTCTTTGTAGGAGGCAAAACAGCATTCAAGTTGCATGTGACCTATGAGCTTCATCCAGACTCAGATCCACATCAAGTGCAGCTTGCAATAGTTGTTCAGAAAGTGAAGAAAAGTGGGGCAATTTATTCTAAGTCCATAACCTCCAGAACTACCTCTTTGTCATCGTCTTCTTGTTGATCATTATTATTTGTTATTTTCTTGGGGTTATCAATACTTAACTTGTTCGTATTATGCAAATCAAGGAGTTCCAACATCATCTGCTCCCTCAATATCTAACCCCCCCACCACCAGCTCACACCCTAGTTGCACAAAATCTTCCACAGCCCTAAAAGTCATTAACACATTCTTTCTATAGAGCTCCCCATGCAAAATTCATGGTAAATGACTTTACTTTGTCCCATAGAGCCTCGATGTTCTCAACAGAACCCTCAATATAATAAGCCTTCACTAAACACAATTGTCTGGCTTGTCCAGTCCATTTGTGCCAACTAGTAGTTTGGATATTGTCCTTCTGAGGTAATAAACCTCGATGTGGCTATCACCCCTCCTGATCTAGAGTCTCTAGCAATGTGGTGGTGTTAGGACGCAAGAAGAGAACATTGACATTGGGGTGGATGAGCATCAAGTATCTGGGGTGTTTCCTAAGAAAAGGAGCACCTCGAATGCAAGGTTAGACTCCTTGTAGTAGTACTCAGCATCCACAACAAATAATTATTTATGAACCAATTTTTACACATCTGACCAGTCACCAAAGCTATCTTATTAGAAGCCCAATAAATGGGTAAAATGTTCTTACTGAGTGCATGTGAGTTCATGAAGAAATGGTACATGCAGAATGGCTTCATCTCGTAGTTCCCCATGGTACTGCCACATAGCAGTAGCACCAGCCTGTCCTTGACTACTTTGAATCCGGATACCACACACACCTCTTTGTTAATGCAGGTTCTTTTGGGCACTCATTTCCAAAGCAACCCAGTTTCATCTGCGTAAAACACTTCTCTTGGGTTGTAGCCTTCTTCTTTGATCACAGTTCATAACTCGTCTGGAAACTTGGCAGTGACCTTGTGGTTGGCGTTAGCCAACTCTCCACAGACCTTTGCAGTATTGGACTTTTGGCAGCATTTGGATTTATTAAACCACTTCTTATTTGCATTAAATGGTTTGTGGTGTTCCTCCTCCTCCTATAAGCTGTTTGTAAATCTGCTGAATCTTACTCCAGACCATTGTCACTAAGACTCATTTGCTGATTCTAGTCTTCTCTCCAGAATTGGAGCATCTTCTTCGATGCTTGGTTCCTGATTATGGTAGTTATTTTTTTTGCCAAAAGAGATGTCAAGGCACTCATGAAGCTTTTGATGTTCTCAGCATTCTTTTTTATTGTTCATATGGTTGACTTGCAGGTGTAGAGGGCCCTTCACCACCATCACCCAAACATTTCAAAAGCTCCAGTTTTACTTCTAAAGTTAGTGCATTTCTCTTTCTTTTCATATTAAGATGAGCAAAATTCTTGGGAAAACACTTCCATGTGCTACGACAGACAACCTGAGACTGAGTGAGTGCAAGGGCTGGTTTCCATTACACGTACTAGTCATCCATTGTTTCACCGTCCAAACACATGTGCATCAAGAGGCTCCCTGACTGGCTTCTCAAGTTTTTGGAGAGATCTCATCGCCCGAGTGTTTCCATTAACCACTTGATGTCGGTCTTCATCTGACCATATATAATGAGCTTCTGGTAGAAGGGTCTTCACACAATAGTGAAATCACTTATGATGAAGTCATGTAGAAAGAGAACCACAGCCCAGGCCCATCAGAGTTGGCTTGTTTGTTTTTTTAAGCCCAGAATTTAGAAAGTGAAGACAAATTCACATTATGGCTTTTCCATCATAAAAATGTTAGGATCATCCTTTGATTATGTTGTTGTTTCTTTGAAAAGGAAAACCTTGAGAATAGTAGCTAGTATTACTAATATCAGGGATAGACCATCATATCCATTCTACTCTGACCATTATAGCATGACATCCGACTGCCATGTGTGAACCAGTTACTATTCTTAAGGTTTTTTTTTTTTTTCCACATATAAAGCATTTTCAAAATTTAATGTGAAGATGACTTCATTGCTTGCATTCTGCCTTACTTTCATTTGGCTATCACACGCATCACCAGAGTGGCTATTAAAAAAGCCTATAGCTTTTTTTGTAAATGATAGACTATGGTGAGGACATAACATAACTGATAACCCAATAAACAAACCAAAAAAAAAATACTACAGCCATGATCAAAAGTTCACCACCACCCTAGAAATAACAATAGCACGATCTATCTTCAAACCTGTCCACTCATACAGCCCGACACTGTACCCACGACAACTTCTACCTCCAGTTACTCTTGTTGTCACAATTCGTAAAAATCTTTCCGGAAGTCACGTGTTTATGTGGTAGATTTCAGATGGTCACATTTCACAATTTCGGTCATTCTGTCATTAAACACGTGGTAAACTACAAGATGGTAGGTATGCATTTCCATATGTTGGTGTAATGATATTACGCAAATTCAGCAGGTATGATTGGACTTTAACAAGTAAAATGAGACAATTCTAAGGTGATGCAAAACTTTTGGCCACGACTATCTTTAAAAATAAAAAAAAAACAATTATCTCCTCTTCCTTAAAACAAAAACCCTATGGGATATTGTCTCCTGTTAATTAAAAGAAACAATAAAAATTATAAGCAATTGTCTCCCCAATTTTTTAATATAAGACCATGGAAACTAACAAAACATGCATACATTTTCGGATGTTGATTTCTCTATAACTTCTCATCTGTTTCAAATAATTTTCTGATTGTACTTCTCATCCTAATGCAACAACATCACCCATCATTTAAAGAAAGAAAATGTAATGGTAGATAAATAACTTTTTTTTTTTAAATTAAAGAAAAAATTATCAAAGAAATGGCAAAAATTAGAACTTGGGCCCAGTCCACCTTTTTATTTAAAATACAGCCAGGCAATGTGGCTCAGTGGTGAGTGTGTTGGCTTCAGGACCTAAGGGTCCTGGGTTCAATTTCCGCTGGTGGCACATTGTTGTGACCCCTCGAGCGAGGCACTTTACTGGCACTGCTCCAGTTGCTGCTGTAGGCACTCAGACAGAGGAACCAAGGGTGGTGGTGGGGGGAAGCTCTATAGCCACAACAGAGGCAAGTCTCCTATGACAAGGAAAAGTCAGAAGAATAAACCACTGCTGAAGACAGATGCACTGGGCCAGAGTGCGCATAACAACAGTGTGCAACGCATCCCACTCTTACGAAAGGAGTGATCACAAAAAAAATTTTAAATACATTCAAACAGTAATGAAGTCCAGTTATAAAATATACTACCATCTATGATTCAGCTTCATTGCTGAAATTACTAACCCCAAATTATCCAATGCACACAGGATCAATCATTTAAATATATTTTATATTACATCAACACTTCTCTTGCGCTTTGATCCTTAAAGTGCAAGCGAAAAGAGTGGTGACAACATCAAAACAGAAAATGTCACACAGCATATTGTCTTCCAGAACTTTTCCTGTGATATACGAGAAGTTCCATTCCTCTCGACATAAGAGTAATGTTGATACAAACACGTTTGAGTCCGAAAAGTGCCCAAAGTGTAAAATAACCAAAATTTATCTTTAAATCGATATTGGTAATTTATTGAAAAAAAAAAACAAAAAAACAAGCAAGCATCTTCTTCAGATAGTAAATAAATTAAATGTATTTATTAAGATGATTCAATTAGCCTTTACAAGGAAAACAGATACAGCTAAATCAACAGGATGGCTGACTTATTAAGAAAGTAGGGAAATGACCCAAGATGATAAAAATCTCAGCATCGGTTCTGCCTGGACAAAGATTTCTCTCTCTTATAATACATATATATATATAACGACATTTGACTCGCTTACTTTCATGAGCTAAAAGAAGAAAAAAAACTATGGCAACATCAGGAACACATCACAGAGTGAAAAACAAATATATATTTTGGAAACAATAAATTAAGTCTGCATGCATATAGTTAATTACCCAGGTTTCCTTTTTCTGTCATTCCAAATTTGGCTGAGGGTGACTGGCGTTTGATAAGGCTATCAGAAAGAGTCAGGAAATTGTTCTCATTATCCAAGCAGCTGAAAAATGGCATTAAGTTTTGATTAAAATCAATCAAAGACACATACCAGCATGTCAAAAGAACGTAATATATTTTAGCATTCGTTTTTTTTAAATAAAAAAAAAAGCTAAAAACATTATATATACATAGCCTAAAACAAATAGATTTATGACACATCTCACGAAAATAAAATTATGTATTAAAAAAAAAAAAATTTCCATAAGCTCTATTAAGAATACATACAGAGACTTGACAAAAGTAAATAAACACAGAAGTTTAAAGAGCATCTGCTTATTCTGAAGCCATACATAGAACTGGCAAAATATTAACAGCTCCCCCCCCTCCAGGCAACATCACTTTTCTGTTTGTTAATTCAAAACATAAAAAAAAAATATTCTGCTCACCTCTGTACCTTGATTTGTATTTCTCTCTCTTCAGTACAACAGCAGTTTTGTAAAATCTCTTTTATTGAATACACTGATTTAAGAAAAAAGGGGGGGAAAAAGTCAGAATTTTATCAATAAAGGAAAGAAAATAATAATCTCCAGTAAAGTCAAGTGATCATTTCTAAATAATTGATTTAAAAAAAAAAACGAGCTAATTAAAATACATGATGAAAGCATCTAAAGGCCAAATAAAAAAACAAAAGCCTAACCCTGACCCTCTCTTGTATTTTTTTTTTTGAGTCTCCGACATGTCCACAACTTGAACATGTTGTGCAGGAAAAATCCACATAAATAGAGACTGCTTTATTACAGAGGTCAGCATAAATACATGATAATATTTCCAATTATTATAATTTAATGATTTAAATTATTAGATGTAGCTAGTTTTTGAAGGTGGTGTGGACACCCACATGTTCTTTAGGCTACTTACAGTTCCAAATACTATGGATCATAACTATAAGCTAGATCAGTGTTTCCCAACCTGGGAGCCATGAAAAAATTTTGGGGGTCTGCGAAGTCAAAGGGGTCTGCAGGGAAAAAGGGGATCCGTGAAAAAAAAAAAAAGATAGCCAAGTAAAATTCGGTATAAAATTGTTGGCATTCAGACAATGAATTTCAGTAGCTGATATCAGAGTCACATTAATAGGAATGGCAATCATCTTGCTATGGATTGATGTACCATGTTTTTGATCAGAATGGCTATAAATAACTCGCTGCTTGCAGTGTAGCTTCAAGTGCCTTCTGACCCCGGCTGTCAAGTGGTTGATTGATGAGTGGAAGCTTAGTATTCCATGTAGTACAGGGGCAGGCAACCTCCTTTAGCTAGTATTACTAAAATCAGGGATAGACGATCATATCCATTCTACTCTGACCATTATAGCATGACATCCGACTGCCAAGTGTGAACCAGTTAGTATTCTTAAGGTTTATTTTTTCAATGATGGGAAAAAACTATGGATTTAACGCAAGATTAAAACGCGTCACACCACATTGTAAGATCATTCATTGTGTCCTTCATAGACAGGTCCTAGCTGCCCGGAAGCTATCACCTGAACTACATGACCATGACGCACTTCAGACCAGTGTAAAAATCATCAACCAAATTAAGTCAAAGGCACTCAACTCTAGAGTTTTTCAGAAATTCTGCGAAGAAAACAATGAGGAGCGCACAATGCTTTTGTTACATACAGAAGTGCGATGGCTGTCAAGAGGCAGAACTCTTGGACGATTGTATGAACTGCGTCAAAGTGTCACTGAAATGCTATGAGCACGCTGAGATATTTGCATATGTCAATTTTCAAACAGGATTAGCATACCTCGCCGATGTATTCGATCATTACAGCAGTTTAAACGTGAAGTTGCAGGGAGAGGCTGTCAACATTATTACTTGCAAACAGGCAGTCAATGCTTTTCACCCGAAAACTCTTTCTATGGCATGAAAAGATAGAAAGAGGTGATTTCGGTATGTTCAAAGAACTCTCAGAACGTCTTAAGGACTCTCCGATTTCTACAAAGCTGAAGCAAGTCATTCTGACACATCTGAGTGCACTACGAAATGAAATGATTCGATGACATTGCTGATGGTAACAAATACAGCTTTGTATTAGATCCTTTCAGTGCAAAATTAGAGAACGTTAGAGAAGAGGAAGAACTTATTGAAATACAGGCTTTTATCAACAAAAAAACAAAAGGGATTTTGAAAAGCATGGCTATGTAAAATTTTGGATAAATGAGGGACAATCAGTTGCACCAAATCTAAGACAAACTGCAATGGAGAAAGCCATCTTACCATTTGCGACCAGCTACCTAGCTGAGTCCACATTCAGTTCTGTTCTTCAGATAAAAATTAAGTGCAGGAACAGACTAATTTTACATAATGATTTAAGGCTCACAGTTACTAAGATAGAACCTAACATCAAACACCTTGTAGCTGAGTTACAAGTTCAGGGCAGTCACTGAAGAGTGAGTGTGAATTGTAGACAAACAGAAATGCATGATGTTATCAAAATACATATTGTTTCATTCATATTTGTTTCATAATTTAATTTTTCAGATTAAGATGGCTCATGTTAGGGTTTATCAAAGATTTAAGTGAAAAGTGGTGGTACGTGCCCTAAGTCCTGACACCCCTAATATGGGAAATCTGACTGAACAGAGTAAAAGCAGATGTGGGGGTACTCAGAGATTTGTAAAATGTCCCAAGGGGTTCACGAGTGGAAAAAGGTTGGGAACCACTGAGCTAGATTAAGCATTAGTATAATTTGAAATTAGAAAACAATTTTCTTTTTCCAGTGGAAATGTAGATAAATAGATTATCAGTGGTAGCATAAACAAAGTTACAAATCAGATTTATAGGTGTTTCTTTTCCTCAAAAAGCTTCAAATGAGGTATTGATGGCATCTTGCCTCAGCGCAGAAGTAGTCTTGAGATGGAAACACTTGATTTTTATTGGCCAAAATTGTTTGTCTAGCCTGATTATTGTCTCAGTCATTTCTAAAATAATAATAAAAAAAAAAATTGAGCCTTACCAATCAGTCTTTGCATTCAAAGATCAGCCTGCTAACAGAACCCTTTTTGGGAGACACATAAGAAAGCATTCAGAAATACATGATCGTAATGAGAGAACGGAGATTCAGAGCTCACTTACCCCCTACTCCATAAGGCCGTTTGTATTGATGGCCGCCTGACCTTTTTGTAGTATCATGAGCCAGCATTTTTCCTATAAAAATAAATTTAAAAATTACATTAAAATATCCATTTAGATGTAGGAATGTCCATCCATTCTCCATGACATGGACAACCCCCCCCCCACCCAAAAGTAAACTTGATTTTAGAAAATTCTCTTTCAGAAACGTGGTCATTCATATTTAAAAAAAAAAAAACAGGCTGCCAGTCAAAGTTATCCTCATTACTCCCACAATGCAATGTAGCCATTTGATTCAAGAGTCAGGGAAGTAACATGCATTATAGGGCCCCCACATGGCTGGGTCTTGAGATACATGTCTGAGCATAGTAGTCAAGTTTATCAAGAAAATGGCACAGGCAGAATGAGCATATAATCATTAAAATTTACTTTAATTGTTTTCTGTTGTCTTTAGATGCAAGATTTCTGTACTTGCTGTTAGGAAATCATGCACGTGTAGCCAATTATTACAGACTTCTCAAAATCCAGCCAACTTGACTTTAACAGTTGCAAATACGAAAGAAGATGCAAGCCGATGTTACTGCCAGGCCAGCTGTGAGGACAGGTACAATTGCTCACCTAATCTGTAAACGTGAGCCACCAGATAGAGTTCCTTTTGTAAATCATCACTGGTGAGGTCCTGAAAGAAAAGGATTTCAGGAGAAAATAAAACAATGGTAGCAGTTTGCTAAGCGATTCTCTATTCCGCTTCTCTAAGTAAAGGCCAACCATTTCACTTAAAATCCAACCAAAACAACAAGCCACCTACAGGATCCAGCATCCAAAAAAAAAAATCAAAATCACCAACAAAAACAGACTGAAAAATAACCCCAATGTCTCCAGTATTGTATGATAATATAAATACTACAAAGCTGAACCTTGTTTCATTTCTTGCCAATTTAAAGAAAAAATACAACAAAATAAACTGTTGTTTGCTGGGAAGTTGTTTTTTTTCAAACAGACATACTCAAACACCTGCAATGAACAATGGCCATAAAACAATCTACACTTTTGGACAATCACAGAGGCTAGGACAGGTAGAGTAAAATTGTCCAGTGCAGTCATATTCTGCATTTTTATGATAGAATCTAGCGGTAAAATTTCTAGTGAATCATTTGACTATTTGCATAGATGGAAAGTGAATAACTAGTAACGACGACATCATATTCAGAGACTAGCGTGACTTACAGACAGAATAATGTGGCAAGCTGGGCTTACTGGAGATTTCACATATAAACAAACCAAATCAACTTTATCCGAGTAGTTAGCAAAGGAAACATGTTTGTCACATGACCCAAAGTTAGGTAAACTGACCGCTCGTGGAGAGAGAGAGAGCAGAGTTTTCAATAATCTGCTCTCCACTGCATCAATCGGGAACTGACAACAAAGAGTACAGAGATCGCTAGAAAGGACTTCGCCCCTCTACACATGAAGCAAGAACCGAACATAAGAAAAACTGTTATACAAAGTTTTATTCTAACAGGAATAACAAAGACAAAAGAAAATAAATTTCCTTTCATCTCAGTGCTTTGTTTTAAAACTGAAATCCCCCAGTGAGAGAGTTTTCATGGAAACATACAACCTTAATTATTTTATCTAATTTTTGTGTCTGTACAAATTGGCTTGTATAATGTGTACCATTTTTTTTAAGAGGAATTCCCCTAGGTTATCTTCCCCTATTGTGATATTTAAAGTAATAAGATACTGTATCAAACCTTATACGATAATTATTTTAATGTTTTTCTTGGGAGAAATCCTGTTTTTACATTTAACAGCCAGTTTTGTTTGTTTTTTCCAGATTTCTGGCATATTTGATTAAACTTAAACCCAGTACAAAAACAGAAATGAACAAAATAGAAAATACTTACGACAAAAAGTGCATAGTAATTATTCAGCTTTTTCAAGTTTTTCGGTATCCCTCTGCTACCACATTTAACTAGAAATCTTTCACTAAAAATAAAAAGAAAAACAAATGAGTACTGAAATTTTCATGAACAATTATTACCTGGCAAACCATTATATCTAGTCTATGACAGTGATGGGACTTAAAACATCCACCAACTAGATTTCTAAAATCTTGCAATTCACATCTCACAAGCTCTTTAATGGGATTTCGAGAAACAGGCTCTTCTCACAATAAATCAATGTCATGGTTCATATTTATCTTAGCAACACAAAATGCTTTGAAGCCCAAACATTTTTTTTTAAAAAAAACAAAAAAACCAAGGATTCCTTTTATCTATTTATTTCAAATTTAAGATAAAATAAAAATGTATCTTACAATTACTAGATCATTATTATTCAAAAATGAGTTGTTGTAATATTTTTTTAAAAAAAATTAAATTAGCTATGGTGTGAAAATAGCAACAATCCCCTGATTGGTAATGCCTTAACTAAATTCTTTTAAAGTTTATTTTATTTAAAGGACCAGAGTTTTAACACAGATCTATACTATTCATGATTTGGTTTCAACTAATATTACTAATTAAAAACTATTGAATGCATACAATAATTATATATATTCTCATATCAATACTTGGAAACTACCATCTTGTTTGTTTTTTTTTTTTTTTAGCTCTTTTGAAGTGCAAGTGGAAATAGTTGTCATGTCAGAACCCATAGAAATAACATACAGCACAACATCTTAAGCAGCAGTTATGCACACTATGGCATGCAAAGTTGTTTGTGGTCTTCTTGACAAAAGAGCTCTGGCATCGTCCATAGATATTTCTAAAAGTATCAAGTTTAAATATACTGTAATTCCCTTTAGATTAATGACATATTTAGCTTGTTTTTCTTACAATTGCTTTTAGTTAGGCAGTAAATTAAATTCATTTATTAACATTGATCCTTTAAATCTAAGGTAAAAAACAAACATTTTTATAAATTGTAATTTTATATAAAACTCAAATGGTGGAATATATATTTTTCTTCTTTCCAACAAAAACAAATCTTAGCTTAGTCAAAAAAAATGTACAGGTAGTAAAATTTAACAAAGCACAGAGGATGGCATAGAGAAATTACAACCTACCTAGTATTTTTTTTTAAATACCTTTGCAAATACAATTAACCAGTCCTGACACACACACACTTTCTTAAAATGATTGCATTCTATCTATAATTATCATGTTTCATCTTGCATCCCTTCCAAATTATTTGCGCACACAGTATTCCAGGTAAACTAGTTTCTCCAGTGTGCTGGGTGGAGTTAACTAATATCAACAGATGCTTCCCCACCAGGGGGTTCATTTACGTTAAGAACTTTGACTCCTGAGCATCATAGAGTGAGAAGTAAATTTCAAGATCCTCAGCCAGCCTACAGGGAAAGTTGAGGAAGTTCATGAGGATGTTCAAAACAGGCATCATTTCACTCTCGTGACCGCTGCAGATGTTGCTCTGTCTATTCTGAAAGATAAATGGAAAAGATGCGCATCACACATGAGAATCCAAAACACCGATTTAAAAAGGAGGGGTGGTGGTCAAGATATAGGTGTACTTACTATGTCACCTTCAATGTTTTTTCTGGTCTCTTCATGAATTCGATACAGCTGAACAATGCTGATTTTGTCTGCATCTACCTGTGCGCCATTGATGCGAGGCACCAGATCCAAATCAGCTTCCCTGGTTAAAAAAAAAACACAACAGGAAACATTTGTTGTTATTGTTATTCAGAACTATTATTCTAATCTATAAGTTTCTGTTATGCTCCAGAAAAAAAAAAAAAAGGTGGGGTGGGTTAGAGATAGATAAGAAAAAAGCAAATTGTTTTTAAAAATTTCAATTGATAAAAGAAAAATGGTTTGATCTTTGAATATCCCTCCCCCCCCACAACAGGCATACCAATTTTTTTAAAAAAAAAGAAGAAAAAAATATATATTAGTACTACTCACCTGTTTCCCCAGTCAATCAGCTTTGCTATCTTCCTTTTCAAATTATTAGCTTCAACCTGTGTTAGTGTGTTAGACAGCAGTTTACATCTTTTATTGATGAGATCCAACATCACACCTCTCATACTTTTCCACATCTGGTTATACTCCTGCAAGTATTTCAATAAGGTGAGAGGGAGGTCAGGGTTTCGCCGCGCCTCGTCTTAGTTTGTTTCCTTAACAAAGCTCAGCAGCCCCAACACATCCTTGCCCGTGTAAAACCCGCTCTCGACAACAGGCCAATTTCAGAACGGCGCACAAACAGAACGCACCAGCGAAAAGGTTTTTAAAAAAAGGGGTGGAAAAGAAAACGAAAAACAAAAACAAATTCAAATGTAGCCGGAGAGAAACATGCAGTCTGGGATATTGAGAGTGGAATGAGACAAGACTAACGAGCTTTTCTTTAGAAGTATGAGGAGAATTAAGCTAAACACAGAATCAAAACTAATACCAACAACAAACACAATAGGAGAAATAAAGATGCACAAAATATACATATTTTTTTTTGTAAATTTTAACTTTTACACCTCAAGTTTGGATTTTCAGAGAAATTTCACATTTTAACCCTCTACATACTATCTGGTGTGCATTTTCTTCCCACGACCTTCAAAACTGTATTACTCAGCTCGTGTTAACCCATTAGAACTGTGAGACATAGCACCTGCTTCATTAATACAATTCTTTGTAATGACAAATCTGTATGGCTTCAACCTCACGTGTTTCGCATTATGAGTTCACTGACTAAATAAACACCCAGTTCAACACCAGTACTAACTAGTGCTTCATTGACGACCCCAAGTGGTTATAAGTAAGGTAGGTAAAAAAAAAAAATTTAAAAAAAAACTAATTTAGTATACAAAAGGTCAAACATGGTGAGTGGTGCCCAAGTGCCTGGTTTTCTGACAATGGTACTATGGTACCCTGACTGAAAATGGTCTCTATGCAAAAATAAATGGAAAAAAGTAACACTAAAAGACGATAGATCCCACTATGACCCCCTCCCCCAGGCGACGACAGAATACCAGAGTAATATGGCCAAGAATGCAGTACACAATGGAACATTTATGTATATTACCAAATAAATGCTGGTCTGAGCACAAGCCAGGAAATGTCACTGAAAATCATAACCATAATCTAAGAATACAAAAGTATAAAAAAGGACTAGAAAGGAAGAGCACCCGCTCTACCAATAAATCAGGCATCTTCATCAAGGAGCAGTTCCTCTGAATTACAGGTGTAGCTCCACTGATGATTATAACATGTGCAAGAAAGATTTCAATAAAATTGAAATGGATAATCAGTCCCTGTGGCCTTTGTTGAAAAGTACAGAAAGACAAATGAGTGATAATAAAATTAAAGGTAAATTTCTTTTATGCAAGTAATATTAGGGTTAACTCCCCCCAAACCTCTCTGCTTGTTTCCCCACTTCACAAATAGCTTTTAAAAAAAAACAAAAACAAACAAGCAACGAAACATTTTTCAAGTTAATAATGATCATCATCATCATCACTGGAGCCAATTTTTTAATAATACCCCCCCCCAACCACCCTCCACCCAAAAAAAGAGACACACCCTAACCCCAGGAGCTCCATGAAAGTAAGATATTCCAATAAATGGCTGGGAAATTACCGCAATAAATGCACTACAGTACTGATGACAAACTTAAGAATTAGGTAAATTACATTTTGTTTCTTCCATATTGTACTCCACTCCCTCAATGCAAAAACCACTTCCATCGCCATCTGGTCTTCAACTGGACTGACCGACTCATACTGCCTGCAAACAGAAAGAATGTCTAAGAGTCTGATCATAGGGACAGATGAACCCCACATAGCTTTGGAGGAAATAACAACAGCAACAACAACAAACCTTGGGTTATGAATGGCTGAAGTTATCTAATCTTTTCAATGGTTCAGTTTGTAAGAGGATGTTGCTGATGAAAAGCCATATCCACTTTTGATCTGGCGCCGCTACTGCATGTTATGAAAATATTTTCCTACAGCAAAACTCATCTTGAAAGGGTAGCTTAGAAATTTCCAGTACAAATATATTGCAAATGAAAAAAAAAAATCCAATCTAAACACCTGTTCTGGCATTAGACTGTTCTGTGTATGTAAAGTACAGCAGGAATTTACGTGAAAAATCATTTGTTAAAAAAAGGGGGAGAAAGAATTTATTTATTACTACTACTATTTTTGTTTAAAGCGTCTTCTACAGATCTAAGCACCTAGCAAAGAAGAAACCGTCGATACCAAAATTTATAAACAAACTGAACAATGAGACCTTGAGACAAGATGGGTAATTAATTCTCATCGACAGAAAAATATCAAGTGAGATTTAAAGTTTCATACTTGCAGTTATCCCATGCACGTCTTCAGTTAAATGTCGTACAGGTGTAGCCAAAGTTATTGGAATAACCAAAACAATTCTTATTTTTTTAAAAAAAAAAATTAACTATAATTACTTTTCTTAAGTTTAAATACAGTAAAACCTCTATTTAACTCTCATTCAATGGACTTAAGAAGCAACAGACGGTGTCTGGTTCCCATCAAAAGTCTGCATTGAGTTGCGCAAAAATTTTTTTGCTTGGGTGTCTTTTGTACGTGTATGTAAACGTCCGGATTTAACAGTCTCCCAGCATTAATGGGCACACCCCCCCCCACCCTCTTAGTGCGTTAGATCAAGATTTTGCTGTATAATTATATCATGATTAATACAATGTCAGTTTGTTTGTTTTATCTGTTTTTGTTGTTAAAATACTACCCATTAGTCAGAGCAATATTGCAAAGTAAGTGTGCAATCACTGAAGTTTACAGTTGTATTAATCTGCAGTTACTTATCTAATGCACTAAGGATGTCTGCTTACTACAGAGGCCCTTTAAACGAGAACATGTGATTAAAATGGCTTTGGTAGATTAAAAATGGTTTATTTGTTTTTTTGTTTTTTTTTTTTTACATTACAAGACAACCATTAGTCGGTTAGTATTTCATTTTAAAAACTTGGTAATGCAATAATTTTGGTCATCTCCACGCGTGTGTGTGTGTGTGTGTGTGTGTGTGTGCGCGTGTGTGTGAGAGAGAGAAAGGATATTAGAATAGTTAGCAAAAATAATGGTTGATAATCAAGTACAAAATCTATATTTAATGAAAAGCATAAATTAAAGATCTACAAACAAAATTTACTCATAAATGGAATCTATAAAGAGAGGGATTTGTTTGTTTGTTTGTTTTGAAAGTAGTCAAAGGCAAAGAATCCTTTCTAATGGACTATAAATGGATTCCAATGATCTACGTTTAATACAAATGCAACAATGATTAACTTACTTTCTCACAAAACAAATACGCATGCATAATCGCTATAGCTGACCCAAACCTATAAATAATTCTTTTGTTATTGAAACAAACTGCAAAAAGTTGATTATAAACCCTCTAATCACTTCTTTAATGCCTACACCCCCTCCCTTTCATCAGCTAACGGGTTAGTGTGCAATTATAATTAAGCTACACTGGTAGAGGTAAATATCTTGGATGACTTCTGTGATACTTCCTGAAATGAAGGCACCGAGGTCCAATTAGACAAAAAGAGTGAAAAAGAGAGAAGGAAGGAAAAGATTTGTGGATACATTTAAACTTAAGATATTAATTACCAAATATTACTTGACTAATAAAAATGTATTTAGTATATAATTAAAATGAAAACACAGCATAAGCATACATTAAAGAGTATTAAACCTTTAGGAAGAACTGGGAGGGAAAAATCACAGATACAGAAAACTCCGGGAATACAGGATGTATGCGTGTACCTTTCCCACCTTTCAGCTTTAGCCATAGAATTTTTATTTTATCTTTTTTCTGCAATTAACTTCAGGCAATAAAATACAGCATTGTTAAATGAGATGTTTGAAGATTCCTTTTAACAGAAATTCATTTTCATTCACCCAAAAACACAGAGTCTTTGTTTAAGCTAACTGGTGACTAATTTCTTTACATCTGGAATTGCAGAACTTGCAAGAATCCGAATATAGTAACAACCTGCTCAACAATGAGCTGCCTGCCTACCAAGCAGTTCACATCAATTTCATGGAAGAAAAACTAGGCTGAGTGAGCCCTGCTGTCATTCTTCCACCTAAGAATGTGATTAAGTCTTTTTTTGGCCTGTCTATGGGACAGATCCCATCAGTGACCCAGTGACTCATATGTAGTCAGGCCTCTGTGACAGCCAGACAGAACAATTTACAGAAGTGGCAGCAGCTGAGAAATTCCATCAGCTGTGCTATTGTTATTTAAAATAAATTGGCCATATTGAATTCCATGCAAACTCCTTGCTGAAAGAGCCTTCCAACTTGTAAGAGGTATTAGTTAATCAGAATCTTCTACAGAATGAAACTTGTGGATTTTACTTACCCAGCATTCTCTACAATACACTTTTTGTGGTGAATGAAACACACTGGAAATATTCCCTAAAATTAAAAATATATATATATATAAATAAAATCCTCAAGAACTGCATAAAAGTAGTTTTTGAACAGATAAATAAATCCAATTTTGATGCAGCAATTGTCCTTATTTCTGTAGCTTCCAAGAGCAAAAAGCTCTACAAAATAGTTCAGATATTCACCTAATAACATGTCAGCTGGCAAAAGGGATATTAACGATAATATACCATTTTTACTTCAAGCAAGGTCTGCAGGCCATAAATCTTGTTAATACATAATTGCACTTCCCTTGGCAAGTCTTTATAATTAATACAGAAAATAAAATTCTTTGAAATATAATGAAAGTAATATAGAATAATGGTATATTCAATCTTGTACCAAATGTAAAAAACTGTCTTAAGAGTTTCTATTAAGTATCCAAATAACAAATCGGCACAATATAAGACTTGAACATTATTTCTCAACACAAACTTCGAACCTTTAAAATTCAGGATATCGTAGTAGTATTAGTGATATTTAAAAAAGCCTGGTTTTGAAAACTGCTTGCAAGCCTACCTTTTTCCCAACATTTTTAAGTGAATGGCCCCGATACCAAACTGAAAAACAGAATGATTGAGAAGAAAAAGCACTTCTACAAACAGTTTACCAAGATAACACACACAAAACACGCAAGTTAAATATTGTTTTACTTCTGACGAAAAAGTAGATATTTCTTTAAAGTCGAAATATTCACAATGTATTCCTTCCACGCTCCCAAAGAATAAACCTGTAAGATACTAAATAAGAGGTTTTCATGTAATTTTTATTGAGAGTAAACATTTTATTAGATGTAAGTTTGGAAGAAAATTATTACGGATCCTTCTTTGAAACAGAGATGCGGCATGACAATGACTGATGATAGAAAAGGAATATAAGGGAATATTAGAATTGCAATGCTGTTAGTTATAATTACTCGACGACCATAAAAAACTGTTTCATGTGCCACATCACAGCATGAATGCCATGTAGTCACCGTATTTATGACACACTGCACCACTGGCCATGATTTCTCTTCATTTCCAGCAAAAAAAATACAGCCATCCACTATGTCCACTCTCTAATCAGGTCTCCACATCACATTATTCATTCATCACACGCTCTCCTGGCAACAGCAGGATTTTTTTTAGGTTTTTCTTTTTTAAAATACTGATGAACTTTTCCAGAATGTTATCACAAGTGTGCAAACATCATTATTCAGCTAGTTTCCCATTAATGGATTACAATTAGCAATGGTTTTATCACTTTTGGCTCACTGCCATTCGGTGACAATGGCCAGCATAATTCAGTATGCTAATTACCTCACGGCTCTGGTTTCCCTTCAAAATACTGCAATAAGTTTCCAGTTCACAAACAGAATTGCATTTCTTATTACTGTATCCAAGTCTCTCCTCCAAAATGCTTTAATTTATTAGGATTTCCCCCCACCTCTCTCTCTCTTTTTTTTTTTCCATCTGTGTTAACTCTTAATCAACTAAAGTATGGCAAAGTGTACAGTAAGACAAAAGGGTAAGTCAGTCTTAGTGTCTACTCTTAAACCAACAACAGTTAACTGTAGCCGACTCTTGGGGCAGGAAGGCGCCTACATCGTGCGAGAGATGTCAGGTTTTCTTAAGAAACTCCAGGAGGGGTGTTATTAGAAGAATTTCACTGCATTAATTAAACTGAAAGAAAGCAATTTAAAAAAAAAAAAAATCAAACAGAACTGAGCTACAGGGTTCGCTGACTTTGTACAGACGATAACATTAAAGCATTAAAAATTTTTTTAATTTTCTGGTGAAAGCCCATTAGCGTTGGCTTTAATACCCCACATGGAGATAAAAGAACACTTTTTTTTTTGTTTTTTTTTTTAAAAGGTGTTTAGTTGGGGCAGGAAGAATTAATGGTTTTTCAGGGTGGGTTTAAAGTTTGGATTTCCACTTTTTTGTTGTTGTTGTTGTTGTATTAAAATCATCCTTCACTATCTGTAGTTGTTCATCCAACAGTGACTGCTATAAATACATTTAAAGTGCAGTAGTCAAGTAGCTAACTTAGCCTACAGGACTTCTTCCAGGTGTGACAGTCTCTTTTAGCTCTTCTTCTTCGTCAGCCTATCACACGCGTTTCCTCCCACATCAAGGAAATAATAACGTGGGACTCAAGCGGCTCATAAATCCCGTGAGAGTCGCTTTAGGAGAGAGGATCTAGCGCAAAGCTGCTGCTGCTGCTGCTACGGCCATTGCTCTCTTAACAGCCACTAACACCAACATATTTTTTAAGCTCCTTCATCTAAAAAGAATGAGTGCCTGCTTACCTTGCGTTGAAAGGCAACAGATTTAAACCAAAAAAATAGAGAGAAAAACAAATTTTAAAAAAGTAAAGAACGAATGATGCCAAAAAAAAAAGAGAGGCTGTACAGGTGTGAAAGCTACTGAGTACTGTTTTGCCTTCAGCTCCCTATTAACAGCTTTACTTGTTTTTCTAGGGGTGGGGAATTTAAATTAGAGTTATACAAAAAACCCATAAGTTAATTGTTTGCTGTTATGTACCCAGTAAATCCTTTTGAGCACAGTATGGATAAGTGGAATCCAGAAAGACCAGCTGAATGAGGTCATCTACTGGTGCTGAAAACAGATCCCACACCTGTTGGCTTTAGTCACCCTAACAAAAAACGTTCAAAAATGACAACTACCACACCCCTCAAAAGTGAAAAGAAACCAGAATGTCAAAGCAAAACGCTCACAAAACAGGGATGGTGGAGGTAGAGAGAGAGAGAGCGCCAAGGGGAAACCTAACAGATTTCCAGCTACTCACCACACTAACTCGCCGCAAATGGCAGACAGACAGACGGTAAACTGGTTTGCTTCCTTCGCGCGTCCGCTGACTGGAACAGCTCCTCTACGGCATCCACCCTTCTTACCACTTTTTCCTGCACACACATACACCCCCCCTCTCAAACAACCGCCCGACATACTACCATAGCTAGAAATTCAGAAATTACGCTAAACACCATCCCTTGTAGCCGCTCAAACTTATCTTAAAAAAGTAAGTAAACACTGTAGCAAAGCAGAGACGGGAAATGTGATTAATGCCAGAGGTGGTAAAAAAAATTTTAAAACAAACTCGCTCCATAATTGTTCCCACACACTCTCCCTCAGATTTTAATTCCACGAGAATTTACAGCACAAATTCATTATTTGAAAACAACAATAAAAACTTTTGTACTTCTCATAGACAGAATTTAACTATTTTATTTTATTTTATAGCAATTTGCTAATTTGACAATAAAAAAATTATTTAAATGACACTCAGGGAAACTTGGCAAGCTAAGTCATATTTAAGTCTCTTCTCCACTGCTAATCTTTAAAAAAAAAATTTTAAAGATTGAGGGGAGAAAGCGAATATCTTATCGGTGACACTAGATAAAAATAAGTGTAACAGATATTCTGCTGTAATTTATTTGATGAATGAAGATGTAAAATGACTGGGTGGGAGAGAATGAGAGAGAAGAGCTCATCCCAGGAGTAAGTAATGTTGGCATCAAAGCCAGTTTCCACTGAACTCAACATGGAATACTCACTCAGTGCTGCCCGATTCAATGATTCCCAATCTTTCTTTTTTCTCTGACTGACTCCCATTAAGACAGTGACAAATTTTGCAATCCACAACATTCCAGCACCATCAGTGCAACCTGAAGATGTGCACCCTGCTATGGGTGGGGTGGGGTGTCTTGGGGAAATGCACGAGCAAATGTAATTCCTGCATCTCGAGGAGTCGATGTGAGGTTGGTATCATGCAGGCTATACACCGATATGTATTAAGTCAAAACATTAAATGTCACATGAAAATAATTAAGATACTGGCCAGCTTTGTAACCCCACTGCTTCTTGTTGTGACTCCTAGTTTTAAAACTGCTTGCTTAACCAATAAGTGAATCTTTAGTTGATTTTTTTCTACAAATTGTTTAAGAAAAAAAAATTCTCTTACATATAAACTGAAAACTTTTAGAGTTATCTACTCCCCCACACAGAATCATCTTCAATAAGATATTCTAAAAGAGCTGTGGACTATTTTTAACAAACACTAATCCACAGATTAATACAAAATATATGGCGGCATCAATGCTGAATGGTAGATTTTCAGTTATTTTCCCTAATATTGAGAGTACTTAATGGTAAACAGCAATTTATCACAACAACAGTTTGCAATATCGATAAAAAGGCTTTGGCACAATCTCATCCACATACACGAAACAAGATCTGTGACTATGCACCACAATGAGAACACCCACCTACATCTATGGACATCATTGCAGAAATTCATCAAGTTTCACCAGAAAAGGGCAATCCCTAAGGAAACTGCAGCACCTGACAAAGTGCCAAGTCTTCTGGCCTACACACACCTTGACAAACTGTATGGCAGGTGATGTGCAAGACACAAAAGCAATTTTTGTACAAGATGCAAAGACTGGCTGGGCCAAGAGAAGCAGCCAAACTTTCTGCAATAAGTTAAACCAGTTCAGCAAAATGCTAATACGATTTGTTTTCCAGTAAAAAAGAAAAAAAGCCTAAATAATTTTTTTTAGAAAAACCACTTGAAAAGAATCTAGAGCATTGTACTTTAATTTAAAAAATATATAAAGCAGCTTTAATTTTCAGCTCTCATAAGGAAAATCAATGACCTGTGACATACACCCATCAGTGCATTTTTAAAGAACGTTAAAATTTCATGATTTCTTGTTGTTTTGCATCAAACATTCTGAATAAACTTGTCATAAAAGTCTTCAAAAGATATACATGACAATAGTAGTGTTTTCATACACACACACACCATATATTATTTTGACAAAGATAACTAATAAAATGTTTAGTAATTCTTATTTAGTGAGTATATTAAATGAATTGTCTGAAATACTTTTATAACTACTGACATTTTATTATCATTATTACTTAATCTCTCCTCAAAGCAGTGAATGAGTAAATACACTAATCAATGGCAGTGCTAGTAAAATCAATTTTTAAAATTTTTTTCAGAAAGAGAGAGAAAAACTTAACATTTTCCAAATACTAGATACAAACAAGATAAGCTCTCTCTCTGTCTGTCTGTCTCTGTGTGTGTGTGTTGTCTGCGTGTTTCTTTTTTATGTCATTCTCTCTCTCTCTCTCTCCCAATAGATTAAAAACAGATACCTACCTGAACTGTTTTCTGTTCCATACTCTTCGAGGACATGAACTGTTTCACCTATTCTCAATGAAAGCCCATTCTTAACTTTGCCATCAAAATTACACACAACTAAAAAGAAAAAAAAGTAGAGAATTACCATGCATAATGTTATGCCAAGCATAAAGTTGACCAATATTACAAATAAGACAGTAAATACAAAAAATTTTTATTTCTTTCTCAAGTTTAAATGTCCTCTTTGGCTCAAGCTAACTGCTTACATCATTTAACCCCTTTAATGCTAAATTAAATTTCGGAATGGAAAGTTTCAATTATCCATCAAAAAATGAAATTAGGAATTTGATCAGAGAAGCTGCGTGGCTCTCAAAGACTTGAGGGTATCCACACTTATTGCAATATGGAAGGGGGGGTTTAAGTCGCGGGGTAAATCTGCTTCCAGTATCAGATGGTTATAAGTGTCAAGGCAGACATATTCACTTCAGCATCTTAAGGGTTTAAAAAATTTTAGCATAAACAAATTCTTGCCTGTTTTCATCTCCCCTATTGATTACCATGAAGTTTAAAATCCCTTTAAGTACAAAACTTCAAGTTTAAGAATTCATAACATTATTTTGCTTTTATTGACAGTGAGCAAGCAATATGTCTACAACTGGCTGGCAGTATATCTGTTTGGTAGTGTTTTGAGCTCAGCCATCATGGTAACCAAGCACAAGCTGTATACTCATGGCTACTATTTCTTTGCTTGCTTCCTTGTAACTTGTGTCACACTTTAAATCAGATGGAAATTAAATACAATTAAACATCACAATGCTTCATAGCTTTACACACATAAGGAAATTCACATGAAAACAGGAGGAGACATGATAGATTGTGAGAATGGCCGTCATTGTATTGACAGGCAGCCAAAGAAAAAGTTTCCTTTCAAGTTGTGGGCTTATTACAATGTGTGGGTGGGTAATTCAGATTTTTAAATTTTAAATGAAGGGGTTAGATTATAACAAATTGCCTGATAATATTGGTAAATATGAGGTTGGGGTAATAAGCAGGAAGTAGGTAGTTAGTTTAGGTATTTCCCATCACTTATTAGCAGTCATTTAAGATAAACGTTTGTTTTGGTGACATTTCCTCTATCACCATCATCATCAGTGTTCAGTCCAAGGACAGCTATCATAAAGTACAGTGACATTAGTTTTCTGTAAATAGTAGTACAGAAATACACCACTGAAATGTACATTTATTAGTTACTAGTATTACTGTTGCTAAGGCAATGATAGAAATGACTTGAACCAACCATCTGATTTCTGTAAATAAGACATCACCAGTAGCTTTTCATTCTTATCTTATGATAGTAAAGTTGATTGTGTGGATGCTGTTAAGCTTGTGTTTGAAGAGATCACACATGGTGCTGCTGACCCGTAGCTAGCTAATCATTGTTGAAGATGTGTAACTCTTGTATAATGATGAAATATCATATATACACAGGTTTTTTTTTTCATTAAAAGCATCAAACCACATGGAATGTGTCAATAAATGTCAGCAAAATACACAACTGCCTGCAATATAAAGATGTGCATGTAGGGTAAAAGATTCAGAAGCAGATGCACTAAAGTGTTGGTGATGTTCAAGCACAAATTTGATGATATCTGAGATTTTAAAAAGTTGTTAGAGAATTTATTCTTCATTTCAATTTACCTTTAAAATCTTAATGACAAATGAAAAGGGGAAAGAAAAAATACCAAGAGATTCAGAAACAAATATTTAAAAGATTTATGAAACTTGTAAATGGTAGGAACAATTTCAGATAAGCCTTGCAAATTCCATAATTTCCAATTCAGACAAAGTGAGTGACCTACTCTTAAAATATCTACTAATAATGGCAAGATAAAACTTTAAACTAACCATTCCTAAGCATTTAGCAACAGCATAATAAAAATAGTGAAAATAATTACCCCCTGTTTAGCAAAACCGTTCTATTCATGTGTTAATGACCACAATCAAGCATTGTGCAGATTCTTCCACGGGCAACGGATACAGATAGAATCTGGCCAAAATAAACAACAAAAGGCTGTCTGATGATTAAAAAAAAAAAAGTAAGACAAAAATGTGTCGTTCTAAAGTTAATTCCACGTAGTTTTAGAATCTGAATAGTCAATCTCACAAATATTTGATGTAATGAAAACACGTGTTAAAGAAAAATAAATTCCTAAACTATGGTTTTAAATGTTGCTTACATTTATCATGACTTGGTCTCTAAATAAAAATTGATGGAGTACTACTATAATTATGAGAAGACTAATAAAGATGGATTACTTGAGTAGAACCTAGTCTTCTGCACTTACCACTATTTGTATTATAGACCCATTCTGCACAAGCCACCTTATTTGCACACGTTGAAAAAAAAAAATCAATTTCTTTGCTGTTTGTATATTGCCAAATAATTGTTAACGTAAAGCAAACCTTTTATCCTAAATTGTTTTAGTTTTTTAAAATAGACATTTAGAAGGCTAGTAATATTGGCACATTTAATGTGTCTGACATTAAACAAATTAACAACTATATTCTTAAATGTAGATATTTTACCAATATAAATCAAGTGTATATTGTACAATATTTAATAATATACAAGACTGACAATGCTACACTTTACTATGAGTTTCTGGTTCATCATCAGATGGCATCATTCCTACAACTTGCCTGTTGATTGTTAGGATTATGGGTAAATGGCATTACTTCCATCATCTTCAATAAAGTGGAGAGCAGATGTCAAAGCCATTGCAAAGATGTTGATCTCAATTCCATTAAAGCAGCTGTAAATCTGCCGGTGATAGATTTTTGTTTAGATGATAAGATCCCTCAGCAAGCTGCTAAAAAACCAAATAGTCATTTTAAAAACAAAAAAACCTAATAGTAGTAAAAATGCTAGATCCTGTTGCACATACATGCTGTGATCATGTCTCTAAACAAAATTCTTTTTGTAAAAAATTCCAGAATTGGCTTAAGTTCTGAGAGCTAAAACCAAAGGTATCAAAGTTATTTGACAGTATCCTACATAATTTGTAACCACTTTTAACAGGAGTCATAGATCACAAAAGACTACTGAATGATATCAAGTTGTTTATGTCTTGCACGTAAGCTCTGTTAACAAATTACATGAACCATAACTGCACTCACTGAAAAGCAAACAGCAGGATTGTGTCAAACAGGACATCAAAAGGCAAACTCATCAATTACTAACAACAGAATACATCTGACATCGAAAGAAAAAAAATTGAAATTGTATATAATTTAGAAGGATTTGCTGAGCTAAACGGAAATTGCTACTATTTTCAAATCATGTGTAAATTTAAAAGCAGCAACCATTACACAAAAATGAAAGCTAATGTCATCAATTTTTTTATTACAAGTTATTTTTTTTTCTAAAAAAAGGCATCATCATACAGTCAGAATGCAATCCAGTCACACCACTGAAGCTATGGTCAGGCAACACTATTTACTGTCTATGCCTAGATAATTAAAACCTCTCTGGGAAATGTGTGCTGCAGACACTATCACCAAGGTTAAGTATTTATTATATTCTTGCAGTCATTTTGATAATTGTACTCTACAAGTTGGGGGGGTGACAAGAAAAGAAAGCATAACAGGTTTCTTTTCTGAAAATCCCCATTGTAAACATTTAAAAAATTTAAAAAAACAGTTAAGAGGATACTCAATGACTTCTGATCAAAAGGGCTTATTGATGAACCAACCATTCAAAAAAGAACAAAAAAAATCTCTCTTTCTCCTGATAATTAGGAAAATCTTCCATGCTTAAGCTCTACCCGGGATTTTCTAAAAGTTGACCATCAATAAAACAAAGCTACTACTCTGTTGATGACAGAAATCATGGCTACAACAAATCTCTCCTCCCCTCCCCAAAAGTGGAGAAATCAGATGGCGGCCATGTTTTAGTATCAAGATGTTGGCTTTAATAGCACTGTGTTGTGTGCAAGTGTTCCCTGTCATCACCATAGAGAAGTTTGCTTCGGATTCCATATATTCCTGCTTTGATAAGAAAAATCTACGTTTGGATATGCTTAAAATACACTCAAAAAAAAAAAAAAAAAAACAGAAGAAGAAAAGGAAACGAAGGGGTTAATAAATATTCTGAAACATGATCCTCCATATTCTAAACAAAGATAGCAAAACTTGTTTTGACATTCTTCACCTTATATTACAATGTTACACGCTACTTAAAGAGTAAGAGAGATAAAAGCATTCTAAGAATCAGAACAAACTTTCTTGCCATACAAACTGCACTATCTCAGAGAGGTTTATTTGAAACAGTAACAACTGATACTCAGTTTCCAAGTTTAAACACTGGTAGTTATAAAGTATCAAAGTATTGGGAAAAAATAAAAAATAAAAAATAAAATTTAATACACTTTCTCACTTATATATAGCTTAGCCATCGCCTTCTTTTGCTCTACACTGACAATTTTTAAGAATGCCTTCTCATTTTATAAATTAATTCAATTTTTGTGACTGCGGGATCTCGTGATGATGTAAATATTTTATAAGGCAAACTGTTAAGCTTTGTTCTAATCAGCAGTAACACAGGTTTTGGCCAGAACATAAGTTTAGAACATTTTAAAAACAATTAAGTTTTCCAATTCGCTGCTTCAATTAAAGTAACATCCAATACTATTCAACCGGACTCCATCATTACCTGCTAATTAGTCTAGGAGAACACCACAACGACAACACAGATGAAAATAAAAATCTTTGGAAGCCCCATTTCTACAGTTAAAGGCCTCATGGAATTTTATTTATTTTTGCCATGTTTTTCGATGCAGACAGACTTGCATATCAATATCTAAGAACATTTGGGGCACCTGTCAGTTTGTCATCATTTACTCTTAAGCCAGCTTGTCCTTGGTACCTTTAAAATTATAAATGTCAAAGGTAAGAGCTGACAAAAACAACCTAGCAAGTACATCCCAAGCCAAGGTTAACTAACGATCTAACGATGTTCGTCTTTCTTTCTTTTTCTTTTCTTTTTTAGTCATTTAAAAAATATTTTCCAAAAAAGTACAAAAATCAGAAGATGAAAATCAGACAAACTTTGTTCGGTTTTAAAGGCCAGTTTTATTGTGTCAAGAGAATTTCCTTTATCACCACCAGACGTTAGCTCGCTTCAGATTCTACACAATTCGGCTCCGATAAGAAAAATCTGTTTGGACAATGCTTTAAAATTACACACACAAAAGAGAGGAAGAAATGAATCTTCAAGAACAAATGATCCCAACCCCACCCCACCCCATAATTTAATTGAAGTCCATTCATGTACTTAAAATTAGTTTTAAATCAGTTTCTGCCTTGGAAGTTTTCTTCTATAAACAAGCTTTTCCTTCAACAACCCAGTTGCTGTATCAAGAAGTGCAGCTATTCTGTCCAACAAAAAGCTAAGAACTTTCCCTCCAAAATACAATAAAAACCAGTCACAGGTCTATAATATTAATAACCAAAACACGAGCTTTCTATAAAGTGGCGCTATGTAATTAAATGCTGTTATCTATTCTAGCATTACTCATTTCCTTTGTATCATTTCAACTCAACACATTCACTAACATTTGAGAGAGATCAGAGAAAAGTTCTATATTAACATATTTTCTACAGTTTCATGATTTATGCATGAGTTTTGTACATAAAATGTGTAAAAACATTGTTCTTGACCCATAAATTATCATAATTTATGGAAAAAGAAAAGACTAAGATGGCAATGAATGGTGACAAAGCAAGCAACTATACTACCATAATTAAATTCTAAAAGTTCTTTTATGTGTTTGTGTGTATGATGCACGCACATGTTAAAAGAACAAATACTTTAATTTTTAAATGTTACAGATAAAAAAATTATATCAGAGGCAATATGGTTGCATGGCTGGCAGCCATTAATGACTAACTAACAAGTCATGTAAAAAAGACTTTCCACTGCTAAGTAAATTACCTAATTTTTTTGCTTATGGGGGTTGATATCCCCATAAAACTCCTGGCATCATCCCATATCCTGATTCAACATAGTTAGACTCAAAGAGAATAAATTCAAAATGGCCATATTAAATTAAGACCCAGCAGTTTTGATGGAATTTTTCTCCCTGATACTCAAGAGAATTAGCTGAGATGTGTTTTGCATCAAAAAACAGTACACCCCCAAATAATGACAAGGGGAAAGATCAATGAAACAGATTCTTGGTTACTTGTTACTGCTGTCAAGATAGGGACAGTTCAACCTAATCTAACCTACTTTCTGTAAGAACTTCCTTCTTTCTCTACCTGAGCATAGCCAATCTCAGTCAAGATGTATGCCATTTGATATCCTCATCTAAAATATTGTTGTTCATCTTCAGCAATTTACATACTACAGCAAAAGATACCTATTTTATAATTTTCCTGAACATCTAATTTATGAAGAAAAATAACCAATTTGTTTTTTCATTGTTGTTACTAGATAATAATAATAATAATGGATGCCTGTGGAAATCAATGTATAAAAGTTCTTTGTTAGATATCAGTTACTATCTCAAATGACATTACTAAACAACATCCATTATCTAAATGGAACATTAAACCTACACTTCTCATTGACCTATAATCCTAAAGGCAGCAGTTTATTTACAGAACCACTAACACCAATTTGTAATTTGAAAACAAAGCACACATACTAAATTAAAACTCATGCTTTCCAAGGATTTCTCATCATGCTAGCAATCCTGCAGTTACTTGATGTCAGTTTGAAATTTACTATGGATTTGAAGCACGAGTAATATTGTTGATGTTTCTGTTTTCCGTAAATGTACATTCACTGATCTTACCATGAAGTGGAATAATTTTATCCCGTCTTTATACAAATCCTATTTTACTTTATCAAGCTTACAAAATTCTTAAATCCTTTAGATTATTCCCTAATTAGGATATCACTCTTTGTAATCAGAAACATATTTACTGAAACTCTGCACTCTTCTACATCCATTTGTGGAAACTTAGTCTCATCTTCAACTTTAAATACTGGTTCAACAAAATCAGTTTCGAATTCTAACCATAAATTTGTTTTGAATGATGTCAGGACAGTAGCCATATCTTGTCTGAATTTTAAACTTCAAATTCAAGAAACTGTACTCCTCAAGCATCTCAGCTCCACCTGGAATAAAACCAGAACTGTCATGCCCTTTTAATCTTCATTTTCAAATTTAGAAACTGTCCTTTTTATTTAACTGGGTTTATTCCAAGCTGGAGTTAGGTTAATTTAGTTGATAATGAACTAAACTCAGAAAGAAATTGAAAATTTCAGCATTCTTCTTTAAACCAGACTGGTTCTCTCTTGTTATTGTAGAAACTTAGTCTGCAATGTTCACATATAACTATCCATAAACATTTGCCTCTTTAAATAAAATATAATTGAAAACAAACGAGGTAACACACACAAAAAAAAGCAAACTTTTTAAAATTTTGTTTCATTAAAATAAGTTTTCAAAAATAAATCTAAATCTCTATTTATTTATTTTTTTGTATATTTATATACTGCACTGGGTAAGAAAAATGTCTCCAGAATTCATATTCTTTGATCTAAAATACAGGTAATGGAAAAACCTGAGAATGAATTCAGTCAAAAGGTGAACAAGCAAATGCGTCATTTTTTAAAAGATAATTTAGCACAAAGCACTGTTGATGACTTTCTCTTCTTTTTTCTCATAATTTCTCCAAATGCACTTTATCAGAAACTTAAAAAAAATTAAGCTTTTCACAAAAACTAAAAGGCTCAAAGCATTAACTCGTTATTGCTTCTCTAAGTGAAGATTAAAAGCTGCAGACAAAAATGTAACAACGTTCTCAGATGTATTGACAAAAATAAAAAAAATTTGAAGTTTATTGTCTTTTCCTTAAAAATGTTGTGTAGTTAGGACAGCAAAACTGCATTATAAACTCTTTTGTTTTAAAAAAATCGGTATGAAGATTTCAAATCAAAGCTATAAAGAATTAACCTGGAGTTTGCATTATAATCTGCTTTCAAGCATGGGTGTGGAACTGAATCGAGCTTGTCGTCCCCCATTTTAAATTTGAGGAAACAATCCAGTAATGCAATGATAGACAACAGAAAAATTAATCCCTTTGGCAAGTTTTTTGAGTTTTCTGCAGAAGGGAAGAATAAGAATCTTCACAGCATACAAATGTAGAATGCTTGTAAAACATTCACATCTATAGTCAAGCACTTTACTCTGTGCATAATTTCAATACACTGGCAAATTTACTAATGTCGTCGTCTGTGATCAATTATTTGGACAAAATTGTTTTCAAAGATAAAATAGTTTTTTTTTTAAAAATTACATAATCTATATACAAAACAGTAGCAATATACATTAGACCTACATGTCTCTTTACCTAGTTGACAGAGTTGAACTGGTTTCTTGAAGAGGGGAGGAACCTTCAAGGTTATGAAAAAGATATGTTCAATAACCCATCCTTTGTGAAGTCAAGGAAACCGTTATTACCAAGAAGCCATATTTCCTTGGATCTTCTGCTTTGACCATCAATATGGCTTTCATCTGGCCAGATCTGTTGGTGACTTTCTTGATTATGTTACTAACTTATAGTTTCCTGCTCTCGAGGTCTTTAGAGAGAGTAGCAGAGTTGCTTCAAATACATTCAAAGCTTTTGACAGAATCAGGCATGGGTCTTCTAGCTTCCTTTCCATGGTGTTCCTTCTTCTCTCATCATCTGGATCTAGGATGTTTTATTTCAGCTTGTGTAGATGAAGTCTTTTCCAAGTGTCTTCTCATTAACTCTGATGTTCCCAAGACTTTATGTTGCCTATCTTGTTTCAACTCTTCATTAATGGTCTATCACTGAAGATTCTATCCATCCTTTGCTGATGATTCAGTCTTCAGCTCTCACTTTGCTTCAAATCTCAGATATTTTCCTCTTAATCCCTCACTACTGGCCTTATTTCAACTACAAATTCACTTAACTCCAATCTTGATTCTATCAGAAAATGGAGTTCAGATAAACCTGTTTCATTTAATCATACTAAGATGCAATCCTTATTCATCTCCTTTAAAGATAGTATTAATATTACCCTCTTTCCATGTTCAGCATAGCACTTTGACAGTCTTTCTCTATCAGGATTTTGAGAGTTGAAGTCTCCTCTAACCTCTCCTGAAATCCCCATATTTTAACTATAGCAAAAAAAAGAGGCTTCCAAGAAATTAGGGTTTCTATTTCAGGCCAAGAACAACTTCATCATTTCTCACCCTTTACAAATCAATTTTGTCCTATGTTTGAAGACACCATCTGCCAATTGAATTCTAGACAGAGTCCAATCCAAGGCTATTTAGCTGGTGGGATATAATTCACCTGCTGGCAGACTTCAGCCTCTGGCTAACTGCAAAACATTTTTGTCTTTATCTTTCATTTACTGCCACTATCATGGCTGTTGCTCTTGCTGAGGTTGCAGGTGCGATTCTTCCACTCATGAGTCATGCTGATTCAAATCCCTTGTTTGACTGTAGCTAGTCACCCATAATGCATGCCCTTCAAACCTTCAGGACTAAAAAGTAGGTATCTTCCTTCCTCATACTTTTGGACTCTGGAATCAACTTCCTGCCTGTCCCCCAGCACCTTCTACCTAGAATTCTTAACAGTTCAAGGCTTGGATTAATAAACTCTCCATATAAGTTTGCCTTTCTTCTAATGTTGCAAGATGAGGTCATTTAAATGAACTATGAATCTTACCCTTTCAACTTAAAAGAGAAAAAGAATTAAGAACATGCTTAAGTTTAATTATCCTACATTTTGTTCATTAATTTAAAAAAAAATTTTTTGTCAAAGTCATCTATGTTCATAATCAAGCAGTTTATAGCACCTGGTTGAAATAAATTTTATGGATTGTGTTCATGAATTTTACTGAACATTTGACCTATAAAACTAGAATAAATAGCCAATCATGGATTTTCATGAACCTTCTCTAATCTCTCCAAAAAAATTCATGCTGTTTAATTGTTTATAACAATGGATCCATCTCAGCTTCAAGTTCATGAAAATGTATAAAAATGTTATTATTAATTTAACAAATAATATTATAATGCAAGCTATCATTTTATGGTAAATTAATTTGTGCGAACAGCATTTGATATAGATATGTCTATCTGCTTCCTTGTTTGGACAGGATAATGAAGCTGAAAACTGGCTGAATAAACAATAATTGTTGTCTTTTGTTATTTCTCCAAGAATCTAAAGCTACCAGATCAAAATGCTGCACAAGAATCTGTTACCAGGTTCCGTTATGACTCATTGGCAATTTAATTCCCATTCTCTACAGAGGAAGGAATAAGGAGTTTTATCCCCAAGCCTCTGATGAAAAGAATGGCAAGACTGATCCTTCCAACAAGCACTGTCATCTCAGTCCAGCCGAATTTGATTTCAAACTCTGAGTCATCATTGCCATGGCTACCACCTTGAAGTTGATGAGGGAATTAGAGCACATTTTATTAATTGTGTAGTTTTGTTAACACACTTTCCTTCTAATAATTACAAGGCACTAACCCATCTGTCTTAAGCATAGACGGCCTGCAATCAGACACTTCTTAAGTAGCCTAACGATTTAAATCGGTTTTTCATCTTGTTGCCACCTTAGAATTAAACAGCATTTTTTTTTGCTTGGAATTTTTGAGCCCGTGTAGCAATAGTTAATAAAACCTAATGTTACAAATTTAATCTTTTTCCACACACACACACATTTTAAAATTACCAGGGGGCATTCAAACAAAACCCAATTGAAATAGCATCCCATAATGGCATCTTGCCCCCCCCCACCATAGATTTGTTTGAAAATCTCTAGTATTTATCCCCTAAAATTGTATTTTATTGAGTTAAGAAATTGAAAACTAAAAGAATGAATAACAGCTTTGCTATAACTAAGAAGTTTCAAATAATTCACGAATCATAACATCACACTGCTTGTTAAAGCTTCATCAAGCAACATTTTACACATCACTTTAAAAATTTTAATTGAAAATATATATATATATATATGTCGGCCACATATTTAACTTTTATTAAAGATACAAAGTTTTTTTTTTTAAAAAAAAGTGCTGAAGAAGAGCAAAACAACATTTTTGACTTCTTAAGAATTCATTGGAGCAGCAGCCAGACTGCCAGAAAAACATGGCAGAAAAATAAAAGCAGCAAATAGACCCCCAACTCGTAGAAGGCCGTAACAGCAGTAGTAAATTCTTGCAATCATCCATCATCAAACCTGTGAAATCATCTCAGACACCTCTTTGACAGCAGCTGTGTTGCCAAAGCAGTTGGGTCGTTCTGAAGGTACTTTAACACTAGACCCATCAGTGCTCACTATTCTGACCCCCCCCCCCGGAAGCAAATGCTTAGCACGCTGGTTGGTGGTAAAGTGTCGTCCCTCCCTCCCTCCCTCCCCCGGATGGTGCCGGTCGTCAATATATCACAGCGCCGTTACAAATGGTGGTTTTAACCAATGAAAAAAAATATATATATAGAAAATTCATTCTGCCCGAGACTGCTATGATGTCAGAAGTACTTATGGCAGGACTAGGGTTAAAGGGAAGGGAAAAAAAACAAAAAACAAAACCATTTGAATAAAATCCCTTTAACAATAAAATTATTTCTGAAGGAAGAAAAAAACTCCTCCATTGTAGAGGCCAATCTATGGCATAGCCACAAAATAGACAAACATGGTTTTGCTGCTTTTTACCTTCTGACAGACCCAGAGTGGAGATATCACCACAACCAACCATGGCAACAGGCTGACACACGATGAACAAACCATGCCAAAAATGCATTGCCACCTCCCCCCCCCCCACCACCACCACAAAGCTGGTGCATAATCTTTTCTTTTTTTCTCCATACAGATGTCAGATCCAAAACTGCTCACCACAGATCCATCTTTGTTTTCTTTTTCTTTTAATTTTGTAAAATTGCTTAATTCTCCTCTACGATAAATGCACGAGTTAATCATTAGTCCATGCAGTTTTTTTTTTTTTTCTCACTATGTGAAGCACAACTTGGACCTCATTAAAAGCAAAACCTGAATGTTCCACATCTACTTTGAGACACACAATTTCCAGTGCAGCACGCCACTTTGTTCAACATCCATAGAACATTTCCACTCTGGAAAAGCAAGCTTCACTTGTTGCCATTTACTGTCACAAGACAGGATGTTACCGAGTTCCTGCATAGACTCTAACCTGTGTCCTACTAACCTGTGGAATTTCAATTCCAGCACTCTTGGTTCACAAGCAATGATACATTTTGTAGATAATTACAACCCTGGCCACTCACTCAGTAATTTTTAATGTTTGCTTAATCCTTCAATCCAAATGCATAACAACTGTCTAACAATGCAAATTCTTTCCCTATTCATAGGACTTTAAAATTTGTGAAACTAACACAAGATATGTGGGGAAATGGCAGTCTGAAATGAGTAGATGTTAGCTCCATCATCCAGGATTATCCTGTAACTTTCTGTTATATTCTAAATGATAGACTGGTCTTTTTCTATGTTCTGAAAACTATCAAAACTTTCCTATCTATCCAGAAAATTCTGACTTTTCCACATAAAAATAGCTATTCAAGTAATTTTTTCAGCAAAAATGTTAATCCTGTGTTGACAGGATCATTGGAATAATTAAGAAAACTGGACACTATTCTCCTGAGGGGGGGAGATGGTTTTAAAAAAATTAATAAAATCGTCACCAAGGGGAAAAATTTAGCTTAGGCAAGGCTCCAAGGAAAGGATAAGTTTGCCTCTAGTGGTAGAGTAGATGAATGACTGGAAGACAGTATTGCAAAAAAAAAAAAAAAAAAGATGAATAAAGGATATTTCATAGCAGTGGGCTTCAAATCGCACATCTCAGCTAGAAAACCAGTGTCATGAAAGACAAGAGAGACTGCAAATTTTTTTTTTTTTAAGAAATGCCAAAAATCAGCAGGTAGATGACTGAGAACAAGGTGGTAAGAAGTCTTAATGTTTATTGGTAATCATTGTGTTCTAGAATCAGGCAAAAGATTTAAGTCAAACTTTTACCAATCTATAAAGTATCCACGTTGAGCCTCTTTCCCTGCCCATGGTGTAAACAATTGGGTAAAGAGAGAGAGATATTATGTAAAATCTGCTAAAATAAACTCCCATCCTAATGATAGCACTTGATTGTTTAAAAGGGTAAGGTGCCATGTCACACAGTAAAGAAAGTCCTGCTTGTTCAAGAGTAACAGAATTTACTGGTTTGAAGAATGGCCTAGAAGCTCTCTTTGATTTTAAATCCAATTGAGAACATATTGCAACAAAAAAAAATTTTTTTTTTTTTTACAAATAGAAAAGAATTGGCAAAAGTCATTAAGGAGGCTTGACAAAACATCTCATCATACAGGAAATTAGTTGGAGCAATGTCAGGTAGAATAAAAGCATTCATTAAAAAACAAAAGGACAATGATCAAAATATTAACATAAAACATGACTGTAGTTTTGACTCAATATTGTTAGAATTTCAGTTTTTTTTGGTTAGTTTTTCTCCACGTTTCTTAATAAATACTTGATAAAACAAACACATTTTTACCTGACTTTCATGTTAAAAAAAAAAACATTGTATATAAAACACCGAAAATTACTGAGAGAGCTAAAATGGCCATCCAAAGCTGTACATCTTTAATTTGAGACTTTGTTGCATGCAGATCCAAATAACATGTGATAAGTGTACGAGAACATTATAACAAACAATTCTAACACTCAGACCCCAGCATGAAAAAGAAAGAGGAGATTAGAATGATGTTTACCAGTAAATCTAAAATTCCTTATCAATGACCAACTATTATAATTTCACAAAGTAGCAGAGTTTCATTGGCCACTAACATTAAACAGCAAAGTATATAATTCAGTAATTATGCTTGGAATTTCTCTGACATACAACAGAATGCATACATCAATTTAATCTCTTTTTTTTTTTTTTTCGTCACAGAAAATTTTCCATCAAGTCTTCAGCTGCTGTTTGACTCTTAGTTTACCGAGCAGGGTCTCTCTTTAATGTAAAGATACATCACTTTTAGTAGAGGTTAACTCTCTCACACGCACTTTAGAACATTTTAACATTTTTTTGTAGTTTTGTTTCTAGTTAGAGTGGTTCACTAAGATAAACAACCAAAACATTGAACTAGGATATGCAAATACTTTTAGAATTCAGCCTGTCAAAGGCCAAACACAGAAATTCCTATAGTTACACTGCTAAATGAAAGACAGCAATCTGGGTTCAGCCTGTTTATTTAACCATCTCAGAACTCTCACTTCTAATTATGCATAGAAGCAAAAGGTTGGGCTGAAGTGGTCCCTTATGAGAAATAAATGATGCCAGAATTCCAATCTTAAAACAATTTTCTCTTCATTGAAGGAAACTACTAATTCTTCTTATCTCCACGAATGGTAATGGTGAAATTATTACATAACCAAATTTTACAAACAGATCCCTTTAATATTTTTCTTGCCTAGCCATCTCCTCATTATTTTTTTTGTAAACAATGCCTCACTTTGCCCAACTGAAAGAAAAACCAAGCACTATCAAAACAAAATGCCAATAGTCTCTAAGTTAGTCTAAGTCAAGCATCCTCCAGCATAACCATCTACAAACTATTTACCTAGGAAATCTGTCAAGAGGGATTAGCTACTAAATCAGTATCAACTCAGACAGCAGAGGGCCTTTTCTCTTAACATTAATCATCTTTAATCTTTTAGTAACAGCTATTTAAAAAATTTGAAAAGCATACTAATAAAACAGCTATAAAGAATCAGAAGACAAGCAAATCTTCTAAATTAACACCAAGGTTCCGCATTTTGCCAACAACCTACGATAAACTGGTCTATAATTATCATCACACCAGAAGCATTTGCTAAGTAATGCCTTCTTTCAATAATGACAGTACTTTCCACTATATACTGATGTTTATAAAGGATAATAACTCTAATTCATTAGAAATTAAAGTTAAATGAAATTCAATTCCATATTGAAACACATTTGTGCTTCTTGTGCAGATAGAATGGAATACAAAACCTAACCAACCAAGCATTTTTTTTTGTTTTGCTTGTTTTTTTTCTCATGAAACATGAACACATTCATATTAAACCAAGACAAATAAGCAGGAGTGAGTAATGATTGCAAAGGGAGGACAATTAATTAAAGATAATAGAAAAATACAAGTTGTGTTCTCTTCTGAAGCAGTGTAGCTATTGTGCTTCTTTACAAAATTCATCAATATCTGGTAAAAACAATTAAGTGATTCTTACCGTTTAGAAAAATACTTCTAGAAACAAACAGAACCTGCTAACCGCGTGTTGTGCTTTATAATTAACAAAAATTCATCATTTTCTACTGCAAAGTGTTTTCTTTTAATTACATTTTATTTTCCAGTTGTAAATCATTAAAATAACAATGAGGCAGAAAAAACATTTGGATAATTATTTTCGGTGGACTTTGTTCGATGTTGCTGAATTTTTTCTTCTTTTTGGCTAAACAAGATATTATTTATTCCATGGCTGTATACTTGTGACATGCGCAAATGATCCCAGTGCTCATGTAATCTTCATCCAAGCTACTCGTGTTGTTTAATCATTTTTCTGTTTATTTATTTTTCCTCTGGAGTAAATATAGATGACCAAATTTTGCAAAACTTTGGCCTAGGTACATGCTGCTGCCATCAATTTTTTTTTTTTTATTTGTTTATATATTTATTTTATTTCCAAACTAACCTTGTATCATTCCTTTCCTTGTGTTGATGTCCTAAGTGACTAAAAAGTTACTTCCAGCAGTCAGGTGCTTGTGTGTTAAAAGCAACCCCCCCCCCCACACACACACACACCTGAGTTTGTAGATTTTTCCACTGGAGGACAGCACTTATATCACCAAGAGTTTCCCTTCAAGATCACCACAAAGTTTTTCTCCAGCAATAAATGTAAGATAGGGGCAGATTTATGCCCCCCCCCAACCCACCCTTTTTTTTTTGACACAACAAATTTGTTTGTCCATGATGTCCAGTAGCTCAAGGGCTTTGCATAATCTCGTCCATAAATATGGAGAGGCAGGATCTGTGGCCAATGTATCCCAACCAGGATGCTCCTCTATACTTGTGCAAAATCATATCATCAGAAATTGGGCAAGGCATCGAAAGGAAATCTCCACGAACTGTGTGAAAGGTAATGAGCAAGACAATAAAATATCCAGACTGCAGAAACTTCTTCCTGCTGACCCAAAGCAGCTGCCGAACTTACTGTAATGATTTTAACCAGTTCAACAAAGTGTTTATAAAATTTTGTTTCAATAAATTCGTGTTAGTAAATCACACACGATTTCAGAAAAAAATATATTATAAATTAACATCCTCCAGTATAAAAATCTGCAAACTCTGGAAATGCATTCCGCCATCCTAGGGTGGAGGACCCACTACATGCACACTTTCATCAATAGCTGTGTTATGGGGTTTAGGAGCCATAAACAATCAACTACAGGAAGCAACTTTATAGTCACCAAGTATAATTAACATCTAAGTCGATATTCCTTCATAATTGAGCCGGAGTATTTTTAACAAATAAATAGAGCAATGCTTCAAAGCATTGTGTTGTAATTAAAAGCATTGTAAGTCATGCACTATGCTCAATATCAGACCTTTACAGCAGTACATAAAGAAGAAAATATTGCCTTTATTGGATTGTAGTAGATAAGAGATGCCTGACTTAGGCTATTCTAAATATAGTTAAGCATGCAAGCTCTAAGTCTGTGGAATTGCTGCCAAGGATCAGATATCTGGTATTAGTATCAGAACTCATTGCCATAAATTTAATACCCCAGGAAATAATTACTAATGGTCGGGTCCAGCATACAATGCAACAAAGTTCTATAAGACATAGCAAAAAAGCCACCAAATACAAATGCCTTTGGTTTCAATAAAAACTGCAACTGTAGAGATATTTTGGAACAGGTGGATGTATGCAAAGGAAAAAAAACAAATAAGAACTTATATATCAGATACAGCTTGTCTTGTAACAGGCAGCTTTCAATTTTTCAATATGAAGATTTTGCTAATAAAAATTAGTGAATCAGACACAAACAGCTCAGGCAGAGTGATTTACTACATGTCTATGGGTTTTTTGTCGGGGTGACCACCCACAACCAAGCACGGATTGGGGAACGGCCTCCAGACATGGAGGTTAGCTGTGAAATAAGCTGTTCCCAGTCGAATAAGCAGTCATGGACCAAACTGGCGTTGGTTTTATCAGGACGCAGTGGGGTAGCTTGTGGCAAAGCTACTCCTAAAATGCTTAAGTGTACCATGACAGAGCCAGCAGGCAGGTAAGGGCCGCCTTAAAAGCCCTGCCCCAGGGTGGGATCCTTGGACAAACAATCTCCCGTGCTCTCAGGGTAGGACATATGAGTCAGGAACTAAGGACGGGGTAACCCCTACGGAAAACCTAGAGAGCTGAAGTCAGAAGTACTGGGCCACTGTGCACTCTCTTAACAAACCACAGTACCATGCACCTTATGCCAACGGTTACAGTCATCTACAATAATCAAGAATGGCGCTCGTCCATTGAGGTCCCCTCCAGGATGGAGCAGCATCTCGCTAGTTGTGTGGTGACATTTTAGAGGCGAATGCTAAGAGGACACAAAGTTGATATAACTTGTCATGAGTTTGCAGGTAAAGACAAATAAGGTGCGTAATGTGCGGTCACCCTCACAGAACATTAGCTGCTACAATCAAGCTGAAGTCTGAATGAGTTTTGCAATCACTGTTTCCACCATGTTTATTTAGGAAATGTTTTAAGTTTAACACTGAAACATTATCCTTCCTTCTCAGATAGATTCATCAACCTAACTCAACCATTATTTCACAATATATTCAAGTTTCCCCTTTACTACATGAATAATTTAATTAGTTAATTTCAAATGTTCCTTCCTACCAATTTTTCAAAATTCCATTATTTTTTTTAAGAAAGCATGAATTTTCAAAAAATATTTGAGATTTCAAAAGGTAGGGAAACATGAACATAATTTAACTCCATTTTATAAATTAAAAAATAAAGGTAAATAAAGTTTTAATTTTTTTTGTAATTGTTTTCAACCATTTAATTTTTCTTTTTAAATGGTTTAATAGCTTAGTACCTAAGCAATCAAGCTTTATTAAAGGTGTATTAGAATGTTCAAGAGAAACTCAGCTAATAAAGTGTAATTTACAATACACTTTTAGCAATGCCATTTAAAGGTACAAAACCAAAAGTGCTCTAAATTTTTTTTTTAATAAAAAAACAAAACAAACCAGTCTGAGAAAAATCACTTAATGTTTGTTGTTGTTGTTTTTTTTTTTTATCCATTAAAATTTTAACAGAAGGTAATAAAACATTTGTTATTGGTGGTTGTCCAGTAATATCTGTGGGCAGGCTCCACTTTTAGACGAGGGCAGATGATTACCATGGCAAGAAGCGTGTGTTGAGATACTGCAGCTAGCTAGATAGACACTGAAAACAACTGCCATACTACTACCTGCTGTTAGAGAGAACTTGACTGACTGTGATTTTGTTCCAACTGACAAACATCACTAGTTGGTGCCATGCATTCAATAAATATAGATAAGTTAATTCAATCCCATGGACAAATGTGTTTTGTTCGCTAAACAAATGGGACCTTAAGGTTTATGGTGTTAAAAATGTTTAATAAGAATAATTACCAGAACAGTCTGTCATTGTTGTTATTCTTGTTAGCATACTCCTGGAAACAGGAGGGGTATCCTGTTAAGTGTTAGTGGAAACTGGTAATTTATCTAAATGGACAGAAAAGGAAAGGATGCGTGATGGCAAAAATAATAGTTAGCACAAAAGTACACACACACACTGACTTCAGTTCATGTCCACAATGGCTGCGACCCAAACTCTTCTGATCTTAGAAGAAAAAAAATTTTGAAAAAGCTAGTCTAGTGTAAAACAATAAAAGCTACTGCAACAATGGCTAGAAATTAGACTCTTCACACCAACCTTTTTGATAAGCAAGCATCTGCACTAACATACTGAGCTCTCCATTACATACAATAAGAGTGTTTTCTTTTGTGCTTTTCAAAGCTGGCATATACAATAGCCCTGAAAAGTGAAGTAAAGATTCACAACAGTTTTACAAGGGACATATATTTAACGGCCTCTGGGTCTTGATTCATGTTCATCATGATCAATAGTCAAGTTTATCGAGATTCTGGCAAACAAACTTTAAATAAACAAACTTAAAAAAAAAAAGTCAGGTCAGGTTAGTGCAAATTGACACGGGCACCTGGATTTTTTCCATAGGGGGAGCAGCAGCAAAACGACAAAAAAATGTCTGCATGATAAACTACAGGGGAGGGGGCCAAATCGACAAAATAATATCAAGGGCGAGGAATGTTCCTAGCAGGGAAAGCATACTAATGTCAAAATAAAATGATACTAATTTGTTTTTTTATCCCATCAACAGGTATTTGATTTTGATCAATATTTTTTTTTTTTATTTCTTGTGATTCATTTAGAGTTTTTTTATTTTAATTAATTTTTTGTGCTATTGCGCTACCCACTCAGAGTTTACAATAATGAAACAAAAATATAGAAAAACAGTTTTATTCAATATAAATTGTAAATGTCCCTGGTCTTGTCCAAATTTGTCCATTACTTTTTGAATAAGTTTGTGTTTGTTAGCTGTAACATTTGCTCTATAAACACTTATCACAGTCTAGACAAACGACTATCTGCCATTGTTGTCCTCTGCCATGTTTTTACCTGTCTCATTGTGCTAAGTAACCTTTCTGCTGTGCAGATTGATACTGATTTTGTTAGAGTTGCTTGATGGATGGAAGGGAATAAATTGGTATACTCTAACAACTCAATGATTCCACTTTTTAATTTGCTAACACATTGTTCCCCCTTTTTTGGACCACATCTCAAACCAGTTGATAATAGCTTCTTTCAGCTTCCAAGTTTGTAATTTTGTACATTTATTTTTAGAAATTTGGTTTTTGACTTCTTCACATCCAATGTAAACAATTTGTACAGGAAGGCAAAGAAAAAAGGCAAATTTTTTTTATTCTGCAGCAAACCTGGCCTATAGTGATGAAATGATTGAGTCCAAATATGGTATGAACAAAATTTGACAAAAATATTCCTTCATGATTGAGCCAACAACATTAAATTGAAATGTCTACCATCTGCATTTTTTAATAATCCAATATCCAAGGACTTTGACAACTGTTGAAGTTTAGTGAAAAGTTTGTTGAATTGTTGTTCTGCTTTTTGTTGGTATTCACAAAACAAACTTATAAGCTCCTGAACATGATCATACACTTTTACGATATCAAGTTCAACAGCTTGGAGAGCTCATGTTACAGATTCTAGCATTGCGGAATAGCTAGAAATGACAGTCAGACAAAAATGTTATTGTGCTTGAAGCAGATTTTAATTGATGTGCATTTTGTCATGTTTTACCTTAAGTTTAAGTGGCCTGAATGCTTAATTCTGATCAAAAATGCATTCAAAGTTGGAAAAAAATTCTAATATTTTGGTGTTTTGCATTCCAACATGTTTCAGATAGCAGTAGCACGTGGGGAAAAGACAAAAAATTTATGATGGCTTTGATTGTACTAATTTAATGCATACCTCAAGTACACAATTCAAGTTGTTCACAACCAGATTGACTTTATGAACTGCACAATGAACAAACAGCTTTTGAATATTTTATTGCAGCATGCTCACCCCTTTCTTTTCCTGCCATTGTAGATCACCTGTCGTATCCTTGGCCATGCATTTACTCTAGATTCAAGTCAAACTTTGTACACCGATTAATGATAGTACTCACAATGGAAGTAGCATCCAATTCATAGTCCTTTGAATCCAAAGAAATTCTTCTCGGATAATATTTTCAGTGATCATTATATTGACAAAACACACACCAATTCAAGTGATTCCAAATATGCCAGGCACTTTCATCAGCAATTATTAAAAATTCAGTGAAATTGTTTGCCAAAGAATCTCCCTTCCCTGACAGCTTCTTCTTCAGAGACTGATTAGATGTATAGTGAGCATTAGCTGGAGAATTTTCCAAATGGTTTCGTAGTGTCTCATCTGATTCAATATGAGAATTAAGCAGGCTTTTAATGTTTCCCCATATAAAGCAATGTTATCTGTACAGCAAAACAGAATGAATGACAATATAGGATATAATACTTGCCAGTTCTGTTCAATGTCCTGCTTCAAAGCAATGTCCAATTGATGTGTAATGTTCATTTCTGGTTTTTTTCCTGATGGCTAAAAGATTATTTGTATCCACCTGTGCATTTCTGTGCCAAATGGTAAAAAATGACAAAACTTTCATGAAAGTCTTTATACCTTGTAAAAGGTGCCATGTTGAAGGATACCTGTGTTTGACAACAATGATCTGGCTATGGGAAAATTTAGAATATTTACAAATTGTTCCTTCTAGATGTGAGGAATAATTCAACCATGGTAAAAATTATTTAGCCACACACGACAGAAACTCTGTGCTCCCTGTGCAACCTTTTTGAAATCAAAATTCTAAAGAGACAAGTGACTTTTTACAAGTAGCTTGTGTTTAAGGTTTTCTGTTAATTTTATGTGCAAATTAACATGCAATCCAATATTATCAGGATTATGAGGAGGACTGGGTTGATCACATTTAACTGTTGTTGTTGAATCTGGACCAGAGATAGTGCAGCCTTTGTTTGTAAGTTCTTGCTTCCTTCTCTCGTTTCTAATTTCTGCTTTGCTAGAAATTTTCTGATATCCATTTTCAAAAGAATCATGATTAACAAAATATTTAAAATAAATACAAATGTAAACTGTACTGTACTTGACTGGATCACTCGGCTGTTGGATGAAGATATCTTTGCCAATTTTTATAGCCTAGTGGGATCTAAAAGTGGCTCCTAGTGCTGAGTCTGATTAATCAGAAGCACTTGTCATTAACTAACTAATCAAAACAGACAATTTAATTAACCTATCAATCAGTTTCTCAAAACTAGACAGAGACAGGTGATTTAGTTATTTACTTTGACATACCAATGCCTTTCCAGTGCTTTATATTGTATTTTCTTCCCAGCCTTTGACCTTTTTTCTGAATGTGGTCGACTCATTTCTTCTTGCGATTCATCATGTAGCAGTTAATATGGTGTATCTGGCAAAAACTAATGACATCATTACACCATCACAACTAACTTCCAGGGGTTGGGGAAGCTGTTGTCCACTCTTGCCCTCACTCCTTGCAAAACACCCATGCAAACTTATATTAGTTGTATTCAATATTTTTTTAAAAATTCCCACACCCCAAAGCTAATTCAGTATTGTTATAAATCTAAATACTGATAATGCAACCACTCATCAAAGCTAATCAATTCTTTTCGAATTGAGAGAGACATGGAAGAATTTATGATTTTGTAATTATATTCTGTAAATACTGCTCAGTTCATGCTGCTTTTTGTTTCAATAATGGTTTTTTGTGGAGCATAGAGTTCTCTTTTTTTTTCTTTTTTTTCCTTATAGTATATCAATTCTACCAAGGTTGATTAATAATGTATTGCACATGACAAGTTATGAAACAAAATTCAGATTTATCCAATTGTGGAGAAAGCTTCATCTCAAACAATTTCCTGAAGCTGGATGCTGACCTGAGGTGGCAAATTGCAGAATAGGAAAAAAAAAACTTTAAAGAATACAGCACATGTAACATTAAAGAGCACTTGCTGAAAAATATAAAATATAAATAAATTACAAAGTTTTCTTCTCCCATATTGATGCATTCTCTCCTCTCTTTTTTTTTGACAATGACAGTAAAAACAAATTTAGTAAAGCAAAAATTGTCAATGAAAATGGAAAAGAAAAAGATGTCAATTACACTCTACAGATAGCTGCTAAATACACTACAACATATTAGTCTAATTTATTTTTCAAAAGATTCAAAATATTGCCATTATTTATACACTATCACCCCTACTCCAGCATCAAGGAGTGACAGTTGGCCATCCTTCTGATGTCATCTCTTCCCTTCTTACCAGTTTATCTATGATCCTTTCTCACTCATGCTACTGAAAAGTGTTTTGATTCAATTTAACTCTAGGCAATAAGTAAATAATCAATCAACTAAGTTCTACAGAATTATTATTATTATTAGGAAAAGAAAATTATAAATGCTATATTCTGTTAAAATCAAAGAGAGGGAATAATACTGCAGTCCTAAGTTCAGAGCTTTGGTCTTGATCAAATGCAGCATAACTAGAATAAATAAAGGCAATACATGCTTAATCTTTCTTCCCTACCACAATTAATATCTTTTTTTTTACCATAATTTGCACATATGCTTAGCCTGTACAGCTACAGACTCTAATAATAATAATAATAATAATAATAATAATAATAATAATATGCCTACATCATAAACATTAAGAGAAGTTGGTAAAAAAAGAAAGAAAGAAAAGACATGTCTGATTAAAATTGGGAAGTTCCTAACATGACTACAAGGAGGGACCCCACCCCAGGCAAAGAAAATGAGAAAACTAAAACCAACCCAAAAAAGGGCAGTTTTTTCTTCCCTTTTGAAGAAGTCTATTCAACAAGTCTAAAGCCGACAGATATTCAGTTTCACAAATACTTCTGAAGCCTTCTGTTTGAATGCAATCCATCTACACACAAAAAATGATTTTGTACCGAGTACCACGCAATAGTCTCATCCACACACCAATTAATTAACTTCCTTGTTGATAAGCAACCACTCAAACGTGTCGGGGCCATTGTTACTGTGAATTAATGGAAACCGAATAGGGAAGATAAAAAGTACAAAACCTTGGTTTAAAAAAAGTTTGTTTTTTTTACACCCACCAAATTTTAATAAATATGCTGCTTCAGGTAAGTATTCATTAGTAAGTTCATAATACATCATGATTTTACAATCTGTATGATGCTAACCACCGACCAGTTAAAGAGAGAGAGAGAGAGAGAGTCATGTAAAAGAAACAAAAAGTAAAAATAAAACAATTAAATTGTACAAATTCCTGTTTTAAAACCCAATCTTTCTGAATAGTTCTGCAATTCATTCAAGAACAGACTACAGTCATCTGTTGATATACCAGTTTTGCTTCACACTCATCTCGTTTACATAATACTTCCAAACAGCCACCCATCACTGTAAACATTGCCATGGCTATCCTTTTGTTTACCAAATTTACTTTTCACTATTTCAACAAACTGATAGGATTTATCCTGAACTTTCTTCATTACATCAGAACACTGCAAGCATATACTTCCTTGTTCAAGATTAAGTGTGTTGATAGTAACTAGAGTTGAACTATATAAGTGCTTATTCCAGTACAAAAATTAAATGAATTTGTTCTGGTATATTCAATATTTGGATAATACATAGAGGCGTACTTTAATATAACAGAACTAGTGGGAGCCAAGAGTGATGACTATGCTTACAAGACAGTTATAGGATTCCAAGTCGGATATGTATAGACATTTCCTCTAAAATGATTTCACACCTGATCACAAATATGTCTCATTCTTCACTACAAAAATGTAGTCCATGACATAACGAACAGTAATAACATAGTTTGAGGACAAACTGCTAAATGTCTGAAAACTGATTTGAGTTTCGTTTTCTAAAGTGAAACTATACATAATGAAGATTTGGAACCATGATATGACTACATTATATCTACATTTGTGCTAAACTAAAGAATTACACTAAACAAATTCTTCTAAAGTAGTTTGTTTTTTTAATAGAAAATAAAGTTATGTATTTAATAAGGTTCTCGAATTTGCTTATTTGCACTTTGATTTTCAAAATAAAATCAGAAAAAAAAAAAAATTTAGGAGGCCTAGAAAAATAAATTTTGCAATTCTTTTAGGTGCTAAGCCAAAAAAAATTTTTTTAGAAGTAGGATATTAATTTTTTTTTTAAAAAGAACAACTGAAAAGTGGTTCCAAAATCATTTCTTGAGCCTAATGTTAAAAAATATTTATAAATTAGTAAATGATCAAACTACTGAGGAGCCAAGTTCAAATCCAAGTCAAGACCAGCTCAATTTGATGTACGTTCAAGGCAATGGTTTCTTCTCACTCCTTTTCACTTCTGTCTACATGTATTTCCTACCACATCTAAAAATGAAATCTGCTAGAAGGGATTTCTGGATGCACATGGTTGAGATTCTGTAACTAGTTCTTCACTAGTCACACACCTTGATCACTGTTCAAGAGCTCTGAGCCATAATAGGTAACTCACTCAGTCACCAAGGCTGTCTTAACTTCCACTCAAAAGTCCCAAACTATACCTAGGTAACTTACTTCGTCACCAACACTGATTCCCCATACCTTCTCCCCTTCCTGCTGTGAGACATCTTTAACAATCTGCCTTAAAAAAAAGAGACTACAACGATGCCCTGATGAAGATCTTTAATTGATGCCTAATTTCCCGATACAATTTTAAAAGATAGGCTACAGAGGCACTACATGTTAGGATTTAATCCAAGTTGACAAATTTTATCCTTGCATTTCCACAATGCAAATGAAAATTTTATAATTCAAAATTTGCTTTTTAATGTTTTATGTTTAATAGCAGCATGAAAAACAAATAAAGCAAGTTCACTTGGCAAGAAAGAAACTTGGATATACAGAAATAGAGAGATTCAGAACAGCAATCATTTGGGATTATGCTTCAAAAATAATAGGAAGCCATCAAATTAGGACATGAATGTAAAATTTCACCACCCACCCACCAAAATGTAATAGTTAAAATATTAAAAATATATAATTATTTAAAACCTTTTCAACTTTACTGCTGATATAATTCTAAGGGTGTAAGTACAGATGTAGAATATTTACCAGCTCTCAAGTTGATGTTGTAAATGAAGCAAGCACCCAGTCTGAACAGGAGATTGTTGAACACTTAAAGAAACCTTCCCATAGAACAAACTTTGCCTGAAAACAAAGCAGTGATTATCCTGACCACATTGACAGTCTGGCTACATATGTAGTGACAAACCAGATATAACAGGGATTTCATCTTTTAATTCTTAGCAAAGTTTTCCACACCAAGAGTTGGTTGATTCCACACATCTTGTACTGAACATTCAAAGTGAGCTTGCAACTAATATCTGTAAAATGTAGAAGGATAAAGGCTTTTTCAGATCATTCTGATAGCTGTTACCAAAGCAACAAAATAAAAATATGTTGTTCAAAACAAAAAAAAAAACAACAGCTTTTGATACAAATGTTTTATACCAGAAGTGCGGTTAATAAGGTTTTCACAAGAAAAATAGCATGAGAGATTGGTAATGACCTTACTTACAACTGACAAGTCTCAAGATTTCAAAAGCATTTTTGTCTTTTGTATATATTCTGTAAGGGACCTTGGACAATTTGACAAAAGGGCTACTATGCACAATACATATATTCTGCCAGTACTTAGTGACACTCCTAGAAACACACTTTAAAAATAATGCAAATATATTTGAATTTAAATAAAACGAATTTCAAAGCAACAAAATTTATTTTAAAATTAATTTTACACAAATTTAAGTCAATACAATTTAATATAGTAAATTTGAGGCACAAATGTTACTCTGTACTGTAATTGTTTGCTAATCCTTGAAAATGTGTTATAATGTCTTTGCTATTATACTCTGTAGTAATTTTGAATATACCCTCATTATAGTTTTTTTCAATTTCTATGGTGAGTGGAGACCTGCCACTAATCGTTCATAATACAGTATGAAATACCAGAGAAATATTGTTGAGAATTTCATGCTAATCAGATACATTAACACAACAAAAAAAAAAAATACATTTTGATTGATTGAAATTTCTGCCAATAATGGATGATGGAATCTGAAAATCTTAGTGTTTACTCATTGTAAAAGATACTCTATAAAATGGCTAGTTTTATTGCTTAATTTATCCTCTCATACTTAATTTACTCCAATTATCCATTGTCTTTGGCTCTAAGCCCCCAAGCCATCAATCCTGGTCAAACAAACTTGTGGCTAAATTGTTTTCAAGGCAAACAAGCCATGCCAAATAATTCCATTCCCTCCTGTATGCTTGTGCGCTGTACAGAACAGCAAAAGTGTCTCAGAAAGACATCTGAATTTTTTAGTCTGAGAACTTTTCAAAATCATTTATCTGATAAATATCAGGAAAAATTCCTTTCTTTGTCATTATCAGGAAAAAAACAAAATTTAACTTTTACTTTTGAAAAAGATTGCTGAAACAGGCACATTGGGCAGCAGCAGGTGTTGTACCTCAAATGGATAAAGCTGTTGTACCTTGAGCAGGTAACAAATTATTTGCAACCTAGAACAGTGTAAACAATTTAGTAGTGATTTTACAAGTAGTTTATATGAATAAGGTCAACCAGATAATCTCGGTGGCTGTTTGGAGCTTGTCTGAATAACCCATCTCGATCGTACTAGTAATAGTAAAAATAGGCTTATGAATAATGAGAAATTTGTGTGTAATAAAAATGGGCTCATAAAAAATCATCATCAAGAAAAAAATTATCAGGAATTCTTCCTCTGAACTCTACTCCTCAGGACAAAATAACATTTGTGAAATTTTCTCAGATTTTATGCACATTCACTTTTCTTCTGCTTGTGATCACATTAATGACATTAATCATGTCGTACAGAACAAGTATTGATTATGAATTATCAGCTGAAAGACTGATGGTATGGGCTGGTCAATATAGCCATAAGTGCTGCTACTAGTATAAAGTTTTAAAAAAAAAACCCAAATAAACGAATGAGTTTAAGTTATGACTTAAAAGGTTTCTGCAAAGATTTTTCCATCCATTAACATTGTACAGGGCAAGTGATTGTCTCTCGCATCATTTCATGATTGTTTTCCCCACTGCCATGTTTAATCTTTATAAGCATTTTGGATTAAACCAATTTATCCACAATTGATGCTTTACAACTCTAAGGAGGAAGGCCAAATGTAGTTCTTGCAAAAACAATGCAATGAACCTTTGTTATATTTCTTAGATTTTATTTAAATTTAATCCTACAGAAAAGTCCACCATATCTAAACAAAGTTGGATATTATGATGGCCAAAATTATTTTCCAAGTAACTTTGATAGCCTGAGAACAATATCAGATACATATAAGCACAACAATCATTTTCAAGAATTAAGTAAAATGTCCACTTGAGCATGGAAATGCCCAGTTGGTTCTCATTTTCAACACTGATTTTATTATACTCAGAGCTTAGTAAACAAATACTGTAAAATCACTCAGACTCATGACTTTTGGCACATCCAGTAGTACATAGGTTTTGTATGCTATGGCTAAACAATGTAATAGTGCTAGATGCCTAAAAACAACTGCAAAGACACAAAAGAAACAAAAATGGCTGTGGTGTTGTTGCCAAACATCTATATACATAGATAGCTTTAAAAACAAGAAAAAGTGAAGCATTATTAAAATATAGGCCAAATCCTTGTTCCTAGATGATATTGCTGAAGCCCCAAGTGCATTACTAGCTCATTGTACATGTTCAAATACCATTTGCTAACAAATCAAATATGCTCACTCACGAAAATGAAGCTAGATGGCTCTGCTAATGAAGATCATGGTAACTTATAACTTTTTTCCCATCGTCAAAGCAGTTTCTTATTTCAAGCAATGATTCATTGAACTCTGGTAATTGTATTACAAATTCCTAGCACAGGCCTCAGGAATAATTCATGAGGCCAAAATGTTTTTCACTGATGTCAAAGTCCTTGAAACTGAACGGTGGCATCTAATATTTTTGGCTTTTAACTTTTAACCCTGGACCCACTGATTTCTTGTCAAGCTCAAGGATTTTTTTTTTTTAATTTTTTCGATTCTTATATATAAAGTTTTCTATAAATGCAATAAAGAAATTGCTCTCCTGGTTTACAGCAGCAGCTTCAAGTGAAACCTTTCCAATCCATCTGATGTAGGTGCAGTACAAAACTAAGAATTAATTTTTTGTATAAATTTGCAGATGAAGATTATAGAGCTAAAAAGTTTTTTTTTTTTAAATTAAATCCCAATAATGAAATTTAAACTGGATTAAAAAATTTATTTTGTTCTTAAATTCATTTGGTTACTGCTTTTTTTTTTTAAAGACCAAAGCTATGAAAACTAACTAAAGTCCTTCTGAATAATAATAATACACCATGTGGGATGTATGTATCTCTTCTCTTTCTCTCTCATATATGTATAATATTCCTTCCATTAAGAAGTGAATTACTATAGATGGAAATAAATAAAATCAATACATTATGCCTACATTCCCCAAAAGCAACAAAAGAATTTAAGAATTTTGTTTGTTTTAAGTATTTTTTTTTGTTTGATGGATCTTAATAGTTAGTGCAGAAATACTTAGAATTAACATAGGCTTCAAACAAGTAGATACATTTTGTTCAGTTACCAAGTAAATAGATAAAAATACTGTGTGGTTTAATACTGCAAAATATTCTTCTCTATTAAAAGAAATGTGGGTGTAAACTACCGGGAGATTAATCATCCACTTCATAAACTACAGTATATTCTTAAAGGACATGCATTAGACACCAAAGTTTCCTGCATGCTTGTGTTAACTGAAGTAATTATGTTAATTAAATTGTAATATCAAAAGCTATGGTACCATCCACCAGGTTCAATAAAGCAAAACGGACTTCCTACTTGTATCTTTTTTTTGAATTTCAGCAAGTTACTTTTAGATTAATGACAAGAAAGAAAAATTGAATCCCCGCTGAAGTCTTGAACTAACTAAACTAGGTTTAATTGATCGTCAAATATTAAAATTCCTAGTTCTACAGATCACACAGAGGAAAATGTTACAAATTCTTAAGAGTAAAGAGGAGATATATAAGTACCAGTTTGTCGAAATGTCTTGGTACCAAAGGTCACAACTTCAAATTTAGAAAGCTTGGCAGTATTCTGAAAATCTATAACAGTTGTATTATTTTATTTCATTCTGTGTAAATCTACATGGCATAGTCATCTAGTGAGATTGTTCATCATAACCCAATCAATACACCTGAAAATCAACTGTAGAGATGTTTTGAAAAAGATGAGATTTTAAATAACTAAGCTCAGTATGGTTGGATGCTCTTGAAAAGGTTCAAGTTAGCCATGAGTAAACTGCGGAGCCTCCACCAACCAGAACTCTCCGCTAAAACTCACCATTTTCAGATGTGGGAGAAAACCAGAGTGGCCAGAGAGTCAGCTGGTGAAAGAGAAGCAAAAGGAAACCATGCCAGAGAGCTATGACAAACCAAGCCGTTCACACCGGGCTTTGAACTTGGGCCCCCACCTAACAACCATAGCAGTCCTGTAGATTTAACCATAAGAGCACCAGTAAGATTTAAAAAAAAAAAAAAAAAAAAAAACAAACTAGAACGATCTAAGGTGTGGGAGAGACATGCTTCCACAGGAAACTCTCTAGGATAGAATTTAATGCTGGTTTTTTTTTTTTTGCTACTGGTAAAAGGAAATGTTTATACCATTCTCGTGAAATATTTCAAAGAATTTATTGTAAAAAAAACTCCCCACTTTTTGCCACAATGTTTCGTGTGCTGTACTGCTGTATTTCATTTTGATGTTTAATCTCCAAAACTGAAGGGATCTCTTATTGCAGATCTGGACTTTATATAAAGTAGTCACAGATTTGCTGTGTATTTGAATTCAGGACTACATTAGCTAAACCAAATACTTAATAATGAATGAACTGTATACATATGGAAATCCAGATTTACCCAAACAGATTGCATCACTGGAAAAAACCAACTCCAAAAATTTTTTTTTTTTAATATCAGTAAAATATAACATAAAAGAAAGCCCCCCCCCCACCAATGGCTGTTTCCCATAAATCCACCATAAATCTATCAATTACAACAGGGGAACCCCCTCTCCATTTCCCAGTTGCTAACACAAGCTACGACTCATCTCATAACTAGCAATGTTCATTGTAAGTTTGTAAGAGACCACACCTCTTGAAAGAGTGCCATTCAGGATCATTTTTAAATATACATTATTATTCTACATGAAGAGTGAAGTGGAGGCGGTACTCAATTTTTTTAATCTTAGTATGAAATTCTAAAAATACTTTCCACCCACCATTTCATATTTGTTAATAGTATGACAACGAAAATCCTATCCCTAACCAATTTAAATTATTATGAATTGGCGAAACTGTAAAATCAGTTTTATTTTTAATTTTACCAGTGCCATTGACTTTTCTCCTATTTAGTTCTGGAAAGCAACCATCACATGCAGAATTGTGTTGCATCAGAATGAAAAGCTGAAATGCTTCATGAAATATTTCATTAAAATGACTCAATATCTGTAAAAGCAACAAAACTTTCATTCTACTGATCCACACACACTTTTTTGTATTTTTTTTTAATATAAAATAATAAAATGATTTCAGTTTTAACAGGGACTGGAATTTGTATTTGTGGAAAGTGGCAACAACATTTTTCCAGATACAGGCAACGAGAGACAGACAAATCATAAATGCATCACTTCATTCGCCTGTCTGTCTGTCATACTTGCCATCTTTAGGTTTAAGAATTTTCATTAACATTAATGCACTCATAAACAGTCCATCTCAGGACAAATTCTGATGATGAAAAACTGATCACTGAAGTAAGTAGTTCTATTAAGTACTAAAAAGGAAATCAGAAATGCCTGAATTTTCTGCGAAAAACATCTCCAATAACCTTCAAATCTTGTCAAGAATTTTCACTTTCTTCAAACACATTTGGAAAATTATTCCAAATAAAAATGGCTTTAACTTTATTAAACCAACACAAAATGAAAAATGTTCCATGTCAAGAACTGTATCTAAATTACTTAATAAAAAGATAATTTTATAATATATGCACATAAATTCTATTTAAAATGGTATACCGCTTTACCAACCAACACAAACAAACAGAAACAAGTCATTTACAGAAATAACCTTTCATCTTAATAAAACACCGATATTTATATACTTCTCTGTTCTGACCAGTCTCTGCATGAGAACTAAAATCACAGTCAGTAACTATTTATATTGATTCTAACACTAAAGAATATACCACATAAAATTCAAGTACTTGCTGCTTCCAAAAGTGTATTAAAAACTCTGATAATGCAAAAATTGATTTTGATGTCTCCATTATTCTATATTGTAGACATCAAAATTACTTCTCCTATGCAAGTGAATCTGACTAAAACTCTTATTATAAGGAAATATGAATTTACCTACATCCTGAAACTTCAAAGGCAACCAAAATCAACTACAGTATTTAGCTATTTGTTTGGGTTTCACCAAGATGAAACTGAAAGTACTTCAGCTAAAAATTAAGTTTAATTTGAAATTAGAATTCATCCCAGAGCTGTTAGCTGAGAAGTTTATTGTGATTTACACTACAATCAGAACAGTTGTCAAGTATATTAAGAAAAAATTAATTAAATCCACACATTTTAGCATATTACTATAATTTATTATCAGTTTCAATGCTAAATTTACCAATTACTAATCAAATATTCTGAAATGATACTTTGGAGAATGCAGTACCTATAATAGAAATACAAATATGATATAGTATGCCATCTTGCACAACTATAAACATGGCATTCCACATGCATATTTAGAAAATACTGAAAGTTTCTATTTACTGAACTTTAAATTAATGAAGTTATTAAAACAAATTGCTCTTAGTTATGTATTTAACAGACTTCAATGTTCCTTCAAACATAAGGCTATTTAATCTAAAATATATACCCCAAATGAATATAAGTAATTTTAAAACAAGTTTCTGCACTTCGGTTAGCTTTTCTAGTTGCCATTATGAGGAATAGTCCTTAGACTATTTTTAAAAAAAACATTTCAGGCAGAGCTATGACAACACAAAGAAAAGATTTACTTTAAAACAAACTCAGAAACTTGCTCAAGCATCTACATATTTTATAATTAATAATCAGACATTGCCAATAACATTTTTATCTTCATAAATCTTGACAAATACCCACAATCAAAAGTACATACATTTTAAATAAAAATTGCCAACAGCAATGAGGTTATGGAATTTTCTCCAGTAAATGATTAACGACCAACGTTGGTCTTTGTTTTATAGTAACAAGGTTATGACCCTGGCACTTTCTCCAGTAAATGATTAAGGACCAACGTTGGTCTTTGTTTTACAGTAACAGGGTGATGACCCTGGCACTTTCTCCAGTAAATGATTAAGGACCAACGTTGGTCTTTGTTTTACAGTAACAGGGTGATGACCATGGAATTTTCTTACATAAATAGGCTGTCGTTGTTGTTTCTGTAGAGAGTAAGAGAGAGAGAGAGAGAGAGACAAAGAGTGAGGGAGAGAGACAAAGAGAGAGACAGAGAGGGAGAGAGACAAAGAGACAGACAGAGAGAGAGAGAGAGGGGGGGCGGTATTGGAAACTAGTGGTTTTTGTAATTAGTTTACTACATGTTTTTAGTTATTTCAGTCTAGGAGGAAAATAAACACAAAACGACGACGATCAAAAAAGAAAAGGGAAAGAAAGAAAGAAAAAAAAAACGTAAATAACCTCAGGGCTCTCACACCCATCAAACAGGAAACAAAGGCATTTCGCCTAATTGTGCCGGTTTAACTTCAGAAACAGACAGAAAGTTGAATTGTTTCAGTTATCGGAGAGCTGGGGGGGGTGGGGGGAGAGAAACTACCGCAGTTTCCTCAATACATTCAACTCGGGAATCAAGACGACGACCCTTTGTTAAGTCAGAAATAATAAATAAAACAATTAAAAATGATTTTAAAAAAAATTAAATAAGATCATCAAAACAAAACAAAGTTAAAACTTCGAACGAGGGTTAATTTTGTTTCCGGCAAATCTAAAGCGGGCGGGAAAGCGGGAGGAAGGTGATGATGGTGACCCGGCTAATCAGAGAGACCCAAACAGGTGTTAGTTTTTGCTCCGACGGTTCTGAACAGGTGTTTGACGACAAATGGAATGGAAACACGACCCTGGTTTGGGGGGAGGGAGCAAACAACCAAACGAACCCCAATTAAAAAGAAGGCCCGTCTTTTTCGACTAGAGACTGGCGGGGGCAGTGGGGAAGAGGAACTCCGACGAGGAGGGGACCCCCGTCGTCGTCGACTGGGGAGGAGCGCGCGCGCCCAATGACGGAATGATTCAAGCTACCGGCTTCAACAGGAGCGAAGCGGTGGTGGTTCTGTCTGTCAGTCTGTCTGTCAGTCAGCAGAGGCCATTTATTGGCATTTACTACTCGCTCAGCCAGTACGGACCTCGCCCCCCCCCCCCACCGGGAGCTGCCGCTGACCGGAGGGGGGGAGGGGGGATGGGGGGAGAGAGAGAGAGAAGACGACTCACCGACGCCGTATTTCTTCTTCGACGGCCTCCAGATTTCCTTCGCCATCTCTTCCCGCCGGAAAAAGAAACGACCACCGTATGAACGCGAAATTCCGGCGACTTCCGCATCTACATTCCCACACAACGCGAGTTCGTCAGCGCCATGATTACGTCACATGACGCGTAGCGCGACGGCCGCCAGAGGGGGGGGGGCGGGGGAACCGACCTCGATCTCAGAGAGCGAGTCCCATTCACGTGCGGGCGGAATGCTCCCCCCCCACTCCGAGACACGTGGTATGGGAGGGGGGGAGTCAGCTGCCTTCCGAGTCCGTCGGCTTTTCGGGCCAGAATAAGAGAATTCGTTCGGCAGTTTTCGTTCTTTAATGATGATGATGATGGTGGCAGCCCTGGCAGTAACGGCCTGAGAGAAGGGGCTTTCTTTTGTTCACCCCCCCCCCAGCCCCGCCCCCGCTGGCTAACAAAACCCAGGACGACGACGAGTAGTAGTAGTTCTTCAGCCCGCGACCCCCGGGGTCTGCTAACAGAACCGTCACCTGTTCCGCCCCACTTCTTCAGCCCGCGACCCCCGGGACCCCACTTCTTCAGCCCGCGACCCCCGGGGTCTGCTAACAGAACCGTCACCTGTTCCGCCCCACTTCTTCAGCCCGCGACCCCCGGGGTCTGCTAACAGAACCGTCACCTGTTCCGCCCCACTTCTTCAGCCCGCGACCCCCGGGGTCTGCTAACAGAACCGTCACCTGTTCCGCCCCACTTCTTCAGCCCGCGACCCCCGGGGTCTGCTAACAGAACCGTCACCTGTTCCCCCCACTTCTTCAGCCCGCGACCCCCCCAGCCCCGCCCCCACTGGCTAACAAAACCCAGGACGACGACGAGTAGTAGTAGTTCTTCAGCCCGCGACCCCTGGGGTCTGCTAACAGAACCGTCACCTGTTCCGCCCCACTTCTTCAACCCGCGACCCCCGGGGTCTGCTAACAGAACCGTCACCTATTCCCCCTCCCCCACCGGGGGGTGGGGGTTGGGCGGTTCCTCGCCACCTCATTGATGGTGACCAAATCGGCTAATAAACAAACCTAGGTGTCTTCAGTATCTGCCCTGACGACGACAGGTAGAGATTCTCGAAACGTGGGTCTATTAGCCAGTTTCCATGGGCGATACCCAGGGAGAACAAAATAAACCGATTTTCCATTCTTAAAACTTTCTTTACTTTTTTTAAGAAAGAAAAAAAAATTCCACCTCGTACTTCACGACTGCAGAGTCAGGAAACAGTCATAAGCTTTGGAAAGGAACCTACATTCATTTTTATTCTGTCCAGATTATCTTGAGGAGACCCAATAGTAGTTCCTCCGTACAGAAACATTGGAATTCTTCGTTTTCAATTACTTTGCTCTCTTGAATATCACCAATTTGGACGTGTGTTTGTGTCTGCTAAAATGTGTAGCAGCAGCAACAGAGATCAGAGACGAAGCCAATAAAATTTCACATTTGAATTTTTCTAAACTTAATCATTTAAAAAAAAAAAAAAAACAAAAACAAGAACATCCAACAACTTCTTCAAATTATATTGGATTAATTTCAGTTTGCAAATTAACATATTTTTTAAAACCGCATAGAAACTGTAGCATCTCTAAGAAAGATCAACGATTTAACTGCATGTTTGTCGTCAAAGGTTGAGGTAAAAACTGCAAATTACTAGCTAGTACCAATAGCAACCTTTCCCATCTTCATCTATAATTCTCTTTCTCTGTTTGTTTCTCAACAAGTTAACCTTTCTAGTGTAAATTTTTTTTTTTTTTTACTGTCAGAATAACTGTCAAATTCTAACAATTTAACTTCAAAATTGTAGGCTTTTTTAAAAAAAAAAAAATATATTATAAATAAAATCTTCAAAGTTTCCAAAGCAGATAAAATATGCCCTGTTTTGGTTGATAAAGCAATAATGAGAAACAAAAAAAAATATTAAAATTTTTTTACTTTTAAAATTAATTTCCTTGGACCGAGTCTTTCCTGGCATAATTAATGCAAAACCTACACTGCTTTATTCAATTATTTTCAGTGGATATTAACATAGCAAATTGTTAGATAGTATAAATATTTATTTAATATCAGCTATCAGTAAGATGGAAAACAGCATTAACCCCAATTTTCTTCTGCTAATGTTGTTTTTTTTTTTCCTTCCTGTTCAGAATACATGAAAATTATTGCATTACCAGGAACATGATTTTGGAGCTACCCTGGATGGGTGTGGTACTTTAAACTAGTTTCATTGCTAAGAGAAGATGTATATAGTTGTAACACAAGAATAAAGAAAGATAGTGTACCTAATGTATATTAGGATATCATTTATCACCGTCATTTGGTTTTTGTTTGCATTCATCAGGATGTTGAACTAGAATTGCAACAAAAGAAAAATGGTGTTAAAACTTAAGTTTTAGTATTTCTCTATTATTATTTTTATAGCTACAACTCCCGGCCCAATGTTTTCCCAATGGTGTGTGGGTAGAGTATTCTTGGGTTTGATCTTAGGGTCCTTATTATTTCTGAATTTAATGAACAGACAAGAAAAATACAGAGACTGCAGTGCCACCTTCAAACAAAAGGAATCAATCATAAATCCCAAACCAACTGTCATACAGTCTAATTTTTATAATCCTCTGCCCAGCCCACAAATGCTGAGCCAGTTTCTGTATAATTGATGATGACGACGATGATGATGATGATGATGATAATTACGCCCTGACATACCACAGCAAGCCAGGAAATTTTGGGAAGAGATGAAATCAATATTTCTCTCTATGGGCTGTTTTAGAGGAACTGTAAATCTGTATCGAGAGCAAGCTTGGTATGAACAAAAAAATTAATATTATTCAGTAACAAATTTTCATGCAAAAAAGTAAAGTAAAGAAAAGACATTTTTTTTTTAAAAAAAAAAGACAACATTTTAAAGGTTATTAGCCTGGGAAAAAAAAATCACCAGAAAGTAAGAAACTATTTTAATCTGAGTTCGAGCTGCCCATCTAACCTGTAAAGCCATGGTGACCCAGAAACATGGGATTAGGGTTGGTTTTTCCATTTTTAATAATAGTCACCAATCTGGAAATAATTCAAGCAGTTTTCTCTTCATTCCATTTGAACATATTAGCTCTTAAAATTCAAAAAACGCTTGTGGTACTTCCATTCACCCTGACATGCCGCTCTCTCTCTCTCACCTGCACCCACTTTGGTTTGGCTACAGCGTGCAGTGGACGAGGGTCCTACTGCCTTATCAGACCAAGCACCTTTTGTCTAATTAATCCTCTTCACAATGTAAAATAAGCCGATTACACAAAACTTCTGAATAAAAAAAAAATTTGAAAAATGTATTAAAAAATATCTTAATTCCATCATGTTAAATAATAAGAAAAAAAATTATAAAAAGAATTCTCCGTCCTCACCTGTAAAAAACTGGGGTATGTGAAGCACTACGAAGTTCCATTACTTATTGTAAACAAACAAAAAAGAAATTATTTCCTTTCTTTTTTTAAAAAAAATTTAAAATTATTTCTAACATGAAAAAAAAAAAAGGTTTGAATGAGAATCAAACACCAAAAAAACTATAACCAGCTAGAATTAGTAAAAAAAATTCAACGTTTAACACAGTCCCAAAGATTACTTCTTGTTTTAATCACATTTCCACCGTAACCAAGCGTCGAGGGTTTTCAGTATTTTGCCTATAGATGGAACCTGTGAGATAGCTCACGGCCACGCTACCAAAGCTTGAGAGCCTTTAAAATCCAATGCCAAAAAGAGCAGATAATCCAGCCAAAATTCTCTGTAGCTGCACGACTCTCAGGCACTTCTTGAAAATAGCTCTTCATTGTAAAATAAACATGCAAAGGTTTAACCTAGTGAGGTCATTTCACTACTCTTCTGTACCAGCTTGTCATGCTGCATGGGGTTTTTCCTCAGCACTTCAGATGTTCACCATTTCCAAACAGAAAGATAGTCCATGCGACTCACACAATGGTCGTCATACGACTCCGTAACATAAACACACTCAGGCGTTCAAGTAAAATCCAGCCGAAACAGAAATTTTAAAATGTACGGCTGGATTTCAGTCAAACATCTGATTCCCTGTTTAGAGGTTTATATTAAAAAGAACAGAGAATATAAAATATTTATATTATAAATTTAAAAAGTTTTAAATCACTATGAATCACTGGAATCCTTTTCTTTTAAATATGCAGTTCAAGCAAAGAATTTCATAATTCAGAAGACATTTTGAAGACTCTAGAGATTAACTAGGATGCTCTAACAATATACTGTAGATAATCACTGCTATGAAGACAGACTAAATGCATTATTCCAGCAAAAAGAGAAGAAAAATCAGTTGTGTCAGAGCATAAAAACCATTAATTGTGACAGTTGTCACTTGAAGATTTTCATCAAAATAGCCACCTTTCAGTGGAATAACTGCTGTATGCACTTTGGACTTCATCATTAAGTAATTTTTCAAAATGTTGCTTTGTAAGTAACCCTTAGTTCTCTTAGTAGTAGTTCCATAAACTAAATGACATTGACTGAGCCTTTTTCTTGATTCTCAAATGTACTTTATCTCCCATGTTCAATGGGGTTCCAATCTAAAGATTGAAGGAGCCAAGCCATGGTTTTTAAAAAGTCCTGTTTTTTTTTTACAGCAAAGTATTACATATTTAGCTTTGTAGTGAGCTTCAGATAATATTTTGTTATAGGAACCCATCATCACCTGTCAAATAATGTCCTGATGGAAGGCTGAGCCAGTTGACTTCATTCCATAAGTGGATATTTACACACCACCTTGTGTAACTCCAGCTTCCTCCAAAATTTTCTGCTGGGATTAACCAGTTTTATGAAGGGAATACAGCCTTTTCATAAGAGATTTCATTTCTGGTAGCCATTTTTACCACCCAAGCAAAGCAAACAGCCATCAATAATTAGGGCCATTAACATTTATGTTAAATACAAAAGTATGGTATGAACTAAAACTATGCAATTCAGTAAAAAAAAACAATATCAGAAGAAATAATTTCATGGTTTTGGTGAGAACTAACATTTATAGAAATAGCCTGCTGGCTCCATAAGCAAAAAAGCATAAAGTAATAACAGTGCTGCAGTTAATGTTTCACACGTTCTGATACATGGTCCCTCAGATATTTGATTTTTTCTGCTTCTTTTTTTTCTAGGATGATGCACATTTATTAAAAATAAAGTTAGTAAAAAAACAAGTGTTTTTTATGGTAGCTCATAACTTTGAATGTCATAAGTAGAAGCTAAAATTTAAAAAATGCTTATCACTGTTACTCAGTAAATGTACTATCTGTTTTGCTGATAATTCCATTATCATTAAAGTTCAGTTCTGAGGAAAGCTATTTTTTTTTAGTGCAGTGACACTAATATTACAGTAGATGTTTCTATTTGTCAGACTGCACGCATGACCTGAGCTGCACCCTTTTTTCTTTTAACCTTCTGCAACACTGGTGAATCTGCTGCTGTAAGTAAATCATCATCAGCACCAATGCTCCAGTCTTATCTTTGCTGACCTTGTCCATCTAGTCATTTATCTGCCCTACACGTCCACTCGGCACTTTACGTTGTCTTCCCATAATCTGTAGTCAAAAGGTCACATTCAAAACTGGTTTATCACCGAATACAGTTTTTCTAATCTTCATAATATTCCACGTATCATTAAAATCCTTTAAAAGACCAAACTCCACCATGAACACCAGCAATAGCAACAAATAACAGGACCACACCCAAAACAACTAAAGTTGTAGTGTAATTTGATAATAATTAATCTGCTCTCTGCATGATGAAATTAGCTTTCTGGTTTCAAATATTCCAGGCAATCTTAGTTTTGTTTACCTCTGATCCTAGCTTTCTTTCTTTTCTTTTAATAAAGTTTAAATTATCTTTTTCCAAATTGCTTTAAGCAGCCTATGAGGGGCAGTAAAAAGAAACCATGTAAATGACAATGGCAGAATATTTTATTAATCTGTTGCACTAAAATAACAATAGAAATACAATTACTTCTGTCTAAAAGTAAAAACGAAAAAAAAAATAATAATAATAACCATTTTAATAACATTCAAATACATTTTCGGAAAAAAATCAATCATAATTGTTATCATAGATTAGGTAAATAAAGGGAGATAACACAAGATTACCTCAATAAATGATTTCCCCTTAGCATCATGCTTATGTAGTTCATCTGCTGTTCCATGAAGTGTCTACCCCTCTCCACGTTCATTCTGTTTGTTGGATCCTGGTTCTGATACCAAGATAAATAAGAGCGGTACCAAGGCTGACATGCCCATAGCCACCGAAGACATGAGTAGTAGTCGTAATAATAAGCACCACTCGTTTGAACACTTTTATTCCTTTGTGAAAGGTTAAAAAATCCTGATGTTTGAGAATCTTTAGAGTCAAAATCGGAATCATCAGAATCTTCAGTTTCTAAATAACCATCAAAGCTGCTATAGTCTCCATTATTACTGCTCACTGTTCTTTCTGGTTTCTTAGATGTGCTAATATTGTCTTTATTCTGCCAACATTTAAAGTGTCGTTTAAATGTTTTTTTATTCCCTGTTTCTAAAAAGAATTCCGATGCATGATTATCTGCTGTTTCCGCCAGATTGGCAACACTTTCACTGTTATTATGAGATCTGCCAGTTTTAGGAGAAGAAAATTTATCATGTTCCAACAAATCCATCTGTTTTCCATCTTCCTTTGCATAATTATAATGCCAAGAATAATTCTCTGAACAGTTTGGAAATGTACCATGTAAAAAACTCTTTTCACAAGTGAGGTCAGACTTGGCAGGAACTTCTGGAGATGCAAATTTATGGTGAAACCTGTAATGTTCATATTTCTGATTTAACAAATTTGTTATGTCCCTGGTGTTGCTCTCATTGTACAGATTCAGCTTACCTGGAAAGACTGTTCTCAAGTCTACATTATGATTTTCAAGCTGTTCTTCTCTTTCCAAGAATGTTTCAAATTCTTCCAACACTAATTTTAAGGATGGAACACAAACTTTTGCAAAGTGTGAACTCTTCTTCCAAAATGGAACAGTCAAGGTTTCAATTTCAGATTGTTGCTTTTTGAAACTGATTCTAACTCCTGCTGATCCATCTTTTTTCTGTGCTTTTGTTAAATAGCTATTTTGGTTTGCTGTATCAGTTACATGCAAATTACATAAAACAGTCTTCTGACTAATGTCATCATCTCTACCCTGTGTCATCTGCAAATCTGACATATGACTGACTAAACTAGCAATACTATCATGGCAACTATCAGAGTCATCTTTTTTTGGATCCATCTGTTTCAATCCAGTATCACACAAATTCAAAATGGAATCTTGTGAAAGAGCAACAGAAGGGGTAGAAATTTCATTGGGTGACACATCAAAATCATTCAAATTAAAATGAGCAATATCTTTCACTTGCTGCGCTGGAAAACATTGGTCAGGGTGTGTATGACTTCCTTTGAATTCTTTTATATCAGAAAAGGTTGTGACAGATTTTGCTTTGCTCTTATCAGGAATAACACAATCAGTTCTAATGTTCTGATTACTGATTAAATCAGCTGTCAATGGATCTGAAACATTCAAAAAATATTTTAATTAAAACAAATTTAACACAAAAAATGAAAACAAGAAAACAAATAAAAACACTTAAAACACAACAAATGCATTGATAATTCTACTCTTTGTATATTTAACCCTTTATTTGCTAAAATCTACAAAAGACAAATAACCCAATCTTATTTTGCTGAAATTTGTATTAAAAAACATTTTAAAGAAATATTCTAAAATACCTTTATACACATTTAAAATATTTTCAACAAATTTTTTCAAGATAAATTCTAAAAAAAAAAAAAAATCAAGAAACTACTAAACTTTAGTTTATTAGTAATTAAAGGGTTATTGCATTTTTTAAAAAAGGGTTTTCCTAAAGGTAAAATATAATTAGCAAATTACTCAAATTCACATGTGAAGGTACATTAGTTTCATAGTATGCATTGATGCTTCAAAAATCCTGTTTACACTTTATCAGATACATAGGTAATATCCTTTCATTGGATCTGGACAATTCAATTTATCTAAAATATTATTTAAAGATGCAAGATGCTTGTTCATTAAAATCAAATTACTGTTTTTTTAAAAGCTGTGCAAGAGCTTTGTTGGAGGGGAGCAACAATGATTACATTGTCAAATGCAGTACAAATACTTAAAAAAAATAGATATACATACATACACATTTTCCTAAAAAAATAAAGTTCTGTTACCAAAGCAAATTTTACAGTGGCATAAAAATCAGGAAAGTACTTGTGCTACTTATTTATTAAACCACAAGAAAAGTACTTCAGAAGACCACCAACAGAATCATTTTCTCACACAAAGAACAACTCTCCTGCTTCTCTATTAACACTTACATGCTGTACATTCAATCAGTGCCAGAAATATTTTGAATAAGAATCCAACATGAGACATGCCATTAGATTTTGCTCTCAAATAACCTTAGTGCTATGGAACTTTCCTTTTTATTTACTTATTACTCATTTATTTTCACATAACCACCTGGAATTGGATCAATCAAGGTATTGCATTTCATTCCCAGATTCTTAAGTTTCTTCTCTTCATCACCTTCACACACCAAAGTTATAGCCACTCCACTGCTTCCTGTAATTAAAGATGAGCAAACTAAAATGGTACCTGAAATTTGCTATTTACATATGCATTAACTTATATTTAATGTGTGCACTTGAAATATTGAAATACCTGACATAAAAAACATTTTACCATTTTTTTCTCTTTAGAACATAATATATGAAATCAGCATAGTTTTTATTATTAAAACAATTTTTCACTAATTTTTTGGTACGCATTTTCTGTTGCTCTCTTCAGAACAGTACTGATAAGTAATGTTTGGTTTTGTAATGTTAATTTAATCGTGACTTTGCAATGAAGATTGGATCCTAACACTCACTCAGTAACCTAAAAGATTTCAAAATTATGCTTTGTGATGCTTATTTAAAATTCAATATTCAATAAGCTAACCAGTGAGCCAACCACCGGACTTTAGTTCTAGCCTTTCAAATACATTCAAGGTGCTTCTGATAGACAGCTGTGTGCTCATTCGCAGAACCATCAAGATAATGGGTCTAGCAAAAGGTATTAGACTCCCACTGTCCATCAGCTTAGCTAGGCATTTCCCATTCCATGTACAAGCTTTTAAGCCATAGTCATCTCAATGCCTTCTCTTTCAGAAATTTCAATGCTGCTTTGCGCTATCTAGATAAGAAACCAGTGTTTTCCCATTGATCTTCAATAGTCTTCTGTCACCTACTAGAAAAATCCACATTTTTCACCCCTTGCCTTGATGATATCAGGTCTTGGGTTTGTTATATCTACATCTTGAGAAAATACTAATTTCCACCCAAAATCCACCAGCAATTACTACATCGATATTTAGGGCATCCCCAAGGGCAACCACATCCTGCTAACTTCCACAGGAGCATTCTACATGGCCATATTTATAATGGTTAGCTTTCATTTATCTTTCTTTTCGGTTTTGCTCCTAAAACTAAAATTTTACAGACATTTCATTAGGCACAATGACTACAGGACCAAGCATGATCCACTATAGCTGCAGCTAACCCGTGCTCTTTACCTTGATCTGTGTTGATGTCTATGTTTTATAAAAAGTACATTTTTCTACAATCACAGATAAAAAGTTAACAAAACAATAGCTAAGCTAACTAAATGCATCACTCACCAAATCTACCAGATCTTCCAATACGATGAAGGTAAGTCTCGTGGTCCCTAGGAAGGTCCAGGTTAACAACTAAATTGACGAACTCAGCATCAACTCCTCTTGATGTCTGAGATTTCAAAGTAAACAGAAATTGAGAGATTTAACAACAACAAAAGGAAAATTATCAGTGCTCTGTGTCCTCCATGTAAAACATTTAGCAACATTACAAGTAAATTTAGCAAGAAACCAGCTTCTTCGTCATCAACTTTGAAAAACTAAATACATACAAACAAGCTTTGTCCTGTCCCTGGTGACATAATGGTAAAACAAAAGCATGTATATTCTACAGACTAGTTTAGTAACTATAATAAATAAAAACTTTAGTACATTACTTAATTTCTGGCATAGAGTGGATAATGTTATCACGAGACAGCGTGAGTTATGCCAGTGCACCAAGTGTGTTTGTGTTTTTTTTTTTAAATGCCACATTTACAGAAAAAGAAAAAAGCTGGGACATGTTTTCCACACTTTGCCATTAGTTTCTATTAAAGCTCACTTCCACTGACTTCTGTCTTCATTCTATACGCATCCAATTGATCCCTATAGCTCTATTTATGATTTGGACAAGCACATTTGTGATCAGTCTAACATATATGGGTAAGGACAAAGACACTATAGTGTCTGTAAGAGGCATGGTAGTGGGTACACATCTAGCAGTTGCCACAACTGCTACAGTTTCACTGGTAGTTTTGTTCCAAGATATTGGTCATTCAAGTTTATAAAGAATGACGAATGGTGAAGAAAATATCTGCAGAAAGGGAGAAATGTGACCACAAACATGTAGTGACAGAAAGAGGAGGAAGGTGGAGACAGAATAAAGTCAAGCTGTCATTTTAAAAAAAAATGCCCAAATAACAAAGACATTCAATGCTGGAAAACCACACCTATCTCCAGCCACACCTTGTAAAGACCATTACAATGAATGGACTATGGCAGTAGGAGACCAGTGTGTAAATTATTGATCAGTTACCAACATGAAAAGATATCAGGTATTGTGTAAAGAGTGCAAAAAATGATGTGGTCTGATGAGTTACACTTTACCCCTTTTTTTGCACAGCTAGAAGAGATTTGGAGAAAGCCACATGAATTACTTGACTCTCTTGTCCAGGTCTCTCGTGGTGGAGTCAGTCATGGTTTGAGACATGTTTTTCTGGTATACCCAGTGTCCCTTGATCCCTTTACAAGGCAGAATGAATATCAAAGCTAACTACAGTATATTTCTGATCAAGTGCATCATCCAGTGATATTTCATGTGTACCCTGTGGTGAATGACTACTTCCAAGACAACAATGCTCCCATCCACTGTGCCCACATTGTACGTCCATAATTTGAGGAAGATGACAGAGATTTCAGCACAATCCACATATCTTAATCTCAACTTGAGAGATGTATTCACCATCACAATTTCCTGCCTACTTAACCCCATACATTGTGTGCAATATTAATGACTGAAAGGGAGAATATCCTTCAGAACACCTTACAGCAGCTTGTGGATTCCAAGCCACATTTGTCATGGCTGTTAATTGGGTAAAAAGTGGCCCAACTCATTGTTAATTATAGATCCTAGTAAAGCAGGAGCCAGCCAGTCTATATAATTAGTTTAATAGTGCATACGGTCACAAGTATATTAGCACATGACTGTAAAATATATATATATATATACGTGCACACACACACACACACACACACACGACAAAAACATGTTTTACAATAAGTTAATGTTGAAACTTTAATCACAACTTTTTCATAAAAATATTAATGTTCTTTATGAGTCCACAGTTATCTGCATACATGCAGAATAATGGCTAAGACTCACCAGATCCGTAGAGATGAGTATTCGGCACTTGAAAGCTTTCAGTTTGGCCATGACATTAATTCTCTCTCTCTGATCCAAGCTTCCAGCAATACAGCTTGTTGGCCAACTCTTTTTGTTTAGAATATCAGACAAATGCTGAGCCCTTAAAACAAAGAAAAGAACAATGAAGACAAGTCAATAGTAGTAGTTGCCAAACCTGGAACAGCACTTTCAGACTTAATAGCTCATCTTTGCTATTTATCTGAGATGATTTCTTTCGCACCATGGTAATAAATCTTTTGAAATGAAGCCAATATGAAATAATAAAGTAATATCTTATGAAAATTTTAGTCTGGTATAATAAAACATTAATGTTAAACTCAGGGACATTCACCTTAACTCATTCTGTGTTACAAATTCGTATACCTGGCTCTCTCGCATTCCTTGCTTTGGATTATTTGTTGTATGGAGGGTGGATATTCAAATGTTAGGTACAGTTTTGTCGCTTTTGTTGTTGCTGCTGCTACTGTTTTTTATTATTTTTTTCTTTGTTTTAGTAAGATCTGCACTTGCACAAAGAGAGAGTTTCAGCATCTTTACCAACAACCAAAAATGTGTGCCACGTGTCAGCTTACACTCAAATGAACTGGGCCCCATATACGGATCGTGTAAATGCTAAAGTTTCAAAAGACTACACATTTCATTTGCAGTGGTTAACCTTCAAAATAAACACAAAACCCTACAAAACCAAAACAATGGAATAAACCTCTGATTTTAAGTGGAGTAAATAATCATGTGATAACATCAAAGAAAGTGAACATCACATGCCAAATAGATGTTAAAATATGGTTTGTTTTCCTAACAAGCAAAACTTCCAAGTCAATTTTATCCTTTTTTTTCCCTTTAAAATTTCTAGTTTGGCAATTTAATTTATTGAAGTTGCAACAGAATTTCGAGTTTAATAATTATCTTTTCTTGTTAAATTTGCTAACTACAAGGAACATCAGATATTCAGGTTTTATTTTTTATGAAAGCAGGTTTTTTCCTACCCCACCTTTTGTTTTCAGAGAAAAAGAAATCTTGATTACTGATTTTTATGTTCTGCTTAAAGAGTAACAATAATGTAACAGAGATTTAAAAAATACAAACAAACTGATGAATCAAACATTCTTCTTCAATTACCCATCACAAGTAAAGCTAACAAAGAGAGCGGTCATCTATGACGACTGCTGTACAGTCGGAGCCGACAAACTAATAGTGATGGTGATAATGAAACATTGTAACGGTAAAAACAACCACACCCAGAAGTTAGAACCACAAAGGAGAAAGTTACTTCTGTAAGAGTATCAAGCTCAATGTGGTAAGATCCAAAATACTGATCTTGACTTTTTTTCTTTTTTTCGATCACTCAAATGGACACACTGGATCCCTGCGCAAAGGTTGCCGTGCGCCACAGGTCCCTCAGACTGCCAAAGAGCTTCTTTTGCACCGTGGTCTCCTCTGCCCAGATTTGTCACCTAAGGCCATCATGTAGTGGGCAGGACTACTACAGCAGATGTTCTGTTGTCATGCTGCCTGTCTGGCAGAGGCACTGGTCTGACTAGCCAATTCTGAACTTGGTAAAAAGGTGGCAGTTCATTCGGTTGTGGCCAGTCTGCAGCCTGAATGTGAGAACCTGCTCAGGCCTGGAGAGCAGGTGATAAGGGTCATTTCCATTGAATCGTAGGTGTTGCTGCAGCCACTTGTTTTGTTGTTTTGCCTTAATGATAGACTTGATTTCTTTGAAGGTGGTGGACCTGTTATTCTGTTCCTTTGTAGTGCCCTCCTTTGCAAGAGTGCCTGTGGCTTCATTGCCTAGGATGTTGCAGTGGGAGGGGACCGAATGCAGGACAACTGTGTGGGTTCTGCACAGAGGGACTAGGGCAGACGGGTCATTCAGTTCTTTGTCTCTGGCAGTGTCTAAGGCCTGCAGAACTGACTTCACATCACTGAAGAACACAACATTGTGGGTGGAGAATGTACTGTGTTCTATGTGGGCTTCACCTGTCTTGAGCACTACTGCTTCAGCTTTGAAGTTGGTGGAAAAAAGGCCAGTAGCAAGGAAAATAAGTTCTTCTTTCCCTCCTGGATACCTGATGTAGATTCCAGCACCATCATTTCTAACAGCCTGGTGAGCAGACTCATGGATGTGCTCCATGGTAAGGGACTTCTTTACAGCATCACTCTGAGAATCTTTCTTTCCAATGCCAGGAACATTGTATTGTATCTTGGGTCTTCCAACATCTCTCCAGCCTGGGTTCCCAAGGTACTGGGGGATATCTTTGGGTTCATGGTCCATCATGGTGTTTCCTTTCCAAAAACCTTGACTGATGGATGAAGCTTCTCTCTTCAGTCTTCCTCCTCCTTTTGTTGGTTGGCACAGTTGTCTTTCAATGGGTGGTTTGGTAGTTGTTTGAATTTGGCTGCCTGGGTGAGAAGTTTGGAGTCCCTTCTGTCTTCCATAGACTCAAGACCTGTGATGTTTCCAACTCCTGGATAGGGGTTGACCGCATGGTGCCATTGATGATTCTGGCTGCCTGGTTCTGCACTTTGCCGACTCTGTTGTTGGCAACAGTGTCCCATGCTGTCAATCCGTATTCAAGAGCTGGTCTGATGCTGTCCACGTACATCTTTTTCAGGATCGCTGCATCTGCATCCCATGTTGTGCCAGTTAGCTTCTTCATGAGCATCAACTGCAGCTTGGCTCTGGCTTTGACTTTCTTTGTTGTTTCCAAGTGAGTCGTCTGTCGATGCTCACACCAAGGTATGTGGTGTTTTCAGCCTGCAGCAAATGTCTGTTGATCTTGAGGTTGGCCTTCAGTTCCTCTGGAAAGAGACTAAAGATTGTGTAAGTGGTCTTCCTGGAGTTGATGGTGACAAGCCACTTCTTTGTCCAGTCCTAGAGTACCTTCAATGCCTTTTGTATCCTTCTTGGAAAGGTCCTTGACGATGTTGTTGATGAAGACTAGGAATAGAGTTGGGCTGAGGACTCCACCTAGGGGAACTCCATTTTTCAGTGTCTTCTTACGGCCTGCTTACGTGGACTCTTGCTTTCCTGCTGTGCAAGTAATGGCAGATCCACTGCAACATACAGCCAGTCTTACCACTCTTCTGGAGTTTCAGCTTCAGCCCTTCCTTCCAGACCTTGTCAAAGTCCTTCTCCATGTCAATCCATACTGTCAGGGTACATTTCTTGCCCTGAAAACCATCCTCGATCATCTGGGCGATATACGCCACCTGGTCCTCAGTCAAACGATGCTGCCTGAAACCGGCTTGCTCTGGAGAAATAATGTTGTTTTCCTCCAGATGCCAAGTGAGCCTGGTGTTGATCATCCATTCCATGAGTTTGCCCACGCAGCTAGTGAGACTGATGGGTCTGTAGCTGTCCACCTTTGCTCGGTCTTTTCCTTTCTTGTGTATCAGAACCATATTAGCTTTCTCGCCAGATTTGTGGAACATGGCCAGTCTTCCAGCTGTTGTTGAAGATTTTCAGTAGTTGAGTTTTTGCCCTTGTGCCTAAATGTAGAAGCATCTCATTGGTGATTTTGTCTGGCCCTGGAGATTTCTGTTTATGCAAGGCTTTCATGGCATCTGCCAGTTCCTGAATGTTGAAAGGCTTGGTCATGTGTTCTTCAGGCTGATGCTCATTGGAGGTTCTTCTCTCCTCCTGTACCTGAGCCTTCCTTTCTTTAGGTACATTGATGTTGCTGACTTCCTTGTAACTATCAATGAAAAGGTTGGCATCCTTTCTTCTTGTCAGCAACTCTTGGCCTTGTGAGATGGTAATTGGCATTGCCTTTGTGTCTTCACCATTCATAGCTTTCATCAGCTTCCACAGTTTGCTACCATCCCTATCTAAGTTCAACTTCTCTGTCTTCTCCCTCCAGCTTGATCTTGCTGCTTGGAGGTAGGTTCTCCTGTACTTGGCAGTGGCTGCTTTCAGGGCGATGTTGTTGTCAACAGAAGGGTTCTCCTCCAGTTCCTGTCTGCTACTGCTGACTTCATCCTCAAGCTCTTGAAGCTCTTCTGTCCAATAGGACCTGTAGTTCTTGCATGCGATTGTCTCTGAAGCAGCTTTCAGGGTAGCCTGGTTGAAGTTCCAGGTGACCTGTTTGATGTTCAGGTGAACTGTCTTGAGCCTCCTAGAGTAAAGGTCTGTGAAGTTGGCGAACATGTTCCACCTGGGGAGCAATGTAGAGTTCTGTGGCCTGTACTGTAGGTTGATGGCCAGCTTCACTGGCCTGTGGTCACTGCCTCCCAACTGGCTCAGTACTCCTTTGATGGTCTTCTTGGAGAGGTCATCAGTTGCAAAGGCGAGGTCTGGGGTAGAGGTTGACAGCCATTTGTGTGAGAAAAAGTTGGGTGGGTCTTCTGGATCATTCAGCAGAACTAGTAGGGCATCAATCTGCCAGTCCTCCACTTCCTCTCCTCTTCTGTCCATGTCCTCATAACCCCAACAGGAAGTCTCCAACAACCAGGCAGTTCTCAGTAGGTAGAATTTCCAAATACTGCAAGGAAAGTTCTTTGCCTGGGGGACAGTACAGGTTGTAGATGCTGATGACAGAACTGTTCACTGTGATATTTACTCCTTGGACTTGCTATTGGTGTCCTCTTTGATTTCTTGTGCTGGTATGTTGTTCTTGATGAGCATCAGCAGTCCTCCCTTGTCTTCCTACTCTGTCTAGCCTGAAGGTTTGGTATCCTGTTGTGTCCAGCCAGCTAATGCAATTTTCTCTTATTCTATCATACTCTCTCATCTGCATATTTTCTGACTACTATTATCTCCCCCCCAACTTCTACATTAAACCAAAAAAGTTCCAGCTGCCACCCCCACCCTCCCATTTTTGAGTTTTATTTTTCCCTCAGTTGTGCAACTAATTTCTGAGGTAATCTTAGCCAGAAATTGTACATTTTATCACACATCATCACTCTAGTCACATACAACAGTTTAAATGTGAAAATTAACCCACACACACACTCTCTCTCTCACTCACTCACTCAACCGACAATACCTATAAAAATTAGAATCTCTGTTTTAAATCAAACAAATATCAAATGACCTGGTAAAGTTCAACAGTCACAAAGCTCTGTGCTCTGCTCTGAATTATTCTGAGTCACAAGAACCAAATAAATTATAAATGTACCTGATGTGCACGTAGCTCTCAATTTTATCAAACCAGTGAGGACTAAAAATTTTAAATTCCACCAAAATGAATACAGAATTAAGCTGACATATTCTGAATTAAGCGCCACCACAGTCCGTTCCCTTGCTTGTGTTTTTTTTTACAAATTATTACTTGTAAAGTCAAAAAACAAAACAAAACAAACTCTTACCTTGTCTGAAGATTAGAGAAGATCAAGCATTGGTGAAAAGTTACAGATGACAAAACATTAAGAAGTGCAGCAATTTTGTTCTCGAATAACTTGTACTCCACTGGATGAAATGGAATCTTCATGTAATACTGTTTAATGCCTGAAAATTCAATGTAAGTGAATAATTAAGCCAAAAACGAGGATATAACTAAAAATAGTCCAGCATTTTAAAAAATTTAAAAAGTTAATTACTTCCCTCACCAAAATATAATAGGAAATAAAATTTGAAAAACTCTCTGTGAACAAAAATGTAATTTGTGTTAAGCTTAAAACAAACAAAAAAATACAATTTAAAATAAAGACAAATATTTAAAATCTGGTCAGTAAAATAATGTATAATTCATTAAAGCTGTAGAAACTTCCATCTTTCCCCTAAATGGTTATTTGTACACTTAAGTAATAGTTACTGTACACAGAATATTTACCAATAAAGTTTCCATGTGCATTACAAACTCAATAAAAAAAAACATTTCTAATGTAAACATTTCAATATGAGTAAGACACATTTGCATGTAAGGAAATACTTTCAGAAGCAAGGTATAATAACAAGTGGTTGCATGACATTTTCTCATGACCCAAACCAAAATGATTTGGCTGTTATAAGCAATATAAAAAATGGTTCAGAGTCATATTTTACCTGCTATATAACTTATGATACCTTTTGTTCCATGGTTCCCTCCGCCCCCTAAGTATTTATTACTCTGATGACCCCTCCAAACAATTCAACCTCAGAAACTGTATATATATATATTGTGGAAATTATAGGCACTGCATCTTTAAACTAAACAAATATTAAAAATTATTTTTAAAAAATCAACTGGATTAAATCTAATAATATAGCCAAGGCAAGAATTCATTATAATCCTCTTTAATGTAGCCTCCATTGATAAGCTTCATTATTCTGGTTGTGATATTTAGTTAAAGCAACTTTCAAGCAAAATGCTCATGTCTCCATGTAACTTTTTACATGTAAATTTCCATCCTTCATTAAATGCCTTCTAAAACATTGCCATTCTTGTAGTTTTCTTTCCCTTTTCACGGTAGCAAGAACAAAGAGAAGCTCACCAAGTAATGTCGGATCTGAAGCATTCAGACGGACAAATGTTGGATTTCTCATGTACGCAGTAAGATGTTGTGCCAAGTATTCTGGATAGGTAGCTGACAAAGCCAACATCTGTTTATTCTCCGGCAGTACAGAATAAATCCAACTAAAACACAATGAACAGAAATGAATTATGAATAATAAATTAATTTATTTATTTTTAATTAAATAATTTTTTAAAGAGCTCTGGGCATTCGGATATATTAGTACTAAAAGCTAGTGTACTACCATAATTCTACAGCCCATATTAACAAAAGCAAATAAAAGAGAAGTATGGAACTGTTCAATATAGTTACAAAGCACTTATTTGTAGCTGATGAAAAAATGTGTCTGCCTGAGGAGAACCAATGACAGCTAAGTTGGGTCCTGAGGTAGATCAAAGATGCAGACCTCAACCTTGGCCTTTTTATAAATCCTTTCTACTGGCCTTATGCTAGATACTTTGTTGGATAAAATCAAGAAACAAAATTATTCATTATCAAAAATATGTCTTTACCAAAATGTTTGCTATGAAAGAAGCATACATAAAGTAGAATTCAGATAAAATCAACTCATAATTTTATCATTTTAAGTACTTTTTTTCATAGCAAAGTTATGAATAACTTTGTAAAATTAACTTGTTGCAGCAGTTCACTTTTGATACTTAAAAGGGCAAGGCCATTAAATGTTCTGAGTCATTGTGCTGCACAAGTTTTTTGATGAGGAGTCAGAAGTTGCTATCTATCGTTTAATTTTATTATGTTAGAAATCCAGAGCAGTGATTCTGATCCATTTAAATCTTACTTGATCTGCTCCTGGAAACTTTCTTCTAGTAGTTTATCAGCCTCATCCAAGATAAAGAGACGAATACTCTCTATCTTCAACAGCTCCATTTCAATTAACTGTTTAATTCTTCCTTTAAATAAAGTAATAAAATAAAATCTTTAATTTTGCATTTCTTAAATGAGAAATTATTTTATGAAAACAATATCTTATAAAACATCTTTATTCAACACTATCGGTACCAGGTAATCAAATGACAAGTCTGTTTTATATACCATATTGAATATCTCAGATTTTCTGCATAAAAGCTGCTAAAATTTAATTCATTAATATTCATCTAAAACCAAATAAGATTCTATTAACTCCCACTCCAGTATTCAACACTATATGATACTCAAACATTAATTTGGAATTTTTTTTAAAAAAGTGCTTATTAAAACAAATGATATTCTTTCTTTCTTTCTCTCTCTCTCCCTCCAGTTTTTAAAATTGTCAAAAGCAGATAATCAATAGACTATCTACATTGTCATGAAGTATATGACGTCTTTTAGATTTTCTGAATAGAAAAGATGCTTGGAGTTATTAAAAAAACCAAATAAGATTCTACTTACTACAACCCTTGGTACAGTACTACATGGAAATTCATAAATGTGGACTAACATATAATTAGATTTCTATTTTAAAATGGACATTATTTGCATGTATACTTTCAAAAATTCCAAAAAGTTTAAAAGCAGTTCACTTTTTATTCAAATATACTTTTCGTAAAAAATGTAATAAGCATATTTTTAGTATAGAAACAATAAATCATTATTTCAAAAATTCAAAATAACTTACATGAATTACCATAATATCCTTTTTGGTAAACCAACATTTTTCCAAATGTTCATGCATGTCGAATAAAAATAAAACCTTTATTGTCCTGAGACAGACACTACATCAACATTTAGAACCACTTTTAAAATGTACTCAAACAATCAATTTCTTCATATTTCCTATATTAGTAGGCTGGATATTTCCTTCAATATTTTTTATAATTATCAAACAAAATTTTGCATTTTTCTTGGAATGACATCTAATTTTTTTTTTTTTAATTACTTTTCAAAAATAAAAGAACCAGATTTTTTAGTCTGTACAATTTATACTTTTTATTATAAAAAAAACTAACTTTTGAAATGCTGTTCTAAATTCTAAACTGATTCATTAACCATCGACCCTGACCATTTTATAAACAAGCTACGTTGAAACATTTGATGGATTACCCGGAGTTCCAACAGCAATATGACATTTCTTCAGGTTCCTTTTATCTTCTGGAAGGGGCATTCCGCCAATAAATGTATGGCACTGAAGACCATCCAGGAAAACACCAATACTCGTAATGACATGCCACACTTGAAGAGCAATTTCTCTCGTGGGAACTAAAACCAGTACCTATAACAAACAGAACACCACCAACTTTCGTAAAACTATATATCAGATATATGCATACTCAGACACTGTAAAGATCAAACCTATTTAATGTTGTCTTAACAAATTTTTCTTTTTTTTAAAAAAAAGACAAACAACCAGTTTATTTCTTAGTATTTTGTCTTGCGTTGTAATCTTCTACATACTGTAGGGATCCATTCTTTATTTGTGAAGTAGATTGAGTAGAGCTAGCTGCAGGCAGCTAGTGCTAAAAAGATTAAAACATAAACTAAAATAACAATTTATATATTCTTATGGTACTATTTTTATTATGTAAGAATAACTGGCATGCTAATAAATACACTGATAAAAAAATATGCAAGATCAACTGATTTTTTATGTTAAAGTTTAGTTTAATGCTGAACCATTCAAAAGGAAATAACTATTAGAATATTGTAATTAATATCTCCATACTATTTCACTATTTTTAGTTAAAATCATTTTAGTAATGTCAAGAGTCAACTCTCCATGTATAGGTCTTGATGACACTTTGTAGACTTTTTTTCAGTCTACCATTTCATATGATGTAGCAAATGCATTTATTTTATCAAATTTCCTTTGTTACTGTTGAAAAACTATCAGCAACAAAGGAATTTTCTACCACCTATTGGCTTGTTTATTGATAACTAACATTCTTGTATAAATGTCATCAAAGTCTTATAACTACAGGCGAAACATCTGGACATGATGCAATATTTATTTCTTGAGATTTTTCAAGTTCAGAGAGATCTCATGATATAAAGGACAGAGTTTGTCTGTGGATACCAGCATATCATGCACACAAAACCAACTAATCTTGATTACACTGCTTCGGCCAATGACCAGGAAAAGGTACAAGGAGGACAACTCACCTACTCATTCACTCACTCGGTGAATAATGCATCAATCAGCCACAAGTTTATTTATCTGCTTTTAGTATTTATCAACTTATGATTTTGTATAATTAATTAATTTAATTAATACTGCGTAATTAATAGATATCCACAAACTTTTGACATTCTGAGAACTCTGAGTTAACATATTAAAACTGTTTATCAATAGTTAATCCAATAAAAGCCATAGAAAGTTACATTCATGCCAATATTAAAACGGCTGTCTATGCAATCTAAACCTAATTTCTACCAAGAAATTATTTAAAACCTTCCCACAAGGCAATATTATAAAAAATTTTATTTTATTTATTTTAAAATAAATTATAAAATGAATAAATTTTACTTAAAAAAGTCAAATTGATTTAAATGTTTAAGAAATTCTAACTTGAATTAGATTTAAGTTAAAGATTGTCGATTTATACAGCATTATTTCGTAATGTTTTTCATTTTGAATTTTTAGATTTATTTTGAAAGTTTACATAATTTTAATTTTAATATATATTCATGAAAAATATTTTTTAAAAATATAATACACAATGTAAATATAAAGGATTTTTTTTATAATTTAGCCATACTTCAATGCAAATTTTTGTATCATATTATTATAAAGAGAGAAAGATATATTTTCATCCAAATATTTAAAATTTTAAACAATAAAAGATTTTTACACAAAAGAAAATCAATGCCAAATTTCATCTATTAATAGATGAATTGTTTGTGTAAAAATGTTTTTATTTTAGTAATATTCTAATATAATTTCTTCTGATAATGAAAATCTATTTGATTTGAATATTGGATACAGTAAATGTCTTGCTCTGTTTTAAGTTAAAAGTCCAGGTATAATATATCACTTCAACTTAGTTTCTTTAGAATATTTTAATTAGTTTATTTCGTACAATTAGGACAGGTTGCACAGTGATCCAGTGGTAAGATACTGGACTAGTGTGTTTCTTGTCACTCTTCACCAACTGGCTAACTGAGTTTTTCCCAGGTAGACCAATCTCCTCCCACATCTAAAAATGAAGGATTCCGGTAGGGATTTTGAATAGGAAGTTGGAGCACACCTATGACTCATTTGTGCTGGCCTTAGTTTCCAGTGTTATGTACCCACAACTTCTCTGCCAAGCTGGTGTTCAGCCTACATTGTTAATGGTTGGATGTAACAGGAGATAAGTAAGCAGTAAGTATACAATGAGAGAGGAAGTAATTCTGGCAAGGCTTCCAAGATTAAAAGATATATAACTAGAATTTCTGAACTGTTTTCAAATTCAGTGTTAAATTCTAATGATATTCAGTTGTTCCACACACACACACACACACACAAATCCTGTTAATTAAAAAATATTGATATATCAGGTTTTTTTGGTAAAAACTGAAAAAGGATTTGTTTGTATCAACAATTCTCATGTAACCGTTTAATTTATAGTTCAAAGTAAAAAATATTCAAAATAATTTTTTAAGGAATTAATAAAATATCTTTTATCACACTTAGTATTTATGCCACTTTCATCTTGTTGGCAACCAAATTAATAAGTAGTTAAAAAACAAAAGATAAAGGATATGAATTGTGTTGGTTGTACAAGGGTGTAATAAAGGTTGTAAGCTAGAATGATTATCTAGATTAATAACTTAACTGGGTATAGAAGAGTGACAAATAAAAACATCACTTTCATATCAAAGAACAACAACAAAATTTATTGCTGGGGTACATTAAATAAACTTTCATTGAGAATTATATTAAAGAAAAAACGAGCAGTTATGCTCATTGCTATAGATGTATGCCTGTTATAAATGGTGAAAGGGCATTTACTTTTCCTTAGTAATTTACAAGAATGACAATTCAATTACTATTAATGAATTTTTGTGTGAAAATGAAATCAGTCTTGAGTTTTGCGTTTGTTCTTTAAAAAAGATAAATAAAATACCTGTGTAGCAAATGTTTCCAACGCTATACTCTCCAAAGCAACAATAGTAAATACACAGGTTTTCCCTGTCCCTGACTTCGCCTGAACAATCAAATCTGCGAAATTAAAAGGGTAAAGCAACAACATGAATACAACAACATACAGTCTACTTCAGTAATCAACCAATCCTATAACTAAAATAAGACTCGCACATACCCAACAAACCAGACTGAAAACTACCACCGTATTCCTTTCCACCAGAACTAGCCGCTAAGGTGGAAGGGAGATTTGTCAGAACACGCCTAATGTTCCAAGCACCTTAACCAGGCCTCTCAGTTTGCCATTGCAACAAACTTGGAGACTCCAACCCTTCTCATCTCTGTGCCGGTTAACCCCAGTACTAGTCCGGACCGCGGACGAGGTTCACAAATAAACAAAAGCAGAATGGCTCAAGGCATTTAAGTCCTAGTTGGAAGCATCGATCGAAATGGGGGTTGTTGTTGTTGTTGTGAGTCATCCGAGGCGCCTGAGGATGACCCTCAGAAGCGCTAGACTCGCAATTGGGAGGCTTGTGAGTTCCCCGAAGGAGTTGCCAAGTTGCCGATAGTACCTCTCCGACTGTAGTGCAGGACACCGTAGCCAGAGATGCTCAGCTGGGGGGGGTTGTTGTTGTTGTTGTTGTTGTTTCTTTCTTTTTCCTTCTCCTTCTCCTAATCAATAAATCAGTCTGAGTTTGTTTTTTTTTTTAATTTATATTACTGCACCTAGAATAAGAGTTCATACTTCATACGACCCCCCCACCCCACCACCATCTGATTCAGCAGTTCCTTCTCAACTCATTTTACCGACAGTTTACCTGAAGCAACATGCACTTAATTAATAGATTCAATTTTAAATTATAATTAGAACTTCATAGCAAAATTTATTATTATTATTATATTATTATTATTATTATTATTATTATTATTATTATTATTATTTGAAGAAGAAGAAGAACACAGAAGCCTATTCGCACACAGGTAAAACCGTGTTTGTTTATACCCAGTCCGCATCGTCCGAGAGGTACGGCCTTTAACTGAATCGGCGACGGTCTCTCGAATCCAGCCGTCCGTAGGCCATCTAGGACCTTGCCGGACAGAAGCAGAGATCCGAAATCCACATTCTCCGTAATCAAAACATCCTCCGTGCGAACCTTCCCTTCTATTTTCTGAGCTACAGGCATTGTCTGGAGGGGGAGTCGGACGGACCCGCCTTATTTAACACACGGTCTTATCAGCACAGTTTGGAAAGGGGGAGATAATTCGGTGTCTTTCCCCCCCCCCCTCCTTCCTCCTTCCCGGTGTAATAAACAAAACAGTCCCGCAGAACATAACTTCTCCGGAAACACTTCCACGTTGTTTCACCTCCCCAACACCTTTACCCTTTTTTTTTTTTCTTTTTAAAGAAATTGAATTATAGTGTATTTGCTGTTTAGTAAAAACATCATGCCGTGGTTGCTGTTGCTGTCTGCCTGGCGTTAATTTATTTACACCGGCCGGAATGGGTGGCTGGCAGCTCCGGATAACGAGGGGCGGAGTTACGCTTCTTGTTTTTGGGCCGTCGTTCTCTAGGGGGCGCTGGCTGGCGAGGAAGGCATTCTCGGTCTCGCTGTAAATATTCCATCTTAGCAACAACTTTTCCAGCTATGTCCCACCAGACAGGCATCTGCGGTGAGTTGTTTTTTCTCCCCCCCCCCCTCCCCCCGAGTTCAAGGATTGCCGCTCTGGCGGACCTCAGAAAACGGGAGGCGGCCCGAGCGAGCAACCCTCTGAGGGAGCTCTGCTCTCACAGGTCATTTACCAGGAAGGTGACCAGCTTCAGCAAAACGCCCACAAACGGGAAGTGTACCCCAGTTTGTCTTGTCACTCTGTCTATTCGTATTATTTATTTATTTACTTATTAATAAATAAAACTCGCTTTGGTTCCGATGTACTTGCGAATATTCTCTCTCTTTAATATATATATATATATATATATATATTTTAAAACTGATTCAAACTGAAGATTTTCCCTGGAGTAGCCAGAGATGCTGGCCAGGTGAGATCGCTGTTAGTTAATTATGCCAGATGTTTTTTAGTGGAAATAAAATAAAAAAACAAACAAACAGACAGACAGACACACACAACGGAGAGAGGAGAAACAGACAGACACACAACGGAGAGAGGAGAAGGGCCGGTTGGGTGGTGGGGGGGGGGGGGGGAGAGAAAAAGCAACTTTTGCTAGCCGGAAAAACCCGTGAAGAAAGCAGAGAGTGCAGTATGATAAGTGACAGCTCAGTAAACTTGTTTAGGTTTCCAATTTATTTCCTGACCCCCCCCCCCTGACAAACACAGACAGTCCAGCAGTGATCGTCAGATTCATTGGTTCGGTCTTCGTGTTTTTTTTTTTACATCCACATTTGTACCGATTCTCATTTTATTTTTATTTATTTATTTATTTATTTTTTACTTAGTTTTTTTTTTTAAAACTGTATTGCTTTAATCTGTTGGTGTGGCGATTGAAAGAAGAAAAAAAAAAAAGCAATGGTTCAAAGTGTTTTCGATGAATTCAAAGTCCAATGATGAGCAGGTTTCATCCAGCGAGTCCTTGCAACCTGTTGAGGCAGAAATATTTCGTTTCTCAACCATTCGGTTACTAAGGAATGAATTTTATAAACATCTGCTTTGTGCATCGTTTGCTCGTGTGTATAATTCGATGGTATTCGCTATTTTTTTTTTTTTTAAAGTCCTTCATAGTTTTATTGTCATTATGAGTTAAAATACAAACATCTCTTCTCTTATATTTCCAGCTCATTAATTTTTTTTTAAAACGAACTAGATTCTTTTTTTTAAAATCAAAACTTTGTCACTGACTTCCACCTCTCCTCACTTGCCTGAATGCTCTGAGTTTGGCAACTTAAATTTTTCCTGTTCCTACTGATGCCACTTGCTAAATTGGTAAATTGTCTTGAAATGGATCTTTCTGGAACCAGTGGAGCCACTTAATACAGCAATTACTAAACTAGGGGTCGCAAAGCTGGCCAATATCATGATTATTTTCATCCAACATTTAATCTTTTAACTGTTGTTGATGTATAGATGGCCCTAATTTCTGCGGTATTGCCCAAAATCTTTTCATAGGTTTCTGAAGTTCAGTTTTACTACCCACTTTATCCCCAATCCCACTTGTTTGTTTTAGACGTTTTGAGAGATGTGCATATTTGCTTAAAAGATAGGGATCATCAAATGTGTAGCTATGTTAAAACTGCTGATTCTTACCTTTCAGAACAACCAACCACTATTGATGGGAATAGTAAAAAGATTTAGCATTGCTTCTCCCAGATATTTTGTTGAATCAAAAGAGTTTGACAAGTTAGTCTCTGCCTCTCTTTTTTGTGTTATCCTAATGAGATTTGGCTGATAATTCTATTAGCACAAGTTTGAATTAATTAAATATAGGAGCTCGCTGGATGTTTTCAGGTTTTCCTTTAGTTCTAGGGTAGTTAATGCATGGAATGAATAGCTTTGGGGGGGGCAGGTTGTGTGAAGGCTCATTGTTTTTAACCCTTTCCCTGCCAGGGTTTTTGGTGTCATTTCAATTAACAGATTTACTCCTCCATTGACAGATGATTTGGAATTCCTCCAAGGGCATTCAATTCACCAATGCTTAAACTAATGATATCCGGTGCTATTGACCAGCCATCTATTGAGTGCCACAAAAACTGTTACAGTGATCTCTGACTCTGGCAATCAGTGGGATATGATCAGCGATCGGAAATCTCCAACTTTGTCAGAGAAAGAGTCAAATATGTTTAAGGATGCTTTCAAGAGGTTTCATATAACTTTCAGTCTTCTTTTGGATAATGTCCTAAGCTACTTATCTCTCTTTTGATGGATTCGTTTATCCCAATCCTAACCATGAAATTTAATCGAAAACTTTGTGAAGTTTTTTTTTTTGTTTTTTTTAGGCTAAGTAGAAAAGAAGAATGCATGTGTGCACTGAAACAACATATAGCAAGAATACTTTTCTTTTATTTTCAGCTTCAGAAGAATTAAAAAATTTCTTTGGCTCAGCAAAAAATGGGCACATAAGGGTGATGAAAATTGCAATTGAGAATGGTAAGTACATATTATTATTGTCTGAAGGATATTTGATATTTTTTCATGCAATGTTTTACTGGCTTTAAGAATGTTCGGTTTTTAGTATTATATTGTACAACCTAATGGAAAAAAGTGACAAGTGTGCAACATCTAAAGAGTTATTCTAACTCTTAAAACACTTCTAAGTTGTGTGATGTAGCATCTAACCATGATACTTCTTGGTGGCACATGATTTAAGGATATATACTTGATTTATTTGTTTTTCACTTTAATGCTATTAACTTTACTTTGAAAAATTTTAAACATATATTTGAGTGTCAACCTACCAGTCTTCATATGCTTTTTTTTTTTTATTCTGGTTTTTAAAATTTTTTTTTATTTTCAGTTTTGTTGAACTCTCTGAAAAACAATTTGAAATTCAAAACCTTTTTTTTTCTGCCTTTCTTTTTCAGAGCAGATTGTATTGAAAAAAAGGCAAAATGCAAAAGGTTCAGCAAAAACTGATATCCTTATGAATGTCTCTTAAAATTATATAGATCTAAAGAAATGAGAATTAAAATAAATTAACCTTTAGTTCATATCTTTTCACCCCAAAAAACAGGTATCTTTATGCCTTATTGATTAATACATTGATTGTGTAATCAATATTGATAGTTTTGAATTTTGTTTTTAAAAGCACATTTTTAAAAATTCTTAAGTTCACCATTTGTCTTACTCTTCTGTGGGATCAGGTCAGTTTTTAGCCATACTTTTAACACCTCAGCCTGAAAGCACCAGTTAGTAGTCACGCTGAACTGGCTGCATATTTAGTCAACACATTCATAATGCAAAACATGGTTGGAGTGATACAGATTTTTGTCATTACCAAGGTTTATATTAACTGCATGTTACAGTCTTTATGCCTTAACCTGTGCTGAATGATACGGATTATAAGGGTGATGGGATGGGAATGCAGTTCAGGTGGGATACAGGGGGGGGGGATAAGAAAAGAAAGGAATTTTTTTATTACTGGGTAAACAACATGCATTTCTAAAAGCTAAAATAAATTTGTTGTTTATATGTTATTAGAGATTGTTTTTTTCTTAAAACAATCTTTTGCATTTACTTTTAAGTATATTTTTTCAGTCTGAGGAAACTCGGTGAGCATTTTCCAGAGCATGTTTCATACATTTTGCTGAAAGTATTTAACTCATTGTGTTGAGATTGTTCCTAAGTTATCAGATTTCTAGCTAGATTGTGTGTTTAGTTAAAGTAACTGTGGTTGCAGCCTCAGTTTGATTTATATCTACTGGTGATTTAGAAAACTCTTTCATACTCCTGATAGCTGTCAATCTTCAAAATCAGATCTGAGGCTAATTATTTTTTGCTGCCATACTTTTTTTTTTTTTTGCTAAGTTTTTAAAATCGTGATTTCTTTCTGACAAAGTTTTTGTATTTTCTTTTCTTCAAGTGTTTTACTTCATCCACCATCTTGATTTAATTTGACAGCTGGAAGCAATCAAATCAGCAATAGCCAGAACCTAGGCATGAGTTTTGATAGCATTTTTTATTGTAGGAATATTTTCTAACTTATTAACAGGTGAGAACCAGCCTCAGATTGCTTACATAGCTGCATCACTGAGAACAGTTGTAAAAATGCATGTCAGGGAAATGTCCAAACTAGCCCTCTGTACATCACCAATAACTTTCCATTATTATTATCATGTTATTTCTTGACTATAATATACACTACGATTCACTAGTTCTGCCTTTGTTAGAAGATAAACAGCCATGCTATCTGCTATACCGTTTAGATAGTACCAATGACATGGGTTATGACTGGATCTTCATCAGCTGGTCTCCTGACGACTCACCTGTATGTATTTATCTTACTTTTTGTTGTTTCTTAAAGGTAAACCACAATTCATTGTCATTTTTTTCATATCATGTGACAAGCTATGCTCAGCACAGATAATTTTTTTTTAATTTAAAAACCATTTCAATCAATATAAGATACAAAATAGCCCATTTTGTTACAGAAAATACCTTTGCTAAGCAAAATCTACCAAACTGTTGCATTTTGAATTGTATATTTGGATGGTGACATTAGGAGAGCAGAAACTTTAGTTCTATTTTTTTTTTTTTGTTAGCCAGATAATTATTTAATCATTGCATACATTTTAATATTACCAATGAAGAATACCAAGTTTAAAATATGTGTTCTAGCTTTTTAATCACTTAATGAATCTAGAAAACAAGAGAGTATGCTATTTTGTTGTCATAACTCAGCAAACCAGTGTGGAGTCGGGCTGTCAGGGGGTACACTTCTGTCTCTCAATAAAAACGGCAGCTTTTGCTGCTGTACCTTCTTTTCTTCCAGATATATTAACTGGTTTGGCTAATTTGATTACTGTTTTTTTTTTCAAGCATATAGTCAGGCCCAGAGTTTATATACCTATGCCCTTTTCTTGGATTTACCACATTGTTTACATTTGCTGGTTGGTGTATGGATATATTTATCTGGGGATTTGTTTAACAGTTAAGATTTTTACTAACACAAAAAAAAAACATTTGGTAGGATTTGGGGATTCTAATTTCAAAGAGTTTAAAATTGTAAGGGCATATAAATGGTAAAAAAATTATTTGGTTCTGTCATGTTGTCTTCTGCCCTGTAGAAGGCGCACACTGATTGGCTGTTCTGATTTATGATAGAGCTGCTTACATTTCACTGCTGAATTATCATATAAATAGACTATTTTGGCCATAGTAATGGTAATCTTTGGTTTGTTATGGTTTTTAGATCATATCAAACTTTTTAGTCGGTAAAGCTAATGTTTTTGATATTGTGGCAGTGTAACAGTTTGACAATTATGTATTGGTAAAGCTAGTCAAAATTGAAAGACAAAATTAGGTTCTTAGATTTTTCAGGTTCTTAGATTTATCACTGCTTCTAACTTACAGTAATAAACCACTACAACTTGATCACTGACTTAAAACACCTAAGAATTCTCAAGCAAACAAACAGAATTACACTCATTCTCCTGAGAACAAAACAAACCAATACAATTCTTATCATTGGGTTGGTCAACAAAGGCTGCTTTTAATATTCAGGCGAGTGAGATCTCCATTAATTTATTGGTCACTTTCTGGTGCATAATGCATTAGATGTTTGGTATCTATATTTATTCTTGTGGGTTAATCATCATCTTAGACCCCCCCTTCCCTAGCTTCAGAGTTTTTTTTCTTTGCTAATTCTAAATGAACTTGGAAATTTTAACTGATATTAAACTTTCAGCTGGTTGAAAATTTGCATTTTAAATTTTAGAATTTTCATTTCTGGCTGACTCATTGAGTTACGTGCTAATACTTAGCTGTATTTCAATGGGATTTATAATGATTGCTTTCAAAGAAGTTTTATTATTCACAAGCATGCATCTTGGAATCTTGGCTGTTTGGGAGAGGACTAAAGTCAAGCATCTGGTAAGCCATTTGGTTAGACTACTGTTTGGCCAAGGCTGAGGGGCCCAATGATTGCTGGTCACTCAGTTCGGTATACCTCCTTGGCATAGTTTTTTTTTGCTTCACCAGCTGATTCTGTGGATGATTTTCTGAACTAGAGGCAAGTTTGTCTGAAATACAACTTTGCATTTCAAGATAATGTAAGTATTATTAATTTTAAAAAAAAGAAGAAAATGTATGTGGGTCCATTGGTTGAGACACCAGAAAAGGCATAACTACGCGATTGTTCAGAAGAAGCACTTTCGAAAGAACAAACACAACACAGCTATCATGCTGTCCCGTTATCCTACACTTTTTATAATGAAGTCAATCAAATAAAATTTTTTTACAAAATATTAGAATTTTTTTTTTAATATGACAAACTCTTTTTATTCAGATTGGATTAATGATTACTCAAAATTATATTTGACTTGTTTAAATAAGTGAAGTCTGTCATAGAGCAACACATGGTTCATTTTATCTTTTAACATGCATATAAGGGATTTGCCTTATATTGGTAATTAATCTTGCATGCAACAAAATGATGCTGATATACATAGCCGATGAAAATTAACTGTTTTTATTATTACTTTTCTCTGAAAACCATGTTTAAAAAATCTCCAAAGTCTGCAACTTATGCATTATTTTACATGAGAAACAATGTCAAGGGTAAGCGATAACCATTTATCTTGTGACACATCACTTGTTTTGGAACAGCAGATGGTCAAGAGTTTACTGTACTGGGCCTTCTCCTGACTTTGATCCTGTATTAGGGATCAACTTGTTTTAACAAACTTCTTATAGCAAGGTTTATTCTCACATTTCTGTACCAGTCTGTTGGTGGGCACTCTGGTTTCCTCTCACAGCTAAACATGAATTCTAGTAGGGACTATCCTTTCCCTGCCTAGGTGGAAGTGCCAGGTTCCACATGATGTAGAAATGGCAATATTTATTTGAAGCAACCATGGCACTATGCAACCTTATGAAATGTGCCTAACTTGTAGATACTAATGCTTTATTTTTACACTGCAGCCTGGTTTCTGACATTAATTCTGTGATATAGGCCATTGTCTTGCATGAAGAGGTTGTGCATTGTGTGGTTTGGTGTAGTTTATTAATTATTGTCTTGTTTTGTTAACACTTCTGAAGGTACGTCAGAAAATGCTGTACGCAGCCACCAGATCAACACTGAAGAAAGAATTTGGCAGTGGTCAAATTATAGAAGAGCTCTTTGGTACAGTGATGGTAAGTTGATTTAAACCTAAGACATCTAGTAGAGAGCAAGACACTTTTGCTCAATCAATTTTCAATTTTACTAAAACCAACTCTCAGCCAGAAGTAGTATTTATATGTTTAGTCTGTGTCTGTTTATCTCTCTGTCTCTCTCTGTCTGAATAATTATGCACTTATCTCTCCATTGGATTTTAAATTAACATATTGCACTATTTATCCAATTTTTCTTTTGTTAGGTGCAACAACAAAATCCATACATTTAGTGACTTACTGTACATCTCCAATATTTTCACTTTATTTTCTGAAAAGTTTTGGATAGTAAATTTTAATTCAAAATTTAAAATCTCTTATAATGAAAAAAAAAAGTGACATAAACTGACATCTGTTGGTTTTTTTCATTAACTTTTCATAGACATAGAAATGTAGTTCAATTGAAAACGTATTTTAAAATTACGTACTGATTTTATTTTTTTTTTTTATTTTCTTGTGGACAGGACGACATCTGCTATACTGGATTTCAAAAACACGTGCAATCACAAGATGCACCTGCTCCACTTACATATGCAGAAGAGGAGCTGGCAGAAATTAAGAAAAATGAGGTGTGTTGTATCTTATATGTGTATAATGAATTTAACAGTTCAGGCAGGAATGAATTAAAACAGTAACATGCAAAAAAAAAAAAAAAGTGTGAAATATTTAGTTAATATTTTTTTTAAAAAATTAGGAAATACACTTGGCATAGAATCCTAGCAGAACTGAAGTTGAGCTGTTTTAATGAAAATTGTTTCAGGTGATCGAAACATGCAGTGAACCCAGATATCTGAAATTTAATTTAGTAAACATGAGATAAAAAATTATATGGCGTGTGAAAACATGAATTTTTAAATGCATGTTTGTTTGTTGGTATAAACATGTTATGTTGGTGCAATTTAGACAACATCAGTTGTACAGTAAAATCCATTGTGGTAGTGCACATTTAATTTCATTGACAAGATGTGCGACAACTATTGAAAGAGTCTTTTAGGGCAGGTAACTTATAAACTTTTGATAATACAAATTTACACACACAGCAGTAGCAAATACCATAATAAAGTTATTCAAAAAGGCTTTAAAAGAATTGGAGAGAGCTTTTATTTTTTATGTATTTTCTTTTAAATAAAGTTTTTAACATAAATTGATTTTAACTAAATGTTTTTTTTTTTTTCTTTTTCTTTCCACTAAGATATTGACTTCTTGGTTCACAGGTGAATGCCTATGGAGTTGACACTCAACATCAAACTATGCATGGTTTAAGCTTTCCCGTGTCTGATGATGTAATCCCCCAGTTGATAAAACTGCGAGATGGTGATATATCTTATGTTCAGCTTGTAAGTAAAAAAAAAAAAATGTTTTTGTGCAATATTTAAGTGCAGCAATAAAAATGGAAATTGATTTTGTATTCTGTTATCTCTTGCAGTGTTTGTTTTCAGTTTCAAGGGGAGAGAACTAGGCTGATAATTTTTTTAAAATTGTTATGTTGAGTTTTATAATTGCTGCAATTAAAGAGATAAATGTATTTAAGGATAGCAAAAGGTTTTGTGAAAATACTGATACAATTTTGAACTTTTTGTTACACATTTATGATTCTTTTCTTAGAGATCTGTTAATATGCACGTGCTTGTGTTCTCTGTCTTTTACATCATTCTGAACATGCAGAGTTTTCTCTATTTAGATGACACCACTGATAAATTGTTTGTTTTTCCTTTTAGTTTTGTAAATATATTTTTCTCAAGTTTTAAATGTGTTTTTTGTTTGTTCCCTTTTAAAATCACTTTCCCTATTCTGTTTTTTTTTTTTAACTACAATGCAATAAGTGAAATTAGGAGTAGTTTGGCTTTAATTCACCACAAGTAATTTTTAAAATATATTCTTAGACTGTGAGAATCTTTTAGAATTTAGTTTTTTTTCTTTTTAGAAATGAATTTCAATCAGTAACAGTGTATTAAATGATAAAGGAGACTATATGCAGTTTTTTTTTTTTTAGAGGCTGAATTTTAGGATGTCATCAGTGTTTTCATTTTACTACTTATTTTTCTGTCTCTGTGGATGATGGAATGATCAGTGCTGAAGTTCAGTTTTTGCTTTTGTTCAGCAATTTCCAGAAACCTTTTGCTTGTTCAAATAAAGTTACATAACTGGCTTAAATTTTTTTAAAAATTGCACTTAGCCATTATTCTAAAGGAGATTACTCCAACAGAAACAATTAATTACCTGGTTTTGAAATGAACCTGGTGAAGAATTTAAACTTATATTTATCAATTAGAACTAGATACTGTAAAGAGTGCATTTACTTCATCAGGTTATGTGCCAGTGATTGAGTGATTTAGCTAAAAAAGTGTATCAGCATAATCTGTAATTCTGCTGTGTGGGAAAGAAGAAATAGTATGTACAATATTATTCAGTCACCAAGATGAACATCTCTGAATGAACATGGTTTGAATAAGTTCTGTCTTTACATTATAATTAAGATCTGTTAGCTGAAAACACAAATGATACATGATGTACACTTTGAAGAGTGACAACATATCTAATGTTCCCTGCCTTGGTTCCTGCTTGCTCTTCAGCAGTCATCTACATGGGTTTTCTTCAGGGACTTTCACTTGTGGCTTCCAATATGATGTCAGTACATGATCCCTTATCTCATAACTAAGATAGGGATCCATAATCAGGGAAGCATACAATGAGACAAGAATGTATTAATGCCACTGTGTGTGTGTGTGTGTGTCTGTCTGTCTGTGTCTGACTGTGTGTGTATAACTATAATATTCACATAGTGTACAGTAAGAAGATTGACTATTACAACCAAATGTATTATTGTTGAAAAGTAGTTTTATTATATTTCAATAACTTATAAGGTGTTTTCTCTGATGTAAAGTGTTTTATCATCTCATTTGACATTTCACAGAATTTAAAAAAATTTTTCTACAGAAATCTGGAGAGACTATTTAAATGAGGGGCACTTTGTGTTATCTTCCTTTGACTATCTTTGGATAACTTAACAGTTGGTAGTTTTCTGAAGATGATCTCAAAATGTTAGCACCTAGCTAATGGAAAAATAAGCAAATTTTTAGTACACACTGGAAATATATAGTAACTTTTTAAAGGCCAAAACTGCTGTTTACAATTCATCTTTAGTAAAGAAATAAGCTATTTTCAAATTTTTGTATGTATGTATTCATTTTCTTAACCTTTTTTTTGAAATCTTTCTTTGTTGACATATGTGGAAGAGAATTAATTTGTTTTAGTGACATTTCGATTTTAGTATTTATTACATGTGTACAATAATGATTGTTCTTTGATGTGGGTGAGTACCAAAGCATTGACTTCCACCTACCTGAGAGTCTCTTGTGGTAAGGAGTTGATAAAAACTAACAAAAATTGTTAATTTTTATCATGGTAAAAGGGTTAAAACTTTGTAAAAAAAAATAAATAAATATAATAATAATAAGCTTGATTTTTTTCTTGAAAGCAGTTAAACAAAAGTTATTTTTTTGTGTTTTTTAAATTTATTACTAAACTGGCAGTGAATTATCTGTTTATCATTCAGCACAGATAGTATTGGTTTGTGTTTTTTTCTTTCTCCAGAGTATTGATACAGAGCAAGAGAAAATAAATCTGGCGAGTGCAAAAGAGAATTTAAAAATCAGTAGTTTACCGTCCATTGTGCCTGAAGATCATGCCCGCTATCACCTGTACACATTTAAACATAATCATGAAGGAGACTACCTGGAGAGTATAGGTAAGTGGAATGATATGCTAATAGAAAAGAAATAGCTTAGTTTGACAGAGCAAAATAAGTATGAACAAATGAGGTAATTTTTATTTTAATGGAGGAATATCAATTAGGCATGATATTAAGTGTCTTAAAATGAAAAAAAATTTGCTTAGCTTTTCAAGAATATTTTCTAAAGGCTACTAATACTTATTATTGCTTTACTTATAATTTATTTTTTTTAATTAGTGAAGAAACCTGCACACGCCGTTCCAATTAGCCAATTTTTTTGTTTGGTAGAGATGGGCATATTAGAAGAACTGTTAGATGTTTCTATGACTCCAACATTCTTGAAGCTAAGAATTCTTCCCCAAGCATTTGATCCTTTTGTTGGCTGATGTTTCTTTTAACCCTCAATAAGATCAACTCATTGGAGTAATGCACCTGCTGCTGCTTTGAACCTGTTAGCTGACTTTGACACAAGATATCCTGGAGTTCATTTACTGAAACCAAGTGGAGGAGAACAGAGTATGGAGGTTTACCATATGCCCATCACAAAAAACCTCAACTGGAAACCTTTTACTTTAAATTTCGGAGGAAGGCCCATGCAGCCAGCTTGTGAAGAGGAATGAAAATAAACTATGCTACACCTACTTTAAACTAAAGATAATTCATTGAATAACATCTAATTACCTGTTCCCCCCAAAAAGCTGAAAATTTTTTTTATGTGTCTTGTGCGTCAAGTAGGATATTCTCTGAAGTGCATATTTTAGAAAATTCTATTGTTGTACAAATAAGATTGAGAGACTTAAGATTTACAGTAGAGATAGCTGAAGTTATTAGAATAATGGTCAGTCAGCTAAGAGCTGGAACTGAATATTAAGAAATGTTATGTTACACCAGCTAATAAAAGTTATTAATTTATCTACACGTAAAATAGACGGAAATCTTAGGATTGTTTTTTGAGAGGAGTGGGTTAAATAATGTTTATTGTGAAAAAAGAAGCTTATTCAAGGTGAATTTTAAAAAAAAGTGTCAAATCAGAATTTCCATGTGTTTTGGCTGCCAAGACAGAAGAACAGAAATCATCAGCTGGTCTGTGAAACACAAAACTGAAGTTTTGCTATTGTTAGTTAATTATGTTTGGAATATTATATTCATGTTGAAGTGTGTTCAATTGTAAAAAAGATGGTCGGCTGGTGGAAAAGATTCACCATGGATTCTTTAGCATTTTTAAACTCTTGACCTTCTACAACATGGTACTATCTTGGTTCAGTACTTGAGTAGGCTGCATCTGCATGTTGAGCATTCATCACCACTGGAAACTTGTCGAAAAGTGTTTGTATGCAGCAAAGGGTTAAACATCCAGGCGATAATGATTCAAGATGTTTAAAATAACAACAACAAAATTGCTTTGTCTGCCATCTTATTTGGAGATTCTTTTCTAACTTACCAAAGATTCCAGAGTTAGGGAGATCTTGTGACAGATGGAGAAGTTATATAGTTAGACCCCTGTCTATCTGATCCTTTAGTCTGAATGTTCAGTTCATTTAACAGGGATGGTAGCTTTTTTTTTTCTTGAAAAAAGTAGTGTACACCTGCATAATTAGAAACATCAGTGTAATGCACCACCAGAAAGAAAAAAATGGAAATGTCTGCTAAAAATGGTGAATGATAGGATTTATTTATTATCCTTTCATAAAATTTGTAAGGAGAAAAGAGCCACACCTGTATTACAAGTCGGTAATAAAGATGTCAAGGACAGCATAAGACACTAGCGTGTCATAATTATTGTCTTCTCGGCAGTGCTGTCGGTTCTACTGTATTATGAAAAGAGCCTATTGTTCCCACATTCTCTTGATGCTTATGATTGTTTTCCTTCTCAGGCAAGATTTTTCTTTCTAACTCATAACTTTCCAGTTCTTTGGAGCCAGGTAAATGAACAGACATTGTAGGAAGTATCCCTGTCTTGGTTTGCAAAAAAAAAAAATATATATATATATATATATAAAAATAGATTAGCAAAAGTGATGATAAATCGTGGTAATTTTATTCTTTTGTAGTTTTTATATATTCCATTCCTGGTTACATCTGCCCCATAAAAGAGAGAATGCTCTACTCCAGTTGCAAAAGTTCCCTCTTGACTTTTTTGGAGCAATATGTGAAGATTGAAATTACAAAAAAGGTGAGCTTTTTTATGTGGTTTATGATAAATTTTGTTTATAAACTGCCTAAAATAAACATACAAAATTAAAACGTTTTTACAAACTTTTATCCTTTTTAATTATCTCTTATTTTTAGCTCATCAGTTTTTTGTTTTCTGTCTGCATCGTGTAAAGAGATGTTTAACTATAAATGTTAACATAATGCATGATTAAAACCTTGAGAATTTATCTTCTCTTGGATTTTTTATTTTGGAAAGGGTTAATTATAACTAATCTTTTATTGTAAGTATTAATTATCACTGTTTTTATTATTAGGCATGTTAAACTTTTTCTTTTTTTGGTCCTAAGAAGAGGTTCATATAGATAATTAATTAATTATAGCCTAACTGAGTTTGTGAATAAAGAGATTAGGGGGAAAATATTTTTAAAAAAAGGTTTTATGTGAGAACAGAGCATGAACTTATTTGCTAAAAAACAGTTATTTTAATAAAGATATACTGTTATCCAGAATAGATTGCCTAGAGAAGATTTTTTTTAAATGAAAATTACAAAAGAATATGGTACAGTTAAGTATTTAGAATATAGTAATATGCGTTTACCTGTGTCTCTACTTTTTTTAGGCTGAACTTAATTCTTACATTGTCTCATCTTAGAAAATGTAATATTTTACTTTAATAAATTTTTTTTAGAAAATTTATTTACAGTGGGGCAGAAAATCTGTCAGCTTGTATAGGCAGTTGTTTCTTCAAACCATTTGTTCAATGCATTTTTTAATGTATTGATTTTGTTACACTAACAACTGCACTTAATTCATTACTTCATTATTCAGATGTCCAGCCTAATGTTCTGATCTCTTGTAACCTAGAGTTTCTGAAATTAAAAAAAAAAAAAGCAGCAGATACTTGTCTATCTGTTCTTTCACTAAAAATGTTTAATGTCTTAATTATATCCTCAAATACTTCTGTGTTCAAATTACTATGTCCAGGATCTGTAAATCAACTTAGAGATCAGCAGCACAATGATCAATATTACATACAGTTTGAGATACAAATATTGAGTGATAGTTGCAAACAACATATGGCTATATTGGATTTTGAATTTAGATTGGTAAACAGGTTTTAATGGAACGCTGTAGGAGGCTGTAGGAGATACCTTTTAAGAATTCTTCTGAATATCAATATCTGATGCTGACTTTAATAGTTTTTTTTTTTTCTGAATTACAATTGAAAGGTTTGTAGTTAATTATTACTGCTTTCTATGCTTAGATTGAATATAAGTAGCATCTGTCATACCTCCATGTTTTTGTTTGTGCAAACTCAGCATCCTGGCTACATCATCCATGAAAAACGAATCAGCTGAAAACAACTTTTGAAATAGTGTGTCCCCAATATTGTATATCATCATCAATAATCTGCCTCTGAGCAGGTTTGTGGCTCAGAGCCATACCAGGAAAATGAACAGTTGAGGTGGTTTCCCATTAGGAAAAAAAAAACCTTACTAGAACTCTTAATTTTTAGATATGAAAGGAAACAGGAGAGCCTCAAGAAAACCCACACAATCAGCTGGTAAAGAAGAGTGAGAAGAGACCATGCCTGGGAGGTGTGCCAAAACAAGCCAATTCAAACCTGGATTAGAACTTTGGCCAATAACCTAGTATTCCAGTAGTCTACCAGTGGACAACTAGTATTACAGACACCACCAGTTTCAGTAGACTAATATGTAGATTCCACAGTTTTTGGGTTTGAAATGTCATTATTTCTTCTATTTGGTGTACGTTTTTGTGACACACAATTAAAAATCATCAGAATCAGATCAAAGCTACTTTTTTTTCCCTCCCAGTGGATCGAATTTTATTTAAAGCTGCATTTAATTAATTTCTAATGTTTTTATTACAGGTATCATAGTGGATCGAATTTTATTTAAAGCTGCATTTAATTAATTTCTAATGTTTTTATTACAGGTATCATTGCAGTACTTTCTTGAACTTTTATGAAAAAAAAAAAAAAGATTTTATTTACATACTTTAATTTATTTAAGTTCGCGGTTAAGGTACTAAGAACTCCATCCTTTGTAATCTGGCATATGCTTTTTTCAGCTGGAAATCTCAGATGCCAGTGAGTTGACGGAGGATTTCTTGCAGAATGAACTTCACCCAAAGAAGAATATAGCAAAGCAGGCATTTGCTCGCCCGAAGGGCCCTGGAGGAAGAGGTCCTCGGCGCATGACCAAGACACCGGCTGCTGAGTCCATATAAGGCTCAACTCTCTATTTTTGTTTTCTTTGGATAGCCTTCATTGTAAGACTTCCAAAGATGGATTGTTTTTGTTTTTTCATTGTTCTGTTTTGATTTGATTTTTTAAAATTTCTTCTTCTTCTCTATTTTTTTTTTTTTTTTTTTTAGGTTGAAGACATTTTTATTGAGTTGATTCCGTAGTACCATTCCATTTTATTTCTATTTTTAATGAAAAATATTTGCTTGACACCTGTTTTGTGCCACCACAACAGCAGCCATTGTCAGCAGTACTGACACACGGACAGCGAACTGAACCGAAAGCAGTGGACAGGAGAGTAATATATCTCAGCACTTAGTTCACGGTATATGTATGTTTTTTTTTTTTTTGTTTGCTGAGTTCCTGAGTTAGACATTGTTAATAAAGGGAAAAATAAATAAATGAATAGAAACAAGGAATGGAAACACAACAACTGTCAGTGGCATTTTCTACCAGTTAATATATTTAAAGCGTCTTGGAGAAAGATTCTAAAAACAACAGCAGCGACAACAAAAACCTTAACTGGCCGTTTTTTTTCTTATGGATTTGCAAAATGGTACAGATGACCATGACTGAGATCCAGGGAACTTCTCTCTTTTCTTAAAATAAATAAACCAATATCTACATCCATTAAAAGATAACAGCAGAAAGATGTTTACTTTGCTGTATATACGCCTCATTCTCTTCTACACAATAGAATATTCATTTAAAAATACTTGCTTTGAAAATGCAGGGGTTTTTTTTGGTGCTACTATTACTTAACCCTTTGCATACTGACACACACAAAAAAAAGATTGCCTTCATTTTTATTGTTTTTAAGAAAATTGTATTTAGTTGTTTTGTTCTAAAAACTGGTAATTAATATAATCACTAAATTTACACTAAAACACTTTCATTGAATGAAATGGTTAGATTTTCAATTTAATTTTCACTCTGCTTTGAATATGCCATCTTTTTTATTTTCATTACATTCCATTATATCAATTCCTTTAATTTTCTGTCTTTTTTTTTTGCTGAGTCTTTATCTATTTATTAATTATTTTTTTCTTTCAAATGTAACGTTCCAAAGGAATATAAATACTTGTTCAGATACACCATTTTCACAGCCAGCTTTTTAATTATTATTCCAGTTTTTCTAGAATTCTTTTTGGGAATACTGAAATGTGGAGTAACCTAATAGAAACTCAGTTTGCTTGGGAGAGGGTTGGGGTGACATTAGTGGTGGTGGTGGTGGTGGGATCAGGAGCAGGCACTGGCAGATGTTTTTAAAAGACTGCACATTTGGCGAGGTTTCATTAGCTAACACATTTTTTTCCCCCCCAAATTATTACCTTTAATTTGTAGCTGACAGTGAAGATAACAGTTAATAATCGGAGGGGATGTGTGTGTGTGTGTGTGTGTGTGTGAATAAATGAAGCCCTGCATGCTGAACATTTATTTTGGTATTTATTCTTCAAATGTCTTTACTAAATGTAGAAAGTAATCAGCTCGAATGATAATATTGATATAATCAGTAGGTTGGGAGCATCTTATTATCAGTTACTTGCTAAAAAGAAAAGAAGAAATTGAGAGTATTAAAGATGCAGTGCCTGAAAAAGAAAGAAAATGAGGTACATTAGTTTATTTTTAGATTTTGGCTATTTTTCAAACTGATATTCTCACTCTGCTCTTCTACGGAAATCACTACCATGTTTCAACAATAGGGAGTAGTAGTGCTGGAACAGTTAAACCGTGTTTTTGTAAAGAAAACGTTGTGTTAATGAGGAGGAGGAGGAGAAAAGCCGAACAAGGGAAATAATACATTCTGTAGAGAGGATTTGCCAGCCACCGGAAATGTAACAATTTTTCTTTTTTCTTTTCCAATCTACGGTTCTATTCGAGCACCTGACAGCCAGTGTCTGTCTCTCTCTCTCTCTCGCCGTAGAAATGTAAGCCAGCCAGCAGTCAGACTGATAGTTTAGTTATGCGGACACCAAATTCTTATTGGGCTAATCCGGCAACAGCTGGAAATAAATGAACAAAGCGAGAGTGCGCACACAGCAATTAAGGTTATGAATAATGAGTTTAAGGAAACAACTGCGTACATATACTGGAGAGACGAAGTGGGTGGGTGGTCACAAACTCCCACTGACGGGAGAACTGTTTTGGGCTGTTATTTTCTCTGTCATCTTATAAATTTAAGAAGAAGAAAAAAAAAAACCTGATTTTTTTAATTTATTTACCATAGAAATAAATAAGTCATTTGTTTTGATTCAGTTTTATTTTAAAAAAAAATTTCTAGTATCAATACATTTAGGCAAAAAAAGAAAGAAACGCTAGACCTTTATTTGGTCATGCTTGCACCAAATAACCCCAGACAGATAAAAGGGTTTCTGTTTTGTCCCGGTGGACTGACCTACCTCACTATGTAAGGATCTTTTAAAAGGGCCTTTTGTTTTAGGAAACTGCAGACACACAACTAAACATTACATAATAGCTACAGATGAAAAAAGAAAATTTTTTTTTTTAAAGGTTTCACAGATGTAATTATGAGAAAGGATAGCTCTAACACAAAACCAGTGATAAGTATTGAAATAGAAAAGGGAAAATGACAACGAATGTATATCAAGACTAAACCACGTGTTCCCCCCAAAGATCTTGTTTGTTATGCTGTTTTTGTGGTGGCGCACTTTTTTAATTCCCCAACCCACCCCCGCTTAACAGAGTCGGTTCTCATCTGTCTGATTGTTTGTTTAAAAGACTGTCTGTGATTGCTGAGTTACAGTTATTATATTAACATATCTGTGAAAATACTTTTTTTTTTTTTTTTTTTTGAAATGGCTGGTTGGATGTTACTTTTTCTCATTTTCGAGAATGTGCTGCTGAACAGTTTTCCTGGTTTTGGTCCGTTTAATTAACATTAGGCGATTGAGTCGATTCTCGGATGCCAAGGTTTTGTAATGCGAGATGTTTGGAAATAAAACTAAGTATTCTGTACATAGATCTAAGCATGCTTGAACAATCAAGGGCCCGAACTCATGTTGTATTCGGATGTGTTGTTCACACTATTGGTGCGAGAGCTGATCTTTCTCGTCTGTCACTTGTGGAAATGTCTCAGTTAAAGATGTATAATTAGTAGTGCACTGCTTTGTATGGTAAGAATCCAGGAGGCAGAAGCCATGTGAAGAATTAAGGGTATGTTGTACATTTTGTGAACATGAAAGGTTTATTAACATCTTGAAAATTTCTACTGCGAGGCAGCAAGCAGACAGAACTGAGTGCTAAGAAAGTATCGGTGTGTTTCTTTAGCCACTCTCCCTCCCCCCACACACACAAAAAGAGAGAAAAAGTTGTGGTAATTCTGTTTTCTATTTTTTTTCTGGAATGTACTTTACAAGTATTACAATTTGCTTTTAGTCACCTGGAAGGATATAATTCCAAATTTAAGAAAAAAACACAAACTTAAGATTGGCATCTTTAACAGTTATCCTGTCTAGGTCATTTTAGAAAGAAATTATTTACACAATATTGAACTTTTTTCAATGTGTGGTTTCTAGCATAAATGTAAAAAAAACAAACAAACATTAGAAATGAAAACTTAAAAAGAAAAGCAAGCAAAGAATAATTTTGCTATGAGAAGAAATTCAAACTCGATTGAGCAAAGCCAATGGAATGAGAGTGAATAACAGTAGATTGGTGTGGTGTGGTGTCATTAACTTAATGGATGGCTCTGTACATTCCGTTGTTGTTGTTTTTTCTTGGTAAAACCATTATAGTTCTGCAGCTTTGGTATGGCTGAAGATGCTTTTGGTTGACACTAATGGAATAAGAGGAATCCACGGAAATGCATATATAGGCTTTTACAGTTAGCTAAGGAGTTAAATATTGGATTTTACTTACTTTTTAGAAAATCTAACAGTAAACGGTTATTGCCTAAACAAACTTGTGACCAAATTGCCTTTCGTGAAAAATATCACTGCCATGAATCTGTCTGTTAGAATGGGAGGAAAGGCAAAGCTAGTGAAGAGGGGATGAAGCAGAAAGATGATCCTTTGTGCAGCAGTCATAAAAATTTGTCATTAAATGGCAAAAAAAAAAAAAAAAAAAAAACTTTTTTGCTTAATTTTCTAACTACATTTTTAAAATCATATTTTTCTACATATTATAATGCAGACACTTTTGAAAAAAAATGGTGCACATAACTTAAGAACTTTAATATGCTTGTAAGAATTTTCTCTTTTTCTATAAAAAAATCTGTGCATTTTGCATGAATGAAGACTACAGGGAGAAACTACATACACACACACACACACATATATATATATATATATATATATATATGTATGTATGTTAATTGACAAAATGCTTACAAACAAATAAAAAATAAATATATTGTTCTGAAAGGAATTGTTGGGAGTGCTTAATTTTTTTCTTTAATACTGCTTGTGAGCAGTTTTGTTTTGTTTTTCTGTTATAGCTCAAAGAGCTAAGACGCCTGTGTTTTGTATGACTGTTATATATACAGTAACGTGTAAGAGCTGTACCTGGTTACAGTTTGTTTAATACCGAATAGAATTACACAGCTACAGATTTTGTAATAAATCTTTTAAATGACGTCGTTTCTGTACAGTTTGCTTTGGTTTGGATGCTGGCTTACAATTGATGTGGCGTACCTCTGACTCTTCACCTTGTCCACTTGTGAATTGGGATTTTGTTCTTTCCACAGTGCTGATAAAGGGCAAATTATTTATTTTCTGAATGTTCAAGGGTTAATAAAACAACAACAAAAAAATATTATTCCTAGCAGTTTGAATAAGGTTATCAATGTTAGCATTTAGCTTGCAAATATTTTGAATTAAGAAAGTGTAGAAGATTTTGAGGAAAGAAATGAATTTTTTGTCATATTTTGTGTAATTATATTGATTCTGCATTGCTTGGCCTCATGAAAAGAATGTGTGGTTAGGTTACATAAGATTTTTCTTGCAAAAACCTATTTTTTTTTTAACTTAATGCTCAAAACAATTTCTGGTTTTGTAATTCCCCACATTTGGGGTAAAAGAGTTTTCTTTAGGAGAAGATAACTATCTTTTCCATAAGAATTAGATCATCTATAAATGGAAAGAAAATAAAAATTGATTAGTATTCAATGTATTGAAATGTTTTAAAAAAATTAACCAGCAAAATTTTGAGGAGTAACATAATTTGAAAATATTGCTTATTTAGCATTACTATTTACTGTTTCTACAGATAATCCTCTGTCAAATGACCAGGCATTGAGAAATGGGTGATGACGCTTTGTAGAAAACAGGAAGTTGATTCATTTGCAGGTTTCTCTTTGAGTCGGTCACATTGGTGTTTAACCAAACTTGCTCAGTTTTGAAGTCTTATGTTAAAGTATTTGTGTGATTGCAAAATAAAGGAGAGATTCTTTGTTGAGGATAGGCCAAGATAAGTTTCGGGTTTACTCTTAGCATATCTTAAGTTCTGTTATCTGAATGGTGTTGCTTTCTTGGATAATTTTTTGTTATAAGTAATCTTTCATAGAAAACTATATTTAAAGAAATTGAAAAGCTTTTATCCTTCATTTGTTTTCAAAACTTTTTTTTTTGTTGTTGTTATTTAAAGATTTATACCATCCAAGCTTTTGCACATTAATAACTTTTACAGCTGCATCTCAAAAACTAAGAATATCGTGGAAGAGTTCATTTTTTTCCATAATTTAATTCAAACAGTGAAACATTCATATATTCTAGATTCATTACACATAAAGTGAAATATTTCAAGCCCTTTTTTGTTTTAATTTTGATGATTACAGCTTACAGCTCATGAAAATCAAAAATCCACTATCTCAAAATATTAGAATATTTCATAAGATCAATAATAAATAAAAAAGGATTTATAATATATAAATGTCGAACTTCTGAAAAAATATGTTCATTTATGCACTCAATACTTGGTCGGGACTCCTTTTGCACAAATCACTGCATCAATGTGGCATGGAGGCGATCAGTCTGTGGCACTGCTGAGGTGTTATGGAAGCCCAGGTTGCTTTGATAGCTGCCTTCAGCTCATCTGTATTGTTGGGTCTGGTGTCTCTCATCTTCCTCTTGACAATACCCCATAGATTCTCTATGGGGTTCAGGTCAGGTGAGTTGCTGGTCAATCGAGCACAGTAATACCATGGTCAGCAAACCAGTTACTAGTAGTTTTGGCACTGAGGGCAAGTGCCAACTGCTGGAAAAGGAAATTAGCATCTCCATAAAGCTTGTCAGCAGATGGAAGCATGAAGTGCTCTAAAATCTCCTGGTGGATGGCTGCATTGACTTTGGACTTGATAAAATGCAGTGGACCAACACAGCAGCTGACATGGTACCCCAAATCATCACTGACTGTGGAACTTTCACATTGGACTTCAAGCAACTTTGATTCTGTGCCCCTCCACTCTTCCTCCAGACTGTGGGACCTTGATTTCCAAATGAAATGCAAAATTTACTTTTATATGAAAAAAGGACTTTGGACCACTGAGCAACGGTCCAGTTCTTTTTCTCCTTAGCCAAGGTAAGACGCTTCTGACGTTGTCTCTGGTTCAGGAGTAGCTTGTTGTTTTCAAATGATTTTAAAGGTCAAATGTTTGCATTATTGAAGGTGTATAATAAAAGCTTAACAATTTTTTTAAAATATTTGAAACATTTTACCTGTAATATATTTGTGTCTAAAGCGATATGTCTTTTTTCTCTCTTTTTCAAGGGTATGTTCATCCAAAAACTATCATTACTAGTGTTTATTAAAATGCTTTCCAATTTTAAACTTCTAAACACCACATGATTATTTACAACAAAAACAAACAGCTTGTTAAAAATTATTCTCTCGAGAAATTTAGGTTTGGGTAAATGGGAGAGTGAGCCAGAATTTTGAAAAGAATAGCAATGCAGCTCAGGTTTCCAGAAGAAATTATTCTTGTATTTCATAGCCACAGTTAACTCATTCATTGGCGCCACTTTTTTGTATACTGGCACTGACTATTAAATCCACAGATGGATGATTGTGCTAACATTGTGATATAACTAGATTTAGTCAAATGAAGGGTATTTATTTCATTTTTAAATTATTATACCAAATGAAAAGGAATATCAAAATTCACCATTGAATTACAAGTAAAATAAATGTGAACTGTGTACATAGTTAAAATGTCCATTTATATTTATACTTTTCCATGTAGAAACAACAAAAGTCAGTCACTCTATCATCATTCACTTTGTGAAACGAATGGAAAATTATTTTAAGCTAAAACTATTTGTATGAAATTGTAGTCATTTACTTAAAATAAGCTTTTATTATTTGTACATATCTCCATGAACATTATAACTAAATAGTAAAACAAACTTCTGAACTTATTTCTTTAGGTGCGCAGATGTGTTTGGTTATGGTGAAGTAGGGAAGGGAACTTTTGTATTTTTTAGTACTCTATTGTCAGGTCTCTGAATTACTTTGACATAGTTCTCAGAACTTATGGGAGCGACCCAGTGGTTAGAGCTTCACAAACAGTAGAGTCAGTAAAATATCAGCATGCTGTAAGTTCCTGCATTTTGCCAGTAAAGTTACCAAAAGAGTTAATACAAATAGTGTTGTATCAGTTGTACACTTGCCCATTTGACCTTTACCATACTGTTGGTTTCTTCTTTAAACCTGCTTACCAACTTTGACATGAAACCCCTGGTGTCAGTTTACTAAACCAAGCAGAGGTTAACTGCATTTCTACTGCAAGAAGTCCTTGGCAGAACTTTTCACTTTTAGATGTAGAGCTTGGAAAAAACTTAACACGGTTGACTGGTTAAGAAGGGCAAGAATTAACCATGTCAGTGTGGTAGGCAAAACTGAGCTAAACACAACCAGGATTTGAACTTGATCAAAGGCAATTCATTAATCTAACTTCTGGCTGCCCTAACCCTTAGCTTGTAGCAAATAAATAAATGGGTTAAATTAATTTTTTAAGTACTGTATTAGTAGTATAGTATTTTGCTGAAAGGCTTGTAGACTTATTACAGTAATGTATCATTTTTTATCTTTTATATAAGCTCTAGTTAGTATTTGAACAAACCAGGGTGGTTAAGTCCAGCCTCCATTTGATGCTAATGACATTTACTTTGGCTTGGCCCAAGAAACAACTTATATCTGAAAAATTACCATGGAAACGTAATGAAGCAGAGTTAGAAATTTTATGTTTTCAAATATCCACTTGAGCAAATGTGTTCCTTAATACAAAAGTGAGGGAGGGGTAGGTAGATGCTGGTATAGTTAGTAACATAACTGTCAAAATTTGTTTTGGCAGTTCAGGGTTAAATCTGGTCTAGACAGCCAATGGCATGGCCGAGGATAAGTGTCAGGGGATATATCATCTTTCAATTTTAGTTAAACTGTTTGCTATCACTTGTCATAAATAACAAGTCAAACTCAGAAATTATTCTGCCTAGCACTTCTCTTTTTTTTGATGTCTCACTAAACCTTTAAAAATGTATTAGATGGAAGTCTGAAGGGATGGTCTTAAATACATTTATACCTCTTTGTTCATATTTCTGGTGGTGATGAAGACTTCTACAGACCTTATTTTGATTGGTCTCATCATTTTTTCTTTTATTTTAAATTTGTGGTATTAAAGTCATCAGGGCAAGTTTACCTTTGGTCTATCATAATGCCAACATTACTTTAGCCATTTCTTCATAGTTATTCCCATTAAAATGTATACAAAGGTGGCCTAAATTATTGTATCACATGTTTTTAAGCAAAATACTGAGTTTGTTGTGTGTGAGTGTTTTAAATATAAAAATACATTTTTAACACAATAAAGCCAGTTAAGTATTGTTTTGATATTCACAGCAGGCCTCTCTACTATTCATCTTTAAGGTAAGGTAGTCATTTCTTGTGGAGATGAGACTGTAGAGTATTAAAGCTGTAAATCTCAATAAAGCATGCACTTTGCAACTAAACTATTATTTTAATAAAGAAATACGTAAATCAAAACTGAAATAAATGATTAAAAGCTGCATTAGTCACTTGGTATAAATACATTTAAAACAAATTAGACTTTTGGCCATCACCCTATGCATATCTTATTTCTGAGAAAGAGAATGGGCAGTAGATAAAAAGTATTTAAAAAGACGCATCAAACTCAGATTGCACAGAATGTGTTTTTTTTTTATTATACTCACTAAGGACCGCACTTTAATTAAAACATTTTCACTATGTATAATATATTTTTGACACTCCATTTTCTACCCCCAACTCTCTCTCACCTTTGGCCTGACATTTTTTTTTCTTTTTTCTTTCTCTGTTTTTCATTGATGCAGGTAGATAAAAAGTTTTGTCTGTGGTTGCAAAAAAAAAAAAACAACACAAAATGTATTAAAGGGGAAAGGGGAGGACCTATAATTTCAACATAAAAAAGATATATATATATATATATATATATAGTTGCAGTGCATTAGTGAGTCCATTATTGCAAGGAATAGAATATCACTAATAGTAATCTTCACCTCTTATTACAGCTGTATCATTGCTGGTGTTTTACACGGTGCACAAGCCAGTGACTTGGCACAAATGCAGAATCAGTCTATAATGTCGGCCACGTCTTCGTTACCCTTTTTTTTTTTTTTTTTTTTAAAGTCCTATTCTATCTATTTTCAAAACTGGAGCTTTAAATTCCTAGGCAGCCAAAAGCTGAGTAAAAAATACAACATTGGGCAACAAGGGATTCTTGGCCATCTCTCTTCTTCTTTTGTTTTTTTTTTTTTTGTTGTTTTTTTTCTATTTTTTTTTTTTATTTTTAGTTTTAAAATTTGTTGTCATTAACTTAATTAATTTTTTTTTTTTCCCCCTTAAAAAAATTGTATTTCGTTCTACGGACCCCCCCCAAAATATAGATAGATATACATGTGTGTACACACACACACACAACATCAGTGCCAATAATCACGTGACTAGAAGAAGTACAGCGCCATATTGGACAACGAGAAAAGCGAGGCATGTCGTGAGTAATGTTTATTTTTTTCGCGTTCGGAATCCCTCCAGGTTCGTAGTATGTAAATTTTAAGTCTGCGTTTAAGACTCCCTAACCCTCTCCCGACCGACTCGTGTGCTTAAAAACCTTCATCCTCCTCCGCCGCCGCCTCCGTGCTGCTTCAGAACAGAGAGACTGGTGGGGGGGGGGACTGACTGACTGCCGTGGGCCGGTGAGCGATGGACGGTCGGTCGGTCGGTCACCCGCCGGCTCCCGTTGGGTGGTAATGCCGCCCTCCAGCCAGCACCCAGTTGTCGCCTTCGTTCGACTCCTGTCCCCGTTACGAGCTCCCAGAATTGACTGAGGATGGCGAACCCGGCCGTTTCGAGTGCTCTATTATGGGCACTGTGTTTATGGTTGAAAAACAACAACAACACCACCACCAGCAGCACAATGGCCCTTTGACTTCTCTCGTTGATTTAATGCCTAGTAGAGAATCTGGATGCCGATCCATTAATAAAATCACGAAACAGACAAGCGATCCTTGGTTCTCCTGTTCGGTTTTGGATCAGTCGGGCATTTGGCTTCTGAATGAAAACGTCGGGGTGAGGAATGGCGAGTATTACAATGAATACCGTGAACGGAATAGGAGGAAAGACATACTAGTGTCTGGTGTAGTGCTACTATCAGTGTTCAAATATTACTGCAAGTAACACTAGTGGTTCTGTTTGATAGTACCACTAACCTGTTGAGACTGTGTTAGTGCTTATTTATTTTAAAAAAAAACAAAAAACTAATGATAGTAAGATGCTACATTGTGACTGATGCTAGCATTTCTGTTAATGGTACTACTACTGACTGACTTACTGACCATTCATCACCGGTAGGTAGCTGCATTTTGGGACCAGAAATGACCAGGTTGATATGTGAATTGCTTTCTCAACATCTCAGCATCATGCTGGCACTAGTGAGGGGTGCCAAAGCGTTACTAATGCTAGCATTTCTGTTAATGGTACTACTACTGACTGACTGACTGACTGACCATTCATCACCGGTAGGTAGCTGCATTTTGGGACCAGAAATGACCAGGTTGATATGTGAATTGCTTTCTCAACATCTCAGCATCATGCTGGCACTAGTGGGGATGCCAAAGCGTTACTAATGCTAGCATTTCTGTTAATGGTACTACTACTGACTGACTGACCGACTGACCGACCAACCGACCATTCATCACCAGTAGGTAGCTGCATTTTGGGACCAGAAATGACCAGGTTGATATGTGAATTGCTTTCTCAACATCTCAGCATCATGCTGGCACTAGTGAGGGGTGCCAAAGCGTTACTAATGCTAGCATTTCTGTTAACGGTACTACTACTGACTGACTGACCATTCATCACCAGTAGGTAGCTGCATTTTGGAACCAGTTCGGATTGATATGTGAATTGCTTTCTCAACATCTCAGCATCTTGCTGTCACATTAAGGGGAGAATCTTGAATAATCGCACTTTTTCAACATTGCTGAATGGTCTAAGATTGTTGTTAATGTCAGCCAGTTCCCATTTTCCTTCTATAACCAAACAATTCATTTTATTTAACAACTTAATTAACTCAGTTAATATTTGTCTTTGTTGTATAAGATATAGTTATCTCTCTGATAAATACAGATCATGCGTCGAAGAAATTTATTTTTAAAATGTTACAGGACCTCCTTTTTGACTACTATGGAATCTCAGCAAAAAAAAAATTATCCAAAATGCTGTTCATGTTATTTCTTCCAGAGTTTGCTGCTATTTTCAAAGCAAAAAAAACAACCATGTGCTTCTGGCCACATGGAATCTCATAGGAAAAGATTGCACGACAGCTTTTATGTGGAATTCCTGTTAAGAAGCTACTAGACTGCTCTTCATTATCACATCTACCCATTTATAATGCAAAATTCATTCATCCTATTGGGTAGAAAATAGTTTGGCCAAATGATGCGTGAATAAGAATTTGGGGAACATGTTGACTGAACCTGTTGTGATCATTCTGAAAAACTTCAGCATGTGAAGATTTTTTGACTCTTTGTGAGGATTGCTTAAAAGTAGATGTACTAGGCTCTAATAAAACTCCCAAGGTTGTTAAAACATTATTACTAGTAATTTAGAAAGTCTTACAATTTTTTAGACATACCATAGTTTTGTTAGTATATATATGTATACTAATAGTATGAAATGCTTGAAGAATATAATAAAATAATTTGTATTTTATAAACAGAAGTTTATACATTTATTTCAGTTTGAAAATATTAATACCATATTCATAATCATGTCATTCATAATAAAACTGATTATTGATGTTGAATTCATTGAACTTCTATGGCATTTATCATCAGTTAGTGATTCATTGCAGAGAACCTCCATTTTTTTCCAGGTATTGGACCAGATTTAGATGCCACTCTTGTATTGTGGGTCATAAGCGGTCTGATTCCAAATTTTGGCAATGATTGGTATAAATAAAAACAATACATAAAAATAAATTAACATTTGGAAAAAATTAAATTGGCATGATTTAAATAAAACTTCTTAAAACTGATTTGTACTGTTCTGTTTAGTTTTAGTGAGAATATTGCTAATTCCTGCATAGATGGGAGAAGCCTTTGCATGCTTACAAAAATGCTGAAATTATTCTTGGAATTCCATCTGCAATAGTTCCAAAGCCTCAATCCACTTATTAGCTGGTGTTTCAAACCTATTATTATACAGCAAACAGCATTTATGTTCCATACTGTTTGACCACAGCCTGCCTGCCTACCTGTTGCACTGCTATTGGAGTTACACTACCATACAATAAAACTTCGTTGTTTTTTCCTCTCTCATCCTAATCTTGCCCAATAACTAGAAACTAGAAACTACAGGCTGTCAGCTAAACATTTAATTGTTTATATCTTTTGTTTATTCAGAAAAGTTTAAAATAAATTTACACCCAAGATTATCCAAAAAGTAACACAAAAGCTCAGCTTTGTGTCATCATGTGGTGACCAACATCCTCCCACCTCCAACTGCTCTCTTATTATTTCAACACTAAATATGTGTTCAGCTGTCTGAAACCCATTCATGTACACTTATTCTCATAAGTATTCATTTACTCATTCTAAATTATTCATAGATATTCTTAAACAGTGACAAACAGACTCTTGTCTGTCAACACTCACATAGTTGCCAGATACAAGAGCATATAGAGGCATTAGAGAATACAAAAATACAAAAAAATTTGGTCCTATCTTTGTCTCATTAAATATTGTTGATAAATATTAATTATGCAAAAAGGTTAAAGATATCTATCATACAGTATCAAGTTTTTTTGTTTTTTTTATGCTGTATGAAATATTTGCAGAGATAAACGAGTGGTGTCCACCTTCATCAGTCACCAATTCTCAGTTGCCATTGAACTTAACTGGTAGGAGGATGAAGTCATGTATCTTCAAACCATACCGTGCATAAGAGATTTTTGGTATAAAAAGTTAGTGTAAATTCAAATTCATGCATATTAAAGAAGTGTAAATCAAGGGAATACTGTACTTAGATCCTAACTTGTATCAATTTAACTAATTGTTAGGTGTGTGGGAGCAGGATGGATACACCATAGTGTTTCTAGTACAGGAAAGATAGCTTTAGAATTCAAACAATAGAGTCATGATCCATCATTGACAGGAACATTGGTATGTGATCTGGTTGGGTTCTGATCATCAGTTGGCACGAATTATTGATCATAACAGTATTGTGTCTAGCTTTCTAATTGTCAGTCTACAGGAGCCACTGTTGCCAATTCATATAAGAGCTTCACTTTTCAAGGGCCATTTCCTATGTACAGTTATTTTTGCACAATGGACCAGATGAAATATTCTGGCAAAACAGGTGGGCTCTGGTTTAAAGCACAATTCAGGGGCTTATTGGCATACAATTTGGAGGCTTTCAATTTTTTAAGACTAAATACTGAATTGAATAAAATGAACCTAAGAAGAGTATTCTCTCTAAAATAGCAAAATGAAAACTGAACATTTTGATATGGAGTGCTTAACCACCACTATGACGTTAACCATTTTAACTATTATTCTTGTAGAAGTCTTCAGATTACTAGATGGTTTCATGAAAGCACAAAATTGCTTTGTTTTATTTGCTTAGCCATCAGAATACAGCTCTTACATGTTCTATGAAATATTTTGATTTAGAGATGAAACAAGTTTTTCATTAAAGTGCAGTAAAATAATCAGGAATATACAAATTGATAAACCTATTGTGAAAATAAAAAATACTGCTGCATTGCTATTTAATACAGGAAGACCCCCCAAGTTACGTAATATACGACTTACGTAAACAATTCCCATTAGTCCAAAATTTACGTTATGTTAGCAGAGCACTGCTGCTGTTGCTATGTGGTCATTCCTGCAACTTATGCAGAGTTTCTGTGATGCTATTGCGTGATTTCCCTCCCCCTCTTGCATGCAGCACACATTCTCTTGTTAGACCCTACACATAAAGCATCTCGTGCATCACTTGTAGTTTTTCTTTGAAAGTTTTCGTTTTCTAGAGATTTATTCGCCCTAATTATGACTGGAAAAAGGCTTAAGTTGTGGTAAAAGTGCTGAGCCTGCATGTAAACGCACTAAAATAGAAATGAAGATAAAGAAATAAGGTGGACAATCTTTATCTGCCATTGCGCATGAACTAGGTTTTTTGGTGTTGACTGAATACTGTAGTTAAAGATGCTGTCTGCATTAAAGAACATGTGAAAGGATCTGCACCTTTAAAGTCTACAATAATAACAAAACAGTGTGCTGGTGCTAACAATGAAATGGAAAAATTGCTTACCATTGGATGGAAGACCAGACACAAAGGCGTGTTCCATTAAGCCTTGATGCGATTCAGGAAAGAGCACGAATCCTTTATGCAGACATTGGTGAAAAGCATGCAAATATTCCGAAAAGTTTTGTGGATGGAAATGGTTGGTTCTATAGATTTAAAAATCGTGCTGGTTCTCATAATTTTAAAGTGAGCCACTAGTAGCCTCACCACTATGTTAATGCAGCTGAAAAGTATCCCAATGTGTTGAAAAAATAATTGAAAAAGGTGGTTATACCGTGCAACAAATGTTCAATGTTGATGAAGCAAGGTTATTTTGGGGGGGAAGGCCTACCCACGCGTACATTTCAGTGGAAGAGAAAACAATGCCAAGATTCAAAGCAGCGAAGGATAGACTAACACTTTTATTTGGGGCAAATGCGGCTGGTGACTTTAGGCTTAAACCAATGCTTGTTTACCATTCCGAGAATCCACATGCGTCCAAAGGGATCAGTAAAGCAACGCTTCCCTTTCATTATCGTTCAAATCCAAAAGCATGGATTTTTTGTAATACGTATACTGTATATTTACACATGTATGCTAGGTGATTCCGACTTATGTAAAACTTGACTTGTGTAAGGGTCTTCCTGTACACTTATCCTGTGGAAAGTTTTGTTTGAGTTTACACAATATTGCCAATAAAATGTTTAAACAAATGTAACCTCCAAACACTTTTATGAGAGAGCTTTTTAGTGGTATTTCTTTGGACATAAGAGAGCCAGTCATTCAAAACTGCTCATGAGATCACAAGTATCTCTAACTCCAGTTTTGAGAGTTCCCCTCAATTGTGTGAATTTTACCACAGTTAACATCCCCCTGAGCATATTTTCAAAGTCTGCCACAATTCTTTTATTATAGAGTATGCAGTATTATAGGATATACTGCCATGCTTTCCTTTAGTATTTGAGGCTATTTCTTGTTCACATCTAAGCAGAAATAGCAGGGATGTGAATGACAGATATTTTTTTGAAAAGCAGCACAATCCTGGTGCTAAGGATTTTTAATTCCTATATCAATCTTTGTAATATCATATTCTTTCTCTGACATTTTTCTACATTGTCTGAACCACCTGCAGTCTTTCACTCTTTTATGACTTGTGTCTTTGTTAAACCTCAGTATCTCCCCCCCCCAAATAAGAATTTTCTTTTTAGTCGGTATTCATAATCACTTTTTCACATCATTTATTTTACAAGAGAGATGTATACTGTAATATTGACGACAAAGAAAAAAGTGAAAAACAAAAACTTAATTGGATATTCTTCAATATATTTATATTTTAGGTCTTTGAGGGAAAAATGTTAAGAAATACTGATTTTTATATTTATTTCATTATAAATATATATTAGTAATTTTTACTTTTAATTTTTTTTAGGTGGGAAAAAAAAACAACTATGGCTGAACCTGAGGCTGCACATCCTCCATATGCTGTTCGGAACTATGACATTAATTTTCGAGATACATACAACAGAAATTATAGGGAACAGACTGTTGACAATTATAGAAGTGATCATGGATACAATACTTACTGTGATGAGTATCAAGAAGAATATGGGTATGAAGAAAGGGAAGAGTACAGAAGAGATCCAAACTATCGTGATAGAGAAAAGGAAAGAGACAGGTGATTTTTTTTTTTTTTAAACTTCTTTTTAGTGCATTAATTTATCTTTTTTAAAGGTTCTAATTAATGTCATTTTTGTTTGTTAAATTTTATTGTGGCAATTAGTAATGTAACTGAACTTTACAATTTTAAAAGGTAAAGAATGCTAGATGTGTAAATTAGGCAGTCCTACTGATTTTGAAAACTGCATTACAACTCCTTTGTGGCAAGCATACATACATACATACATACATACATGCATGCATTCAACTTTGTTAGAATTACTAAAATACAAATTTTTTAAGGGCACATAGGAGAAGCAGAGAGCGGAGGAGCCGTGAAAGAGGCAGAAGGGATCGTGACAGAGACCGGGACAGGGATAGAGACAGAGATCGAGAACCAAGAAATCGAGACAAGGATAACAGCAGAGATAGGAAGGAACGGAGCAGGGAAAGAATTGACAGCAAATATGATGAAGGATATGATTATGATGAGGTGAGTTCTAATTTCTTTTTAAATTACTTTTATATACATGTATAAAAAAATTGTTTTTGCAGTATTCATATTTTCAAAAAAATTGCTTATTATAGCTCATCCTAATTGTTTCCTTTGCAAACCACCTGAAATCACTGTTGGCACACCATTCAAAAACTGTCAAAAACAGTCGGGCATTGATGAGTCATTTAATGATCACTTTCATCTATACTATAGATAACACATGCACAAGGATGCTGATCCACATTATTGCTTCTTCCTCCATCTATATTTAGTGCTTTGTTTTTCTGCAAAGGCAACTTTTGAACTACTTGTGTTACTTGATTGCTTTATCTTCTTAGTATGTGATGTAATGTGGCACTGAATCCTTTCCTTCTGGCGATTTGGAAGTCTTAAGTGTGCATACCTCGAATCTCTCATTGTCTAGCTGATCAGACAGCAATGGGGTCTGAGAGGAATGTCAATAGTGAGTTTATTGAGTGGAGTTTGAGCCATCTGCAGCCATTCGCAGTTCATTGGCTCAAAGATTGATGTCTCTGATGATGCAAGGCTAATGGATTTCTTTTGTGAGCTGATTCCCGAAGATTTCTCCCACCGCATAGCTGTGGAGACTGACCACTGTGCCACATAAAACAAGTGGTGGGTAGGCAGAGCTGACGACACCTGAATGAACGCAATCAGGGAGGAAATGAAAGCATTGTAGCAGTAAACATAACTATGGATCTTCATTCTGTGTTGTCCATTGGGGATTATTGGGGTGAAGACAACAGACTTTGTGTTTCAGGGTTATAAAAAATAATGACACTGAGGAGATTCTAGAAACTGAATCAGTCACCTGTTTTACAATAGTCGGGTGATTTTTTTTTTTACTCTACATTTTTTACTTTCTGCACTATAAATTGAATTTTTCTTTTCATTTTCTGGACATATTTCCTTTTCATTTTGATTACTGACCTGTTTGTTAAATCATTAGTGCTATTTGAATCATTTCATGATGATTGAATGTTTTTAAATGATTTTAGTCAAGTAAGTGCAGTTTCTGCAGCCATCTTGGAAACTTTGACCTTTCATGCATATTAAATATTGCATTTAGGGCTTAAGTTCTTTTGCTTAAAATTAGCTGCATTGATGTGTTATTGTAGTTTATGTATGGAATGGATGCAAAGAAAATAAATTCCAAAAAATGGTGTGGGATAGAGTAATTTTGTGTTTTGCACCTAAAAATATTATTGCCAATGTTAAAGCAAAAAAAAAAAAAATAAAAGTGGCAGTAGCTGGCAGTAAATAAACTTCTTTTCCTTTGTCTATGCTTGCTCATTAATGGGTGTGGGGAACAGTGGCTATTTAAAAATTTGAACTGTATTTTATTTTCATGATATTTTGTTTGTGACTTCAGCAATCATATCTCAAAGAATCCCAGTTGACTGTAGCATGGAGGAAAATAGATATAAACGGAAATGTTGCCACATTGCTAGAGAAACCATATTCTTATAAATGTTGTTTATTTTCTTACTCATTTCTGTTCTCATATTTAATGTTTTTGATTAAAAAGAGAGAAAAAAACTTCAAAGTCATTTCTGTATCAGTGAGCACACAATCCACAAAAAGATTATATTCTCATGGATTTCCATTGTTCATAGTGGCTGAAGTTTCGTCTGATCTAGAATTTTTAAATGACATAACTGGAATTTTTGACAGGAAGAAGAATTAAGTGCAACAATTTTTTCTCTTTTTTTTTTTAGATTTTAGGAAAACATTAAAAGTAAAACCATTTAAAAACCACCTCACTATTCCTAAATGTTTGTCTGTTCATTGGGACTGGGTTAAATGACAGATAGATTTTTCTTTTGATATTTTTATTCCAGTTTGTATTAGAGCATCAGATCTATATGAAAATAATTCCATTTGCAATCATTTTAACAGCTTATGAGAGAAAACTCTATCAAAAAAAGAAAGCTTTATTTATTTTGCTAATGTGTGTTTTGATATGCTAGATTTATTTACTGTCTACTAATCGGTAATATTTTAACTATATTATTTATATATTCTACAGCTTTAATGAATTTTTTATTTTAACAGAATTCCAGAAGTGACAGTGGAGATGGATACAGAGAGAGAGATAGCAGAGAAAACAGAGAAGACAGAGCTGGAGAAAGGTGGATGACTGATACACCAACACACACTGTTTTGTTGCGGGGTTTGCCACCTGTTGTAGATGAGAAAGATGTAAGTAACATCTCTGTACAATCAGTGGCAATTTGAATTTGGCGATTCATTGAAAGACATACTGATTATGTATTGATTTAGTGTTATCATTTTAAATTTGTAATTTATCCACCACCTGAAGTCATTGCCTTAAGGTGGGGATGCATATGTAATAGTCCAATATTATAATTAACAGTGTTAAAATATGGTTGTGATTTAAAACATGGCTTGGTTTTACTTTTCAGGTCAAAAGATAAAGCAGATACAGTTTTTAGATTTTTTTGCTTTCTAAAAAAATGTGCATTATTAGATTTATGGATCTCCTTAATATGACAACAGATTTATGTTATTTTGCTATTCTGGTTTTATTTTATTAAAACTCTAAGGAGTTTTAAAATTGGTTTTAACTGATTGTGAAAAAATTGTAAGTGCTTGATCACAAAACTCTTCCAATAAATTGTGATATTCTAAATGATCAGAATAATTCATAACTCTCAAGAATGCATTTTATGGGGACAACAGCAAAACAGTGAGAGAAAAACTTACATCTGAAATGTTGTAAGTAAAAAGTAATTCTATCTTACAGGCACATTTTTCTTGAATAAAATACCTCAAAAAAGTAATTGTAATTTTACAGAAAATTCATTTTTAAAATTACTATGTAAATTTTAAAAGGTACAACTCTCTTAATTAGCGTCGTCATCACGCAACTACTGAGAGTCCAATGCAGTAGGGGATAAGTCAACAACACAACCACCTGTTTCTTATTTACAAGCTTTTAAAAAACTTCCTTAAATAAATGTTTGAATAATGGCAAAGATGTAGTACAGATTTAACTTTTTTTGGTTCAAACTAACAAACATTTGTTTTATTTTTTGCTAGCGATATTTTGTTCTAGATCTCTTTGCTGAAATAGCATTCAAAGCATTAATAATCATCACTAGAGGTTTTTGTTTTAAGACTCAAATTAAATGAAGATTTTACTATAAAACAAATTTTAAAAGGAAAAAAAAAATAGTTCTTTGATAGATTGTTGTACATATGTTGTTAATTTTGTAAATTTAGCTTGTTTGCGAGCAGTTAACTTTGAAAAAAAACTTTACTTGCTGTTCCAAACCACCCACACACCTTACCTTACCTTATGCATATATTGAGAAATATCAAAAATGTTTAGATGTTTTGCTAGCCAAGGCTAAGGGTCCAAGTTTGATTTCTGGTTGCCTTGATTTGGCATACGTCCCTGAAATGGTTATTCTGAACACACTGGTTTCTTTCAACATATAAAAATGAAGAGTTCTAGTAGGACTTTCTTTGCCAAAGTTGGAAGTGCCAGGCCCTTCATGATGCATGATATGCATTGATCTCTAATGGATAACTGCAGTACTATGCTCTTTCACTGGAGTTGTCTCGATTGTAGAAACTGGTGCATGAGACATCAACTAATTTATGAAATAATTTATTCACTATTCTTGCATCATGTTTATTTTTTTAATGGCAGTAGATTACTTTCTATAGTAGCTGCTGCTTTCGATTTTCTCTATATCTTCGACAGATTGTCTCACAATCTGTTTTTTTTTTGACTAACATTAACTATCTGATTTAAAGTTTATTTATTTAATTATTTTTAAAGTTCATATCAGTTTTTGTCAGTTAGCTCATTTTTATTTTGTGTAGCATGTGTTAGAATTGAAAGATGTGAAAAAAATTTAAATAGATGTAAACATTGCATGGATAAAATCTTATTTGCTGTTTATTGCTCAGTTACTATGATAATTCTGTATTAGTGTACTTGAACAAACAACAGGGTGGGTGTTTTTGCTTGACTGGCTAAAGTTCAGTAATTGTAATGTACAAGAATTACAGTGGTCGATTGGTAGTACATCTTTTCTGAGGTGTGGTGTCACAAAATTTGGCTAATCGAAACAACTTATTTTGAAAATTCGATTTTAGACAATTCTATTTTTATTTTGCATTTTCTGTGATTGCGTGAAGATGCAATCTCTGCATTATTATAGGCCTGCCCAAGTGAACATGAGAATCTAATGAAAAATATTTAATGCTTTCTCATTTTAAGTTTCTTAATAGCATATACTACACTCTTTTCACTTAATTTTTTTATTTTAATGCATATGCTGAATTTGTTTGCAAAGATATTCTTATTTTTTCTTGTGTGAGAAATACAAAACTCCTTAATTTGTTTATTTTTTTAGATACGTGCAGAACTCATGATTATTGGCCTCTCAGTAAAAGATGTCCGATTAATGAGGAAAAGTTCAGGTGAGTTTGATAACTGTTTACCTTAATATTAAAGTAAATGCTTACACTCACTGAGGGTTCTGAGATAGATAACTACCTTTAAGAAAAAGAGACTTAAAAATTACTAACAACATTTTTGAAATATATTTTTTATATTTAATTGAAATATTTTTTTAAGTTACTCACAGAAGTAGAGGTGTAATCTTTATCTTTGTAGTTGGGCTGAAGTATATTAACATCACTAATTATTATTGTAAGCATTCTGTTTTACTCGTGTCATGCTAGGTTAAGAAAAATGTTGCTCCTCATTTTTAATATTGCAGCTCTAATATTTGTGTGACTGTTGTATCATCATTTTCATATTCTTGAGATCCATGGAAATCACTTCTGAATATCTCAGTGCCTACAAGGATATACTTCATACATATTATGTTACAGTTTTCAATCTTCTGAAAAAATAATTAGTTCTTGTGTTTGTGAGCCTGTTAAATTTCATAGTTTCAATTGTATCTCTTTATGAACTTGGAAGTTTAAATGAATACTTTATTTTTAAACTTTGTACAGAGAAAGAGAAATTTCAACACATGGCAATGTACTGGAAAACAATTTATTATAACAAAAAAAGTGTGATATTAAAGGTAGGACAGTATTCTATGGTCTGTAGGGTTTTTTTTTGGTGGTGTCATTTCTGTTCTATTGCAACGTTTTTTGATACTGAAAATTCTCTTTGAAAAAATAGTATAGTTTAATTATTATAGCTTAACTCAAAAGGGGAATTAGATCGTGATTGACTTGCTGAAATGCTTGTCTTATATTTCATGGAAAACTTTTAAAAATAGCATTTCGAAAATAATAACAGAAAATTGATGTTGCTTTATTATTTTAAGGTAAAACTGTGCATTTTCCACCATGATTTGAGAACAGTTGCAGAATCTTTGTTTTGTTTTAGAAAGACTGTTTTGTTGTGCTAATATTGATGCTATTGTTTGTAGTAGGATAGTTTTTTGGGTTTTTTAATAGTTCAAGCTAGTAATGAACTTATGACTTGTTACTAAGCTCTTTTCTACACAACACCTGAATTTCTCACTGACAGTGGATTTAGCTATTCTCCAGTAAATAATAACAATATCTTGACACCAAAATAATAATTCTGTAATTTTGCACAGATATCTGCACTTGTAAATTTATTTGGTGGGGGTGGGTATTTTTATTGCTAGCTTTTTCAGGCACTTGTGGAATAAACTTTAAAATACATGTGGAACTTTTTCTGTATTTTTATTTGTGATTAAATTTAAATTTATAATAATAGTAATGAAGAATTTTGCAATTTTTATTTAGCTAGAAGGGCAGACGACCAACAACTGGAGATAGCGTACTACTTTGCTAATTTAAAGTAGACCATTGTCCTTTTTGAAACTTGTGAGAAAAACTGAAATGTTCACCAAGAAGAGAGAAGAAGAAATGTAAAATTATTACTAATTACATAACTGTTTATCTAGACGAGTGATGGTAAATTACTCTAAACAAATTTTTACTACTATCTTTTGATAGTGGTGACTTAATGTCATCAGTGTTGAAAGTTGGTAGAAAGTCTTTGTTTATTAAATAGCTTTCTCTTTGCACAATAAATTGTTATCGTTTTCAGAATTTACTGCAATAAACTGACACAAAATTTGTAAAAGGCCCTCTTAAAAAAAAAATTGAAATGAAGAACATACTATTTAAATATTTCTTAGCTAATGAATATGTGAGAATGCAAGTCTATTTAGAATTATATTTTAAAAATGTTTTAATTCTAAACAGTAAATATTTAATAAATTTATGGCATTGTTTTACAGTTTTCTTTTTAAAAAATGCATATAAAATGATCCAATGTAAGTCGGTTAATTTTTTTATATTTTAGAATTTTTCAGTTTCATGACAAAATACATTAAATTAGTTGGCTTTTGACTTTTAAATTTATTTATCATTTAATTGTAAAAACAAAAAGTTCAGAAACTGATTTGTTAGAAAATTCTCAACATTAGAATTTTTTTTGTTCTTTTAGTGGTATTTTGTTTTTTTGTTTTGTTTTTTTTAATTTAAGAAAAATAGGCTATACAGGTGATTTTGAAAAGGTTAATTCATGAACTGCTACTTGATAAATTAATTTAGCGCAATCATTGGCTTCTTCATTATTTGGTTTTAAGGACTTAATGATATACACTGAATTCAAAAGTATTTTTTCACCTCAGTAATCATTTTTTTGTCAAAGTTAGATTCTGAAATTTGTCTACATGCCTGTAAAATAAATGCCATTTGTTTCATATATAATAAATACAATAGCAAAAGAAGTGCTGTACATAGCCACTTTCATATTTTGATTATTTATTGTTTATTGTACCCTGAAAATTGCTGCCAAATAAATATTCAGTCATATTTTAGATTTGTTTAAATTTAAGTATAATTGATAAATGTACATACACCAGATGTTACTTTGATTAAATTAATGCATGTAAAAATTTCTTTTGTGTAAAAGTTTATTTACTCTAACATAAAAACTGAGGGACAGTGTTGATTTGTAATGTCGTGTAAGAGATCGAGAGAAAAGCAAGCACTACATTGCAATTGCCCAAGTAAACAGCACAGTATCTTTGTGTAGTTTAGAGCAACCTGGAGTGTTATTAATAAACCAATAAAATATATTTCAAGAAAGACAGGTGAGTGAACAGATAGAAAAATACTACCACAAGAGTAACGGCATAAACTGTGAAGAGAAATGTGTAGTGCCCACTTTTAAGAGTGGTAATCACAAGGTTGTTCTGGGGTTGTATGATTCTAAGGTAGTTGGTCATTTGAAGTGAAGATCATGGACAGATAAACATACGAGGTCTGCCGAAAAAGTATCCAACCTTAGGCTGGGAGAAAAAAAATTATGTACTTGGTGTGGTTCAATTGCTAATCCCCTTCTAAGTAGGCCCCTTGTGCCTCCACACACAGCCCAGCTATCCTTCCACTGTTTGAAGCATGTCGGGAATGCTTCTTCCGGAATGGCTCTCAGCTCTTCCATCGCATTCCGCATGTCCTCTCAGCTCTCAAAGCAAGAGCCCTTCAGTGGCATCTTCATTTTTGAGAACAATCAGAAGTCAGAAGGAGCCATGTCTGGAGAGTAGGGAGCCTAGCAAATGAGTGAAATGCCTTTCTTTGCCAAGAAACCTTGGATCAGCTGCGATGAATGAGCTGGGGTGTTGTTATGATGCAGCTGCCAATTTTGCAAGGCCCACAGATCTGGTCTCTTGTGCCAAACTGCAACTCGAAGACAGGGGAGGACTTCCTGATAGTACTCCTTTGTAACTGTTTGTCCTTCTGGTGCGTATTCGTGATGCACAACACCTTGGTAGTCGAAGAAAACAGTCAGCATCACCTTGATTTTGCTCCAGACCTGACGTTTGCTGCTTCCACTGTGATGACTGAGCTTTCTTTGGTTTCCGGGTTGTACCCATACACCCACGTCTCATCTCCAGTTATCACAGTATTCTGGAACTCAGGATCCCTGTTGGAAGTATCCAGCAGGTCCTGCGCAACTTCAAGACGAAGTTGTTGTTGTTCCTGAGAAAGCAGCTTGGGCACAGCGCAAGCCCAAATCCTCCTTTAAAATTGCATGTGCAGAATCTTTACTGATCCCAACCTTGTCACCAATTTCCTGCACCGTCAAACAACAATCCTCCATTATCAAGGTCTGCACTTTCTAGATAACAACTGCATTGCAGCTTGTTGACGGCCTCCCGGAATGCTGGTCACACTCCAATGTGCGGCCATCTTTGAACCTGTTTTACCATTCTTTTATTTGGGTAACAACCATGGAATTGTCACCAAAAGCCTGTTGAATTTTGTGAATTTTTTCCGCTTGGGTATCTCCAAGCTTTTGGGGAAACTTGATGCAAGATCATTGCTCCACACGTTCCGTCATCACAGGCGAAATGAAAATGTGATGAATAAGTAGTACAGCAAGCCCGCCAAAAACCACGCATGCGCATGAAGGCATGTGGCTCCACTACGCACACTTTTGCCTCCCTAACGTCATTACTTCCCATGGGAAAAAATAAAGTCGGATACTTTTTTGACAGACCTCGTATACAAGGGTGGGAAAAGAAAAGGACTGCCATCAGCAGCAAAATTGTTGGGTTGGAATTATATTTTCCTGCAGGATAATGGTCCAACACAACTGAAACTAAGTGAATGTGCTGGAATGGCCTGTATTGTCTCCTGTTCTAAATGATTGTAGAAAGGATATGAGCCAGAATAAACCTACATTAATGAGTCTATTAAAATCTCTGTGGAAGGAAGCCGGCCTCTCCAGAGGATTACAGAAATTCATTTGCTTCTATTCCAGTTTTAAAGCTGCTAAGGATGGATGTTAATATCAGTATTTTGCATGTTTAAACATCTTTTTGAATATTTATTTTAGTGGCAGTTTTGATGTGAAGATAACTCGTAACACTTCTTTTTCTGTCGTTATACGTGTAAATAGGTTTCATCAACCAGCTTTGTCAAAAGAATAATTAATTTTGAGTTGATTGAATACTTTTTCTAAAGCCACTCTGCCTGTAGCTGAAATGTTTGAAAACAATCTGTGCAAAGATCTTTCTATTAGGCGCAATAGTATGCTCCTTTCTGAAGACAATGTGTGATAGGGCTTTAAATATCATATTACAAATCTAGATAAGAATATTTAAAATTAGTTTTGTGCTTTGCTTATTAATTAATATTAGTTTTTATTTTGAAGAAGCTTGATAACTGAAAAAATGGCTTATCAACTGTTTACACTGAAGCTGACTGGAGGTAGTAGAGTAGGTTGGATAGTTCCAAAAAAATAATAATAATAATGTTGATGTAACCATAGAGATGAATCAGACAATGTCTCACATCTGTTTGTTTTTGTTGTTGTTTTTTGCCAGTTACTTGCAAAGTGGGTTGACTTTGTTTAAAATGTATCAATTATCTTTCTTTTGAATTAACTTAAAAATTACAAGTGAAGTTAGAAAATTTAATTTCAGCGTGTGTGTGTGTGTGTGTGTCAATAAAATCAAATAAAGGTAATCTTTTTAACCTGCATTTTTTATATTTGAATGAAAATTTGACATTTTTTTGGAAGGGGGGAGGCTTTGTTAAAAAGCTACAAAATGCACATTGGTCACAGACTACATGTGAAATTATTATGGTAATCCTCTAGGTGATAACAAGAAAAGAAATCTGCTATAAACATTTTTGTTTTTGTTAAGGTGGTGAAAAATGCCCAATTTTATCTGAAAAAATTTTCCTCCTATTCTGAATTAACAGAGTTTTAAAATTAGATGACTAGAATTAAAGGCAAAATTTAGGCTACAGGTGTGGAAAAAAAATTCCACCATCCAAACTCTTTTTGATAACCAAGCTTATAACCTTTATGACTTTTGTTTTCTAGTTTTTACCTGCAACTTTGGATGTGTTTTTAGACATGTAGTATCTACTTAGCTATAACCAGACTTTGCTGGTTCAGTAGATTTGGTAACATGGCATTTTGTGTTGGTGATTGCATAATTTATTTGTGGAAATCTGTAGTTTCAGTATATTATCTTTTGCCAATTAAATATCTTAATGAAAAACAAGGAAACTGTGGCTACAAAAAAGCAACAAATAAACAAAACAATACCTGAAGGTCTCAGAAAAAAATATAAGCAAACAATAAATGGAGAGTGGCATCTAATTTACATATGAAAAAAATCAGTTCCATATTGGGAAATGCAAAAGTGGGAAAGAACATTTTAATTGGGGGGGGGTTTACACACAACCAAAACAGAAACCAAATATATAATTGTCAGATAACAAAATTAAAAATCAGTGTTGTTTTAATAAACAACCTTTCATATAGTTGTGAAAAAGTGCATTGGTCAAACAACACCCTTTAAATAATAGGGTCTCTGATTGCACAAACTCAGGACAATTATCTCAAATCTGCACTTGCTGCACATCTGTTCTTTAAATCCCATTTGATCAGACAGCAAATTCTTATCATGAATCTGATATTAAAAAAAAACTGAAAGCAATCAAACAATACATTTTATTTCATTATAAGATAGCATTATCAAGACAGACAAAGACCTCAGAATTGACTGGTGAATTTTAAAAAAAAATTACATACTCAAATTATAGCTGTCTTAGAAACATACTGTTACTCAAGTTTTCCTTCACATTCATGTCAGTTCACTACCTAGTTTTTTTTAAAAAAGAATATATTTTTATTGCTTTGGCAAAGCTATATTCAAGAAGTCAGCAAAAGCCAAGTTTTTTTCATAACATTTGGTATTTTTTCTAGTGTAAAAAATTACTGCTGCCAGTTAGATTTAAAAAAACCCCAGTAAATATGCTTTCATAGTAGTTTTTTTTTTTATATAGGTTAATAGTTGCAGAAGAAAATAAATTGTAGATGCTTTATTTAAACAATGTTTGAAATTCAAGGAAATCAGCTTGTCAGTGCTGAATGAATGTCTTGCAAAGTGTACAAGTAAATTCTTTGCTAGCTTTTTATTTATTCACTGTTTTCATAGAATGGAATGAGAAAGAAATGCAGCAATGTGTATGCAAGAACAGAATGCAGTATCATGATTATACAGTACAGTATGCTAGAGACAGGCTACTAACTTCAGTAGTTTGGAGGGGACTGAAGAATGAAACTATATAACTTTTGGAAACTTATGCTACCATGATAGATAAGTACACCACGGTAACCTGCCATCTGGTTGAAGGTGTTATACAAACTTTTACAGTTGTTGTGAGACAAACACATCAATTTAGGTTTCATGTTATGGTAAGTAGAGGTGTGTTATTTTACTTACCATTGTTTGTGTCTTCATTGATGGCAAACTTACCATACAGTAACCTGACATCTGGTTGACGGTGTTATAAGAACTCTTACAGTTATTGTGAGACAGACATCAATTTAGGTTTCATGTTATGGTAAGTAGAGGTGTGTTATTTTATTTACCATCATTTGTGTCTTCATTGATGGCAAGCTTACCATGGAACATAACAGGAACATAGGTGTTTCTTTGGGCAGCCTAATTTAAGAAATATGGGCTTATTGTCAGGCCAACGTGACTACCATATTTGTTTGTTAACAAGACTCTTGTTTTAAATAAACATTGTGCATAATGCGCTTATGTGTGTGGAAAAACATTTCTGATGACATTGTTCAGCATCCAGTTATGTCAATTATCATTACATATATGTTAATGAAAACTCATTTCTGTTTGGGTATACAACATATTCCTGCCTCATTCGGTGATGCTTTTGCTGTTTTGATAGCATTTACATATATATTTTTGTGTTTGTATGTCATCCAGTCTTTGAAACATGCATTCAAAATTATCATTGTTATTTTTTTTACCCTAATATATTATTGATGCTAAAAAGTACCTGAAGAACTATGAATCTTATTAATTATTATTGTCTTGTCATTGAACTGTTTTGTGTTTAAGCTATCTGCATTTGCTTAGGTTTTACTTTTTAAATTTTGCAGTTGTAATTCATTACACCTTTGATTTAAAAATAAAACTTCAAACAAACACTCTGCTAATGTCTGCCTGCCTGCATGTCATTTAAAGTATTATTATTTGCTTCACATTCTTAATGGTTATGTATTGTATTTCTAAGGTTAGATAAACTAAACAATATTTTGACCCAATAAATTGGGCCAAATCTAAATTTGCTCTTATGTTGTGGGTAGGCTGACTTCTCTTTTGTACCATTGTTCATCTCACTTGGTTAGACTGGACTGGTATAGAAATCTTTTAGTTTAATTCTTAATAATTACTTGTCAGTTGGTGTATTGTTGTTGGCCCAAGTGTTTGGAAATCTGATAAAAATTTTGCTGATACATTATCATAGTAAAAGTTTTTTTTATTACATATTGGTATTTTTGTACTGTTATCTTCCTCTTTGTTATTTTCATCGTTACATTTCGACTGGTGGAATCTCTGATTGTCTTCAGGTGTCATATTGTGCATATGAACACGCATTGAATACCGGCACCCTGGCCAAGGGTTGAACTCACGAAGCATAGCACCCAAACGTTAGTAATATGGGTTTGAGTTCAACCCTTGGCCAGGGTGCCGGTATTCAATGCGTGTTCATATGCACAATATGACACCTGAAGACAATCAGAGATTCCACCAGTCGAAATGTAATGATGAAAATAGCGATGATATCTCATCTCATAAATATAGAATAAAAGTTTTTTTTTTTTGTTTTATATTTGTAGAAAGGTTAAATTTTGCTACCACACATCCTTAATGAACAGTTTTGTATATTGTAATGGTATTTCCTTACTTCTGAAATCTTAACCATAGGCTCTGAATAGTTTGAATTAAGCAATTAAAAAATATTAAATAAGGTTTTGGACTTTGATCTTGGCTCATTAAGATGTCTTGTTTTATATCCTAAGATCTGTATTAATTTATAGGAACTCAAAAACAAATAATGCATAAGATTTTCGAATATGATGGTTGTGCTAAAAGAAATGTACACTAATCAGTTACAGAAAAACCACTGTTTGGACAAACTTATGACTTTATTCACACACAGTATAACAGCCAATGTAAATATCAGAATAAACCCAAAATAAACAGTGTTTGAATCAGTTTATCGACATATTTTGCTGTCAACTGACATAGCACCTGGTGGTCTGCCTGAACATTACTTTGTTGTCACTTTTGAAATGTGAAGAAGAAAAAAAGGAAAAACCTTTTCACACTTTCACCGTACACATTCTTAGTCATGCATGAATATTTTAGGGTTCACACTCTTGAGAGGAAATCTCTTTCATTGCTTTATTTATTTTAGATTCCATTTGCAGTGGTTATTTTACTGCTACTGTGTTGTTGATATTGCTGCTGTTACTGAATAGAGGCGACAACGTTATAATTTGTATAAATGAAATCTCAAGATTGTCCAAATAGTGGTTTTCCTGCAATTAATTAGGGCTAATTATTTTGCAATGTGGCCCTCATAGTGTTAAACAAGTGTGGAAATCCCATTGTTTTAATGTTATTTTTTATTGCCTTTATTTTTGGTATGTTCCTACATGTAATACCATGAAGCCTTTGGTGTATGATAAATGGATAGGTTTTTTTTGCCTGCCTGCTTGCTTTATATACATACTGTAGAACAATATTCTAGTAACAGTTTATTTCTGATTTAAAACATTTTGCTTGCTTTTCATCTTCCTACTGTTGCTATCACTGGTCTGCCTTATTGTAAATATAGATAACTGTCTGATGTTTATTCATCACTGCTGTACCATGTTCACACTGCCTTGATTGTATTCGTTCAGCATTACTTCATGTTCCATACTACAGTTATTATCATGAGTCTATTCATTTTTGTTTATACACTGGTGCTACCAATCACTCGTACAACTTCTAAATGTTTGTACTGGCTGTTGTCTCAGTTTTGTCCATAGTCTCTATACATCAAAACTGCATATTCATAAGCATCATGAGATATTCTGAAACATTTGTAACTATCAACCGGAAAATTATCACTTTCATTGTTTCTATTTCATTTGTTTTAATCTAATAACTTGCTGTTAAACTACTTTATTTATAAGTTAGTATTTATTATTATTATTATTATTCAGCATGCAGTTTTCTTGTGGAGGCTAGTGTGCCTTTAACTTATATATTGTATCGCGACAAGTGAAAACCAGGGTGCAGTATGCATGGTTGTGGAAACTTTTAGGTTTCCTGTGAAGATTTGCATACACTTCTAATTTATTGAAGTCTTGCATGAAATTTAAGTTTTAAATAACATTTCATTTCAGTATTACAGGGTCTAAGGTTTAAAATTGAAAGAAAAAAAAAAACAAACTTATGCTTATAGTTTTTATAAATTTTAATAGAAAAAAAACTTTATTTTTTCCCTCTAGTATCATGGCCTGTTAGTTTTCAGCATTTAACACTCATGCAGGTAAGTATGCTGTTATTAAATGGAAAAAAATAAATCTAATTCTAAGGATTTTTCGAGAAAACCAAAAAAAAAAAAAAAATTGTTGATTGTAATGAAATATATATTTTTAATTGCATTTAAAATTATGTATGTGATGACTTTCAAAGCTTTCATCAACTTAAATCTGGTAATATAATATCTGGACCTAGTCTTTCAAAAAAAAGAAAGGTCAATGGTAGTCGTAACAAGGTATGTTAAATTCTCAGTTAACCCTCAGTGAGCTTTACACTTCATTTCACGTTTGGTTTGGCATCACTTTGTTGAGTTCATGATCTACATTCAACTGATATCCGTTAGTTCCACTAATGCGGAACATTCTAAATACTTACACAGGTGCATCCCGTGGGTTTGCTTTTGTGGAGTTTCAGAACGTAGCTGACGCCCAGCGCTGGATGGAGCAGAATCAGGTCTTACAATACACCTAAGTTCTTGTGCGGTACAGTAGACTAAACATATGGTAACTGGTAACAATAATAAGTGGCTTAGCTGCTGCTACCATCATTGTAAAGGATCCAAGAGATCTCTTGCTAAATTTTGTCCCCTACATCTTTGGGAATTCAACCATTATGCATCTTTTTGTCAAATGCTGCTACCAGTCATAGCTTTGACAAACTGATATATTTCCTTGGAATTTTCCTTTGTTAATACCAAATCAGTGCTGGGTATATCTTGTGAATTCACATTTAAATTTTAAAAATTTGAATAACTCCAGTAAAAGTTTACATTTTAATATGTAGTTTATTTAGATTATTTAAAAAATAAAATCAACTAAAATATTGTAAACTTTTTATTTTAATTTTTAAATATCATAATGCCTAATTCATTATCTCTAGAGTAGCAATTGTTTTCTTTATGCATATGCTTTAAAACTCAATGTTCACTTTTAAAGTGATGCACTGTTAATCTTTTATAGATAATATTAACAGCTGATCTACAAGTAACCCCTCCAACAAATTAGTTGCTTTGACAGACTTTTCAAAAGTGATTGATATTTTGTTCTGAGCAGTGACAACTCGCAGCTAATAGTCTGATGCAAGACATGAATGAAAAAGGAATCGAGCTAATTGGCCATGCAACTGCTGAGATATAGTCAGTCCAAATTAGGATCCAGATAGAGCTAGCCATCCATAGCTGGTAATGAAATCTGCATAGTATTGAGGTATAGGGATTCCCTTTTGGAATATACCCTGGTCTTTTAATCACGTAGTTCCATTTGAATGCATCTTTTGCCAATTCAAAACGGGGGATTCTGTAACATGGACTCTGGTAACAACACCAGCTAATGCTCTCTTTGGACCTTGATCTACAAGTGACCTTCAGCAGTGCTACCCTCACTTCTACCACATTTACTACTGTCCATGGGCTGCGATTCACGATCATTTTCCATTTCCAAATCATCCTTTTTTCATGCCATGTTTTTATTATCTTCGATATCTTGTTCAATTAATGATGTTCTCTTGTCCTGCTTGGTGCATTGTTTCTTATTTCACTGACTGACTCAGTCAAATGTTAGATGCGTGTCTTCGAAGAGTAGAATTCCCAGGATGTTATACCGCAGTCTAAGCAGGCATACTGAACTATGAGAATTTTTCTTCATGAGTACATTATTCAGAAGCTGCTTTTGCAGCACAACAAATTAGCAATTCAAAGTTGTCTGATGCCAGCTCCATGTTCACATAATCCATCTCTGTCAGGGCCACTTGTCTACTCAATATTAGTCTCAATATCACAGTGCTAACCATATATATAAAATGCTGAGTGCCCAAATTGTTTCTTGGAATTGGAAAATGATGTTAGATAGCACCCCCCCCCAGCCACTTGATCTGTGGCTGCTTTCATTGTAATAGCTGAAATGTGGTGATGCTACCTATGAACCTGTCCCCCATGATAGTATGAGAATGTTTCCATGAGACAGACTAAGTTGAAGGAGGCACTTCACCTTGACATTCCCATACAAGACCTTGAGATTTCAGATTTATTGAGCAACTGTCCCTTTGAGAGTGTTATGAAATTAGCTTGCGCATTATGAAAATCATCACTTTCTGGCTCAACATCCATAGCTCCAGTTACAGATATGTAGTCCTCCAACATTTTTAACTGTATTTTTGTCAAAAGACTTGTGTGTAAAACAGTTCTCAGTGCTCTACTCTCAGATCTTGAAAACTTGATTCATGCTGCTTAGCTTCTCCAGCACCCTGTTGCTATGGTGCTTTATTTTCCATTTTTGACCATGTGACTTCTGTCATAAGGTCATTGTAGCCTTGGGAGCAATAATTTTTGTTGTGACACTAGTAACCCTTGTTAACATGTTGGCTGCTTTGTGCTTACAATCTTATGGAAGTTCAGACATGTAGATGGATCTTCACTAACTGATTTAAAGCTGATCCATTTAGGCAGTTGGAATGCACATTATAAATTGTGCAAGTGCTGCAATGGCTTAATTGTTTTCTTTAGGCCTTGTGGCATTTGAGTCCATAATCTTATGCTTGAATGATGCGTCACTAGCATCAGGTGTTTTCAGTAAACACTGCCTTCAACACTTATGTGACACCTACTGAAACATTAAACAATCATTTACACCTTTTACACTTCACACATGTATTTTACTTGATCTGTATTTAAGTTGCCCAGAATCTGGCAGCTACTCTCTGGAATAGTTCTTATGCTCCTTGTAGCATTTCTAAGGCCTATGAGAACTTATCACCAAAAGAAACCACAATATATAAATACAACATGACTAAGTGCGTGCTTTGCAGTGTCAGTTTTGAAAAATCATGTACTGCATTTGTCCAGTGAAATCAACTCTTTTTTTTTTTGCATAAACATTGGATACATTTTGAATAGTGCAATAAATCACTTTTTAAAACTCTGTTGGGGTTTACTCATGGATCAGCTGTTAATAAATAAGTATATTGGTTTCAAACTGCTTTGAAAACTAAGCAAGAAAACTATCTACATATTGTGCAAATTAATGTGAACAGGATTTTTTAAAAATGTTTTTAGTAAACCGCATATATTTTGAAGACTGAAACAAACCTTAATATCTGATATGATCACCTTCAACTTTAATACTGTCTTGAACATGGGGCATTGGATGCACCAGTTTTTCATTAGATTAGAACAAATCTGATTGTTTTTTTCTTCATTTGTACAGTTGTTTTTTAAGTGAAATCTTACATATAGTCCATAGATTTTTTATTAGATTTAGATTTGGTGAGTTTCTTGGCCAATCTAAACAGCTGGTATTGTTCATCCTGAAGTGTTCCTTAACACATTTTGATGTGCGGCTTGGAGCCAGATCCTTTTGGAAAACTGCATTTGAGGATATCTTCAGTTCTTGCTTGACATTCTAGAACCTCAGTATATTTCTTACTATTCATCATGCCTTGCAATGGCACTAATGAGCCAGTTCTTGTGCAGAGAAACAACCCCAAAACATTTTCTTTTCTGGATTCCTCACAATTTGATTATAGTTAGAACTGGTTGTTGGTTCACCAGGTGAATGGCATATACTCAGCATTGTTGACTGTGAACAAGAAAATGACTCTTGTCTTAAAATAACACATTGCACCAGTTATCTGTTGACCAGCCAGGATATCTATGGCCCACGCATAGTGCTTTGACTTCATTATTTTTGTTAGCAATTGTTTTTTCATAGAATTCTCAGCTTGGCAACCCACCTCAACAGTCAACATCTTACAGTTGATGATGATACCTGGACACCTGCTGCTGCTGCTGCTAATTCCTGGTTAAACATGACAGTAGTTTTTCTGAGATCCTGTTTGTTCATTTGTATTCATTTCCAGTAATTTCTGTTTTCTTCCACATCTGCCTTTTCTTGATGGGGATATTGAGCCTGTGGTTTGTTTCTTAATAATCTTATTGACCACTCCCACACTAATTTTGACTTCATTGGCAATTTCTCTCTGTTTGAGAACTTTATATTCATTCAAGGCGATTATTTCAGTTCTTTTCTTTGATGTAATGTCCATAATCGATTCCTAAACGTAACAGGTATCACACATCTGACTCTGATGACTGACAAGAACACAATAACTTGAGCAGAGACTGAATGACGAGCCCAGTATAAAAAAATACAAGCATTGACAAATTATATTTGTGTTTTGTGTTTACATTAATTTGTATAATATTGTAGGTATGCGGTGGTAAAATATTTTAGCCTTGGTACAACAATTTATTTTGAAAGATAATAAACAAGGAAAAAATAAATTTATAAAAGAATGTGTTTAATAATGGAAACGTTAAACACTATTGCTGCAAAAAGAAATAAACTCTCTTAATCAGCGCTTTAAACCACCAAGGAAAAAACCTGACTTCTGTTCTAATCAATTTTTACTCATAACACTAATATTAAAAAGGATTCAGTGTTAGCTATTGCTTGGAACAGCAAAGAAAACTTAAAATAATAATAAAAAAAAACAAACAAGCCAGTCCTAATTTTTAAAAAACACAAATATGTGCATGCATCTTTACTTTCAGTTAGTAATAGTGATGCTAGATACAATTTAACCTCAAACTATTGCTGCTTTAAACAAACAATGCACCCCCCCCACACACACACACACTTTAAATGCTGAACTAATGCCAGTTAGAAGTTTCTCATGCTTAAAAGACTTGGCCTTCAGTTTTTCATGCTACCCTGTCACTTAAACTTTAAACTCATCTTACATAACAAAGTTTTTTCTTTTTCTTCTGTCTGTTGAAGCAACAGCAGCTGCTCTCTTTTTTTTTACAGTTTAATTTATGCTGCAGTTTTATAAATTAAATGGACACTTGGCTGAGTAGGTAAGCAAATTAACTAAAGTCTAACATCAGATTAATCATGGGTTAATTTAAGTTTTATTTGTTTGTCGGTTGTTTTTTTTTTTTTTTTTGAAAAATATGAGTTTAAACTTGTTTTTTTTTAACAATAATATAAAAATGTAACTTGGTGCTCTTTTTATTTAAATAAAATTAAATTAATTTAATTCTGTTTAAGTGTAACAAATTGCTCAGCACTAATTTGGTGATGTACAAACCAGAGAAAAGCATGCAGAATTATTTTTAACTGTTTTGCAATTTCAATCAAAATCTAGTAGATATTTCATATTTTTTTAGTAAAAAAAAATGTATGTCCCTGTGTGTGAAGATGGTGAGAGTTCAAGAATGAATCCAGGTTTCTAAAATTCGAATTGATCAAAGAGAGAGAAAAAAAAAAGAAAAAGAAAAAAAATTCCTCAAAACTTTATATAGATTTGCATGCATATTACTTTTGTATTTTTATGGGGGGTGCCTTCATTATAGTCTCTCGTTTACTACGATGGGTTTTCACCACCTGCTTAGGAATAGCTGTCTACCAGTGATCCTCTCAATGACAATGCTTGACCACAAAAAAAAACAACACTGAAAAAAAAATTTTAAAAAGATGGATGTACTAAGGTATGACAACAACAACATAACATTTACATTTGAAGATGCATGCCAACATTTAAAGGGTATGTGTGTGTGGCTGAGTAAGTAAGAGTATGTGAAAACGGTTTGGAAGTGCTGTTGGCTGATCAAGTAGCAGGATCTGAAAGTCTTTATTCTCCCAAATTCCAAGATTTTTTGTCATTTACTTTCCTGGAAAATTATAATTAAAACAAATTTTTTGTTTATGCTAGAGAATTTAAAGAAAAAAGGGGAGAGAAGCATATAGTTTATATGGGGCATTAGTATTTTGGATTAAGTTTTTATTCTTCAATGAACTGTGGCCAGTTAGCCAGTCTCATAAATTCCTGACCAGAGGTAGCCATTGGGAATTTAGATGATGAAAAGGACAGACACCTTTGTTCGGTCTCACTCATTGACCAGATGAATTGGACTCTGGGTCCTCATCAGTAATGGCAACAAGTTGGGCAAGGTGAACTTGTGTGAATATATTCTTGTAAATTCAAATTTGTTTATGCAGATTACTTATCTTTTTGCAGGGTCAGTTGTATTTGCTGAATCAGTACACTGTCAGTATGCACTACAGCCAGCCTAAGACTGGGCCTGAAAAGGCACAAAAGAGTGATTGGGTGTGCAGTAAAGTAAGTTATTTGTTTTCATAAAGTAAGAAAAACTCATTTCTTCCATAGGCAAAAAAACAAACAAACAAACAGCTGAAAGTGCAGTCCAAAAATAATTTCAGCTTGTGATTAAGTGGTAAATACCGAGAGGCCACGTCTCTCAAAATGTTTAAAACTAATTAAATTAAAATAAACTATAATAATTTGAATTAAATAATAATGGCAAATATATAGCTACATACTGCACTATGAATTGGCATTACAAATTAGTTACTAAATTAACAATTTGTAGATATGCTATCATCATCATCATATTTACTGTTTAAATTTTTGTATACTTTTTTTTTTTTTAAATAATATGTAGTTTTTGGAAGTTTAGTGTGGATATTGTAAAAAGCAAATTTTAATCTGATATCATGTTATTTATATATAAGGATGAACATTTTTACCTCATTTGGTTTTTAATTGTCTGATTGATTTTTGTTTTGAGATGATAATGGAGATGTTGTTTTTCAGTGTGGAGCTCACAATTTTAAGCGTAGGGACTACTGTTTTAAATGTTGTGTATCCAGAGAAGGTAAGAAAAAAAGAACCCCATTTTTTAAAAAGAAAAAAAACAAACTTTATTGCTACTTTACTTAAACAGTTATATTAGTTTTTATTGTCATAAGTGAATTAATTTTTCTGAGATAACCATTCGTGTATTTAAGATAAAGTAGTGTTACTAAATGAGGTTACTTTTAAAATCTACTAAGTAGTAATTTTCATTTAGTGCAAATTGTCATTAGTTAAAATTTTGTTAACTTTTCTTAAAATGCTGCTGTATATCATTTTAAAAATCAACAAAAAATTATTAATGCTTGTAGAAGTCTGTTTCATTAAAAATTTTAATTTTTAAAACTAATAATAATAACTGCTTCCATAGCAACCAAACATTTTGCAGCATTCTTGGAATTATGGTGTTCTTTATGGTAAGCACACTTACATTGGAATGTAGTTGTGGCAGAAGTACTGGAACATTCATGCAGGCCTCTGCCAATATCATATTCTAAGACACCATCCCTTCTCCACATTCTCTAATGTCCCTTCTCACTTGTATCTGTGACTTGGATAAGCTCTTCTGTGGTTATCACCTTAAAGGCTGTGAATATAGTTTGAGTTGAAATAGAATTGAAGTTTACTGTTATCATTTCAGAACCAGTACTACCATCTGACTAACATTGTGTTTGTTTGTAAATCAAATATCAAATGCACTAATTTGCAAAATATTATCTCTTGTGTAGCTGATTACAAATTAAAAAAGTTTGTTTTTATTATTTTCTTTATTTACAGAATCAGAGCGGGCAAAAGAAGGAGATGGATTTGATCAGGTTGGGACTAATCCATGTAATAGTAAGTGAATTGTAATTTAATTTTTCATGCTGTTTAGTTGAGCCATATTGGTGTATGTGTTTGCTCTTGTTACATATTTATTACAGCTTGTTTTTATTTACAGTAAATTATTGATTTAGAGTTTGGATAAATGGGGAATTTGAATAGGGTCTTAGATTTATATAGTAGTGCCACAATAGATTAGATAGTATTTCTTGGAAGAAAAAAACAAACAAACTAACTATTTATATTTCTCATGGTCTTAGTTTTTCTTCAAGCAATATTAATCTTTTAGGAAGAATTTGAACATGTGCTGCATATTAAAATGTTGATTGTCAACTTAGCAGTATAGTATCTTGTAGTAATGACATAGATTTTTAATAATCTTCATATTTTAGCTGATTGATGAAATCCTTTTTAAATTTAATTTTTACATTTAACTGCTGAGTGCATGTTTAATATTTCTTGGTTACTTGTAATGCTTCTTTTTTTTTTTAAGAAAAGAAGTGTAATTGTGAAACTATAGTCGAATGTCTAAATGTGAAAAAGTATATAATTGAAAAACTCCGCTCATGGTAACATATGTGCATAATTATTATAGCTGTAGATGTTTATTTAATCTAGATTGAATGTTATCAGCATGAACTGCGAGTGAGTGCTTGGCTGTTTTAAGTGTGTATCAGAGGACTGGCTAGAAGAAATGTCATGAATTTTTTTTTTTTTTCAAATTATCTAGTTAACATTTTTCTCTTTTATCATCATAGCATTAATTTTTCGAGGATTAGATGCTTTAACAACAGAAGAAACTCTGCTTCAGGCACTAAGACAGGTTTCAACAGCAACTACCAAAAATATAAAAATTATTAGAGATGAACTAACAAATACATCTAGAGGATATGGATTTGCTGAAATGAGTTCAATACAAGAATCCACACAATTGTTAGAAGTTTTGCAGCAGATGACTCCACCATTTGAGGTTGATGGAAAATTAATTTTGGTATCATTTGCAAAGAATACATTTTCAACTGTGTAAGTATCTTATTTCAGGGTAGAACTGAACTACAGTTGCATACTATAAGTAATAATGCACATCATCACATGTATTAAAAAATTGAAACAAACAAGTAACACATTACAGCTTTATCAAATTTGAGGGTTAAATATTCAAATCTAGTATTTTGATAGTAATTTTTTAAATATTATCACTTCTCTGTCTAATATATAATTTCAAGTGTTTGTTTGTTTGTTTGTTACTCTTTCATGGCCAGACTGTAGCACCTAGAGGCCCCACATTCTGGGTGTAGGTACTTCAGAATCTGGGCAGGGTTTTAAGTTCCTGCACATTGGCCTGATGCCACCTTTCCTACCTTGGCTAATATAAATATACTATTGTTTTTGGAAAGATGGTTTTGAAGTTTTTATGCATTAATTTTAAGATTTTAAAATTTGATCTACTTAATGAGATAGTATGTAAACTATTGTGAAAATTTGGGGAGAAATAGGAAACCACTAACAAAATGAGAGATTTGCTGTTATTGACTTCAAAAACAAAAATGACTGCAGTAGGCTACAGAGTTCTAGAATGGGATTTTGTTTAATGAGAAACACTATTTTCAATACTTGAGTGTTGTAAAGTTTCTCGGTTATCCAGATTACTTATACAGAGTAAACTAAGATTGTATTAATGCTGTCAATTGAATCAAGTCTCAACACAGGCCATTTAAGATTTTATTATTTATTAATTAATTAATTAACTGTAACTACAAGTTTTTTCAGGACTTATATCTATTGACTACAGCTAACTGATACTGTAGAATAAGAGAAAAGAATAAATATAAGTTCATAAAATACATTGTTTCTAAAGTTTTTATTGAAGTTAATATATCAGATTTTTTTTATATTGATTAGATATGTTCATTGAATTGTGCTAATTAAAATTAAGGCTATCAGCAGAGAATTTTTTTGCTGGCTACTCTAATTTATTTGTATACAGGAATAATAGTAGAATATTTTAACTGAAATTTTAATTTCCTTGTATAAACTCTTCTAAGTGTACATGCTTCTGACAGGGTTCATAACAATTTGGAAAAGTCAAACTAGATCAGGGGATTGGTCCTTTTCCAATAGAATATCAGGGAAAATCAGGAATGTATCATCTCGACATAATGATAGTCATTTCTAATTGAAGTGTGATACAAGATACAGCAGAACCTGAAAGAGATGTTGACTTGCCTAACTGGAGCTAGTGATGAATTCTGCTACAGATATGGTAGTTAATCCATTTGAAACTTCGCAATGGCTGAGTGAGAGTGGTTGGCTATAAGGTCCTGAAAAAACTAAACAACACACAATTTGATCAGAGAACTGGATGAACTGATTTGGCTATGAAGTCTGAATTTGTTGTGTATTCTGGTACTTGTTTACTTCATAACTCAGCAAAAGAAAAAAATTTATATGCTTAGTTTTATAAAAAAAAAAACATTTAACAGAAAAAAATAATGGTGAAATGAGCGAGACTAGTTTTAGTTATTACTGTATTCATCGTCAGATTAATGACCTATCTATAAAACCATGAAAACCTGTCTGGTAGTAATTGTCTGACTCAATCAGCCAACATAGGACGTTGTTTGATGACAAAGTGCTCAAGCAACTCAGACACCTTGAAACATTCTCCAGCACTGTGACAGGAAAAAAGATTTTACTTTTCTCTCTCGTGGCTAAAATCCAGACTCTTAAATAAATCTCACCCCACCACCTAATTGCACTGTTCTTTGTAGAAAAGTTTCATTTGGATAAAATGTTACAAGTTGGAGCTTTACAAAAACATTTCCCTTTTTGATGTGTTTTCAGAATGGCCACATTGAGCAATCCATCATCTACATATGGAAGCCAGCAGGTGAGAGCAACATTTCTTAGAACTTTATTTAAAAGATGGTCTTACTAGAGGCACTGGAATTTCAGCTATTAAAAACATGGTGCTGAGATAGATAGTCATCTACTTAATAATAAATAATTAAGTATGAATGTAGGATGCTTTGACTAATGTAATGGGTTTAAAAATTGATTACTTGTCATTAACTAAAGTTTTTTTTAATGGAGGCTATTTGTTTTTAGTTTTGTTATTTTAAATATTTTAAAAAATAATGATTTTTTTTAAAAAATTTTTCAAACATGAGGTTAGTCCGCACTGTGTTTTGTTGTTTAGTCAGGATGACTGACACTGGAGTTTGATTGGTTGCTTTATTTCCCGACGCTTTTACTTTTAAGAAGTTACCCACATATTTCCTTGGGGCTCTCTTCATGGTTTATACTTTGTTATCAGTGAGATGAGGATTGTAATGTTAGTTTAAAGATTCTTCAGGAAAAAAATAAAAGTAAAATTACATCTATAGTAAATCTAGAAATGTTAAAATTCTGTTGAACCCCAGTTTCCTTTAAGCGTGAGCATGGTGAAAATTGCAAGTTGCTCAGTCTTTAAAAGTGGTCATACACTTAAAAGAACTTTTTTTTAAATAAATGCATGACCAACAGTAAAACAGGATGCAGTATGGCAGAGTAATGAAATTAATTTTTTTCTTTATAGTAGAACCGTGGGAATTACTGCAAATGACAGTTTTAAAGCATTTCAAATTTTAATTCAGAACGTGATAGTCTTGGGTGGAAAAACTAAAGAAAACATTTACTTTTGTTCCATTATCTTAAGCATGTTATATTGTGTCAGATCTTTACTGAAGACCTGGCAATAATAATAATAATAATTAAAAACCAAACAAACGACCTTTAAATTTATTTGGCCATAGTCTACCTTTACATAACTGTTAATTCTCCATTTATCTTAACTTTGACAGAATGTTAGGGTTTGGCTTGTCAGGTAAAGCTTTTTACTTTATTATAAGATGATGAAACGTTTATTTATGGCATGAAAATGGTTTTAGGGTAAATAGGGTAATTATCAATTTATTTATTTTCTTTTTCTGACTATCTAGCAAGGTTCATGGGAATTTAATCAACATGGAGAATATTACTACAATCAAAATTATGAGCAATCTGGTTATTATGACCAGAACGGGCATTACTACAGTGGTCAGAGTTTCAGCTACTATTCCCAACAGAATGCTTCTCAAAGTGGAACTGCTGCAGCAACAACCACCCAGAGTATGTGCAATCTTTTACTTTTATTAATGGTATAAATATTTCTGACAGTAAGATTTTTGTTTGTTTGCGAAGAGTATTGGTTAATTTGAACGTAAACAAACTAAGACTTGTCATATTTTCAAACAATAAAAAATTCTTATTTTTCCAAATTTATGTTCTAAGTTTAGATTTAATATGATGCACAGACTCCTTAACTTAAATTAAACATGTGTTTGGAAGAAGTAAAAAGGAAATCTCTTGGGAATATTGTTTGTTTGTTTTTGTTTTTTAAAAAAAAAAGATAATATTTTGGCACTTTTATCCCCTTTCCCCCTAAAGTGAATATTTCACTACTTGGATATGTGAGACATTATTCTGGAGTAATTTTTATGCATTATTATTTGTTATTTAATGAATCTTTTTAACAGCGGATTCAACCAATGCAGCTGCAGCTGTAGCACAGGCTGCTATTCAACAAGCTCAGGCTGCGAAACAGTATCACAAACAGTATCAGAAGCAGGTGAGTCTCTGATTGTAAGGCGTGCCTTGAACAGTTGGGGCTACGCAAGCTTGCATCACTGCATCTGGTGCTCACAACAGCAATGATGCTATACGGTTTATTTGTCCTTAAAACAGCAGCAGAAACAAAAATGTGTTGGAAGAACCTATACCTGAACTGGATTCTACTGGCAAGAGTCTTGTTTGCTTGTTATGTTTTTTTTGTTGGTTTTTTACCCCGTTTTTCTTGGGAATTTTTTTAGTATTTCAAGTGAACTGACTTAGTTTTGTTACATTAGAAATGACAATTTACTACTGTAACCTGTTAAATAAGTTGTTTGCTTTCTGTTAAGTAGTTATTAATCAGTAACTAAAAAAAATTTGTTTTTGCTGCATTAAATAAAAAGGTCTGCACTCATTTTTAAAATTTGATTGAGGTTCATTCATCCTGTTTAATTTTAAAATCAAATATAAAAACTTGCACTTTCTCTCTTACCTATTTATGGGCAGAATGTCATTAAATTCTGACATTCACTTCACTTCACTTCACTTGTAACATAACCCATAGGTCATTGGGGCACCTTGAGAGGTGTGTCTAGGGCATTTTACAACCTGGTGGAGCCCATCCCTCTTCAGGTTGAGAGTCAAAGTGAATCTCAGTGTCCAGAGGAGGGCTGTACAGCTCTTTGAAATTCTGACATTAAAACCACAAGGTTGTTTTTCTTTTTTTGTTGGTTTTCCTAAGGTCATCTGCAGTCTAGTGAAGAAATGCACGAGTTTGGATATTCTTTAGCCATAGGACAAGAAAACAAACACTAAATCAAAATGATATGATTGACGATGGCATAAGAGAGTGTCTGCAACAAAAGAGAAAAACAAAACTGAACTGTTTGTTGACAATTCAAGTGATATCCTATAGTGTCTGCCATGGCCAAATATGATGTTTTTTAATGCAGCAGTGAGTAAGGATCACATACACTCTACAAAAGTTGTCATGCATTTCAAGAATGAGAGTATTTTACTTTATTTGTTGGGGGTATTGAGTACAAACACTGGTGAGTGGCATTGGTGAAAATTAATGAACAGCATCATAATCAAAGCTAAGATCTTAAAACATTGAGTGCTACTTACAAGAAAAAAAAAATAAATGATGAAAATATCATCTCTTTGCTAAAAGGGAATGAATATTTGTCAACCACATTCTGAGAGAGAGCGGAGATGAATTTCTGAGTCAGTCAGGTTGTATTAACGGAATTTTCAGACAGTTCCAGAGTTTTCTAGCAGCCGTCTCACACAAAAATTTACAAGGAGCTTAGACAAAGTTCAATATTTCTCTTAATATGCGTCTGTATGAGCAAAGCAAAAACTTTTTTTTTTGAATGTTTCAATTAATCTTGGTCCCCCCCTTTTTTTTCTGATTAATTTTTAGTAACATATAACCAATAGTTCTTGATATTGACATTTTTCAGTTATCTCGATAGTAGTGCAAAATTTGCTAGAGCTGTACCAATTACTAAAGCTGTCTTATAAAACAGCAGCATTGAAGAAACTCAAAGGGGGTGCAGGATGTGATTTTGTTTGGGCCTTATTTGACCTTTAGGTACAGGAGCAGCAGAAACTTGCCGAAATGACCCCAGAGGAACGTTTGGCACATCAAGCACAGAACTGGTCTCAGCAGAAAACCACGACCACAACGAGAACAACAAATGTGAAAACTACTTCATCCAACAGGAAAAGTCCGCCGGTAACAGTGGATCAGCTGCCGGTCAGCATCCCAGCAAAGTTGTCAGAGTCCTCTCCACAGCGCGACACAGAATCTCCAGAGCCACTGCAGCAGCACCAGCATTCACCACAGTCGCCAACACTGGCACAACCGCTGTCGCCTACAGCACCGGTACCATCACTCACACCAGATGATTTCACAAAATACTGTAAGATTTCGAGAATTTTTTTAAAAATTGAAATGGTTGGGTTGCATTGTGAAGTTTTCATAGGTTTAACTCTTTCACTACTGAGTTAATGACTATGCTGTGCCCGGATTATTTACTGAATGCCCTTTGTTTTGAGTAATGGCTACACTAAGCCTTTTCTATAACCTTTTTATTTGAAGAGATATCAGTTTAGACTTATTGAATAAAATGATCATTAGAAAATTGTCTTTCTAGATGTGTAAATACAAATGCAATTAAATAAATACCTGAAATTTAATGGTTATTTGAATATGAATAAAATTACAATTTACCTTTATCAACAGTTATTCCAAAATAAAATCATATTTCACTAAAGCAATGTATACTTAACATAATATAAACCAAAATTTAAATTATTTTTGTCAAATATGCAAATAGTGGTAATTGAAATTCCATGACTCATGGAGTCATTTTGAAAAAGTTCACATATTTTTTTTTTTGAACAACAGTTAGTTTATCTTACAGTAATTTACACAATTTTTACAATAATCTGAGTTCTCCTCCCATACTTAAATATATAAAACAAAATAAGTTCTTAATGGATGATATTTCTCAAAGCATTTTTAGGGTGAAGATGAGGATGCCTAGTACAGGCCAAACAAATGAAATTATTTGTTGTTTTTTTTTGTCAGAGTACTACAAACAACACAATTTCTGTCTGTCAAAAGATATTTCACCAAATGTTTGTTGCCTTCAAGGGTGGTTCAGCTCACATCACCTGTCAATAGCTTGAATAGACAATCCGAAAATTGAATGAAAACTTTTCAGAATAATTTTCATTATTTATCACATCTTCATTTATTTTGATCAGGGACTTGTCACTCTGCCTCTTGTCATTTTTCCACAACTCGTCCCCTGTATTTTTTTCAACACATAGTTGTTTCAACTTCAGTCTTAGTTTGCTCATTTCTTTTTCAGAACTAGAACCTGTACTATTTCTTTCAAATTCTGATTCATTGGATTGTTCAAAATCATCCTTGTCATCAGCAACTCATTTCGATACTAATTTTTTAGCCTCTCGCACCGATGAACGAGATTTTTAACTTTCTTGTACTTGTCTCTGCCATTTTTCTTTCTTTGTTTACTTTCATCAGTGGCCTTCATATTTTCTAAAAAAAAAAAAACTCTGAACAAAGGAATTTGTCACTACATCATCTAGTTAAAAATGCCTTAGTCTACTCAATAAATGTATCTGATTGGTTGTCATCACTGTATAGCTGAGCTGATCAACTGTTAATTTCTTTGATGATGATGATAGAGCTGGGGAGAATGGCTCGCGGGCACAAGTGGTGAACAGAAAAGCCTTCTGACAGTGGTGAACAAGTTAATATCGTTTTATGCTTGACTTACTCAAATGTTGCTTAAGTGGTTTTTAAACCATCACTAAAGCAAGAACTTGTACATTTATAACTATGTTATTTTTTGCGAAATCATCATTTAGTCAAAACATGGAAATGTTTTGCATAAAAGTTCTAGGCATTTAAACTTTAAAAAATTCATATTAGAATTATTTGAAATTATATCCAAAAAATAAGTTATTATTAAAAATAAATAGTTGGATATCAAAGTATATGTATTTTAAAATGTAGCCATTCTTAACAGTAAGTGATATAAGAAACTCCATTTGGAAAAGACAATGGCATTTAATTGCTTTATCTATATTCATAATTGACTGAATTTTAAAAGAATTTATTTCTAATGCCTTTATTTTACTACTATAACTGGATGCCAAATGGAATACATATTAGTATTTTTAAGAATTTTTCTTTATCAAATCCTAATGATTTATTCTTAGTTTGCTAAAATGTTTTGACTTAAAAAAAAACTCTTCAATCCATTTTTAACATTTCAGGAGCAAATACATTTAGCACTATGTAAGTTACTTGATGTAAACTTACAAGATGAACAAAATATTGCCTAGAATTACATTTAAAATTGTTTCCTCTGAATAGTGAAATAATGTAATACTGTACTGTTTCCATTTATTCAGACAAGAAGAAGAAAAGCATTTTGGATATTTTGAAAATTATTTTGGCATCATTCTATGTTCTATGATTACTTTTTGTTATCAGCATTTATATAGTTTGTTATTATAGTGGAGTATGAAAATTGTTGTTGTAGAAGTTTGTTGCCTTTTCTATCAAGGATAGACCAGCTAAAATTGGCTATTTTGTCATGTCTAGCTTGCTAGACATTTAGGATGCGGTCTAATAAAGAATGATGAATTAAGCAATACTGTATAAACATTTAATGTATGTGTGTGTAAAATTGCAATTTTCTTTTTAAGCTCCACCTGATGTCTCTACATATCAGTATGATGACACATCTGGTTATTATTATGATCCATCTACAGGTCTATACTATGATGCTAATTCACAGGTAAGTTTAAATCTTCAAAATCTTCAATATTTTAGGTGTTTAAACAAAATATTATAATTAATAACTAAAACCTGATATCCTAGAAGTAAATTTGTAAAATTTATATGCCAGATCTAAAAAAATGTTTGGATGTGTGATATAATTTAAAGAAAATATCTAAACAACAAACAAACTATGAATGTATAAGTCTCATTAATTTTTTTTTTAAACATGTTTGCAGTTAATTAAATTCTGTCTCCATAAATTTACTACAATCTGAAGATAAAACATTAAAAAAAAAACTATTTAATTCAGTTTTTATAAAATGCTCTTAAAAAATGAATACATCTAAGGTTTGTTGAATGGTTCCTTTTGTATTCATCATTCTGATGTAATAAAATAATTTTTATTGTTGTAGTTTGTAAATATTTTAAAAAAAACAGTTGCTTGTGAAAAATACAAGGTACAAAATAAGTAATTGGCTATTAATTAAGATTTTTGATAAAGTAAAGTAAACAAAATTTGAAAAATGAATTATTTGCTTTTAAAATAATTTTGTTGTCAAAACATTTAAAGGTGACTTACAGTCTTATGGAAAATGTATTATTTTTTAAAAATCCAGTCCTTATTCTTGGAGTGCCTCCAAAATACAAACTCTACTGTTATTTCAAATATTTAGTTACAAAAAGAAGTCTAATTGTTGTCATATTAATGCATAGGATTTCTGAAAGCCTTTAAAATTGAAATTGTAAGTTTGTTTTTTACTTTTCTAGTATTATTATAATGCTCAAACAAGCCAGTTTTTGTATTGGGATGCTGAAAAGTCTACTTATTTGCCTGCACCTACACAAACTACAGTTCAGGTGATGGCAGAAGATCAGAGGGAGCCGCATCGAGATGAAAAAACAAAAAAAGAAAAAGAAAAAAAAGAAAAGGTTAAGATAGCAAAGAAAATTGCTAAGGTACATTTTTCAGAGTTTTGTTCTTAAAAAATGGGGGGGACTGAGCAAATCTATAGGTCTGAATGAAGATGATAATAGATTGAGGTTTAGTGAATCTATAGAGTAGTAAATACACTTTTAGAAAAAACTTTGTAGCCAGAGAAAACAAAAAAGCTGGAGAGTTGACTGTATTATCTACTTGACCTTAAAAATATTAGTACATAAAGGAACTGATTGGTTACCTAACAACTATGCTACTAATTTTAGGCTATTTGCCTCCATTTATTTATTGTCATCACTGCATTTACTGTTTTGTTTACCATATAAATAAATACTATTGATAAAGAAAGTTAGTAAGAGTTGCCATATAAATTTGATATTAACCACTAACCAAGATGATATTGCTAACAATCTTGAGCTTGTGCAGCCTACTGTTGTTTGTTAAATTAAACAAAAGGACATTGAAAAATTAAAATCAAGAAAGGTACTTAACAAATGTATTTCTTTAGTTTCCCCTTTTTTTTCTCTCTCTCTTCATGTTTTAACCATAATTCACTTGAATAGATCAAGATTTTATATTTAACCACTTACAGGACATGGAAAAATGGGCCAAAACACTTAATGCTCAGAAAGAAGCCATGAAAGAAGGCTTTAAGAAGACAACATTTCAGATTGGTGGATATAGGAGAGAGGAGAGGGAATCTGCTACAGCTGATGCAGGATATGCAATTCTGGAAAAAACGGTAAGTTTTCTAATATTACTAATGTCTTTTAAAAAAAAAAATGTTCACTGGGCTTGTGTACATATCCGACTACACAGTTTTCTTCAGTGACTAAAGGTTTTCACTTATTATGACTTGATCATTTTTGCAGGTAAAAAGAATGACTGCACATTTGACCCTTGATGTTTTGTTGGGCAAATTTTAAAAAAAAAAATTTTTTTTTTTTTTTTTTTTGTAAATTAAATTATGGGTTTTGCTTGAAGTTTTGATAGTTTTCATTAGAAAGCATTAATTTGTCAGCTGAGCTGTAGTATCTTCCTGTATGTTACGGTGAGCTCATTTATGTTGAGATATAGAGAACATTACCTCTGAACAAGTGTCAGTATGCGTTCTTAAAGCAGTTGCAATAACTATTAAATCTGTGTGGTCATCTGTTAAAAATCACAGCTCTTCTTTGGGAAGGTAAGTAAATTTTTCTAATGCTTACAGACTGGAGGACGAGGTTTTGAAGACAAAAGATTGATGCCACCACCACCTCCACTGGTAAGTTGATGTTTATGTAGCCAATTGCTAATTTCCCATTAAAGATGATTTTTAAAATTAATTAATTTAAGTCATACGAAGTCTAAAGAAGAAGAATAACATTTCTGGCATTTTGACTATGTAAACATTTAAAAGCTGAAAAATCAACATAATTGTATAACATCTACATACTCAGGTAAATTTTGAAAATATACAAGATCTTCAGCTTTACTAATTATGCATATTTGATTGTCCGGTAACACTACCAGTCTGATTTTGTGTGTGCTGATCTCCATTGCACTTTCTAACTGCTTAGACAAAATGTGCTCAATCTATGCTGCATTGAATATCAGCCATCTTTTTGTGTGTTGGTTTTATAATCTTACTAAATGTTGTTTTTTTTTTAAGTTCTTTTTTTAAGTTTAGCCTTTTTTTTTTTAGCATGAATCATACTGATAATGGGGAAAAAAAAAGAGGAAAGAAACATGACAATTGGCACCAGGCATTGATCGTTCACAACCATGTATGAGTTGGCGGTGACTGACTATTACTCAGTAATGAGCTGGCATGAATTTCTAAACTTTTGGACTGAGGAAGTTTTTTTAATTTTAAATTGTTTATTATTAATACTGTTTTTATTGCAGGAGACTGGTGAAACGGATGCAGGAACTCAGCCAGGACTTGTTGCTTCCTATGGAAGTGATAGTGATTCTGAAGATGATGAGCAGTCTCCATCCATGGTTGGAGGAGAATTTGATGAATCCAAGTTGACTGATTTAAACAAAATGGCATGCTTACTATGTAAGCGACAGTTTCCAACAAAAGAAGCTTTAACAAGACATCAGCAGCTATCAGATCTTCATAAGGTGATTAGTAGTACTCTTTTGTTTACTCAATTAACTTTTATTTATAAGGATTTTCACATTCTCAGGATTAAACAAAATTTAGAATCAACATAAATACTGCTATAAAGATTTTAATGCCTACAGAATTAATGTGTGCTTGAGTGAATGAACAGATTTTATAATGCAATTCTTTTATGTATAACATTTATTGAGATTCTGATGTGATGTTAAAATTCTAACTGAAGCATGATATTGCACTCTTCATCTGTGGGAAAACATTTGTTGAATGAGAAATAGACAGATGCAAGGTGTTAATTTTCTCAGACCAGATGAATATCAAACTTCTTTCATTTTTCAGCAAAATTTGGAAGTTTTACGAAAAAGGTTTAGTGCTGCTACAGATGGTGAAAAAAGAGAGGTATGGAATTTTAAAATGACTACTACAAAACACACTTGCATTTTTTATTATTATTATAATATAAGCAAAAGAATTCTTATATATATTTTTTTCTGGTGGGGTTCTCTTTCCCTCCTCTCAAGAAATAATAAATTTAATAAAAACGTTTTTTGTTTTGTTGCTTTTCCCCTAAACACTAAATCTATTTGCTTATTTTTGAAACTCATTTATTTCACACTTAGAAATTTGTAAACATTAAATAATATGCACAGGTTGGAATGTAATTATAGTCACTTTTTAGAATATTAAGGAGTTTGGGCTGCATTGTGATTTTAAAAATGTTATTTTAACTGTTTTGCTGCTGTGAGCCACACATTGTAGCCAAGATAGCATCATTGAAAACTGTGTTAAGCCCAACATCATGGCCTGCCAAACTTGTCATAAAACAGCCACTTTGATTCGCTAATAGCAATATTTTATTACATAACTTAATTTGATCCATACCAAAACTTGATAAAAAGAGTGTTGTTAATTGGTTTACTGCTTAAATCAGGTCACAGGGAAAAACTTGGCAGAGAAACAGTTAGCTAACCTGTGGAACTATGGCTGTAAAGTGAGAACTTCTCTCTCCTGAAAACACAATTAAAAATTGTGTATGTACCATTTTTTTTGTTTTAATAATTTTTGTAAATGTGTTTTGTAAATATCAGTTGTGACTTGCTGGTATACAAAATTGGTATTTTAGAAACTTTTTTTAAATGGCTAATTCCATAGAAACATTTATTAATCTTTTTATTATTTCAGTACAGAGATCGTGCTAAAGAGCGGAGAGAGAAATATGGTGCCCCTTCTCCGCCAGAACCAAAAAGAAAATTTGAGCAACCAGTAGCGTACGTGTATCAGTTTTATGAGACTAATATTATTATTTATGCTTTGTTTAGTCTTAATTAAAGATACAAATTACATATGTTGAAAAATAATCTATTAGATCAAGTGTAAATATCTAATTTTGAATCTGTAAAAAGATATTATCCGGGCTCTCTGGTTTTCTCCCAAATCTATAAAATGAAGGGTTCTAGTGGGGACTTTATGCAGCAAATAGGTGTGCAGCTGACCTCTCACTGTTCTCCTCTGCCTGGTTTCAGAAACTCAAAGTAGGGGGTTTCCTTTGGTGGGTGATGCCTTATGTGCCACTATCAGCTTGTGGGGGTCAAAGAAAAAGAAAAATGTATACATTAATGCTTGCTTATTTAATACTCAGAGGTGCCAACTGATTGTGTGTGGGTTTTCTAATTGAAATGGTATAATGACCCCCAAAAATCATCTTTGATTCTTAAGGAATTTTAAAATATTTTATTTCAATCAAATTTAATGTTGACAATAAAAATATGAATAAGTTATGGGAAAACTATTAAAGGAGTTATTTGATAGAAAAGAAAGAAAATGTCATTTTTGGTTTGTTTTCATTCCTTTTAACTTTTTAAAAATTAAGTATAAATGGCATATTTAGAACCCAGTTTTTTAGATTAGAAGAAAATGATGCATCCTCATAATATACATGGAATTTTGCAGCTGTTTAAAAGACAATTTGTAAACTCTGGACTTTTTTTTTTTTAAGCAAGCTCTTAAGAGTTTTTTTTTTTGTCTAGTTGGGATGGTGTTGAGTGAGACTTCAAAAAAAGTGGAAAGTAAAAAATGTCTGGTGGAGGGAAACCCTCGTGTTTATTAGTATATTTTTCTCTTTTTGAAATATTTAAAAAATGGCTCGAGATTGGTGTTTAAGACAAGCTGACTACTGAGAAATGATGCAGATAGGTGTAAAAAAAACTTGCAGAGAAGATCAGAAAATCATAATTTAAGCTGAATGTTGTATATGATGAGAAATCTAGGATTAAAGTTTTTTATAATTTCTTTTTCTGCATATTAACATTACCACATTTATTTTATCTCATTTAAATTATTTATTAAATGTAGTTTTAAGTTTGGTTTATTGCCTTACAAAGTAAAAAGCCTTATGAGATCTGTCATTGCTATACTTATTACAGGATTAAACATTTTTTAAATCAAAAAGAAAGCTAATTTTTTTCTTATAGCTATGCAATCAGTGCTTTGACACCGTGAATGATGTTTATTCATGGCAAACAAGACAAATGTATTTTACCCACCATTTTCTAATATTCTCACTAGAATTGAGTTGTGAGATATGACACAATGTTTTTTTTTATGTATTACTTAACTACTAGATGTTCTTGATGCTGCTGCATTTTTTCAGAATAGTTGAAAGCATGGCATGTTTAAACCCCCCAACATTGTTTAGCTGGGAAATTGGATGTATTAACTTTGTATTGTAATTACTAGATTAATAGTCGCAAGCTAATTTTGCATTGCTTTTTGTGATACAGCAAGATTGATTTAGATTTTAAACTTATGTTTTATTGGTCCACCATGCATTTTTTATTTTCAATTCTGTATTCTAAAAGTAAACAATTTTTTTCTTTAATATTTTAATTGTTGACCATCCATATGAGCTTGAAGATATACCCTCATGTAATGTTTTTTTGCATTTTACAAAATAATCAACCAAATAAGCATGTCATTTGTAGGTTTTTGATTGAAGAATATATTGATTTTGTCAGAAGTTTTTCTATCCTAAAGAGATCATTGAGAACTATAGATATTTATTTGGCTTAATTAATTAAATATTTTGTGCTTATAATAAATAAAGGGTTGCAGAACTAATCAATCTCTCAGATTAGTTTTGTACTAGTGTTAATTATGCCATTATTTCTTTTGCATACCTATTTTAATTTTTGAGTGTTGTATTGGATTTCATTCACTAATTCTAAATTTCTCATACTGTTAGTCATGTGCCAGGGTTTTCACTTGAACCTATCTTAGGTGACTGCACATTGTTGATATTTAAATTTTTTTAATGCATTGGCATGATTTTGACTGGAGGTCATGTCAGAGGATCAAAATGAATTTTAAATGATATTATTGAAGTGGACGTTAATTGGGAACACACTGTATGATTCATATCAAATTTCATATTTGTTATATTGAGAAATGCTTGCAGATAACTTCTATAAATGCATATTTTCCTTCTTGTTTTGACTTTTACTCTTCTTTTTTTTTTTTTTTTAACCTGTGATATATGAAAATGTTTTTTCATTTCAGTGGGACTCCGCCATTTTTTCCACTGCCATATCATGCTACAAAACGTCTTTGATTTATCTATTTATTGTTAATCTTTCAAAAATTGCATAAATCATTATTTATACTTTAAATAAATTTATACTGAATAATTAAAAAATGTATTAAAAAAAATTTTGAAAGATCTTTTAAGGTAACTAACTAAATTTAAAAAAAAAATATAGTGTAGTAATGCAAGGGGGGGAAAGTGAATCACTGGGCTGTTTAATTTGTTTCTTTATATGTGTGTTATGGGAGAGGAGATAATAACCATTCTTCAGATTCCACTAGACAGTCTAAAACCATACTTCGTATTAACAGGTGAATAAAATGCATTTAAGCATAATCAGTTATTGGTATTATTTTATTATTTTTTTTAAAAAAACGATCTCTGAGTTACTTGCATTTCACTGACTAAACAGAACGAATACATTCTAGTGTTGCAGATACTTATTGCATGTCAGCTGATAAATGAAAATGTGTAAGTTAAAACAAGTTACAGGGTTTAAATTATGAGCTTCTGTGTATAAACTAAAATATGTCAAATAAGGAATTTTAGCAGAGAAATTCAGATGGTAGAAAATAATAGTTTTAATGAGGATTTTAAATACGGGAATATTGCACAAATAAATAAAAATAATTGTTATGTGACAACCTATATTTCTGAAACCCATGTCTGTGTAAACTAAGGTTATAGATGTGTGAAGACTGATATGAAATACTTACCCCACACACACACGCACGCGTATATACTATAATCAACCCGGTTTACTAATATCTCTCTTGCCTCCAGCTTTGCTTTTGCTATAGATAATTTTCTGAGAAATAAATATATATATATTTTTTGCAGGCATCAAAATAAAGTGAAAAATACTTTCCTCTGAGTGCCTGATATTGGAATTTTTTTCATTGGTGGAAATTTTCTTTCTTTTCTTGCTAAAAACAAATAGAATTAAACATGATCACAGTGAATTGTGAAAAATGTATATTAATTTTTTCTTTAGAAATGTTAGCAAATTACTTGACGAATCTCACTCACTTTACTTAAATGAAAGACGGAACTCACTTGCTTAGGCTAATAAAAGATAAGAACTTTGTATTAATCTAGAAAATGAAAACTAATATCTAATCGTTTCAATGAACCAAAACTGATTGTAGAAAATTGTTTTAAATAATATTTCACAATATTCATAATAACCGTTCGTGAAACTTTTGATCAGACTTTATTATCCTTAATTAGAAAATCAGCCCCAATTGTATATTTAAAAATGAAACATGAAGAGAATTATTCTTGATGATGATAGAGATATCTGGTAAACTAAAAATGAAAAAAAAAACCAACAGAAGGAAATTAGGGTGTGTTGGAAGGATCTGCATTGCAAACAATTCATTTTAAAATATTGCTTTAGAATGCTTTTTAGAAGTTTGTGTAATGCCATAGACTAATAATTCTGTTTACTGCATCTCTCTCTCTCTCTTTCTCTCTCTCTCTCTCATATATAAAAACCTTGGGAGGAACTAATTAGTTTGAAAATAGAGTATGTTGACTCTTCAGTGCAGTCTCTCTCTCTCTCTCTCTCTCTCTCAAACTCAGTTCGTTTTAATACCATCCAGATAAGAGATAGAAATTTTCTAGGGTCTTTACATTTGGTTTGTATATACATAAATGGATATTAATAGTTTGTATGAAATTATTTCCTTGTTTTTAATAGTTCAAAAATTTTAATTTCATATATCAGTCTCTACATATGTATTACCTTATTTCTAGAGGTTAACAGTAAATTCATTTTGTCTAGAAATATCAGAGTAGAAACTGTCTGAACTGTTTGCCCTCTTTTCCACCAGTCTCTCTCAACCCTTCCATTACCATCTTTTTAATACAACTGCAATAGAAAATAAAATGTTTCCTTTAATAGTTTAACAGATTTTACTTCAAATTAATTTGTAAATAAAAGTTAGAATTTAAACTGGCAACATTAGAGTTTGTGACAATGGAGGCACAGTGGATGATACTTGGTCTGGCTATTTTGGTTAAGGAGATGGTGCCTACACTTCATGATTGACTGAAATGAGTACGTGTCGTTTTTTATATTGTTGATTTAACCCATTTTATACCCCTTAGTTTATTTAGAGCAGAGTTGTTTTTAGATATAGGAGAAAAGTAGGCTATGTTTATTGAATTAAAGGAAAACAAAACGGATTCAATATCAATAAGCTGTAACATTTTCTTAGCAATATTTCAATTTGTGCATTAAACTGTATACACAACTACATTGAAACTGGTAATGTGAACAGATAGAACTGTTGAAACACATTGGAAAACGTTTTTTTTTTTTTTATCACAAAAAAAAAAGATACAGTAAGAGAGAGAATTTTTTTTATTATTGACTTTTGAGTACAAAGATGCTGTAGTAGAAATATAGATCTATAAGGATTTGTGGAGCTAGTGAAAATTTTCATTTAAAAATATAGAAAATGTCCATGTTGAAAGAATCTTGATTATCAATGGGGAACTGGGTTAATAATTTTTTTTTTTTTTAATGCTTCTAAAATATTGCAAATTTCAGCTCACCCAAAATCAGTTCAGTAGTAAGGTTATGGGAGTTGCTAAAAGTTGAACTATGATCAACTGAATCGTGATGTATCTGTGTTGTTGAGTGTCTGACACTTGTGGAAGTAACATCTTGAACAAGTATTTGTTGAAGAAAAAAAAAAACGAAGATTAAACGTAAACACAGGGAAAACAATGTTTTATTACTAACTGGTAAAGCAGGTTGGTTACATAGGTATTTACTTTGATGTAAGGTTTGTCTGTCTGTCTTTTGTGGGGGGGTTAATGTGATGAGCTATCTTTCCCACTCGGTGCATAACGTTCATCAACAGGAGCCTCTCTTCGTTAGATCGGGACTTTATTGAATGTTTGTTAAAGTGCTTAGGTTGGCTGATAGTTTTTCTTTGGACCCACATCTGTGTTATTTTAACATTGGGGAAGGAATAGGGAAGATTTATGTAGCAGCATTTGAGAATGAATGTTATGAGTTGAACGAATGGCAGATCGCTGCAAAATTTACCCAAAGCATTTTTGTGATTTGCTGGCATGATGGGATAATTTACGTGCAGACGTTAGATTGATGTGGTGGGCACTAACCCAAACTTTTTTTTGTCTGGTATGCATGAATCTACTTATTTTAATGAACATTTCATTTCAAAAGAGAGAAAAACATATGGGAAATTTTTCTCACATTCATACATTTATATTTTTATATTTTTTTAAAATCTATATACATGTATATTCACCACTAAAACAAACTTTCTGTTCTTTGCTGTCTGATTTTAACTACATTAATTTTCCCCCTAAATTTGAAGTGATTGAATGAACTAAGTTTGTCATACACCTGTTAATCAGTTTATTGATCGTACAGTTGTGTTTTTTTTTTCCATTGTTTTAACATCCATGGTTGGCACCTCTGTGATATTTCAATGACAGTAGTAGCTGCTATCAGTGTTCAGTTCTTGATAGAGATTTGTTTGTTGTTGTTTTTGTTTTTTTTTAAAATGGTGGTGGCGGTGGGTGGTAGTCATGGAATTCTTTGCAAAATCTGTAACCTGGGCTGGAGGATTGTTTTCTCATGTATACCAAAACAGACAAGAGCTGGATACTTCTTAACGCTGCTTATACGAGTTCTTGACTACAGTAAACAAATTGTAGTTAAGTCAGTGCATTGCTAAAACTTACAACACAGAGTTGTCATCTTTAAACACCTGACAATAGCTTTCCCGATTTTCTTGATTTTTGTTATAGCTGCAACAAGGATATTTTTTTGGATTATCAGACATTTAACCAACTACATATTCCTTTTTTAATTTGACATTCTTATATTTTAGATGTAAATTGTGGAATTTAACAAAGTTACAATGTGTGGTTTTTGCAGTTATGAAGAACCTACAAAAGCTGGAATTGGTGAGAACAACATCGGCAATAAATTACTCCAGAAAATGGGATGGAGTGAAGGACAAGGCCTTGGGAAAAAGGGCCAGGGAATAGTTGCTCCAATACAGGTAAAATGGATGCTCTTTATACCGAGAAAGATTTCATGGTAATATTTGTTGTTGTTGTTTTGCCTTTCCAAAATAATGCACAAGTAAAATTGAAATTTCGGTGGAGTCACTGACATTCATCCTGATTTTAGATTAATAGTCAGCTTTGATTAGAATACAAGTTACTCTGTTGTTTACACTTTTGTGATTCTAAACAAATGTACTCAAATAAATTTAGTTATAATTTGCTTTCAGGCCCAGAGGAGAGCGGTCAATGCTGGACTGGGAGTTCGAGGTGCCACAGTAGCAGCAGATGCTGGAGATACATACAAACAAGCTGTTAAAAAGACTATGTTTGCTAGATATCATGAGATGGAATAATCTTGTATATGATCTGTATGCAATGTAAATAGCAAACTGAAATACTTTGTACATAATATTCATAAACATTTTTCATCCTTCATCATGGATTCTTAATTATTTTTTTTTATTTGTTTGCAAAATATCTTGTCTCTCTCGTCTTCTCAGTGCTAATGTTCTATGAATCTCAGTTGTTAAACATGTGGAGTTTTTAATAGAACATTTGGGCTGAAGGAATTTTTGTTTATAAGACTGAATTTGATATTTAAAAAAATGTTCAAGTTTTTTTTTTTAATGTATAAGATGATGTTCTGCTGTAGCTTTTAGCATCAGCTGAGTTTCTGACATAATCTTGAAGCAAGATTCCAAACATTACTCTCCATGGTGCTCACAGCTTAGATAATCACATTTCTCCTGTGTTGGTCACGGTATTACAAAAAAATGTTTTTTTTTTTTGTAAATATAAGTTATTAGATATGTACTTTTATCCAAGAAATTCAGACTTTCAACATTCACTCTTAGAGTAGTGAAAATTTAGATATGGTTATGTCTTACATCTTCATTTTCCACCTATTATTACCACCAAAAATTAGTCCCCATTGCAATGTCAGTTAATATGTGTAATATTAGTACATTATTTTAATTTTCTAAGAAATCCTTGAAAAACAAAAAAATAGAACTATAATAATATCTCTCTTTTAGAAAACTGACTATGTTAAGACTTGGTGTCTAAATATAAAGGGTTTTTAATTTTTTAAAAAAAATCAGTTAATTATTTTACATTTGTTGACTTATTTATAAAGTAGACAGACCAAAATTTTTTTTTTGAATAGTATGATCTGCTGTCATTAATTCATAAAATAAATGCACTTATTTATTGTCTAATGCATCGATTTTCTTATGTTTTAAGAGATAATATTGTAGTGGTTAAATAGTTTTTTTTCCTTGGGAGGGGGGACTAATGTTGCTCATATTGAATACGTGATATGAATTCCACACCCTATAATTCGTGACTTAAGGGAGAGATAACTCAGCATGTACTGGTTTTTTTTTTAAGTATAAGCCGATTGCTTCCCGTTTCAAAAAAGTGAGAGAGAGAGATTCGGTCGTCCGAAAACTAACCCTTTGTCAACCAGTAAACACAAACACCACTTTTATTGATTTTAAATCGCGTATCGAATCTAGATAATATAATAAGACAAACTAAGATGATTTTCGTTTAAAAAAAAAAAAATAAAGAGTTTATTTACTCGCCGCACCTGAGAAATCTGCGGACTGTCGGAAATATGCACTCACTACTAGAGCTTCCATGGTGGGGTGTGTGTGTGTGTGTGGAAATAACGCAATATTGTTTATACTGTTTGTTATGCGTCGTTTTATTCTGCTAAAAAAAAACAGATAAGAAATAATGTTTTAGAAATTCGACCTTCGACGTCTTTAGAAGCTGCTGTTTTCGGAATAGTAAATAAGATTCTTGGATGGTGGGGGCAACAGGTGCTTCAGATATTTAACACGCGCGCGCATGCGTGTGTAGACCCGAGTACCTGTTAACTGGGTAATAATTTAACGTCTTATGTTTCTGAGGTTTTATGGGCAGAAAAAGTCACCACCACACGTGCGCACGTTGTAAATAATATATTTTCTTCTGTCTGTGTTGGAGGGAAGTTGCTGAAATAACTGATATTTCGTTTCATCGTCGGGAAAAGTTCCGAACTTGTATGTACTAGAAGGAATTAGAATCACCTCACCCAATCCCTTCCCGTACTTTAAACCTCGCCACAACAACCAATAAGAAAGAACCTGTTGGTGGTGGGGGGGGGGGGGCAGCAGGCAGGTTGTCTACGCTTCCGATTCTTTCGTTATTTAATCGAGAACGAAACAGAAACCTGACTGATCGAATGACCTGGATCGATCAGCAACCTGCCTACACGCTCGCTGGAGAACGACCAACGATGATTCTCATCAAAACTTCTGGCCTCTCCATCTCTATCTCTACCTCTCCATTTCTCCATCTATCTATCTGTCTCTCTCCATCTCTATCTCTCTCTACCTCTCCTATCTATTTCCATTTCTCCATCTCTCTCTCTCCATCTATCTATCTCCATTTCCATCTATCCATCTGTCTCTCTCCATTTCTCCATCTCTCTCTCTCCATCTATCTATCTCCATTTCTCCATCTATCCATCTGTCTCTCTCCATTTCTCCATCTCTATCCATCTGTCTCTCTCCATCTATCCATCTGTCTCTCTCCATTTCTCCATCTCTCTCTCTCTCCATCTATCTATCTCCATCTGTCTTTCTCCATTTCTCCATCTCTCTCTCTCTCTCTCCATCTATCTATCTGTCTATCTCCATTTCTCCATCTCTATCTCTCCATCTATCTATCTGTCTATCTCCATTTCTCCACCTCTCTCTCTCTCTCTCTGGGCTGCCAGCTGAAAATGTATCCTTGTGAGTCATCTCGCCAACTCCAATGGTCTCCTGGGTGTAATCTCCATCGTCGTCTTGAGGCTCAAATCGATAATTTGTTCCCAGCTCCGGAGATAAATTTAGCCCACCCGGTCGGGGAGAAATTCCCCTGCTGTTGTTTTTTTTTTTACCGATTGGACGCTCGAGACCCGGTCTTTCCCTTGGTTCAAAACAAATAAACAGGAAAAATGGCATCGCAGTCGTTTGCACGGGACCGAAGAGCCTAAAAGGACTCTCAATCTACCTCCTCCCCTCAATCTCCAGATATGTTAACGGCTCCAATAGTACGCCAGTCTCTACGAGGGGAGACAACTCTTGTGTGGGCAGCACTCTCTCTCTCTCTCACCTCAGTAGGGGGAAAATCGCTACCGGAACTTTTCACTCTTGGATGCGGGAGGAAGGGCGACCGTAAACTCCGTGTGCACTATCGATCACGGACGAAGGCTGCCGATGGAGAACATCATTAATAACCGCGGTTTCATCGAAGTTCAAAGACGCCAAACGAGTAATGCGAAATCTCTGGTTTCTGGCTATGATTTAAGAAGCTGGGTTGTCAACTCGCGGTGCTGATGGGTGGGGGTGGGGGTGGGGAGACTCGGGTGATCTCGATCCTTGACTCGGTTGCGGAAGCAGGAGAGGAGACGGGGGCACGATGCCTGATTGGCCATAGACGAGAACTCCTGAGACGACAGAGATCCTAACGCATCCGCAAGCAGTCGAGGAGGGTTCGACAGATAAAAATTACACGGCGTCTGAACGCTTTGCTTTGTAATTGTAGTCGTAAGGCTTGGGCGCCATTTTTACAGGAACGCTTGTTAGTTAGGAACCAACCGCCAGGTGGCGGCAGGTTTTTGTTTTTTTTTTTGTTGTTGTTGTTGTTGTCGTTGTTGAGATAACATGACTGAAATGGTATCCGGCCTGATTCTATTTAAACGCCCCTAGTGATTTTTCAATACCCTAGCAGAGAACTGGTAAAATAAACGTTTAGTGCGTCACGTGATGTGTTAATTGCTCGCGAAAAGGGGACATTCTGTCCTCAAGACACGCAAATTTTTTTTTTTGCTATGTTATAAAATGGCTGAATAAAGCGACCCGCGATATCTCTCTCTCTCTCTACGCGGGGATCGTTAGAAAATTTCCTCTTTATTTTACTGCCAACCATTGCAGGCGCTTTAACTAATCTGGAACCATGTCTTATGTCACTGCAGCGTAACAGTATTCAACCGAGATTTGGCTTCCGGTGGGGCAGATCGCGCCCGCGGTGTCTACTCAGTGCAGTTGGTTCTTCCGCTCTTTCTGAACCTGTCCGTTAGCATCGGACACCCACATAGATCATCAACCTTGCCTCCGGCATGGCCAGGTTATAGTTTATAAAAGTTGTTGTTTGCCGTCGTTGCTCTTTTAAACTTCAGGTAAATGTTCAAGAGGATATCTGTATCCGGTACACGTGTGGTCGGGAGAATCAGGATGAGTGGTTCAGCAAACGGCCTTAAGAAGGGAACAAGACGGGTTTCCGGTCACCGGCACGTTCGCAGATCGTAAATAAATCAGTGACGGATTTAGTCGCATCTATGTAATCACATATGGAAATGAATAATTAATACCCCCACACATTGAGTTCTGAAGTTGCTGCTTGTATTTTGAAAAGGCCTTGGTTGTATTTTGGATCGATAAAATATATATTACAACCGTTTCCTGATCATTAGATTCTGTGCCACATCTGAATTTACGTCCCAGACGGCAGGTGGAACGCGGATAAAAACAATATATTTAATAGGAAACAAACTTAGAAAATGGGATAGACAACATGAAAGAGAATAAGGAAGTGGACGCTAGCGACCTCTGGCAGCCGGATACGCATGTTGGCGTAGAGGATAAACAGGAGACACACATATATATATATATAGCTGGCTATTCGTTTTAAATAAGGGAGAGAAAAAAAAGAAACTTTTCAGATGAAATCATATTTCTTGATGCCGACCTTTAATTTCTGTAATGAATCCGTACTCCTTTCCTTCTTCTTGGCTGCATTTATTTGTGTTTATTTAGTTTTTACCAGTACAGTTCAGGCACGAAGCTGAAGGTTTAACAAATAAATTCTTATACATATATTTTCTGTGGAATGAACTCTTCGAGATTATCTTATATCTCAGGTTCTTCAATCTCCCGTCAACTTTTACTTTATATACAGGGTGTCCGTAAAGTTACTATACAGTCTTACAAGTTACTGGTCGTTGTTTCAATGCCGGTACGATGACATTTCTCAGTTTGTCCAGGTACCTTTCTCCTGTAACAGTTCCGTCGAAGAACTGTGGACCCACAATTCCATCAGACGATATTCCTGCCCAGACAGTTATTCCAGGCTGGTTCAATTGGGACGTGATCGTAAACTGGTAAACTGTATAGTAACTTTACGGACACCCTGTATATTTTAATACACTCCATCTCTCTGTAATGACATCATATCTATCTCTCTCTGTACTGATGCCATATCTCTCTCTCTGTGTAATGACGTCATATCTATCTCTCTCTGTACTGACGCCATATCTATCTCTTGTAATGATGTCATATCTATCTCTCTGTAATGATGTCATATCTATCTCTCTCTTACTGACGTCATACCCCTCTGTGTAATGACGTCATATCTATCTCCCTCTGTACTGACGCCATATCTCTCTCTGCGTAATGACGTCATATCTCTCTCTCTCTGTACTGACGCCATATCTATCTCTGTGTAATGATGTCATATCTATCTCTCTCTGTACTGACGCCATACCCCTCTCTCTGTGTAATGACGTCATATCTATCTCTCTCTGTACTGACGCCATATCTATCTCTCTCTGTACTGACGCCATACCCCTCTCTCTGTGTAATGATGTCATATCTATCTCTCTGTGTAATGATGTCATATCTATCTCTCTGTACTGACGTCATATCTCTCTGTGTAATGATGTCATATCTATCTCTCTGTACTGACGTCATATCTATCTCTGTGTAATGACGTCATATTTAAGGATTGTGATAAGAATAAAAGTTCAAACAGATCGATTCTTCTTAGGTCTCGCGTGTAAATTTGGGAGATGTTGGGGAGGGGGAAAGAGATGATTTAATAGCTTCAGAGCACGTGAGCACAATTTTCGTGGGGCTCAGACGCGATTGAATTGATGACATTTCATCTTAAGTGAAGGAGAGAAAGAAAAAAAAAACAACAGCAACAATCAGACAAACAGACGAGGCCAGTTACCTCGCTGATGCATTTATGTAGAGGGGAGGGGAGGGGAACTTTTTCTTCTGCTATATAAAACAAGAAATATTGGCGTTTTCGAGGGTTGTGTGTAAATTTATTGGAAAGATGTATCTTCAGAGGCTGCTGATTAAAACGCTCGACTCTTCCACAAGCGGAGATGCTGTAAGTACACGGCACCCGACATGTTGCCGTGCTGCCGATATTTAAAGAGCTGTTGGATCTCGCCCAAACATTCGCTGTTGGTAGCCATCTACTTCAGATTTCGTGCTAACACCTACATCAAAGGAAGCAAACAGAAAAATATGGCGACTATATAAAAGAAGAAAAATTAATTTTTTTTTAAAGTTATACTAATAATGGAGTTAATGGATGTGGGAAAGTTTGAAGGAGTTCACCAAAGAAAAATATCAAATTTATGGTTAGGCCTGCAGCATCACAAAAAAAGCTCCACATCCCAAAATCTTGGATATCATCAGTTCTGAAACATCAAATGAATAAGAGGGCTCCCTATTTCACAGTTAGGGGCATAATCAGTTATGTAACAAACTAAACATAGGACTCTTCAAAATTTAGGGTATCGTCAATTCAGCAACATGGATTAAATAATAGGGCTTCTTGGTCCAAAATCTGAGATATGATCAGTTCTGCAGCATCAGCTAACTTAGAGGGGCTTAGTTTCAAAATCTGATATATCATCGGTTATTTAATTGTCTGGATTTTTATTTTGGAGATCTTTGATATCATCAGTTCTGCAACATTCACTAAATAATAGAGCTTCTTGAAAATTTGGGAGCGTCATAGATCAAAGGGTGCAGGCAGTAATCATAAAAAGATGGAGGGGTGGGTGTTTAATTTTCATAGGCTAAGATCTTAAAGAAATTCGGAACCTGATCAGTAAACAAAGATTACCGAGTATAATTTCGACATTTTTCCCGATGTTGTTGAAAAGGGTCTTATTTAGTTCTTAGGACAGATTAGGACTCGTGCAGGCTTAAATAAGAGAACATTTTAAGGACAATGTTACCGCTGGTAAAAATCCTAATATAGTTTGTAATGTGTATGAACGGATCGTGGACAGACGTTTGTTCAAAACATTAATAGCGATTCGACCTCTATCTCTCTGTAATGACATCATCTCTCTCTGTGTAGTGATGTCATATCTATCTCTCTGTACTGATGTCATACCTTTCTCTGTAGTGACGTCATATCTATCTCTCTGTAATGACATCATCTCTCTCTGTGTAGTGATGTCATATCTATCTCTCTGTACTGATGTCATACCTTTCTCTGTAGTGACGTCATATCTATCTCTCTGTAATGACATCATATCTCTCTCTGTACTGACGTCATATCTCTCTCTGTAGTGATGTCATATCTATCTCTCTGTACTGATGTCATATCTCTCTCTGTACTGATGTCATATCTATCTCTCTGTACTGATGTCATACCTTTCTCTGTAGTGACGTCATATCTATCTCTCTGTAATGACATCATATCTCTCTCTGTACTGACGTCATATCTCTCTCTGTACTGACGTCATATCTCTCTCTCATGCTTAAATTTCCCACATACTAATATATCATCATTTTCTCGGCTGGAATGTCAGCCGGACCTAAATATTTACAGTTGGAACATTTATATACATTATGAAAGTACTCGAAATGGCGGAAGAGACGAGCTGGCGATGGGTGCTCTGCCGCTGACCCGGGTAAAAGTGACGCTTGCGGTCAGCGAAATGTCTGTAGTCTGCAGGCGATGGGCACAGTTTTCATCCACAAACAGAGCCCACCCACCTGAGTGCGTATACCGACGGTTCTCGAGTGGGGAAAAAACCCTCGCATGCACCGGTTACTGGGCAGGGACTTTGTTCAGAGGTCGGCCTGCCGCTAAACAGAAAAATGGGGTGAACGGTCGGGGCCGCTCCTTGTTTGCGCCGAAAGCAAGCAACCCCCCCCCAAACTCCAGATCCTTCGCTTTACTTCGACGTGTTCGCCTCAGAAGCCGATTTTACCTGAAAAGAGGTAAGTCTTTCGCCGGCCATTTCTTACTGAAAAGGGGTGGGAGAGGCTTCTGGCACTTCCCAGTCGCGGACGAGATGCGAGACCGTCCGCGCCAGACAGGTTCGGTCACAGCCTTCAGCAGAACCACCAGTTTCGCCCTTCGTTTGTATTACTATTTCCGGTAGCCGGTGGAAAACCGACTGGAGACCTTTAGCGCACCTGTCCGTCTACACCTCGCAGGCGTCGTCGTCGTTCGGCTCACGCGCGAGTTCCCGGCCGGCCCACGGCCGCTCCCAGAACCCGCCGCCTTTTCCCCGATCAGCATCCGAGATGACGAATTGAGTAAGCCGACGGAGGCGCGTCTCCACCGTCGTGCAGACCAGCACCGCGATCTCCCCACACGAGCCCTGTACTTACTCACCACATCACATTTATCCAGCCACCGGACGCCCGGAGTCAGGTAGTCGGTTAACCCTTGGCATAGCCATCGTTCTGGTGGCGTAGGTTTTTTTGTTTTTTTTTTCCGGCCGCTCGCCGCATGGAAAAAGATCACGAAAATATCCCGATTGAAAACATTCGTCAGATTTGTCGGCTGAGCAAACACGAGTCGCCGTGATGAAGCTTCGTGCGGTGTCATTCCCCGACATCTAATATTAATATGTTTTTGTAACTGATATTATTATTATTTGCAGATTGAAGAATATCTATGGACACGTCCGCAAATCGCAAGTAGAACTTCTTCTTCTTCTTCTTCTTCTTTAAAAAAAAAAACAACTAATTTTCTAAAACATTAAAGGATGATGTTGAACCTGTAAAATAACTACAAACCGGGAGTTTTTCAGAAGCTTTGAGCGATGTCTCGCTAGCGTGAAGGAGAGCCGTTCCGCGATTAAGTCAGTCGCAGCAGGCCGCGGTCTGCCTGCTAACAGAGATTCTTCCCGACGGATTTAATAATTTCTCCCCTCACCACCCACTGAATCATCCCTTATTTTCCTAACCCTTTCTCCTGCCTTCCCGACGGATTTAAGTTATCTCTCCGAATCTCGCTCTAATTTCCCAAACCGTTTTCTCGTACGCCGAGTTGATCTATTTATAATATCTCCGTCGTAAATGCTGATGATAGTCGTTGATTTAACATTAGCTACTCACCTGGATGGCGAAAAGCTCTCATATCTTAATTACCGTATGAGATTACACTTTTTGATGTTTCGTACACCCTCTCCCAAGTCCCAACAAAAGGAAAAATAAAAGTTGTCGGCGGACACCTGTCCAGACAGCTCCAGAACATTTAACTGGATGCATTTTACAAGGTGGCAAATCCATAGGCCAGCTGCTGCTGCTGCTTCCTGACATCCTTCGTTCTTAGATAAATTTCTTTATTTTGCTGCAATAAAAGGAGAAGCAGCCTAGTCCTTTCCTGTCTCTCTCACCCCCGGCCCAAGATTGCTTCCACTCTGGCTATAACCAAGCCCCCTCCCCCGATATCGATTTTACTATTTTCTTTATGTACGAAACAGGGGGAGAGAGGGTGTATCCATGGTCAGAGGTAGTTATGGCCGCCAAGGTGCGCGCGCGCGCGCGCGTGACGTCACCGCCGGTTCCGGTCGTAAGTGTGAGAGAAATTAGATCGGCGCTGACCACTCACGATTCTCCGAGAGGAAGATTTGTTGAAGGTGAACCGACCCAAACACAAAGGGACCGCCGCCGGATCCGTTTACTAATTCAATTTCTTCATTCGTGAGATCGTCTAGAAGCGGGATCCGAAAGCCATTTCGGTAAAGGGAGATCACCGGGGCCACGTTTCCAAATATATATAAAAAAAACAACAACAACATTAAATAGCTATCGGCGAGACGTTCGTTCTCAAAGGTCCCCTCCCCAACCCCCCTTTTTTTTGTTGTTTTTTTTTGTTTTTTTTGCAGTTCGGTCGATTCGTGGGGAATTCTGGTGATGTTGAACGTCCTTCGGATTACAGCTAAACCTTCTCTACGATCGTCGCCATTTTGGTTTCACAACAGAATGAAAAAAAAAACAAAAAACTTTGTTTGTTTGTTTGTTTGTTTGTTTTTTAATCTTATGTAACCTGTACCGTAAACTGTGGGCTAAGTTTTACGGTCACTCGATAGGAAAGCGGTCAGAAAAGCCGCAATTTTCCTTTAAAGACCAGTTAACCAGAATCTCCATTTTTCCCACACGCACCATTACCACCTCGTCGGCCACATTTTCTATCTGATCCAGATGTAAGTGTGAACTCTCCGGGCCGCTGTAGGCAACCAGACGCATTTTCTGAGAACTTCCTTTAATTTCATCATATTGGAAAACACAATTCAGTTGCTCTTACGGGTGTTCGATCGCATTCGTATCAGGACTTTAGGATGCTCAATGAAGTTTGGCGGCTTGATTCCTCTTCTGGACTATTGTCATATGAGAGGTGTGGCATCTAGTTGCATCATCTTGAAGAATAGAGACCTCAAATCCTAGCATGCCTTGTTGGCGTAATGAAAAATGCATCTTTAAAACGACAACATAGCCGGCAGAATTGAGGCGTCTTTTTATGACAAGCACCAGCAATCGTTCCATCATGTCAGATTACAACCCATACCACGACACTGTCGCGTCCATACCATACTGCGGGCTGGAGTCACTGGGGTGTTTTCGTTAGATCTTTTCCAAATCTAAGAGCGGTCTCAAGACGTGACTTCCAAACACTTGCCCGTCAATACTCGGTCCACAGACAGTCCTCTGAGCAAACCTTTCGGAACGTTTTATTCCTATTGGACAAAGGGACTTCCTGCGTGAGACACACCCTCCGTAGTAGCCAAGTTGGTGGAGACGACATCGGGTTATTTACGAGCTCATTCCTGTTGCATGAGCAATATAAGCAAGAGAATCTTGGTGGTGAGCGCAGACGCGGCGAGTAATAGTGGCACGTTGTTCTTTCCGATGGTGTCAATATTGAAAGCCTTCTATGTCGCTCTGCCCTATCGCCGACTGTGATCTATTTGTGGTAACACTGTCCCAAAACCACGGAAAATGGCGACACTTTTGGCAGTCTGTTGTCGACTCTGGTCACATTTTGAATAGCCCATAGCACCTTCCCGGGTAAACCGTAAAATATTACGGGATTACCCCCCTTCTCTCTCTCTCCACCACGGTTATCTCCCCGCCGATACACCGACAAAAAAAATCACACCTAAAGAATATAAATTCCAATCAGATGCATTCAAATACCGAATTAATACGGAACCGACCCAACTCTCACATTTTCCGGACTGACTCCCGTTCATTTTTAACTGGAAAATCTGCATCGATGAAATACAAAATGATGTAGACGCTTGGGCATTTTTGGTTCGTATTTCCACCATATTTGTTTCACACACCCCCCTCGTCCGAATTAGAGAAAGAGGGATTAGATGAATTTAAAATGGCCCGGGTGGCAACAGCAGAGAATGTTGGCGCGATTGCCTTTGTACCGGACCGTTCTCTGCCATCCCAAAATGGTTTGATCTAAGGTGTTAATGGTTGTCAGCCACACAATGGTTTGTGAGGTTCTGTATCTTACGTCACGGAAATAAAATGTCCTCGCTCTCCGCTCTCACCATTTATTATCACGTTTTCTTTTTCGTGTCTAGATTTCTGTTCGCCCTTCAGCATCAACTGTTCTCCAGGAAGCAAAAGGGTGGACCCGTGTAACTGCAGCAGCTATTTTGAATGTCTTCCAGGCGGCCTCATAACACGAAGACGTTGTCCGCAAGGCGCCGTGCTTAACGCGAACAGGATGTCATGTGATTACCCCTGGGCCAATGGGTCCTGTCAGGAAAGGCAGCCGTGGAAAATATGCTCAGGTCAGAGCGGTTGGTATTACTACTACGATGCCAGTGCTATTACTACTGCTGCTAATCATATTAATAATAATACATTATGTATCGCATTGTTTTGAGTGAAGGCTTAACTAAATTCTTTGCATCGGAATGGAGTGAGTCGAGAAGAATCGCAGGTGCTTAATTATTTCGTTCCTCTACTTGCAGAGTCTGAGATAAATCTCAGCGAGATAAAAACCAGCGAGGACTGTCGCCAGGTGTGGCCGACGGACATCAAACAGTGGGAGCAGACCATATCACGGTGGCGTCTGAATCACCTGACGACGACGGTCGTGGACACAACGCCGACGACCGGTGCTGACACCACGAAGTCCCTGCCGTGCGACCCGTCGACAGTGACGTCACCGGTCACCAGGACGGGGTCGCCGTCTCAGTCGGCTGTTTTCCCGGTCGTGGTGACCACCGTTCTCGCTCTGATCGCCGTCATCGGCCTGCTGCTGTTGTGGCGGAAAACACCGGTGACCAAGAAGTGAGTAGTGACCGACCTGGGGGGGACCGTTTCCCTCCACCCCGGCCCGCCGAGCTAGGGAGCTCGTCAAGGTTTCGGTCGGCTGGCAACTGGACAATTTTAAGAGAGCCGGCGACAATAGTAATGATAATCTAACAGCAATAGAACGAAGCACGCAGACACAGAGCAGAGTAAAATAAGGGAATAAATAGAACCCCGCACACCAGAAACATTCTAATTAGATCCTGCCAAAATATAATACAAATAAATGTTAAAATAACTTTGAAGGTCAACACGCAAATTCAAAAAAAAAAAATGTAGACTTGTTCTCCATTTGGTTTCATCTTCGTTCCTGATCGCTCAGCAGCCTCGGGTTTTTTAAACACCCACACTCCATTTTTTTAAAATCCCTGGATTGTCTCCCCCTCCCCCACACAAATAAAAATAAAATTACGTGGGGGGGGAGGCGAGTGTGTGTGCTTATTTTCCGTACCAACCAGATTACGTTAAAACCTCATTTGCGCTTCTCTTTTAAATACTTACAAGTTCTACTCCCTTACCTCTTTTATTCAGAAATCGTCTCCCCGCCATTACATCCCAAGGTCTCTCTTTCGAAACAGGTTCCCCCCCCCCTGCTACTTTTTTTTTTTGTTGCCGTCTCCGCGATTAAAAATAGGTCCCTAACTCACTCTGATTTCTCTCCTTCTTCTTTCCCCTCTTAAACTTTTAGATATTTAATTATTTGCTCTCTACCGTTTCCGGAACTGCGAGGGCCCCGTGACTCACCGACGACGAGCCGTTGATATTTGATAAAAAGGGCGAACTAGATTCTCCGAGTTAATTAAGTCCCCGGTGTTTCAGAGCACGGACCCCATTGTAGGATCTGCCGTAGAAAGACATTTTAAAGCATAAAATAAAAGGGTTAAAAACGGAAGGGGCCCTGACGGAAACCGTTATAAATGGAATAATTTATCCTCCCCTGACGTCGGTTTGTTAGGGAAAAGCCACCATTATCCTTCGCGTTGTCTCGTTTGCCACCCCCCCTCCTGATTTATTCGAGCTATTCGCCGAACAATTTGCAGAGGAAAAGCTGGAATCCAATCTTTCAGAACCAAACCAATTTGTTAGCAGCGCCATCGATAGGCTTTCCACGTTGTCAACGCGGATAAGAGGAAAACTGAAACAACAACAACAATAACACAAATGCCGGGGACTCGAGTTGTAAGGGGTTCTGCCGGATTCTTTCCACAGCCGAGTTTCGACTTCAAGTCTTTGTCGGGTCGTACAATGTAACCTAGGCAGAGGTCGGCCGTCTGCGTCTTCTGTTCGATCCGCTCGGCCTTACTAGGCGAGATGGCAGAAGAAAACTGGGAGCTAAGGATTGCTACCCGACTGCTTTGTCACTGGCAGTGGGGAAGAAGATAAAGAGCAGGAGGGAGCCAGAGACTACACTGTATATATATGAACACACCTTTCACCAAGAATCAATTATAGATGACGGAAAATTAATTTTTATGTGCAAATTATACATAAGCCTTTGTTGCCACGACCGTTGTTAGCTTAAGGAATTGCAAATAATCTTCTATAAATAAGTTATCCCTTTAATATTTCGGTTAATCGATATATTGATTTATTGACTCAAACTATTAAATATCCGTTAAAATGTAAAGGGGTTGAGCGGCGCTTGTGAAGCGTATCTTTGGTCGAGTCTCGTGGGACCTTTTTTTTTCGCGCCCCCTTTTAAGGACCCCTTCCTCGCAGTAGTAGGGTTTAATCGCTGCAGTTTCGGGTTTGTGACTCACCAGGTAATCTCTAAGGATGGAGCAAAAAAAGTGATTTTTGGAGAGGGCTGCGGGGAGTTTGATTAGACTTTTGTTGTTGTTGTTGTTGTTGTTGTTGTTGTTGTTGTTGTTCGGAAGCATTTGGAGAAAATTGAACGTGAGCTCCAAAATGTGGTATAAACACGGATTTGCATCCAGCCGAAAGAATGTGTTTTTGGCCCCTGCCATCTAACAGCGGACGAAACACAGTTGGAAACGGGGCAACTGCAAAGTGTGACGTTCTATGCAGAGCCCGAAAGAAGATGGCCTCCCTCTGGCTGCAGTTACGATTAGCGGCGGAAAGAACGATATCAACCCCTCCCAGCCACACACTAATATCTGACAACGAGCCCGCACCGAGGATCTATTATTAATAGTTTTACTTATTTTGAGAACTTTCTCTCTCTCTCTCGAGGTAAATCTAATAATTCTTATTTCTGCCTATCCCCCTAAAAGCTTTGGGTCGTGGGAACAGTTTATAGAATCCACACCATTTCGATTCGTGTTGTGTACTCCCTACTTCCCCGACACATCCGAGACGCGGACGGACCAAGCACTCACTAAGTAAAACTTCTTTTCTCTTTGTTCCACGGTTTGATTTAGTTATTAGCTGTTCTGTTGTTAACGGGAGGTATTTTCCTTTTTAGACCTATCTTTCCTTGCTGCGTTCAAAACCAGAATAAGACTAAAACGATGGTCAACCAAGAATACGACACCAGGTGGATACCGATAGGTCCGGCAACTCGAGAGGTGAGGCGCATATTTTTTTCTGCGGCTAGTAAATAGGGAAGACCGGAAACAGTTGTAACAGTTGTGTGCCACCTCACGGGAAACAGCTGGTGATCGCACTAACTTTACGAGCTCTATCAACGGAAATCTATCTTCGACCAAGTGAGCAAAATCTGTCCAAAAAGTTGTTGTTGTTGTTTTTAAATTCGGTACCTGACACGAATCTTCTGTCAGCTTGATCTTAGACCCATAGAGAGACGATATATTTCGGCTCAGATTTTAATCATCCGCGTTAATCGTATGGCGCACGTAATATAACTCGAAACTATGGTAGCCGACAGTCGGGGACGATTGTGACAGCTCTAACACGTGACCCCGATTGCTACAACCGAGCTCCTGGGCCCCGAAATACTCATTTACAAGATGAGGCCGCCACGAAGTTTTCGTCATTTCGCTGTATCTCTAGATTGCGAAAGAAAAAAAGATGCATTTTCTTTGCATTCGAGGCATATGGTGATATTTAGGATAGAATTATATTGCTGGTACGATCGAGTCCTAAGATGTGTCGTGGGTAACAGCGGACCCGCCTTACAGAATCCTCCATTGCTTCAAAAGGATTTGTCTCGTTCGGACATAACTCAGCTCGATTCGTAAACAGGTTGTGTCTCTAGTTTAGGGTATATACCGGGAAACTGATTCACAACATCGGGACCGACAGTTATTTTTCCAAAAAACTCTACAACTATCTCCCGGTCTTCTCTACAGTATAGTTGTATAGCGGTAAAACACAACCGTCTAGATTCACCTCTAAGTCTATTCTGTACCTGTATTGTTTTTTTTTTTGTTTTTTTTTAGGGAGAATCCCATTATCAAGAAATTCCGGTAACCATAGACCTCGGAAGACGGCCCTTACCGATGGTACCCCCTTCTCTGCTGCGGGAGACCTTCTTACGTCAAACCACAGAACCGACCCAGGAGCGCCAGGGGAAGCAACTGCGCAGCGAAGGCATTTCAAGAAAGGGCAATACTTTTCCTGGGTCCGACAATGCGGATGGAATATCGGGATTATTTGAGCCGAAGTCATTGCCGAGTCGAAGCCGCGACGTGATCGGCGTGATGACGGTCGGTGGTCTCTATTCGGAAAGAAGCAGAACTGGCCAAGTCCACTCAATGGCGGGCACCTGCGCCGGTTCAAAGGCCGTCTCACGGCCTCCGTTGCTGACGAGCGACGGGAAATTCACGTGCGTTCTAAACACGCTGGGCTCGAGGGACGCGGAAGGAGAGCGGGAGAGCGCCGGATATTCGACCATTCCACACGCCCCGAGCGATGGTAATCCCCGTTGCTCTGTGGCTGGTTTCAGCGGGAAGACCTCGTTAGAACGCGGAAAGGGGCGAGACTCCGCGAGAGAAAATAGCTCGGGAGAGGACGGGAAATCTGCATCTTCGACCGAAACGCAGTATTACGAACTGTGGAGCGTCGGACCTTTGCGGGGCTGCGTGAACGGAGACCTACAAACGAGTTTGTGAAACTTTTCCAATAAACCCTACTTACTGCGGATTCTGCAGGCCCGTGTTTTTCTAAAGGGATTGCGAATTATGCTATTACGGAAGTTACCTAAACACGTGTGCGATAGAACAAGAGATATCACCAAACGACGTAATTCACTGAACAAGTTCACCTGAACACACAGGTGGGTGGTAAGAAAAGGGTAGGTTAATTAATGAGATAGGTAAGCACATGGCACATAAGCGTCCCAAACGCTTATAATCACGATAGATAATCTCAACAAAAAAAAAATTGTAACAGAAGTCGACCATTCAATGGAAATGTGTCCTCATCAATCTGAGCTGACTGCAGGTGATGGTACAGATTAAGAGGGATGCAAGACAGAATGTAAAAGATTACTTCGATAACACTAAGAAGATTATTATTATTATTATTATAACAAAAGCAAGTTTTCTTTATTTGGATTTCTACTTCACTTTGAAGATGCTTCCATTAAAAAATGAAGAAAGAAAACGCAAAGTGATTGAATTAACAAGCAACATTTTGAATATTTAGTCGAGCAATACGGGCGGCAAAATCCGTTGTGTTATAAACCTGTCAGAGGATGTATTATTATACAAAATACTGCAACATTCTTTTTTCAAACAAAGCCATTTTAAACATCTTTCGCTCACCCCGTTCTTTTCCCCCGTTAGGCTGTATGTGCAGATTTCTCTTAGAACAGTTTCGACATACGCCCAGTTATCAAAGAAAAACGGTCATCGTATCCATGTCCACGGCAGCCTGATTTTACTACTGTGGATGACACACTGGTCCAGCGGTAGACCACTTCCCCCTTCCAGCTTCCTTAAGAAATATGTTGTACAAAGCCACTCTGTCGAAACCAAAAAAAAAAAAACAACAACAACCATGGTGCCGCATCCAGAGGCTCTGCGGGACATGTCGGATGTCCTGTCTCCCGTCACCCAGAAACAGAATCAGTAATGAGATTTTCTAGCAGTGGATACCGAGTCTAGTTGTTACAGATGTCAGTTGCTGCAGCGCCAGTAATTCCAAGGACAAAGCACACGATCTTGATCATAGCTCTCCGCATATTTTATTAGGAAGCCCCGGTGGTCTCCCCCTAAACAGCGTCATTTTTACCAGCGAGTATTTGACTAACGTAACAGACGGTTGCCTTTTCTGTCCGGGCACCTGCACAGCCACCCCACCACCACCACAGCAACACACACTATCGTTAGCCATATACGGCGATAGAAGACAATTATTAGATTAGCGAGTCGTCAAAATCGTCTGTGGAGGGGGGGGGGGGCAAAGGGAGAGAAATCTGGCAACCAACAAAAAGATGTGTTGGCACGAGCACAGTTCGTGCAGCATAATGCTGCCTATATTCCTGTCGCCTCGTCACGACCTGCCGTTTTATATTAACCAGCAGTAACTGCCATTGGCACGAAAGATTTGAAGGTGAGAATACACTTTCACTTTTATCATAAGAATCTTCTATTTGTAGATAAACGTTTTTCTACTTGAAAAATCCAAATTTCAAAGTTTCGTTGTGACGAAACAATGATTATTCTTTTCTTTTACATTTAGAAAGACTTTCAGGAAATTCTTCGCTTATTGGAAACTTTTGCCTAAGTGTTTTTTTTTATTATTATTATTTCTTTGTTTTCAAATACAAAAGGGAAGAAAAAACACAAGATTAACAAATAAATAGTAATAGTAGAACGTGGTCTGACAGTTTCATTTGAACACGAATTAGCTCCCTTTACCAGCTGGATAATTATTAGAATTTTTTTTTTTTTGTTCTTGAATTCTCTCAGCCATTCAGATTTAGAAGTATTTTGAAGACTGTTGGAGATGCAGGGACCTCCCCCCCCCTCCTGGTTCAGCAGTGCGTGTCCGGTGCGGTTTTTTTGTACGACCTTGTTTCTGCAACATAGAGCATTCGACCTGTCATAGGATGTGTCTCCGCAGCACTGCGGCTGCGACCCCAGTTTAGGCCGAGCTCGGTCTCCGCAGCACAGTTCCTTATCCATGTCGTACGCTTCCTGCTCGCAACAGGTGGTATGCGGGCCCTTGCGAGCGACCACCCTCTCCCTACATCACAGGTCGTTCTTCTGGCCGAAGGCCTGCTATCCGCAGCACGACGTCTCCTGGCCATTCTTCCACTGCACGGTCTCGTCGCAGCACAGGTTCTTGGTCGGGTCGAAGAGGTTCGGGCCGCAGCACGATCCCTGGCTGTTGCCCGTCTTCTGGTGGACCCTGTTCTCGCAGCAGATGTGGTCCTGCGGGTTGTACACCTGGTCGCCGCAGCACGTAGTCATGGAACCGGAAATCGGCCGCGCCCTCTTCTGGCAGCAAATGTGGGTCGGCTTGTCGTACGGCCGGTCCCCACAGCACTCTTCGTTGTTTTTCTTGGGGAAGAGGTGGTCATCGCAGCACAGGTGGGTGGTTCGGTCAAAGCTTTTGCCGCCGCAGGTGCCTGAAATGAAGCGCGTTCAGAAACAAATTATCTCCCCTTAACAACAATAACAGTAGCAAAGCAAGCAACATCATTTAATAGTGAAAAAAACACGTGACCTCCCTCCCGTAGTCGACGTCCCGGTGACTTGATGTCGCTTTTGTCTGCCACCTGTCTTCATCCTCCTCCATGAAGCGTCTCGCAAGAGGCGGTAATCCGGAATGGTCACCCACCCCTGAACATCACATTCTTGTGTCTTTCCTGCCAGTGTCTGTTTAGACGTCACTCGAGTATCGTATATACGACGTGTGAGTAGCGCTTCCCCTCGTCTGTCTGCCTCCACTCTTACAGCCTTGCTTTTATGGGTTAAAGAGATGTGGAGTCGGCTCTACATCTCAAAACAGAAATATCTAAAGTGTTAAAAAATCAATATTTATGTACAAGGAAAGCAGGCTCAGCCACACAAAGACGTAATATTATCTTAGTTAATTTTAAGGAATAGAAAATAAATATTATTAGTAACATCTTTTTTGGAGGGCTTACATTGACTACCTAAAGCATCTGCTATTTTTTGTTTTTAAAAAACGTCTTGTCTGCTTCCGTTGATAGGTTTTATCAATCGAACGTATCACGGCATATTGAGAATTTCCAAAAAGCACGATATCGTTCCACATCTCAACAAGGTCAAACATTAATGGAAGAACGGCGAAAATTAAAGTATCTTGGGATTTTAAAAAAAGAAATTTTCCATGTAACTATTATTGCATTAAGCATACAGACAAACTTCCGAAGTACAAAATGGTTTTGTTTTCTTTAACTGTGTTCTGTCCAGTAAGTCACCTGTTCTATCAGATAGCTAGATTTTAACAAGAGAAGATATACTAATTAATATAGCTAATTAACTAATGCGTATGATGGTGGCAGGATTATCGCATCGGATAAACTATTCAGATTTTTCAAAAGTATAAGTACAACCCTGACCAATGAATACTATGTTCATAATATTTTTTTTTGTTTCCAATTTCTATCATTTATGTATTTATTTTGTTAAAAATAAAAAAAAATTCTTTTATTCTAAAACAATATTGAAAAGTGTGCATTCATTTGAATTCACCGCTTCATTACTCTATATTGCGTTTTCACAAGATATTAAATTGAAGATGTCTCTGGTGCGGTGCTAATCGGCTTTTAGAAATAAGACGCTTCCTGGTGAAGGGTTAGCGCCAGTTCCACGGTTCACCAAAGACATCAAACCCGCCGCGTCGAGCCGGAATTGTACTGATGGTCGTTTTTCGTCCCTGCGAGGTGAGAGAGGGGATTCTGTTTGCCGGTAGCTTACCAAACTTTGTTGTCAGCCTGTCGCTGTCCGGACGCCATTATTCGCGGCCATTTGTCGGACTTGGCCTGCAAAATGGATGCGTAGTTTTTCGCTCCCAAGATTCTACTACTTGAGGATGAAAACGATGAAATTTCATTTACTTATTTAATTGATTTATTTACCCGAGTTTTATGGGGGGTTTAAATTTTAAAAAAGTTTTGAAGAATTTTTACACTAGCGTCAAAAAAAAAAAAAATCCGGCAGCCTCGTTTTCAGTGAGGGGACTCCTTATTTTCCTCTTAGGAAATGGCGTCCGACTCTGGGCCCTCCTCCGCAGTTAGCGGACAGGGTCTTCTCTCGCTGAAAGGTTTCACAGTACGGTGGCGAAAAACGACTTGTAGAACCAGAACCGGGGTTCGAACGTAACAGTCAGAGAACAACGAATATTTACGTACCGTCGAGTAACATCCCGAGTATCGGGGACCTTAAACATGGCGACGAAAGCAAACGTAAGTGGTAACATTCTTTTTTAAATAATAAAAAAAAAAATCCGTTTATATGTCCGTTAATGGCACAGTGAACCTCATCTTATAGAACTGTCGCCGCGACACCTTATGTTGCTCTCCCACTCGTGACGTCATAGCGTTATCGGCCATTTGCGATAGGGAAGGTTAGGTGCGTAATATTGTTAAAAAAAGAAAATACAGAGAGAGAGAGAGAGAGAGAGAGAGAGAGAGAGAGAGGAGAGAGAGAGAGAGAGAAGAGAGAGAGAGAGATGAGAGAGAGAGAGAGGAGAGAGAGAGAGAGAGAGAGAGAGAGAGAGAGAGAGAACCTGTTTCCGACCCACGTGATTGGCTATCAGTGTCTTATTCGACTCGAACAGGTCACGAGTCCGTTTATCACCTGACGTGGTGGGTAATGCGGGATTCGAAACAGTGGCGCGGGGGAGGAGAGGATGAATCTGCGGTATCAGACGGTTGTTAGTAAAAGTCCATTCAAACTGCCGGGCAGAAATGGTTTTGTTTGTCTCGTCTGTGCGGATTCTGTAATCAGTTCAGTTCGAGAAAGTGTGCGACGAACGGGTGAACCAAACCTATCAGGCAATAAATCATCCATCGACCAATCGATTAAACAAACAAATCGACTAATCCACGGAGGTAATTACATTCTGGCAGATATTAGGGACGAGAGGCCCAGGAATGTAAGAATCCCCGCCAGCTCAAACAGAAAAGCGAATATATTAAAAAAAATAGAATAAAAGAGTCCGGACTAAATCAACGAAGACAAACAAGAGTGGGGGGCATAAATATCTGCTTTCAAAAACATAATAATAATAATAATAATAATAATAATAATAATCATAATAATAATAATAATAATAATAATAATAATAATATAATAATATAATAATAATAATAATAATATAATAATAATAATAATAAATAATAATAATAATAATAATAATAATAATTAATAATAATAATAATAATAATAATAATAATATAATAATAATAATAATAATAATAATATAATAATAATGGCCACTCCTGGTAATTGAAGATGGCCGCTCACAAATTACGCGAGCACCGGTGGAGTGCACGAGTGTGCTTATAGCCTATGATCTGTTTCTCGTTCAGTAATCACGTTTTGCCCCACAGGTACACGGTTAGCCCTATCAGAGCTCTTCGATTGTAGATGTGGAAGGTGCCCGGAGAAAATCACGCAGCCAATTGATAAAGGAGGAGGAGAAGAAACCATGTTAAAACAGTAAGCATAGACGAATATGTTATTCAAGAGAGTAGATGCTTGGCCGATGATAATCATTCCGTTGTACTGTCTTTGAGTTGGGTTTCGCCCGCTGCGGGAAAAAGGGGGTTATTATTGTAAAAAAAAACAACCAGAAAGGCAGAGGCATTGTTGCTCTTTTTCTAGGGAATTCCTCCTTGGGTCTCATTGCTGGTTCTCGTGCGCCGTCGTCAGTACGACAGTCAGAAAGGGGATTCTGGCAGAAGAATGTCTTCCCGCGAATTCCTAGGGAATGTCAAAGAGAGAAGCAAATAAAAGGATGCCGGGTTTGCTAAGAATTCATGATGCAGATTCCGCCCTTCATCCTTCGGACGTTCGCATTCTTTTACCTATACCCCCCTTCCTGTTGCACCTGTTAAAAACAACAAAAAAAACAACAACAGCAACAACAACGGGCAAATATGTGAAGAACTGCTGGCGATGGAGCTGAACGGTGATGAGAACGATGAGAATGCTCGGTCCGTTCCTACGACTTAGATGAGTTGTCAGAAAACAATAAAGTGGGCCCCGACCATCCGAGGAACTTACCAGCCCCGCGCTGAATTCAGGATTTATTACAAAACTTAGATTTTAACCGAGAACGAGAGAGTAAACACTCTTCTTCTGGGTGCTAACGTATATGGATCGAGTACCGCGTCAAAACTATGCATTTTTATGCAGGTGCGAAACAGGCGATGATGTCCGGATACTTAGCTTACCCCTCTGCTGGCTTGGCCGCGACAGAGGATGAGAGATGGTCGGTTGTATATCCAAAGACCTGTTAGCCCCATAGCCCCACCCCGCCCCGCCCCGAGCTGCTGCGTGGCGGACTTACGGGACCTTGGCACAGCGCGGGGAGACGATGGCAAGAGACAGAGTCTTGCGAAGGCACAAAAGCAGCATATGTGTAATACAAGGGTTGCGACGACCAGAAACACGATAGGGGCAACCGAAATCTCAGAATAATGATGAGAGCCAATGTAGCTCAACTAGTAAATCTTTGTTTCCTTTCACTGTATTTTCGGATGTTGGGGTTAACCCTCCCCCCCCCGTTTTAAAATGTGCTTTCCCCCTTTAAGAAAAGAACAACAACAACGGAATACAATCTTTAAAGAAAACTCACTTTAGGCGGCTCAACGGCCATAAACCTTCGCGCTTTTAGCGAATCACTTTTATCCGATTGGTTCGTGTGTTTTCTATATATAAAGAATAACAAACAAACAGATCAGATGGATTAGTTTTCCGTTGCCGTCTGTGAAGGTGCACCGGGCAGAACAGTCACTGCTAACACAACCGAGAGGGGGCGGGTTTAGAGTGTCTTAGTGACGTCACGCCACGTCAGCGGAACGCAGATCCAAGCTGTCTGTCGACCGGGCCGGGCCGGGGGGGGGGGGCTCGGTCACGCTCACAGCAGATGCGCATGACTGACGCAATCTCTTTGATATGGGTAACCGTTCGCATTCTCCTGCCCATCCTCTTCTCTACTTCCACCAAGTGTGAGTCCCCTCCTTGCTGGTCGGCGGGTACACTAACGTTTGGCGGTTTTCCATTGCATCTCTCTGAGCCAAAACGTAAAAAAAAAAAGGGGGTCTGTAATTTAATAAACCAGACGAGTTCCCTCGTTAACGACACCGAACGCGCGCGCGCGCAGATTAAACTTCACGTTCACGTCTTTTAAACGGCGTCTTTACTGCTCGAGTCGGGGGGGGGAGGGGATCACGTGGCACGTGACGGGCCGTAGTGCTCGCGCTTCCGCCGGGGTTCTGGAGCCCCGAAATCACTGTGCCCAGCTCGGACGGCTGGGCTCTCTGCCCCAAGCTGGCTAAAGATCTCGGTTGACGGGACCCGCCGGGCCGGACGGGAGACAGAACTCCTCTCCCCCCCCCTCAACCCTATGTCCGTCTCCTCTGTAGAGGTTCTTCGCTCAAAAAAATTTACCTAAACTCGACGAGAGGAAAACAACCGTCGAAACCCGACTCTTAATTAGGCTCCAGGTTCCGAAGACGGCGGCTTTGGCCTGTGAAGTTCTCCGTGGGGGGGCAGCACTTAGCGTTTGGCTGGCGACTTTCTAATCGGCTGAGAATGTCGATAAGTCGTCAGCCTGACGAGATCTGGAGGTAGTGATTCCCAGTACTTCGCTTGTAGACAAATGTTTAATGATAATAATAATAAATGGAAATTTTATTTTACTAAAGTAAGAATTCTGGAAAAAAAATTTTTTAAAAGAAAGAAAGAAATTTTTTATTAAAGATGTCACATTTTATTTTAACAATTTTTCTTTAAGTGACATTTAAACAAAACAAAAAATAAAACTTTTTAATGACAGTATTTTTGTTAATAACGCCGGACAAAGCCTCGTATATACTGAGCCAGTATAGACAGGTAAAGTCCATCATTACATGGCTGACGTATTCATTAACGACGCCGGATAGACAGGTAAAGTCCATCATTACATGGCTGACGTATTCATTATTGACGCCGGACAAAGCCTCGTATCTACTGAGCCAGTATAGACAGGTAAAGTCCATCATTACATGGCTGACGCATTCATTAACGACGCCGGACAAAGCCTCGTATCTACTGAGCCAGTATAGACAGGTAAAGTCCATCATTACATGGCTGACGTATTCATTAAGGACGCCGGACGAACCCATGTATTTATGGAATTAGTATTCGCAAGTAAAGTTCGTGTACACATGAAATTTATAATTAGTTGGTGATAAAAAAAAAGACTTGTATTAAAGATGTGTTTTTATACCGTGCAATATAAAATAATTTGTAACGATTTAAGTCTGTTTATTGGAATCTAAAGCATAAATATCATTTTCAGGTTTGCTAACTAAAATCTATATAACAATGACATTGAATTTATTGAAGTAGCGCGAGAGATTTGTATCTCCAGATCGTTGAAGTCTTTTAATTCTAATTCAGTGAAGTACATTTAAAGCAGTATTTTTTAAAAAAGTGACTGATTGGAGTGAACTCTGGAATCGAATGCCACGGTGCTGATATTGAGAAGACAACTCTTCAGTTCATATTGAGAAGATGATTGATGTTGGTTTGTGTGCAAGAGGTAAAGAGAAACACCTTACATTTGCAAATGCGCTTTCTTGTTAAAACTGACGAGATAAAGTGTCAGTTAGGGAAGATGCTGTCAATTTACTGCATAGATGATGGATGTTGTCAGCTCTTACTGAGCAAATGAAGATTACCAGTTTAGAGAGAGAGAAAAAGAAAGAGAGAGAGAGAGAGAGAGAGAGAAGAGAGAGAGAGATTGCTGCATGTGGGGATAGACGACATTAGTCAAAACCCCAGACCACTGGTACATGGTTGAGAATATGTAACGTGCTGACGACATTTATTCGAAGGTAAAGTGTCGGTTTATTTCGAAGAATACCGTATTAATTTTGAAAACATGAAGTTTCAAAAGGCTGATAGCGAAAAGTCAATTCAGCCGTTCAGTTTATTCTCAGTATACAGACAATCTGACCAAACTGTGAAAAGATTGGCAGGTTAGTTCTGGAATTCTCTATCACCTTTTGGTGGTGACTAATGAAATTACGTTTTTGGCGAGCTTTCCCTGTTTATATAAATTCCTGAATTGTCTTCGGACCGTGACCCGATAATCTAATGTAATTTTTAATCCAATATACCACCGGGACATTTGCCAAATTAAGTACCTTTTGCGATATTTGATACGTAAGCCTTCCCATCAGTTAGCAGGAGTACTTATATCCTACGACCTTAACCTAAGCAGTAGACATACTTGGTGTGTTGGCTTCTAGAATCTTGGGGATAACCTTTTCCAAGTTAACTTGCTTATAATCATTAATGACGGCGGCGATCACATGACCATGCACGATCTGCTAATGCCGACTCTCCTGGCTGGCCAAGCTTAGCTGCTCTCCCCCTTCTGGTTTCGGCGTCCCTCTATGTTTCATCAATGTATTTTGTTTCTAGTAGCTGCAGCTGTCGAGTTGTTTTGAAAGCACAGACAGCGTCGGTTAATTTATTCCAGATAGACGAGCGGTGTCATTTTACTTCGAAAAGGTTTCAAAATGGCCGACCATCCGGCGGCGTCTTTGCTACGCGGTGTAGGGTAAATAGAAGAAAGCAACCAAAAGGTGGAGAAGAGCAAAACTACGAGACCGTAATCGTAGGTTTGAACCCACCAAAACAACAGTGATAATTTCCGATTGTTCTGTAAGATGAACCGGATTCCGTCTCGAACGCTTTCGCTGTAAGATTTCGCACCGAGGTCTCCGGCTCATTCACAAAGCCAGAATCTCTGGAACCACGTGGTGAGCAGTTGTTACGATCTGTTCTTTTGCAGAAGGATTTTCCTCTACTTCTGCCCCTCCATCCCAAATTTTTAAAAAAAAAAGCAAAGCCACTTGTAGGGTCATTTAGGGAGATGGGAGTAAGAGTACCAGAAGTCCATTATTCCGAACAAACGGATGAGAGTGAGCACGCGGTCCGGCCTACGAAGGAACCAGAGGTGAACTACGTCAGCATCACACCGCTTACTCAGCGCAGAGCGAACCCCTCCTCCCACATCGCGTGGCAAAGGGATCATTAGAGATATCCATGAGGGCGAGATGAGATGATTCGGGAGGCGGTCGTCCTCGGGGGGTTCGTGTCTGGCAGTGAGTTTTGGACAGAAATCAACTGGTTTTATTAATTAACTCTGACGATTCTTTTTCTTTCTTTCCGAAGCATAATCCCAGTCTCATTAAGCGCACGCGCTCCCGTGGGTTGTAGTGACTCAATTCTTTCCCATATATTCTCCTCGGGGGGGGGGGGAACCAGCGCCAGCTTTAATGCTAAAAAAAGGGGGGTTGCGGGGTTAAACCTGGCTCTTGGTTGGATCTGTTTTACTGAACTGAATATTGAATATTATTGGCACAGCCTTTGCGCAGAGTACTCGTCATCTGTCTATCTGTTTAATCAAAAGGATACGGAGTGAAAGAACCAAGGGAGAAAAAACACACATACACACACATAAACACACATACACACATATTACCCACACACACGTACCCACACATATACACAATTACCCATACATACATACACACATATTACCCACACACACGTACCCACACATACACACAATTACCCATACACACATATTACCCACACACACGTACCCACACATATACACAATTACCCATACACACATATTACCCACACACACGTACCCACACATACACACAATTACCCATACACACATATTACCCACACACACGTACCCACACATATACACAATTACCCATACACACATACACACATATTACCCACACACACGTACCCACACATACACACAATTACCCATACACACATATTACCCACACACACGTACCCACACATATACACAATACCCATACACACATATTACCCACACACACGTACCCACACATACACACAATACCCATACACACATATTACCCACACACACGTACCCACACATATACACAATTAACCCATACACACATACACACATACACACATATTACGCACACACACGTATCCACACATACACACAATTACCCATACACACATACACACACATATTACCCACACACACGTACCCACACATATACACAATTACCCATACACACATACACACATATTACGCACACACACGTATCCACACATACACACAATTACCCATACACACACATGTATTCACAAACACACATACACACTCGTACCCACAGATACGAGATCGTTGGGCTGCACTAAGCTAAAATTATCTATGTTAGTGTTAACTGCTAATATCCGACTGTTAAATACATTTCAAAAATAATTCGAATGATTTGAAATATAATAATTCCTTTTTTTTTAAAAAAAATCTTTATGAAAAATGCTACAAAACATTGTAGTAGATAACAGGATGAATGATTTCCATCTTCTCTCACGTGCTTTCATTTTGTGAGTCTTTATTTCTCGATGGCTGCTTTGCCTTAGTTTAGAAGCGAAAATTCAATAAGTCATTAAAACCCTTTATGGTCTCTCGTGGCAGCGTCGCTGCCCCGTGATGACGCCAAGGACCGGTGCCGGGGCTGCTGATGACGTATGAACGATACGTGAAAGCCGCGATCATACCTGACGTATATTTTCTTGACAGTTCTGACGCAGAAGAAGGAATCATAATTGTTCAGATTTCGCTCGGTTTCCATGAAGGCTTATTGCTAGTTTTGTCGATGAATTTTGAAAATTAAACTGTAACTTTATATGATAAGTCGGTTCGAATTTCTGAGTTCCTTCGGATGTTTTTTTCTTTTAATATTAAAAGAGTGGGCATAATATGTCGAGCGTGTATCGCATATATATATATATATATCAGCATAGCTGCTATATTTGGAATTTTAAAGACTATCAGGGAATTCGCAGTTATTAAACAGGTGCGCGTGGATGCATTGGGAACATTAAAGAGCTCTGTGTGTCTACCACAATTCAGAGAGAGAGAGAGAGAGAGAGAAACCTCCTTAAAAATTATTGATTTTTAAACCAAACGGGATTTTTTTAAAAAAAAAAAAATTTTTTTTTCGTTATAATCAAAATGTATCGAACTCTTTCTTCGCCACTGCAGAAATAACAACAGATTAACCAGTTGGTAACGGCTCTCGTCAAGATATAAAAGACTAATTATCATTTCTTTCTTCTCTGTTTTTTTTTTTTTTTTAATTTTTTTTAGAAAAAGACCCGCAAGTAATCAAGGCAACTCGTTTGTTGCATATCATTTTCTTTTCCTCGAGGGAAAGAACAGATTGTAATAAATTATTCATTCTGGGCCCGGTCTTCGACATCCGAGGCGAAATTTCAGTCAAGGGAGTTAATTCATCCACTTCCTCTACCTCTGTACGCGCACCAACCAGTATGAATAGTTTGATGTTATCAAGACAAATAAGAGCTAAACCTGAAGATCGAGTTCCGTTGTTGTGTATAAGAATGCATCTTGCTTGGGGAATAAGATGGATGTTAGATAAACAGTCCAGTGCAAAGTCGGGTTGTTTTTTTTTTTGGTTCTCTATAAATGTGCTTACGTAGTTTCACATTGAAAGCTTAGCGTTGCTTGTCTCCTCAAAGCTCGCGTCCGTCCAGAGCACACGCACCTTTTAGCCTTGTGAAGATGGGGGAGAAGGAAGCATCTTCCAAGCCCCTGATGTTGGAAAATGTGTCTCCACCCCCCCCCACGCTAAAGTGCGACTTTTGTTTAACGTGGTAATCGGGGTCTTCTGTTATTTACATTATTAAAATATGGCGTTAATTTCTTCCCATATTTGTGTAGGGCTCTATACATAATAATAATAATAATAATAATAATAATAATAATAATAATAATAATAATAATAATAATAATGACTTTTCCATAAATGACACCAGACTTAAAGTTTCTGTTTCTCCTGCTATTACAAAGGACCTGGGTACAGGTAAAACAAAAACAAGAAAACGAGGCAGCTGCCCTTCAAAAGTGTTCTAAATTATACATCCATCGTAGCCTGTGATATAAAACACTGCCATACTGACCACGTGGCAAATTAGATGTCCGGTTCACCTGCGCTGCATAAGACATTCTGAAACGGACGGCTTGAATTATGCATCTGACATAGTTGTGGTGTGAAGCATTCCTTTGCGGATAACGTTGTGAGATGTGTGTGTGGAGAGATTCACGGAACAGGATCGATACATCCTCAACATGTCCCGCGGGCTGGGATTTTTCTGTTTGTTTGTTTTAAGCGATCGGAAGTAACCGGCCAGGTGCCCGTGACAACCGAAAATATACAAAACTTGAAATTTACTTTATTTTCTTGTCGCAAGAATTATCTCGCTTTTGCTTTTAAAAAAAAAATAAATAAATAAAAACGTTAGCAACAGCAACAGTTTAGCTGAACTAATAATAAGAATAATAAAAGCAATAAGAAAAATTCAAGCAAATGCAGGTTTTGATTGACCCCAGCTGAGTAAACTTTTATTTGTTTGAAGGAGCAGTAATCTTGGTTTCATATCTTTTAGGCATTAGTGTGGGAAATATGTTGTTGTTGTTTAGTGCAGGCAGAAGAGCGGTCGCTTCCGTTTTGTTGGCATTATTCCAAATCCAAATTTTCACTATTTCAAACGTGCGTTGTAAAAACCCAGGGGTCGGCGTATACACTAAGCTTACCACCGTGGGTCGATAACCCGCCATCGACATGACGTCATATACGTGAGCCGAAACCAGAGGCGTCGTTGCTTGTACTCAGTAATCTCAGCAGAACGAGCGAAATGCCGCGCCGAAGGGACACCAATGTCTGCCCCTGCACTCATTAAAGGTGTCCCCCCCCCATTTTTTTAAAAAAAAAAACAAACAAAAACAATAACAACAAATTACTAATAAGATCCCGTGAAAATTGAAAGGACGGAAGGAGGAAATATAAATATCTGGTGCTATAATTGTTCTGAATTCAGTTTTCCAATATAATACCCGGGCAGAGGAGGACTGAGTGTACGGTTTTACTCCATTCTAGAGGTTTGAAGGGAAAAAAAAAAAAAAAAAAAACTATTATTTTTCTCTTTTCCACCCCGCCATTTGCTTTCAGTTTGTTTGTTGTTGTTTTTCCTTCATACGCGCGCATGCGCGGTGCAAAACGCAGCAGTGTTTTGTATTTCCGAGTCCAAAAACAGGGTACGCAACTCTCTTCGCAGACGAAAACTTCCGGTTTGGCCATTAAAAAACAAACAACGACAACGGCTCCCGAGTTTGCGCATCGACGGGACGACGACGAATCACAGCAGCCAGTTTATTAATAATACCGCTTGCGACTCCATTTTTTATGGGGGGGAGGAGGAGATTCATTACACGAATTTAAAACCTTTTCACTAATAATAATAATAATAATAATAATAATAATTATAATAATAATAATAAAGCTCATAAATTAGAAATAATCTAAAACGGACGGACGAGCTAACGGCGCCATTCACGGACGGCACTGCGGCGCGTGACTCACGATTTACGAGGTAATGAAGAACCCTGACCCGGACCCGAACACCCCCCCCCCCTCCGGGGTCATTTAGCAATATATGATCCACCACCGTGACTCATTCACTAGAGAGCATATTCTTAGGCGAGGGGGGGACCACCCACCCACCCCGCTCAATCACAAAATCCATTAAATCTAAATTTTTTTTTTAAAAAAGAGAAGCGTTTCCATGGGGGGGGGGGAATCCTACAGCAGCAGGGAGGAGAGGCGAGCCAGACCTCATCACTAAAGCTGCTTCTCTTTTTGTTTTTTTTTTTTGATTTTAAAGGCCTAAATCTTTTAATCTTAAACATTTAAATACTCGCGTTAATTAAGAAATATAAGGGGGAGATTTGAAAAGGGTTAATAACGAATCGGATCTTTAAAAATGAAAAGCCGCGAAGATTCTAAAAATAATAGAACTTCTAGGAATTAAAAACAAAGTTATTAAACCGTACAGATGAAATGTTGTCTTATTAGATTCGTTGTTTATATAAAAAAAAAAAAATAATAATAATAATAATGATAAACGAAACTCCAGAGAAAAGGTTTGGCAATAGAAATATAATAAAAATAAGGTATACCATGTCGAATTTATATAAATAAAATAAGAAATAAATATGGATAAGACAGAAATAAGACGGTACATATAAAACGTCAAAGAGAGTAAAAATAATATAAGACATCGAGAGGATATGTCATAAATAAAATTTCTCCTATAATTAATACAAGATAATTTGAATAAAATGTAAAAGATAGATAGAGAGTGAGAGAGAGAGAGAGAGAGAGAGAGAGAGGAGAGATGGAGAGAGAGAGAGAGGGAGAGATGGAGAGAGAGAGAGAGAGAGAGAGGGAGAGATGGAGAGAGAGAGAGAGGGAGAGAGGAGAGAGAGAGAGGGAGAGAGGAGAGAGAGAGAGAGAGAAGAGAGAGAGAGAGAGAGAGAGAGAGAGCGAGAGAGGGAGAGAGGGAGAGATGGAGAGAGAGAGAGAGAGATGAAGATGGAGAGAGAGAGAGATGTAGATGAAGAGAGAGAGAGAGGAGAGAGAGAGAGAGAGAGAGAGAGAGAAGAGAGAGAGAGAGAGAGAGAGAGGTAACGAATAGAAAGAAAATACTGACAGAGATATGAAATGGTACAGACAAAATACGGCGAAAAGATGATGCTAATGTCGAAAACCGATTGAGATTATTAACCATATCTTCCAATCGTTTATTGTCGTTAAATAATGGACTGACTGGGTTACTGTACTTACAGCAGCGGATTTATGTGAATAACAGACAGCTCGGGATCAAAATCTTATTGGGCGATTATCTACAAAGATTTGTTGGCGAAGCCGAATTACTAATTTATTTTTTTTAAATCGGTAAATATCATGGATTAATAATAATAATAATGATGATGATGATGATGAGGATGATGATGAGAAGTGGAATGAGACCTACCAAGATGTATGTGTCGATCAGCATAGTTTTTTAATCTGACCAATTTTCACTGGTGCTCTGGTAGTCAAAAGGAAAAGGTAGAGCGAGTTGTGAACAGTAATCGATATGACTGCTATAAAACTCGTGTTATAGCGAACAATATGAAATACTACCAGACGCCGACCAATTTAATTAGAACTTAGCTGCTCTAGTTAACCACTATTTAATCGGCCTTTCTCTTCTTACAGCGAGGAGTTTGTTTGGCGAGAGAACATGGCTGTGGTGTCCGTGTCGAATACGACTCATTTCTCCCGGACGCAGGAGAAACGAGACCGCACCAGCAACGGGCGGGAGAAGTGTAGTCTGAACAACAACGGTAGCAGCAGCAGCAGCAGCAGCAGCCAGTGTAGCGGCCTCCCTCCACCCTCCTCTCGGCTCGGCGTGCGGCTTGTCGACTCCAGCTACCTGCTCCGGCTGATCCACGAAGACGAGGCGACCATCTCCGTGGACAACTACTACGAGGTGTTCCAGATCTTCCGCGAGCGGGTCGTGATCAACGTGAGCGGCCAGGTGTACGAGATCTGGAAGGACGTGCTCGAGATGCATCCGGACACTCTGCTCGGCAACCCACAGAAACGGGCCAAGTTTTTCGACATCGGCCGGCAGGAGTACTTCTTCGACCGGCACAGGCCCAGCTTTGACGCGATCTTCTACTACTACCAGAGCGGCGGGAAGCTGCGGCGACCGGACACTATCCCCGACGACATCTTCCTCACCGAGCTCGAGTTCTTCGAGCTGGAGCAGGACCAGATCGCCGAGTACAAGAAGAACGAGGGCTACGTGGAGGAGAAAATCGTCCTGCCGGAGAAGGCTCTCCAGCGGAAAGTCTGGGTGCTGATGGAGTACCCGGACTCGTCGCCCGTCGCTTACGTAGTGGGCATTATCTCGGTCTTCCTGACTCTCACCTCCATCCTGCTGTTCTGCGTGGAGACCTTGCCGGGGATAGACAAGAACTGCTCGAACAACCAGTCGCTGAGCAACTTCGACGTCTTCTTCATCACCGAGACCGTGTGCACGGCCTGGTTCTCCCTGGAGGTCGGCGTTCGCTTCGTCGTATGCCCGGACAAGATGGAGTTCTTCAAGAACTTTAAAAACCTGGTCGACGTCGTCGCCATCCTGCCCTACTACATCACCTTCGTCAACCTCATCAGTTCCAGCAGCTGCGAAGGGGCCAAGTCGACGTCGCTGGCCTTCTTGCGCGTCATCCGTCTCATACGGGTTTTCAAATTGACAAAACACTCGCCCGGGCTGCAGCTGCTCCTGCTCACCTTTAAAGCCAGCCTCCAAGGCCTCTTCCTCTTCTTCGTCGCGCTGCTTTTCTGCATCGTCCTCTTCTCCAGCGCCATCTACTTCGCGGAGAACAGACTGCCCAACTCCCAGATCCAGAGCATCCCGGACGGCTTCTGGTGGGCACTGATCACCATGACGACGGTTGGCTACGGCGATCGCGTACCCATCGGACTGTTCGGCAAGGTGATCGGATCCATGTGTGCCGTGGCGGGGGTGCTAACTCTTGCCATCCCGGTGCCCATCATCACCGAAAACTTCAACAAGTTTTACGCTCACAGGTCGCGCAACGCGATGCCTCGAGACATATAAAACAGTGAACTCCGCAAACGAATGATCGAAAAACGAAACAGCAGAAAAACGAAAAACGAAAAAAAAAAAGTTTTTCGAATGAAAAAAAAAAAAAAACAACAACAAAAAACAAAAGCAAACCTGGAGATTTTGTCCAAAAGGCAGGTGTGTGATAAACATTTTTACGGTATTTACCTATTTTTTTTTTGTTGTTGTTGTTGTTGCGTTGATTGGTAATGAGATCACTCTTCTTTTTTTTAAAAAAAATATACATTCCGTATGAATATCGTTCCCACTCCCTTACGATAATAGCTGCTAGACCAGCAGTAAGTAGCTAACGAGTTTTGAATAAACACCTGACCTGTCATTTGCCCCACCCACCACCCCCCCCACACACAACTAAAAGACAGCAAAGACCACGTGGTCTGCTTACAGATGTACGCCAACATTTTCCCCTCGTCTTTAAGCACTGTTTCTTCTCGCCTGATGACGCGACTTCTACTTTCGCTTTAAGCGTTGAACTCTAACAGACATCCACGACAGGTCGGGGGGAGGATATCACCGTGAGATTTTTTTTAAATAGTCACTGAAAACCAAGAAAGACCTTCCCCTTATGATCTGTGCTGACTTCCGGTGTAGCATAAAGCGTCTGGATGTAAAAGAAAAAAAAAAACTAAAAAAGCAGCCAAAATTTTATATTATCAACTTCCGTTTATCGTATACCTTTTGACATACAATTATTTATTATTTATTTTTAGAAATTCATTAAGACAAATTGCCAAATAATTTTCTTGGCCTCATTTCCCAATGCAGCATTTAGCACGAACATCTCACGACCGTAACTTTAACAAATCCATCATCGGTGCCTCGTCAGCTGTTGTGTTTTTTTTTTTTAAACTGCGATCTCCGGAAGTCATTCGGGCCTTTGCAGGGTTAACGAACATCCGAGGTATCGCGGTCATTCGTTCGGGTACGAAGTCTACCCGCTCCCCCACCCACTTTTTTAAAGATTCGGGTACATCCGGTCAAACAGCCTTCACGCATTACGCTCGTAGTTATGGCAACAGAGCCGTTCGCGTAGCCCTTTTCTTAGGAACGAGTGCACGCTTTTTCCGAGGGGGGATCAGGTGTTGATGGAATGATGGGTGACCGCTTGAAGTCGGCGATGTTATTAGTGGGAGGTAGAGAGAGAGAGAGGTAAAAATATATATGCCGGATCCTTTACACACGTCGTGAGGAGGCAGGACTCTCCCTGCCCGCTCTTCTCTATCCCTAACTAACAGCTCGCTGACGCGAGATTATTGCACCCATTAAGCGTCGCCTTAATCCTGAGCCGAAGAAGGCAGGCGCGTCGGAACTTTTCTAAGAGTTTGCGTTCGCGCAAGGACACAATAACTCTGCACCGCGTCACTAGGTGTCGCTTTTAACCTGACGTAATTTGTTAGATCGATGCGATTGCATATTTTTTACTGGTTTTTATTGGGTTATTTTGTAAAAAAAAAAAAAAAAAAGAAAATTAAAAAAAAACAACAAAAACAAATCAGTCCAAATGATTTAAACTAAGAGTTGGGCTGAGAGAGGGGGGGGGGCGGCTCGTTATAACAGCCGGGGATCTGCGCGAGGGAGAATAGATGGAGGGAAAGCGTCTCGCTCCTTGTCCGCCATCGAACCTTTCGCGTCTCTGGCGGATCGATACCTTGGCAGGAAACTGCCCGCGTTTTTCTTCACCAGCCATTTAAAAAAAAAAACAACAACAACAACAACAAAAGACTACGTTTGTTACTCGTGGAAATTAAGACCGAAAACACGCGGACGGTGGTCGTGACTTCCCCGGTGTCTTATCTCGTGATTTATGGGGCTATCGCGCGAGCGCGTCTCTGCCACCGACCCCTGCCTGCCGCTCTCCTAGAGAAAGGAAATTAATACGTCTATTATATAGGATCAATAATATTAACCAATCTTAATTATAACCTCAAATTTAAAAAAAAAAAAAAAATCGTTAATTTTACTCAGGATCGGGGCCAGGAAAACAGAATGTGTTGTTGTTGTTGTTTTTTAATTTTTAATTCTCAAAAGCAAGATATTCCAACAGAGCAAATTAATCTCGCTTTCTCCCTCTCTCCCTCACTGTACTGACGTCATATCCCCTCTCTCTCTCTCTCCCCCTCACTGTACTGACGTCATATATCCCCCTCTCTCTCTCTCTCCCCCTCACTGTACTGACGTCATATCCCCCCCTCTCTCTGTAAGGATGCCATCTCTCTCTCTCTCTCTCCCTCTCTCCCTCACTGTACTGACGTCATATCCCCCTCTCTCTGTAAGGATGCCATCCCTCTCTCTCTCTCCCTCTCTCCCTCACTGTACTGACGTCATATCCCCCTCTCTCTCTCCCTCCCCCCTCACTGTACTGACGTCATATTCCCCTCTCTCTGTAAGGATACCATCCCTCTCTCTCTCTCTCCTCCTCTCCCCTCACTGTACTGACGTCATATCCCCCTCTCTCTGTAAGGATGCCATCCCTCTCTCTCTCTCTCTCCCTCACTGTACTGACGTCATATCCCCCTCTCTCTGTAAGGATGCCATCCCTCTCTCTCTCTCCCTCACTGTACTGACGTCATATCCCCCTCTCTCTGTAAGGATGCCATCCTCTCTCTCTCTCTCCCCCTCACTGTACTGACGTCATATCCCCCTCTCTCTGTAAGGATGCCATCCCTCTCTCTCTCTCCCTCACTGTACTGACGTCATATCCCCCTCTCTCTGTAAGGATGCCATCTCTCTCTCTCTCTCACACACACACACACATATTACACTGCATATACCGAAATTCAAGTGAGGTATCGCGCACGTCAAGAATTAGCGACGTCGACACTTTAACCGGAGAGCTTATTTACCCTCCCGTTCACGTCTGAATTAATTATTGGTCGATGTAATTAAAGCTGACTGGTCGAACATGTTTGTTTTCCAGAAAGCCTAAATCAAACGGTTCGCCGGAGTAAAGCGCGGGTCCGGCATAGAGGCCGAACTGCCGAGTCGATGGTCGGCGAAGACGCTGCCACATGGTTAACCTGGTTGCCGTGAAAAATCAATAGGCAGAGTAGCACGAGACTGCGATAAACCTCTCGGCTCTGCGCGGTGTAGCGCCACTTGTCTGGCAACTTTCCGTTTTTCTTTCGTTCTTGAATTTGTCTACAGCCCTTCGAGGCTCATTATTTATCCACTCTCCGACTCTTTACGTCGTCTTACATATTAACACACACACACATACACACATACACATACATACACACACACATACACACATACACACATACACACACACACACACACACACACATATATATATATATTAGTTTTTTAGACTTTGACGACTGAATGTGCATCCGTGAGCTCTCAGACATTTAAAGAAATCCTTTTCTCTTATCTCCTCGCGCCAAACGCCACCTACAGCCCGATCGCAGCAACCGCGCTTTATAGAGGTCGGCGTGATCGCGCTGTGCTGAACTCGTCGCCACGAAGGACTCCATGCGACTGCGCACAACGCAGCAGTGACGTCATCTCATCACGTGTCGTTCTTTAAGGCATCTCCCTCCCAACACCAACACCACCACCACCACCACCCCACCCCTCCTCTACTCGCACAGAACGCGGTCACCTCGATCGCACACCTGAAATAGTACGGACTTTCACTCGAACGGCTGCGGAGGGCGGGAGAGGGCGTCTGAAATTACCGAATTTTTGCCGAACGGCCATTTTCGCGGAACTGGGATTCGAAGAGATGAGTGGCATCTTCGAGGACTTTACTGGAGTCCGTGGCACTTAATGTTCACCGGCTAAAGCTTCTCTATCGATTAAATAGTAGGTGGAGATTTCAGCCAGTGCCCTGTAGAATCGCTGAACGTTCTGCTCGTGAAAATAATCGGGGTTGGTAATTTAAATATTAAAAAAAAACAAACAAACTACATCTACACAGGTATCCATATATAAGTTATCGAGTTACCTTATATAAGAGGTAAAAATTGCTTACTTAGGTCTTGTCGTATATATATAGGAGAATACCAGCCTTTATTTTTAAAATCTTTATTAAAATATGATCGTAAATCTTCTTTTGTTGTAGCTCCGGAAATTTTAAACCCTCACTCGTCCATTATCTTCGATTAGAGGCTGTTTCACGTGATCTAGACCGAGACCCCTTTTTCCGCGGCTTATTTAAGGAAACGTTCCCACAGTGCAACGGCACCACAAACCACTCATTGCACTCCAAGCATGAGAGCAGTTGGTCCCTTTTCATTCCTTCAGCTGACAGATATCGCATTTGATAGCGTCGAGAATCTGCGGTTTTCCATCGATAAGATGTTTATCAGCTTTCATAGCATGGCTTCATGAGACGGCTTTCCTTATTATCAAAGATTCTCCAGACTAAAACCCTAACGTAAGACGCAGGTGAAGTAGCTCCCTGTTTTACAGCTTCAGCATTTTTTTTTTTTTTGTTAAACATTAAAAAAAAAAAGAAGAAAAATTTCCCCTGTTCTGGTAGCTTTTCAGAGTCGCTTCCATTCTCATGAACGTTTAGGGCTGGTGGGAATGCATACACAGCTGTGTTGTTTATATGCATTTGTGGGGGCTCGGGTCCACGATAATGGGAGCATAAAACCGCTTCTACACATGGAAACTTTTGTCGAGACGACCTAAAAAGTCGGTCAGATGGATAGGGGCCAGAGAGGGTTTTTGTAAGCTGGGCTCTCGTGCTGAATTCTTCTGTTAAACATTTCACTTTTCCTTTCCTAAAAAAAACAAACATTGATTATTATTATTATTATTATTATTATTATTATTATTATTATTATTATTATTATTATTATTATTATTATTATTGTTGTTGTTGTTGTTAATTAATTAATTATTTTTAATTGTCTGGGACCGTTCGAAATTGTTTTCTACAGTTGGACTCCCGCCCCGTTTTTACCAAAACAACAAACAAGTCATTTTGTGCTTTCATACCTCGAACTTTACTGACTTCATTTTCAAATCAACATCACTCATCTTAACGATCTCATCACTGTATACGAAAACCAAAGTTATTGTCATGCAAAAAAAGAAGAAAAATCCGGTTTCCATGAAATTAGAATTTTTGAAATGCAGCTAGGTTAACATCAGCAACAAACACACACACACACACACTCTCTCTCTCTCTCTCTCTCTCCCGGTACTGACGTCATCTCTCTCTCTCTCTCTCTGTATGTACTGACGTCATCTCTCTCTCCCTCTCTCTGTATGTACTGACGTTCATCTCTCTCTCTCTCTCTCTCTCCCGGTACTGACGTCATCTCTCTCTCCTCTCTCTCTCCCGGTACTGACGTCATCTCTCTCTCTCTCTCTTCCGGTACTGACGTCCTCTCTCTCTCTCTCTCCCGGTACTGACGTCATCTCTCTCTCTCTCTCCCGGTACTGACGTCATCTCTCTCTCTCTCTCTCCCGGTACTGACGTCATCTCTCTCTCTTCCCCCGCATAGAGATCATTTCTGTGATTGCGATTAAATCGCGGTGTATCCCTTGAGAGCCCTAATCTAATTTGAGAAGATGGGTATCGTATTACCGGAGCCCGGCTGTGTGCGGGGCGATTACCGCGCACTAAATAAATGATCGACTGCGATGTCTACATCCCTTTGGGGGAAAACGAAGGAACCCTTGGTACGAACATTTCGGTCACTCCCGCAACATGTATCCGCGCGGCTATTTCGAGGTCGTCGTAAAAGGCCATCATCATCTTTTATGGGTTGCTGTTTTTCATACGAGCTGTCATCGCGTGGAGACGAAGGATGCGGCTGATATCGATGCATTTCTGCCCTGTCGCACAGGTGCGAGCCTCCTGAACGCAGACAGCGTCGCGGTCACCTTTCACGGCCCTGATAATCCATAGCTTCTTTATCCTGCTTGAAACTGGAAGAGACACCAACAGAGACCACCTCTTCCATGTTCACTCGCATTCTGCTTCATGCTCCGTTTCTATTTTAAATGCTAGTTGTTCTTGTTGTTTTGCTTTTTTGGAGGAGTTGAACTCTAAGAACCCCCCCCCCCCAAGAAAAAATAGGGGACATAACTGCGGATCAATTACTTCCAGCCTCGGAATCCACGGGGACGCTGTACGTCCGACATCGAGCTAAGTTCGAACGCTTGGCGTCGACGCTACCGTCGGAGACCTCGGCGGTAACAATGGCGATTAGCTTGAGACTTTGACATTTTCTGCCCCCCCCCCTCGCCCGGGTATCTCTCCCTCCTCTGAATGGAGGCTTTCTGTCTTGTGTTTTCTAGTGAGCCGCCATTTGCAATGAAGGGATCGGTCCAGCAGATCGTATGAAGCAATCTGGCAACAAATACGACAGTCTGAGGGGGTCTGCAATCACGATCTTGCTTAACCCTCCCCCAACAAAATGCTGTTTTCGATGTCTAATGGAGAGGGGCAGCATTTCGTTTAGATTTTAAGTGTTCCTGTGGACGAGTAGCTCCTAGCAAATGCGAGGGTTTGCTGACGTTCACGGACCCTCTGGTCGGCAGAAACTCTACCAGTGGTACTGACTAAAGGACCAGAGTCCGCTTATGTCCACGAACATATCCGAAATCCATGATCCATAAAGCGATAGCGCACGAGCTGCTTAAAACTTTACATTTAAATCTGTTTATCCATTTATTTATTTTCGGTGCTCCACTCACACGTGACTTCTGGCCCCTGGTGAACTATCCCTTATCTCTGGACGCGTTTATGCAAATGTGTTAATGTTTTCTGTGCAGGAAGTTACAGATGATATAAACCGGGAAACAAACGTTACAAAAGAAAAATGGGTTAGATATTTTTGTTTGACCTCCAGCCAAATCTTTTGTCAGTTGAGCTTCAATCCTCATCTTTTATTGACTTAATTTGAATTTCCGCAATAATTAACGCGCGCGTGTTAAATGGAAGTGATACTATAAATCATAATTAGCGCCATGGTTTCTTTTACTATCTGAACTTAAACGTTAATTTAAAATATAATAAAGTTCTTATTGAAATTTTTCCACACTTCTGATATTCTCAGTTCAGAAAACAGTTTCTTTTGTGCGATGCTGACGTCTCCTAACCTCGCTTTTCGCTTCATTTACTTTCAGTTAATCTCTGCTTATTTTCCAAACTCATTTATCCCCATCAGTCTGTCTGGCCGTTAACTTTGCTTGTTCTAGCTCTGTTTGCAAATACAAACGAATACCCTTCTTATACACATTTTAATATTGCTGTAAATACGCATAATTTCCGTGTCAATGCACAACACTAGCCATGTAATATATGTCTTCCCTTTGCAGCGTGTGTGGGCGTGTCCCCTCCTTCCTCCCTCGAAGGTTTCCAGTCAATAGCTTTCTCTCTATTCAACACTGTTCTGATGAAGCGTTTGTGATTCATATACTTTTCAACAATACTAATTCGCTATTCCGCCTCTATGCATGCTGGTTTCTTCTCGATGGAGAATCCTCCTTTCTTTCTCTGCAAGCTTCCTTCTACAGCGAATCAGCCAGTACCGTATATGTACGTTGCGTGTATTGATGTTCCAATGCACTTGTGCTAGACTGTATCTTCTTTAGTCGATATCCATCCCTAAAACGAGGAGGAGGAGAACACACCGGAATCTCTCCGGCTGAGTTATGGAACACATCAATAACGGAGATATTCTGTATACTGTCTGTGATTTAAGGACCGTCTTCTTCCAGGGAGTCGTCGCGCCGGCCCGATATATTCGCGATAACCACGGTGTCCATCGCCCTCCGTTCAAGGTCACGTGACGATCCCCGAGAGATGCCACCGGCCGTCTCTCAGAATATCGTCACTTTGTTGTTTTTTAAAGTAGTCGTTACTTACAGAGATTTCTCGAGACCGTTTTGCTTAGACTCGTGTAAGATGAATTCTGCTTGCAAAAAGACCAAAAAAACGGCACCCAGACCGATGGACGTCTTCGTTCCGTTGTTATTTTGAAACATCCCCTAATCAAAGCAATAAACTTTTAAAGTGTAGCTGTAAAAAAAAAATACCCAATTTTTTTAAATGTTATTTTTCCTCGCGATCGTCAGTTGGTTAATTGAGGGGTGCGTGTTTTCCCGTCAGTGCCGCGCAGTGCTCTTAGTGACGACGGGTTTGTTTTCCAAATGTCTTCCATTTACGAAACATCCATTCAAGAAAAGCAGACAGATTTTAGCGTTTTTAATTTACATTATTAATAATTTGGACAGTAATATATATATATATATAGCAAACAAATCCCCCATGTCATGAGATTTGTACGCCGGCCGTGTTTTGTCACAAACCGTCTTGGCAGTTGTTGTTCCGCCGGACGTCCATAGAAGATGACAGACGTCGCCTCTCGCTCCTAGATAATCCGTGACGTAACAGATCCGCATCTATGCAAATGCGTTCCGATAGCCTCGCCATGCCTTATACTGGTCAATTAAAGTGTCGTTGTTTTCTAAAGATAAAATGACATTTTTTTTTGGAATGCTTATGGTAATTGCGTTAAACTTAATGTCTTTTTTAAGCACCAGGAATTATAGAAAAAAATTAAAGGAAATCGACCTTAACCCTCCGTGTACCATGTCAGCTTTTACCTTACTTACATCACTTGGGAAGAATTTGCACCCCGGCTTAGAAGCATCAGTCAGTAATTGTGTTGGACCGGCTGTATTATATTCGGAGTTGGACCCATATAAGACTTTTGCTACAAAGGGTCATATTAATGAGGAAGATGTTGTGCATCACAGCCCCAGTGGTTTCAGATTTAATTTCCTCAGCTTTTCCTATAAACAGATCAGCTGCAAAAAAAAAAAAAACAAAAACAAAAGGGCAACAGCTAATCCCCAGCCAAAAGACTCCAATATTAAATATACGCATTATACAGAACGGACAGCGCCCTATATAGGAGCCGTGCGAACAAGTTCTTTACATAGTATCTCTGATGAAGGCAGTTACATGGTAAATTCAGCGATCTCGCCACGTAGATCCGATAATCGAAGTCAGTGCCAGAAAGAACAGTTAAAGAGCTCTCTCCCCCCCCACCCCCTTTATGGATAAAAAAAAAAAACAACACAAAAAGGTTTGAATTTGTTTTGTCGATTTAAGTGAGCCAACTCGAAATGATGGATTCCCCGGTGTCCTAGCTTCCCGATCGGGTCGGCGGTTTTGATGCCACGCGTGAACGACGCGAACACGGTTAGTTCGCCATTAAAAACAGAAAACAAGTAAACAACAGATTGCTTGTTACTGACTCGACAGTCGTCGTTTATGACTCTACCGGGTCTCGAGAATTTATTCCTGGTGGCTTTGTAAAAGGGGACATCTTGCCCGACGGACGTCGACCGGGCTCGCTTTGGTCATGCGCAGCAGAAGCCAGCCCCCCCCCCCCCGACAGGAAGATCCGTATTAAGTTGATTTTCTCATCTCGAAACATTTACGGCCATAAGAGAAAACGCAATTAGCGAGATGTGCGACGACTGGATCCGACAAATCGTTTCTAACCAACCACGTACGAGTTTTCCTTTTTAATATTCGGGAATCTAAAAAGGTTCCCTTTTTTTTTTCTTCTGGATCACTCGGTTTCTACGGTCTTATTCCCGACGGTGATCCCAAAAACTGAGCCAGACAAAAACGAAAGATCTAAAACCTACAGCGATTAGCCAGACATTAGTTTTAGCCTCGTTATCAGGCCAATCGACCGAGTTCCAAATCTTCCGAAACAACAGCGAACGTTTTCGTTTACTTTCTTTCAGGTTTAGAAAACTGGGGGTTTTTTTTTCTTAATTTGTTTTTGAAAGTCGGGGTTGCGGAGTACACAACCTGTCTGACCGGTACCCAGCTCGACCACGGTGCGGTAAAACCATAACTCTTTCATTTAAGTTGGTGCTAAACAATATGGTTTGTTTGTCTGCTTTAGAGCAGGCAGAAGCGGAGCTTACTGGACAAAGCCAAATCAGAACTCGACAAACGGAAAGTTGTGATGATAGTGGAACTCGTGGATTTTAGATTTTATTCCTCCTTTTTTCCTTAAGAGTGGCCATGTTTTTCGTAATTGACAGAAACTTTTTTCTTCAAGAATTTAAACCGTATGAGTAATAATAATACCATAATTTTTTCTATACTTCCAAGCTGTAATATCAAAAACCATTTTTGATATCTTTTGATATATTGTTAGAGAGAGAGAGAGAGAGAGAGAGAGAGAGAGAGAGAGAGATGACGTCAATATACAGAGAGGTACGTCAGTATACAGAGAGAGAGAGAGAGGTTACGTCAGTATACACACAGAGAGAGAGAGAAGAGATAGAGAGAGAGAGAGAGAGATGATTCAATATACAGAGAGAGGTTACGTCAGTATACAGAGAGAGAGAGGAGAGAGATGATGTCAATATACAGAGAGAGTTACGTCAGTATACAGAGAGAGAGAGAAGAGAGAGAGAGAGAGAGAGATGACTCAAGATCGAGAGAGGTCGTCAGTATACAAGAGAGAGAGAGAGAGAGAGAGAGAGATGACGTCAATATACAGAGAGAGGTTACGTCAGTATACACAACACACACACACAGAGAGAGATGAGACGTCAATATACAGAGAGAGTTACGTCATAGGAGAGAGAGAGAGAGAGAGAGAGAGAGAGAGAGTTTTCTGTTTCTTCTTCAGGATGTTAAGTATTATTTGCTATAATTATTGCGTATTTTGTATAGCTAAATGCACTACTCAGAGTGAAGAAATTTGCTCGGTTCCGCAAGAACCACATAGAATTGTAAACGCAGTTTCGGCGGTAGACCGAACCAACTAATATATATATATAATAATATATATATAACAACCTGTCAACTTGTTTTGCATCTTCATTTATATAAAAGAAAGGAAGATACGTATGCAAATTTTGTACATAGACTTTTCATGCAATTATTGCATGCACTTTTTTGTTACTTTGAAATGGTACAACCAAACCAGAATGTTATGTAGTTGGTAGAGTTATCTGCTCCTGCGGCGGCTGAAGCCAAGCTGCCAGCTGGATGAGTCTTCTTCTTTATTGACTTTGCCTACAAATTCCTGCACGAGAGACGACGACGAAACATTTTTTTTTCTTTTTTCCAATTTTACTAAATGACATGGTTCATTTGAGGTTCTATAGCCTCCCCCTTAAAACAAAACAAAAAAAAAAAAAAAACGAATGCAGAGTTTTTAATGTATGCAAAAATGTATCGGAAGTGTGGATTTTTTTCACTTTGTAACTGCGATGCAAACAAGACATACAAACCGAACCGGGGATGGAAGAGAAATTATGCAAAAACAACCAACTGAATTATTTTTTTTAACATGCAAATTTTAAATCCATTTTTGTTGTTGATTTTTTCTTGCACTTATGCAAAAAAAAAAAAAAAAAAAAATATGAATAAAACTTTCCATACTAACGGGCGTTCGGTTCGTTTTCTTTCCTCCTCTGGCGTCGTTTCCGGAGAAACGGGTTCTTCATCTGTTCCCCGTCGTAGCACGGACCCGTCCAGCGACGAAGCTTTGGAACTCGCAGTCAAGAGAGGAGAGGGGGACCGACTTCTTCAAACGCCACATCCGGCGGCCGAGATTCCTTTTCGTTAAAAATCCGCTCCGACAAGAAGTTTCCTTTAAGAGGGGAACCACCATCATCAATCAGGGCGTTCGTTCGGCCCGGATACTGGGAAGGGGGGTCCGTTCTGTCCGAAGGCCCAGTCCCGCTACAGTACAAGACAAAAATGTTTGCTCCACACGTTTCGGTCCCTCGTCTTTGACACCAGCAGTTTCTTATTTAAACCCTCGTCCTTTTCTTCATGTAGAATCTCTCTAAGGCCACTGTACAAATATCTATTCCTCAAAAAAAAAAAAAAAAAGAGGCGATAATAAATTAAAGGTAAAATGTAATTTCGAAAAGAAATAAGTGACAGATATTCATTAAAATAATAATAATAAAGTCGAGAGTTCCGAACTTTATAGTCGACAACCTTTTACTCTTCTCAAGAATTCGGGGGGGGGGCATCGCTCGTCAGGTGGAGGGAGGTCTGATTGTGGGCGGCAGTGTAATAACTTGGCAGGAAAAGTAAACGCGTGAAGCGACTTCGGTAACCGAGGGCTACATAACTCGTTTATAAATAGCCCGACTTTGCGGTCAAGGCCTCTGCGTCCATCGATCCCGATACATTTGTACCGAGGGCTCCAAGATCAATACACTAAAACGTAGGCTCGCGTTAATATGGTTCTTCTCTTCGGGGACCCGGCCGCGCTCGCCGGGGAAGGGAAGACGGGCGGTATTACATTTCCCGACATCGAGGAAACCGAACCTCGTGTGTGTGTGTGAAGTTCTGTTCCCAGTACGTACATCATGCAGACAGGAGGAGGAGGAGGAGGAGGAGGCGGTGTCCGACTGACTGACAGCGGAAGATAACCCGCTCCGGCTTTGTCGCAATGCAGTCTTTTAGGTGGTTTTCCAACTTTCCACTTTCCCATCCATTTCCACGCCTCGCCGTTCTGACCGGCTGCTGATGGCGGCCAACACGAATGCCATTAGCTCCTCCCTGACGGCTAGAATTTCGCCGCGCTTGTTTTTGAAACTCTCCTACCCTCCACCAACAGTCCCAGAGAGAGAGAGAGATGCTCCTCGTTTTGAATCAGACAACATGGAATCGCGACGAGTCCGGCGTGCTAATGGAATTACCGCTTTATTCGAACTGTTTGGTAAAGACGCCATTCCGTGTAATCACGTTAGTCCCTTTATCCGGGCAGGAAGCGGTCGTCTGCGAGCGCGGCGTCGATGCCGGTCCACTCGCCCTGGGAGACCCGCAGTCTGATTGATAACCGTAATAAAATTAACCCCCATTTTTACGAGGTTCAATCAAAAAAGTGAACTTTTTGTAGCTAGAGAGAGAGATGGAGAGAGAGAGAGAGAGAGAGATGGAGAGAGAGAGAAGAGAGAGAGAGAGATGGAGAGAGAGAGATGGAGAGGAGAGAGAGAGAGAGAGAGATGGAGAAAGAGAGATGGAGAGAGAGAGATGGAGAGAGAGAGATGGAGAAAGAGAGATGGAGAGAGGAGAGAGAGATGGAGAGAGAGAGATGGAGAGAGAGAGGAGAGGAGAGAGAGAGAGAGAGGAGAAGAGAGAGAGAGAGAGATCTGGAGAGAGAGAGAGATGGAGAAAGAGAGATGGAGAGAGAGAGGAGAGAGAGAGAGGATGGAGAGAGAGAGATGGAGAGAGAGAGATGGAGAGAGAGAGAGAGAGGAGAGAGAGATGGAGAGAGATCTTGTCTTCGGGCAGCTGGTGCTTCGGTTGCACATAAAAAAGAAAGAAAGAAATTGTTTCTGTTTATTATTTTTCTTAGGGGACGAATTATCTATCGGTTGAATTGAAGCGGGTGTCGAGGGATATGAAATACGACTGTTGGAGAAGCAGCTTTCCGAGTTTCCTTTCTCCTCATCCTCTCTTTCCTTTGGTAAGAATCTCGCTCACGTCACACTCTGGGACGCGAGACTTCTCCGATTTCTTTCTAAACCAATTTCGGCGGAACTGAAAGCACAATGAAAGACGTAAAGATACCGTGAAAAGCGCCAGGTGAGACTACCCGTGAACTTGTCGGTTCCACGTGCCCCCCTCCTCAAAACCGAGAAACACGAAGTTCCGTCTTCGGCCATGGTCAAGCCACGTCATTTCCGGTTGCACCGATACGACCGTAGCAACAGCCACCAAATCCATAAAGAGGATGACGAGGAACTATCGAAAGCCGAGAAGACCGACATCACTCGCTTCCGATGTGGACACCACACGCAGCTCCGTCGATGGCAACACCTGATCGAAAGGTCACAGAGACACACACCCATCTGTCGACTGTGTGAGGGAGAGGAGGAACACCTCTGGCTTCGCTCTCCAGCCATTTAGGCTGACCGTCAACGCCTGGATATGGGACATGAGATGAACGAACTCGTACGCCTCCCGAGCGCTGCTGAGGATCATCCTCAGGCGCCTGCGGTCGGTGACAAGCAGCAGCAGCAGCCAACAATGAAAAGAAACCAAAACAACAGCGAAGACCCAGATGTCATCCAGGGGCTTACATTAGAGCAAAGCACCGCCCCAAGCCACCACCTGCTGGCTTTATACTACTTGTGTTTAGACTATTATCCGGTTTTAGTGAGGATTAAAGCTTAACACAATCTAAATTTAAAGTGCTCCGTCAATCGGCAGGCTGTCATCCCGGTAATCAGATAACGACGGTGATGCGCAGCTCTCTCACCTGAGCGACTCTGTTAAAGAAATCAAGCACACCGGCTCGAGCTGAGGTAATTCTCTGGCGACACTCCCTAAGTTTTTATCTGGTTCTGAAATTTTTAAAGCACTTTGTAAAAACAAAAACCCCTCGCGTTAGAAAAAGGCTGACCCTCTTCATCCGGCCGCCGGGTCCCGAAATCCATATTCTCTTCTCTCTGTCCGCGCTTGCTACGATACGGGAGCAATATCGACTATTCCATTACGTAAGCTTGCACGTCTGACTTCCTGCGCCAGCAGGGAGATCGATTGCCAGATCACCCCCTAACTCCACTCGAAAGCTACGGGGTCGGTATAAAAAAAGAGAGTGAGAGAGAGAGAAACAACAACAACAAAATAAAACCGTTCTCATGCCAGGTAGAATCAACCAACAACCATCAGGGTAAGCACCGTCGAGGAATTCTCGGCGCAGAACGAGTTCAGCCAACCCTAACTCCCACCCACTGCGAGAACGAACGGGGGGGGGTCCCTCCCTTCTTTTCCACCCCCCCCAAAAGGGGGGGGGGCGCAAGACGCCGCCCCGGCGAGCGTGAACGGACAAGCACCGCTCATAGACGTCTAATTCGCCCCCGTTAATCGATTAAAGGGTTTGCCATTCCAAAAACTGTCAGCCAACAGCCCGAGTGTAAAACTCGCGAACAGAGATCTCGAGAAATTTTCGAAACATCGGTCGTCTCAATGCCGGAGTTAATTAAAACCCGTCTCTTCCACCGTCATTTAAAGGACTTTCTAATTAAAAAAAAAGGGGGGAGGGGGGGTCTAAAAATGGCCCTTTCAGATTACTCTACCTAAACAAAGGAAGTCAGTTTTCATCGCTTCTTTCCTCTCATTTCCAAGGATTCAGCATCAGATTCGTTGCTGCGCTCGCGACGGAAACGGACATAAATATTCTAACTGCTGGAGGCGAACCCCCTTCCGCTCGGTGATGGCAGGGCTAGGGGCCTGGTGCAGACGGCAGTCAAAACCCCCCAAAACAGTCGTACTTACTGGCGATTAATTTAATAATCGCCCCGGGAGCTGCGTCGTTTGATATTCTAGGCGGACACCTCCAAACTCCCAAGTATCCCTAACTTATCTCCTCGCACAGTAAAACGTATCAATCAACAATCGAACGAGTTTTTCCTTTTCCTTACTTCCTCCTCCTCTTTTTTTTTTTTAATTTCCTGCCCGAGTTCCGGTCGGGACGTGAACAATAAGCCGGCGAGTCCGTTCACAGAGACGCGCTCACCTATACAAATTATTTGGGAAAAAAAAACAAACAACAACAACCAATTTTATTCAATCACCTGGGTAAAAAGAGAGAGAGAAGAAAAACACAGCATCAGCGACGGCTTTCGGCAGAATCTGTAAACATGTTTTTAAGTTATTGTCATCACTGTTTGTAGCTGCCGAGAGTAAGCGAGCCGTTTAGCTACTGGAAATCAGTCTATTGACGGTAACAATGGGACGTTCAAATAAAACTCGGCCGGATATCGATCAGAGCGATACTAAGTATAAATGAAAATACTTTAACCAAACGAGCTGGGTTAAAAAAAAAGGGGGGGGTCCATCAATTTGGGTTATGGAAGCACGATAAATTTAAGGATATTAATTATAGCTGAGTTTAATTTATATACATGTAAAGGTAGGAAAACCCGCCGTGATTTCCTTTTCCGTTCCGCATGTTACTCCAGCCCTTAACAAATCTCACGGAGGGTTGGACATTCATTTAAAATTAAAAAAAAACAAACAAACAACACAAATAAAGATAAACAAGTAAAGAAAAGATACTAATAGTAGTAATTCTTTTTTTTTTTTTAAATAGCTTTAGTATTTTTCTAAATGTACTTCCAGTTGTAAAATTCCCGTAAAGCTGACGCGTCTGCTCGTATACTCAAGTTACCTCCCTTTACTGGAGGGGGGGGATGATTTTTTGCAACTAGTCACCAGTGACAATAGGTTCAGGGAAAATCTCAATAAATTTAAACTAAGGATACTTTTAGAAAACGAGTAGGGGGCGCCCCTAACTGCTGTCGAGACTACCATTTTGCAAGCGTCACCTCCTCCCCAGTCACTTTAAAAGCTAAACACAAACCCCGCGCGGCGGAAACACCGGTCACGTGACCGGTCTCCTTAATCATTCCTCCCGTTTGCGAAAACACCGGTCACGTGACCGGCCTTCTTAGTCATTCCCCCCGTTTGCGAAAACACACAAATTTTCTCAGCTTGTTATCAGAATACGAAGCTAACTATCGGCGGGACAGTTCGGCCTATTATAAACTCATTCGGCTACCCATGGGTTCAGGGAGCTCCAGAAACCAGCCATCACAAGCGTCGCTCGAAGACACCAGATACTGCGGAATGGCCGTGATGAGAAATTCCAGCGTTATTTCAGTTGCCCCAGACTCCCAGTTACGTGCGAAATAGTAATGGAACCGAAACACCTCTAAACTGGGGTTGTAACCAGTTAGAACGAAATCGGCTGGGTGTGGTAAAATCGAACGGTGTAAACGTGAAAGGCCGACACCTTAACTTTAAGATCCGTTCGTGTAGAAGCAGGTGGCGACATCGGAAATCAGGCCAGCCAGCCACCCCGATCTTCTGTTAATTAAAGCTGCGCTGTTTGCGGTATATACACGTATTTAAAGGTAGAAACTCGCGGGTATTGTGTCTGGGATTAGCCACCATTGGGCGATTATAAAGAAAGGGAAGCTGATGCCAGCCAGACAAAAGATCAAAGAGCTTACTAGGTCACCTGTCGGTTGCCAGCCTAAAGAAACCCACAACCTGTTACCAGCCACGGTGAACACGTCAAAGCGCCGGCAGGCTGTAGAAACGCCCAACAGATGGAGACTTACGATGAAAGCGAGGGGCCGAACAAGCCTCATTGTGCTCCGTAAACAGGAAAAGACGGGAGTCTGTTATCGAATGTAACACGTGGTCGACCGACGATCGGCATGGACTCGTGCGGAACGAAGGACCGCCCAGAATTGAAATCTTCACACACACCAGAAAACGATTTATCGCACACCCCCTTAAGAGGGGGAGACCATCTCAAGCCACTTCAACCAAACTCTGGTGATGGCGACAAGGAATGCTTCAAAACGAGCCCCCGAACAGAATTGTTCCCCGGTTCCGTCACAGAGATAAGGACTTGGGTTCATTTTTTAAATATATACAGATGTTGTAATCTCATCGCACACCATCTAAGGGAAGCTACTCCGAGCCCGCCCCCAACAACGGATACTTTACATGGGATGCTGACCAAACGACAGAGAACATTAAACAAAGCAGCAGCGATAAATATCCGTCCATCATCCACCCGGATCTATCATATCTACACCTAAAGTCAGGACGCCTTTCCTACGTAAATCTCGATACAGGGCATCTCCATGGACTACGTCTGCATCCTGACATCGCGATGCACGCACGTCGTTCTCGCGGGCCAAATTACCCGAATAAAGCTCCCAAGTAATAACAGTCCATCCACGGCATCCGGCTGCGGATGTAGCACAGGTCTTAAGATGTGGAATTCCGTTCACTTGCAGTGGGTAAAAAGAAAAAGAAAAAGGGAAGGGGTAGAGGCGCCGAGCCGGACAGTGCGACGGGCGGCAGCAATATTCTAAAAACACAACAACTCGCACCAAATTTGGATTAAAGAAGTTCTGACATGAGGTTAATGAAAATAATTTATTTGAAAAGTAACATAGAAAAATCTATTAAATGCCCGGGGGGTGGGGGGAGGGAGGAAAAAAGAGAGAGAGAGAGAGAGGTCAATTTCCAATTTTTAGAGACCCTCTCGCAGTGTATAACATTACAAAAGAGAAAAAAATTACTGATTTTATTCATGATGCATCTAATAAAATTATTTTTTCTCGCGTAAGATAAAAAAAAAATATATATATATTAAAGACAATTCGTGGTCATTTCTGGGAAGACTCGTGTGGCATTTCCTACAGATTATGGGAAATTTTCTACTAAAAAAGTACGAAGGGGAGATAACCTACCATGTACATAATGACCTCGTTTTCTTAAAAATGTCTTTGGTAAGGCCCCTAATAACATTGACAAGGAAGCCATTGCTGATGTACATTCTGGGATGTGCCTTGCTCACACACAATTTGCAGATTTTACACCACACACTATAAATACCCAGTCGCTGACTATAATTTGAGAGAGAGAGAGAGAGAAAATGAACAAACTCCCATGATACAATACCATCTTGAATCTATGAAACTCAACTCAAAGCAGTTCCTATAAAGATTTAAAACTTTAAACAGAGGAGTGTTTTCTTTTTTCTAAGATAATATCTGATCTGTTGAGATTCAGGCAAACTGAACTGTTCTTAAATACCTCAAGCTTTAATTAAAAAAAAAAAAAACATTTAAATATCCTCTTGTTAATAAGGTGCCACTGCTCGGGTTATATAGGCTAGAAAATTTTTTAAAATCAGTCTTAATTAGAGAAGTTATTATTTTTTAAGATTTCTTATTCAAACCAAAGACCTAATGATTGTATTACAAAACAGTATTAAAAAAAATTTTTTTTTAAAAACTGTCAGGAGTGGGTATTTATTTTGGAGTAGACCAATACAAGAGTCTCATGAGCCCCATGTTAATCATTCTACAGTGAAGAGAAAACATTAGAGACATTATACATTTTAAAATAAAAAAATATTCTTTTCCAGAATAGACAGATACCATGTATATCATTATATTTAAAGATTAGCTTTTGACCTTAAAATTGAAGGTATATTATACAGATATCATGATTTCTTTATTTCATACAAAATCTTAAACAAGAGAGCAAGGTGGTGTGTTATACATAACCCAACATCATGCACTGGCCCTGTGCATTTTTAGCACAGTTCACATATACAGGCAGTGACATGTTATACACAGCAAAGTGTTAATTATTCCTTACATGGCCAATGTTACCCTTCAAAAAAGATAAATAGATGCATAAAAACTACTCCTTGCCAAAAAGAGAAGAAAAAAAAGGGGCATATCAATTGCTCCTGCTTTAACAAAATGACAAAGTGGACATTGCTGATGTACCATTGGTGGTGTTGAAGAATTTTGTTAGTTCAATACTTCCTGTTATTGACTTTTGCCAGCAGTAAAGAAACAGTCACTTCCAAGTTAATAATGGAGAAAGTGTGTACACATACAAAAACAAACAAACACAAGAACATTGTGCGCATTAACAGGCAGAAGAGCACTTTGCTTAAGGACACACTTTAGTCTGTTAATTAAAACTTGTTTGCCAAATACATTTTATTACTGTTAGTTCAGGACCTCCTATATTTCTTGAAAAAACACTTGACTTTGGAAACTAAAAATATCAACAAAAAGACTAAGGAGTCTGTGCTATAACAGACAGCAATTTAATCCAGTCCCTTCTTATTATCCTTCAAAATGGGGAAGTTTTCTTTTCTCCACAGCAGCAGTGTAAGAAATCACAGACAAAGTTTTACCTGATTTTATATAGTAGTCATTTTACATTTCAGGAAAAAAAAAAATGCGGGCCAATAAAGATTAACCCTTTGGCACTCTTATCATTGACAGGAAATGGATGGATAGCTGGGGTGACCATTACCACAATCTTTGTGATGTCTGTGAGGATGCTCTAAACTCCCATGCTGCAGTAAGAAGTCCTCAAAGAGCTCAACACAGAACCACGGCTTGTTGGACTACAGAAGGCCATCAAGCAAGGCAGCAGGAAAGGATAACCTCTGCCTGGTGAATTATTTAACTGTGGAAGGTACACATACATTACTTTAATGCCTACCTTTTCGTATTGCTGGAGAAAAGGTGCAAAGTTGCAGGAAATGTATGATGCTTAGATTTCCATGATTTAGAAAAAAGGCCAACCAAAGCAACTGAAATGACTATGGAAGTATGCCGCACACAAAATCTTGACATGGCTGCAGATATTAGCTAAGTGAGTCCATCCTAAAAGCAAGCATGGTTTCCATGCTGACCATTCCACTATGGACATGATGCAAGCATGCAATCACAATTACAAGTGAAGTGACAAGAACAGCAAAGGCTTCTTTATTTGGCCTTCACAGGTCTAATGAAGGCATCTGATTTTATCAGCAGGAGGGAACTCATCAAGCTTCTGGAGACAAGTGGCTGTCCACCATTTCTTAGTCTAATTTGATCATTCCACAAAAAGAGAACAAGTGCTTGGTATGATAGATTGGTCTTGGACAGCTTCATGATATGGGATGGCATTAAGCAAGGGTGCTCCTAGCACTTATACTATTTTGCATATTTTTCTTGCTGCTGCTGCACTACATATTCCCTTCAGGCAGAGACAATGTACGCCATACAAGAACTGATGGAAGGTCTTCAACATCACCCTACTCAGAGCAATGAAAAAATAAGATGCATCCTGATACTGCAAAGGCTAAAGAGGGTGTTCTCGATGCCTGCAAATAATTTGGCTGGCCAAATAGCACATCATCTCCATTGGTTTCACTTTATAAGACATTCAAAGTTGTTTTGCTACCTCAGCCCTGCCATCACAGATTCTGCCACTGAGGGGCATCACTTAAACTATGTAATGCTCTGTATGTAAGCTTACAGAGCCATCAGATATTCTGGTTCAACTAGCACTTATCAAGTTTTTCTACAGCAATAAATGTAATGTAGAGGGAGCTTTACATGCCTTCTGTCATGAGACAGGATCCAAGATCGAGGCAAGACGGTCCCCAAGATAACGTGGCACCTGATCATGTTGCCTGGCCCACCTCAGCAAACTGTGAAAGATGTTGCGCCAGGCATTAGAACCGTTTCCATACAAGATGTGAAAAGCGCACAAACTGTTTCCTCGCTGACCCAGAAAAGTGGCTGAAAACAGTTCGGCAAATCGTTAACAAAACTGGTGTCAGTGAAATCATTTTTTAAAACTGCTTTCTATTATAGTTTCACAAATTTCAGAATAAAACTGTTTAAAAAAACTTCCATGGCTGTTTTGGCATGATGTTGCAAAGCACAAGCAGGCATTCCCCGTACCCACCTACCATTGCGTAAGCACATACTGACATCAACATGCGCGCACACGTGTGTGTGTGTGTGTGGTTTGCAAGTTATTAGCAACTGACTTTAGAAAATAACATTTTGGTCATCCAGTACATAAAAACAGAGAGAGAGAACAAATTAATCTGAACGGATAAAAGATTCAGATTAAAATAAATACAATTTCAGTGTATTGCTGCCTATAATCTCTTGAAACTGGTATATCCAAGGCCTCCATATGACTGGCTGTCCAAAGCAAAACTTTGGACACATTGAAATGAAAACTGACAACAATTTAAGATGTACCTGACTTTAGCAGTGGCACAATTTATTATTTTTAATAAAAAGCATGTTGTTTCAATTTAGATTTTATGAAAATCCCACTAAAATTGATGTTGTAAAATTTGGTCCAACTTTACTCTATTTTTTTCACCATCCTATAACCCTGACGACTCACATAATTCTAAAACCTTGTCTCTATAACACTCAGCTTGTTTGTCCATTCCTCATACGGACAATAACCTCATCACCAAACCATACTTTGTTACTTCTTTTCCCTCCATAATTTTTAAAGATTAATATTTCTTATCAGTAAAACTAACAAGACATACCTGCTAACACCTGGCCTTTTCTCAAGTCCTAGTTAAAACAAGAACAAAGGGACAGTTACTTCCTTTTTATATTTGCTCTTCTACATTTCAACCACGTGTAGCATCTTCTACACGTGACTAGCCAATATTAAAAATCTTGATAAATTGAATTCAAAATTTACAAAATATATTAGAAAAACCTTTTAAAATCTAAAATATTAGTGATCGGGTACACTGTTTTTTGTTGTTGGAGTTGGTGCACTGGTAAAAACAGTGTAATCATGGTATGCACATATATATATATTTCTTTTAAATCAATTCTATGGAGATGACCACCACGTGTGGCTATCTTCATCAAGCACTTATTTTGAGGTATGGCATATTTCCAGTGATGCTGACATCTTAGAAATGTGTGTGTTGTGCCAGTCCTTGTTATGATTTAAAAAAAAAAACAAAAGCAACAAACAAAGAAAGACACGCGAGTCACCTGGCCTGAATGAAGACAGTTTCCTGAGGATAAAGCTGCAGCTCTTTCAGCGTTTTGTCATGGTCCAAACTAGAGAGTTTTCGGCGAGGAAAATTTGTAACCAGTTCATACTTTTCACTTGAGTATCCCTCATCTACGACATATTTCACAAGTGCCTGTAACAGAAAGTCAGACGTCATCATCAGTAATGTAATTTTTTTACAATGCCTGTTGTAACACCCTTCAATGCAAAGCTGTTAACTGAAGGTGCATTCCTGAAGTATCACTTAACTGATTTTTTTTATTTATTATACAAGCCCTCAAGGTTACTAAGCTACTTTTGATAGAATATGGAATTCGAAAAAAGTTCTGTTCAGTAATAACCATCAAAGATTCCCATAATATAACACTATGACAGCTAACATCCACTACACTAGTTTCAAAAAGTTAAGCCAACAAACAAAAATGAATTACAGACAGTCAATAAGGAGGTTGGAAACAAGCAACACTTCTTTCTAGAGCATCCCAAACATCCTTAATAAGATTTGGCCATATCATATGGTAATGATTGGGTCTTGAAGGTATTGGTTGGTTACGGGTGCCCTATATGGATAAACATTATCATCCATTGAAATAAAGTTATCTCCTATTGCACCCATATGAATCTGACAAAAATCCAGAATCTCACCACTGTACTTCAATGCAGTCTGGGCTTCTCCATGAAACACAGATCTGTGTGCCTACCCAATGAAATTCCTGTCTAGATGTTCCCACCTCTGCCACTGTTGTGACCACTTTCCATGTTTGTGGGCTGGGCTGCATGTTCCATGCATCCTTCAGATAAGTACATGCCACTGTGTCACATTAAAGGCTAAATCTTGACTCATCAGTAAAGGGAACAGTTCCAGTCACGTGGTGTCTAAGGGACATGTCACAGCAACAGTTCAGCCACTTTTGTTTATGGTGCCAGGTCAAGGAATGCTCATTGAGTAGTCTCATGTAGAAACCTCTTTTTTGCAGTCAGTTGTGTATGGTTCAGGTTGCCTCTGTGGCTGCAGACACATCAGAAGTTCTGCTTTGTGATACATAGCAAGCAACTGTTTAGGTTATAACCTATGGTGGACCTTGAACTGTTCTTCAGAAAATATCTCCATGCACTTGAAATTGTCTCCATAGTCAAAACCCCATTTCTGTTTACATTTAGCCATTTTTCTCTCTGGGTCTATGACTGGTCCAATCTCTATCATACTAACAGCACCCACTTCATAATGTTGCCCTTCAAAACAGATCACAGAGCCAAAATTGATATGAATATAAGCCAGTTTTTCCATGCCTTTATACCAAAGATAATTAACGTTTCTGCCAGAACTCTTTTCTTTAATAAAAGTTATGATACCCAAAGAAGACTGCATGCTGAACATTTGGTGAATATAACTTTAACCATTTTGTAATTTTTTTCTTTCTTTTTTTGGTTTCTTGCTTAACTTTTGGAAACCAGTGTACTAAATTTGAATGCAATCTTCTCTTTCTTTCTGCCTTTACAATTGCAAATGTTAGTGCATTAGAAGCATCCAGAATCTGTGTTGAAATTCTAGCATATATTTCAAGACATCTACAGGCCAATATTTACCAAAGCTGAACTTTCATACACATTTTGGAAAAGGTTACCAATAAGAATGCATTTGAATTATCTCCCTTGTAACATTTCTTTATTTTCTTCTTTTTTTAAAATTGCAGTACTGAGATACAAAATGGTAGCTTTAAAATTAAGCATCACTTGTTAATTTTTTGTTCTTATCCATCCAATTGCTAAATAATGAAAACAAAACACACTTACCATTAATTTTGAAGAACAAGGTAAAGATATTTGTCGTTTTTTACTGTCAGGAAACCTTAACATCAAGTTTGTGATAGGATCTGCAGAAAGCAACAGTATAAGTTTTAAATTTTTTTCTTTTTTCCCAGGAAAACGTATCTGCAACTGCTGGGCAAAAGCAAAAGTTTAAGAGCTGAAAAGAAACAGCCCCCCCCCCCCACACACACAATGTTCTCTTCATTTGCATCCATTGCTCACTTTTTACAAAGCTACCTAGCCCAGAAAATGACAAGATACAATATTAGTGCTAAGCTGATCATGCCTGCAGCCAGTTGTGTGGTCCAGCAGGTTAGTTATACAGGATATATATCCCAGAGAGAGAGAGAGAGAGAGAGAGAGAGAGAGAGAGAGAGAGGGAGAGAGATGCTGCATCTAAAGTTTCAGTGTTGAAGTTTAAAAAAAAATTAAAGTATTTTGAAAAACAAATTTCCTTTCTAGAAATATTTCTAAATAAATAAATAAAAGAATTTGAAAGCAAAAACATTACCCATTTTCAATCAGTTATCAACTAATCTACTTGTCACAAAGAATATAAAAGCTCGCTGGAATACTAGAGCATAAGAAGTGCACTAACTGCTTGAGAGTTATAATTAAATACATTTGACAAAAATCTTATTTTGTTAGTTTGTTTAAAATGTTATGTAATGCTGTAGTGATTTATTAAAAGTCATAAAAAGCTATTTTTTAAATAGCTTATTTTTCATGCACAGAAATTGCATTTATACATCATTTATTATGCATTGAAAGTTTTTCAATTTCATAAATTCACAAAATTGTATAGGAGTCTAAATCAAATATATAATAAACAGTAATTTTTATACCAACAGAATAACATAACTATGGCCAACTGTACAAAGAAGATACAAATGAACTTCATTTCAACCTATATCATGCAATACAGTATTTCTTAAATTTCAAGTTTAAATTTTAAAACAAATAACAGGAAATGTTACTTATTAAACAGGAATTCTTAACAATAATGTGTTGATTCTTCTTCATTTCAGTAATTTACATTTTGTTCCTTTTTTCCAATATACAGTAAAGTCTCACCTAACACAAATTCTCTTTACACAATTCCACTATTATGTGATTTATAAAGTAGGGAATAAAATTCACTTTACACGGCGATGTTTCATTATAACAAAATCCCGCCACGAGACATAGTAGACTGTAAGAGGGACAGTGTTTGATGTTCTTCCACAATAGCTAGTGACCCATCACTTACCAAATTGTGTTTTTATCCCTTAATAACAATGGCCACCCACAAAAAAGTGAGGATATCAGTGCTTCAGCAACGAAAATGGAACAAAAAAATCACTCTTTGGAAGTAAAATTAAAAAGTCGTCAAGCGATTTGAGAAAGGTGAAAGACTGACTAATGGATGTTTCACATGCGAAGGGGCTGAATGAAGCAACGTGCTGGACTGTCTGTTCAGATGTGGATAAGATAAAAGCAAGTGGTCTGTATGCTACATCAGCGAGTGCCACCAAAATCAGTCATAGTAGGCCTGACATTATGGAAAGGCTTTTGGGTACTTGGATTGAGCACCAAACGAAGCAAAACGTTCTGTTAAGTCTGTATGTTATGAAGTGCAAAGCATTGAGTTTGCATGAATCATTGAAGACAAAAGTGAGTGATGTGAAACCTTTCCACAAAGTCAGGGATGGTTTTTCAATTTTAAGAACGAGTTTAATCTACACAACATAAAAGTGATGGGAGAAGCAGCCATGGCCAATAAAAATGCAGACGAAAGTTTCAATAGTTTGCTGGTACAAATTATAGCTGATGGTGGTTATAACCCTAAGCAGATGGTCAATGTAGATGAAACAGGATTATATTGGAAGATGATGCCAAACAGAACTTATATTTCCCAAGACAAAAAAACGCCCATAGTTTTAAAGTAGTGAAAGATCGATGCACTCTTTCTATTAGAAGGCAATGCAAAAGGAAACTTAAAACTTAAACCCTTAATGGTGTATTGTGTGTGGACCTCTAGAGCTTATGATACTTAATTGTTATGTTACTCTTCATTTCTTTCTCTCTCTTTTCATCCACCGGTATGCATCACTACCTATTTACATGTATTCTTATTGGAAATTAGATTTCACTTAACAGCGTTTTTTAGGCATGGATTAATCGTGTTAAGTGAGATTCTACTGTACTTTATATCACAGAAATTTTTTCTTTCGCTTGTATTCTTTAGCCTGAGTTGGTTATTTTATGTTGAGGATGAAATCAGTTGAAATATTAATTTAAATTTGCATTTTTTGTGATGAAATCTTTTTACTGTTAGTTTAGCCTCCATATTTTTATCATAATTTAAGTTTACTGTTGTTATGTTTAATTTCCACATATATATTAGAGAGAAAGCAAGCTGGAAAACATACCTTGTTGTTCACCATCAGCACATTCTGAATATCCTTCTTCATCATCATTGTCTTCTCCCTTTACTACATTAAATGAACTAGCAGCTGATGATGACGATGATGACGATGGTATTTCTACTGAAAATGCCTCCAATGATTCGTTGGTACAGGTGCTCCTGTGTGGAATGTCTTGCAGTAGCTTTTTAGAACTTCCATTGGATTTTGGGCATAATTTATCAGAAAAATTTGTTTGAACTGCAGGCGATGAGTCGATTTCCTCATCAGACCCAGAAAATGTTTCGAGGTCCACATTTTCTTCATCACTAGTCACATTTCCTGACTGACCAGGGCTGTTTGTTTCCTCTAATGAAGCTTGGATAGCGGCTTGCAGCTGATCATCTTCTGTGGCATCCACAATACTGGTTTCCTTCCAGAAAATAAATTGAGTATACACACAGGTTTACAGAACAAACTCAAAAAGTCAATCACTTAATTTTTAAATGGCCTAAAGGACTAATTACATCATTTAGCCACGATTTTAAAGAATTCAACGAGGACAACCATGTCACTACATAGTCTGTTTTCACTGATACAGCACATAGACCTCACTAAATAATTTTCACACATACGTTCATATTTCTATAAAATATTAATATCTAAAGGAAATAAAAAAGTTACTTTACCCAACTGTTATTTTGTAAATGCACACAATCGACTTTTATGAACAAGAACAATTAAAAAAAAAAAAAACCAATCTGAGAATCAAACAACATAACTATGAAACAAATACGAGAAAAAGAAGTTAAGACCGTTTTGGATTATCATCCTGATTGAAAAGATATTAAAGATGCAACTCTACTGAATGATGGTTTGAAATCCTTCACAAGCTATCTCCCAAGACAACCTACTGGTAAGAGCTAAGTTCAGACAGGGCCACTTCAAGGTTGATCAGGGACCATCACAAAACTGTAGTTTATTAATAATTTGTATTATTGCGAAGAATGAAGATAGAATTATCAACTTGAGTCTTTTCAAAGTTAGCTTGTAAAACTATTCATGCATGACTATGAAAATCTTTTTGGGAAGTATCTTTATAAATTATAAAATATCAAATTCACATCAGCTGCAGAAATAGTTTGGGTTTTGAAATAAATAGTTTCTTTGCTTTATTATTATTATTTCTACTAACCCTTTTCACTCGTTTAGCTGCCGGTAAATGCATACTGGTACCATCAAGAGAAGGATGATCTGAGAGAAATTCTGAAACTAAAATATAGCAATTTTATATAAAGTATTAATACTGTTGAAAAGCAAAACACAATTATAGGAGAAATATTTTTTCAGATTTTGTTTCTAACTTGGAATTTCAGCATCCATCAGAAATAGCCTTTTCCCAATAACTTCTTTTTTTAAATATAATTTGATCTTTACTCATCTTTTTTTTTTTTTTTTGGTGATAAAATCAACTTATTTCACCAGCTATTTCAGGTAAAAATGAAATTCTCAGAAACATTTACTTACAATTTATGCCTAGTTATAGAGGCTTGGCTTGGTGACATAAAGGATTACATAGGTGCTTATTATTTTTGTCTAGAGGTAAAATTTATTATTTGCTTAATTAAAAAAAAATAAGCAATCGCAAATTTAGAAAAAAAAACAAACACAAAGTACCAACACACCAAAATGTTCCAAGTGAGAGTATTTAGTTTCTAAGAGCATACCACTCAAACAAATAACTAACTATTTAAAGCAAAGGTCTTACGCACTGTCCACTGGCACAAAGTCAGCTGGTTCTGAATAAAGTAGCCAATACTTTGTATCTTTTTACCGATCAGCACACGACAATTTTTTTTTTTTGCCACAGTGTAGAGCAGTCTGAGTGTTTCACGCATTTCTCATGTAGCACATGCCATACTGCATTAAAAACAAACAAAACTGTCCCAGGTGGTTTATGTTGTTTGCTACAATCTGTTTCCTTCATCATCCCATTATTCTGTCCCCCCACCAACTGTTGCAACATGGTTCTACGTGTGATTTTCCTGCTCAACAGAGGTTCACACAAGCTAACTGACGTACGGAAACAGCATTCATCCTTGCATCTAAGAAGGCGCTTCCAAGCACTAACTATGTACCAGGAAAGCATTTTTTCAAAGCAGCCTTTTCTTTTGTAAATGTTGGAACGAAAGAGAGAGAGAGAGAAAAAACACCCCAAAGTTCAGGTTCAGCCTAATACAGTTCATCTCCAGTGTACTTGAGGATAATAATCAGCAGTAAAACTTCACGAACATGAATGGAAATTAAAGAATCAACTGCTATAGCAGAACAGATATGACAGAAGAGCTCAGCAAAAAGTATACATCTTTCTTGAATACTCAGTTGTAAAGAATAACCTTAAGATTTCTTTTATGTTTACAAACATTTTCCCCCAATAGTGTTAACTTTAAAAAAAAAACAAAACAAAATGCATAATGCCTTTTCTAACCACCTACCTAAATCGCAGAAGCTAAGAGAATCCACTTTATTCCACTCTGCCAATTTTTCACCTGTAAAAAAACACAATGATATAAATCAAAATGAGGAGGAAACAACAAGTCTACCATTGTTGTATTCTAACCAATAAATCTACTGATGGTTTTGTTTTATGGCAAACAGAAGTTAACTTTTTCTTTTCAAAACTATTCGCTCATTTAATACTTTTTTTTTTAATGTTTTCAGATATTAAATGCAACCCACTCATCAAGTCTTCAAAATGGATAGCAACTACTAATTGCATTCAGCTGGGTTGTGTGCGTGTGAGTGTAGTGTGGTATACAATCCCTGAAACTATTCTACCTGTTCGTGGATCCAAGATGGCAACGTATGGCCAGCTGGTCACTTTATAAAATTGCATGTATTTTCTGCCTTCTTCACTGTCGTGGTAAACCTAAAACAAACAAACAATATCCTAATTTAACCATCTGTGCACACACCTGAAAATCATTACAGATATGCCAGTGGTTTCTCAGAGAAAATAGGACTGTCAAATCCTACATTACTACTGGCTAAAATAAACATGGATTAACATTCAACATACAATAGTTTGTTGTATATTTCAGAAATAATAATAATAATAGTCAAAACTGCTTTCTCTCATGTTTTCTGTACAGACAAATTGTGATATTATGCAGGTCATGATAATAAGTTATCTTGCACCCATATGTTTAAATTTGCATTTAAAGTGTTGTCATCAGGATATAGGTTCTGTTTTTATTATAGATATAATTACATGCATTTTAAAAGATAACAAAAATAACTTAAAATAACATAAGCATTCAACATTAAGTTTCTGGCCTACACCCAAAAATCACTCATTTTTGACTGGAAAGTCCTATCCATAGAGTTTTGCAGACATTTCATTCAGCAATTTTTTTTAATTTACCAGATAAGAACCATTCATCACAGTTATTCTGCACAAAAAATTGCTTTAAAATTTTCAATATATTAGCAGCATCAGCAGGTACAAGCAGTTCCATAAATACATCATCAACTTCTGCACAGCATTTAAATAGCACCGGAGCACATTTTGTGATTACTGCTTGCTGTATAATCAGTGCCATTGATGATGTATAAGAAATTCCACAAATTTTGCGGGCAAGAGACCTTCCATTGCAGTCCGATTGTCAGTAGATGTGACTTCACTGAATCCAACACTTGTTTGACAACTATCATAGGCCTAAGCATGTTTGTATTGCAATAGTGGGCCTTCAGTCTGAGTGGCAGATACCTCCTTGGTCATATGGCTGGAGCAACATCATAATGAGTTTGATGTTAGTGTTTGATGGTCAGATGTGTGGGACATTAGATGCACAAGTGACTTCTCCTTTGAGATGACAACAAACATGTTTCTCTTTGTAAATGGCTATAATAGGCAGGTTTGAAATATTAACCGGGGTGATACTGTCAATATGCTTGTAATTATAGCAAGTGATTTCTGAAAAATTGTAACACTAAAAGGATTGTGGAACAAAGGTCCAACAATAATAGTTATTTACTTATTTTAGTGGTTTTCCCCTTGCCAAGCCAAACATATCAAAGCTTCATTTATTTTAGTTTGGTTTGGTTTATTAAGAAAGCTGTAACAGCTTATATAAGGCTCCTGGGACTATCTGCTAATAAAGGTAATAGCAAAACTTTTGTTATTTTAAAAAATAAAAAAGTTTGATTGCTTAAAGAAAAAGGTTCCAACAATTAGGAGTAGAGGAGACTTCTGAAACTACAGCAGTCCATAAAGACAAGTGCTATTAACTGATCTGATCAGAACAGGTCAGACAGCCAACTGAGATCTAATGTGGGCCTTCAATGAATTAAGCTCAGTATTTATATTTACAACTACAAGTTTTATGTAATTCAACTTACCTGCCATAATAAAAAATGCTCACAAATGATATTCCTCACAGTGCTGTTACTCCACACATCTCTGTTGAGGGTCTGACAGGCAAATTCTTGCACATTCTGTATGTTTACCATCAGCCATTTGCTCTGGGATGTTCCTGCTTCACGAGCCTAGAAACAAAGAGGAATGGAGAGATCCATATGTACTGTCGTCACAACTGGCAGCCACATGCATGCCCAACCACTTAAGGTTTTAACCTTCAAGATGAAACAAATATTAACATAGACTCTGTAACCTTCACCAACACATTGTACTTGAAGATGGTTGTGATATGTCTTCTTCAAACAACACTAAAGTAACAGATGTAATTTATATTTTCTTTTCTCACCAGGAGTTTGCAAGGTGACATTAAGTTTCTCTGTGAAGTCAGTCACAAGAGTGGAGGAGAAGGAAGTCAGTGGAATATAATTCATAACTACTCTGATCTAAAGTAAAGCAAATACTTAAAAGTGGAGAGTACAATCAATGACAAAAAAAAAGAATCACAGAAAAATGTGACACTGAATTTTGAGGTGTAACAATTGTAGCTGAGCAGTATAATATGTACAATTATTTTGTTAAATATAACTAAAAGTGAAAATAGAGGGTTTGATGTCATCATACAGGGTGTTGTTGGTCAACTCTATTAGTCGATGAGCTGCAAGATGTAGTTTCCTGGGTTAGCTAACTATTTTTGTGGTGGTGATGGTAATAATAATAATAATAATAATAATATAATAATAATAATACAGGTACTATATCTTGAGGATTGAATAGATGTGATAAAGTTACTGTAGCAATTATTTTAAGAAATGATATAGAAGCTGGAACAAGTGAGGATGGCAAAGACCCTCCCTTTCCTGGCACAAACCTAAAAATGTTTGTACCATTCAAAATTGTTAAAAATTACAACAAACATAAATACATTTAACCAACAAACAAACACACTAAAATGATCTAAAAAACAGAATTACAGTTTTTCTGCTTCTTTGCTTAAAGTGTGCACCACTTTGCAGGAATATTAAAAAATTTGTGTCATACACGGTTTCACAATAAAATGAATTCTGAAGGAAATATTTCAAAAGCCCATTAATATTTCGTACAACTTCTATCAGATCTTAAAGTAGTTTCAGGCATGCAAAACCTCTAGTTTATTTATGTAGCTTGAAGAAGAAAAAAGGGCCATGGAGAATTTTGCCAACTTGTCACACATACTGTTTACAGTAGAAAGATGTCAGGTGTATTGATTTGACTGACAAACACAAAAGAAGAGAAAGGTCACACTAACTAATTCAAATTTCTGTATCAATCACACATACACATTTCTATCAAACCAGGCAGAAATCTAAAACTTCTTCACTGAAAGGACAGTTTTTAACTGATTACCTATTATGCAGTTACAAAGCCAACTTACATTGTTAAATGTCCCTTTGAAAGTAAGATCTATGGGTGGACGAAAAAGATCTTCTAATGTCCTGTGTTTGGAACTTACACTGCCTGTCTGCAACATCTGCTCCTGTTGTTCTAAAAAAACATTTAAAAAAATAAAAATAAATAAAAGTGAAACAATTTTCTCCAAAGACAGCCATGGCAGTTACACCTGCATGAACAGCTTCATCTTTACTGACATCAGAAACTGATTATCTAGCCTATCAGCAAAATATCAAAAAACAAGTGGAGGAGAATAGTAATTTGCAGATAAAACAGGAGCAGCAGTTTATAGTTAATGACATTAAGAGGCAGAAACATTAAAAACAAAGAATCCTCAATATTCAGCCACTTTGTTCCATCTTTATAAGAGGAGGGGGGTTGCAGTACAGATTTGTCGTTGAAATGTTTTGATCTGACCTCTTTCAACAACCAACACCTTTTTTTGTTTATATATTTATTTAATACTTACTTGCTTCAGCCTGAAAATCTCTAAAACCATCAAAAACCGATCGTGCTATTCGCCTTCTTGTTCGAAAACCTAAAGGAAATAATTAAGATGATGATGAACAACAACACTTGCGTTTTTACTGCTGAATATGAAAGCAGCAGTTACTGGCAAAAAAAACTGTCAGCATTAAATTTAAAACAAAACTTAGCTTCCTAGTCCCATAATTGCACAAAGCACAGCAAATCTGTCCTGTGTTGAGCAGAGTTTTATCATAAACAACAAGGCCGCATTCTTTTCTCAAATTACCACCACAACCCACGAGGATGAAGCTGGTTCAGCTTGAGAAAAACAATGCACAAAATTTCTCTTATCTAACCTCAGGTATTGTTCCATTCTATGCACTTACTTAGAATCATTGCACCAAAAGAAAAATAACAAAGAAAAACTTATATTTGTATTAACAAATGGATTAAGGAAAATACCAAAAAGATGAAAGACAAGACACCTGGATCTTAAGAAAATGAAAGAAAACCATAATTTTAGTTAGAAAAATGAGTTTTATTGGTGCTATGTTCAACTTTCATGCAAATAAATAAAAATTTGATATATACTTGTAATCAACTATTTCAAGTTACCATCTATTTTGCATCACGTAGAAACATTTTAAAACTTAGGCAGACAACTCAAGTCTAGTCTCTACATTATGTAGGTACATGTAACCAAACAGTAAATCCCATATGAAAAAGAAAGATGCAGAGAACTAAGGCTTCTAAAAATACCTTTTTTTAAACTTATTAACAACACATGGTTATCAACTTGAACGTTATCCACAGTTGATCACACAAACAAAATGTCTGAAGCCACATTTTCTGAAGCAATCATGAAGTGGAGAAAACCATGTGAAGGCCAATCCCTTCAAGTTAGTTTTGAGTTTTCTTATTTACTTAGTTTTAATTTCTTTTAGTGCCAAGAAAAAAAGCATTGTGCTTATTTTAACAGTTCTGGATTGATAATACCATTCTAATAAAGGAATTAAATTTTTTTTTAACTCAATATCAACAGATTACTATTTTACAGTACGTCTTTAAAAAAATATATTGACAATTTGTTTAACATAATTTTATCTTAAATGCTGAATTTATTTCATTCTAAGGTACACTTTTATAGTTTCTTCTTCCTAAAAAGAGCTTTAACAAGCAAATTCCTCTTGAGGGTGAGAAATGTGATTTGTTAGTTGTACCTGGTGTTGATAATGACTTACCAAATGTTGACGGTTCATCAACTAAAACATCTCTTTTCTGGGGGATTGGGGCCCTCACTCCATTCCTAAACAAATTAACCAGAAAATATATACTTTTTAAAACATGGAGTATACATTTCCAAAATAAAGTATGAAGTCATCAAGCATTTGAAAAGAAAGAAAATATTACAGAATACAAAAGCTAATTGGACACACCCATCAATATCTGCAGAACCTCCTTGACCTTGTTCTTGTAAGAAGTGCTCAGTTGCTCCATCCATGTGCATTTCAATTGCCAGTTGTAGGTCACCATTACATGCTTCTAAAAGCTTTTCAGCTATTTCAGTTGCTGCACCTATGAAAAGATTAATACATTTTTGCACATGGTTATATCTTTAAAAACTGTAAAATGCAAAACTTTCAGCAGTTATAAATAAAAATATGGAACCAATAAAATAGTTAAATACAAGATCAAAAAATGGCTTTGGAATCATTTCCTTCCCTCTTTACACAATTTTAAGGTTGTTTTTTCTAATGCATATTAAGGAAAAATTGGGTTAAGTAAGTGCCGGAACATTTATTTCACAAAATCTGTTACCAATTTACAAAAATGCTACATGTTTTTTTTTTAATGTGAACTAAATGTCCACATGGAACATAGCTATGAATTCAAATAAAATACACACAGGTATTGATATAATACATAATATGTCAGGTAATAAGTATTTCAAATACTGTGGTAGCTGTTTCTTTTTAGGTAGTTACTCATTTTTGCTGAACATAATCAGAACTCTAACAGTAGCTTGCCTGAAAATGCTACACCTTGAGATCTAGTCAAAAGCAACAGGAATATCAACTAGCTTCAAAGTCGACATCTGTGAATCAGAGATACAAACCTATATGATTACTGGTTGTTGTTGTATTAATGCTGCACATCAAAATAATTGTCCCATTCAGATGGTATCACTTGGTATCATAGTGGAGGTAGTTATGATGTTACACGAGAGAGAGAACTATAGCAAAACAAGTTACTTGACATTAGCAGTGAAATAACGGTGAATGAACTATAAGAAAATCTAAAACTCTGCTTTTGCAACTAAATTCTTGTTAGTCTGATAATTTCACTAGAATTTTTTTTAAATTTTTTTTTTTTAAAGTGTATTGAAACCAGTGTTTCATGTTTATCCTGTTAATTTCTGGTGGAAATCTATGTATTGTGCACTGATAATTTAGACGCCGCTTTCTCTATACTCGGCGAGCATTTTGTCGCCTCTCTTTCTTGTTCTAAACTATTCTGCACATCATCAGCTTCTCTCTTCTCTCCCCCCCCCCACAACCAACATTTTTTTTTTCTCTTCTTTCTTTCTTTCTTTCCATGGGCTTCACGAACGATTTGCTTGTTACCCATAGGATAGCAACATCATCATCACCATCCTCCTCCTCCTCATCATCATCATTCTATAAAGCTGACACCCTCTGAGTAATTAAACCGACTGGAAATCCAACTCTCCTTTTCCTCCTGTCTACCGGTAGTGTGTCGCATACTGAAAACCAGCAGTTTCTCTCCATTAGCCGGTGGAAGTTTCAGACAAGTTATCTGTCGGCACCCCACGGTCTTTGGAGGATCTATTAATTCTTCATAATTACAAGTAATCTCGACCTTGACCTTAAAGCATCGGGGAGGGAGGGAAGGGGGGCTAATATAAATTGAAAACAAACAACCCCCCCCTCCCCTGAAAATATTGTGACTGGAGGAGAATCGCCACTTCCTCCTGTTTCGGTTCAGTCGCAGAATTGATTTTCGCCAGTCGCCCTTATTATACTCGGCCCGACACCGGGAACAGACGACGGAGGGGACTGACGAGTCTCCAACACCGGTACAGCTAAACCGGACAAGCTCTCGCCTTGTTAACCACCACAGAGAAAAGGTGGGGGGGAGGAGAAAAGAAAAACAGATGCATTCAAATCAACAGTCGTTTATTTATTTACCTTTTCTGTCGAAAAAGTATTTACAGGAGCGCGCCCCGCTCGCAGAAGTAGACGAGACAAGTTTCCCGTTCTTTTCCTAACAATAATCCGTGGTTTTAACTGCTCGTTGTGGGAATACCCTTTACTCTGGAAGTCGCTCCCTACTCCGCCGCGGGACCCGTAACGCCGCTTCTACGCGCCTCAGCCTACGCGGATACATTCGAAAATTGTAAAAAAAAATTGTTTGAAAACGTTAAAGATTCACCTGTTATCGCACAAAACTGTTCTATTAAAGCAGTCAATCCTTTCTTCCTCGGCGTCGCCATTATTGATTTCGCGCTACTCCAGAACGAGGCTGAACCCCCTCTTCCCCCCCCACCATCTCCTCTCCTCTCTCCTTCAGTTCTACTAAAAATCTTTTACTATTATTATTATTATTATTATATTATATTATTTTTTCATCTTTTAAAATTCTAACAAAATGACTTTGTAATACTATTTCAACGAGGGGTAAAAAAATATTCAAAGATGTCAATTTTATAGTGCAAATTGAGAGAGGGGGGGGAGGCATCTGTTCCCCCCCCCCACAAAAAAGAAGAAAAGCTGATGCTTTTATCGCCAGAGATGGTGATGTACTGTATCAGTTTGTTAAACATGGTCCAACTTTTTTTTTTTTTAAATCGATATTTCTAAACACATGAAATTAACTATTGATGAGCAAATGGTGTAACTGAAAACGCATTACCTATCCTCGTGTGTATACATACATGCACGGGAGATTTCTATTTACCACCGCTTTGGCATCTCTGAGGGCAAAGATATTATTATTATTATTATTATTATAATAATAATAATAATAATAATAATAATAATAATAAAAGAAATAAAAAGAATAAACATGAAACAAGTGCGGACTTTGAAGACAATTCCTATTTGTCAGTACTGAGAATGGAAGTGGAATAACTGATATGAATGATGGGATGCTATTAAATTGTGTACTTGTACCAGCTTATTTTTGTTCATGTATCTGTCTTCCAGAGGGTTTATTAAAGGGACGCTACCGTCCGTCACGGTTTACAAAGGCTTGTTTAAAGGACATTAGTTTGTATTGTTCATACTCCTTTCTCAGTTAAATTGTATTTTTACTTTTTAAAATCTTTTTAACTTGACCTCTCAGCTGTGTACACTTAAAGGTGGTGATTACGGATACGTCAACTTCCACCTATTACCGACTTGTTCCTAACAATCCGGACATTGCAACAACAGAAAATGTTCATAATGCATAAATATTTTACTGTAAAAAATAATAATAATAGTTTTGAAGTTGCATTTTTATCAAACGCAGCAACTTTAGGAGTTATTTTTACTTGTTTTAAACAGTAATTGCACCGATTATCTCCCTTTTATTAACACCCTTACTGATGATTATGTCCCTTATTATACACTTGTGAGGGGGAGGGGTAGTTTCTTTAATAAAGAAAAAAGTTACAGATTAAAAATTAAATAATTGGACAAATTGAAAGTTTATAATAGGTAATATGAGTATACAAAAAAATTCTTAAGAGCTGTGTATTTTCCTTCTTTTTATAACAAGACAACAATAAAGTACTAATTTTGCTGTTTTTTAAAGCTGAACTGTATGAATCTAAAAATACCTATCCACTGATAATTTAAAAAAAAAAACATTTCCATGATGCAATGCTGTCTTTTTTAAAACCAGAAACGTATGGAATCTAAAAAAAATATATAATATTTTTAAGTGATAATTAAACAAAGCAAAGCAATCAATCACATTCCAATGCTATAAAGATCACTCATTACTATAACATTTGAGTTAAAAGATGTCTACTAAAAATATGCTAGAGTTTACTACAGATTCTGAGCACCATGGTTGTAACATTCAAAACAGAAAAAGACATTAAAAGTATTTTAAAGATAACAAAAAGGATTGAACCATGTTCAGTATAAAAATCAATTTCCTTATTGCATCCAAGGGACGGTTTCTTAATTTCTGGCAGATTAGATAGTTCCACTTTAATGTAAAGTTATACTACTGTCAAGAAAACTACAATAGTAGACTGCAAAATTATTGGTGGTGCTGGTAAAACTCACTGTATCAGAGATCTGTACAATGGTGGTGGTACAGCTCATCTGGGAGGTATAAAGTCCCTTTTGTCACCAAATGATGTACCTGGAGAAATTTAACGGCCTATTACTCAGTTGTCCTCATATGTTTAAATAACAGTACAACACACACACATAGTAAATGCATGTATATGCATACGAGCCTTTCATTTATGGGTATATTCAGTTGGGGCTAAGCTTGACTCCCAGATTTGGGCTAAAAATCAGTACAAGAATTGTAAAAATATTTAATTTTAAAAAAAGTTATATATGTTGTGCTGATCCTTAATAAATGACACAAAGAACCAAAACACCATCCTTACATGGTATTTACATGATGATGATATCAAAAATGGAAAATATTAAAATTTCATGCAATATGGCCCTAAACAATTTCTGAATTCTCTCATAACTAAATTCATTGTATTGCTCAAACATCCAATATCATTGTGAGCCTGATGGTTATGGATTTCAAATGTGTTTAATCCCATTACATAGGTCTGTTAAGCAAGGCAGATTGATCCCAACATGGCCCTGCCTCAAATCAATCCAACATACAGATCAAACTTTCCTTTACTAGAGCCATCTTCAAACTTAAAAAAAAAAAAACAACTACATCTTACTCTGACATCTGCAGCCCTGATCTTAGAATCACCAGTTTATAACTCTTAACCTAGTCTCATAGTACAAACACATTAGTGGTAATTGTCATTCTAAACAGTGGCACTATTTTATACACCTGTACTAAAACAGCTAAGTCTTCTTCCTTGTGATCCAGTTAAAATATGATGGGACTTTGAAAGATATCAACCCCTCTCCCCTGCCATATCTCCTATATCACTGGATTAATTTTGTTACATAATGTATAATAAGCACGTGCTTACCTGTTTTTCACTGAGTCTCAAATAGAACCAAAAAACTCTAATTATTTACTAAACTAACATTTAATTTTAAAAATCTCAGCAACAGTAAGTGTAGCCCTTTGCTCACAGCACTAAATTTCACACAAATCTTAAAGTAGGTAATGCAGGACTAGCGAGTGAAAAGGAAAACAGAGAAACAGAATCTAATGATTGCATAACTAAAGTAAATATTTGGCATTGGTAACATTCACAGGCAGTTACTGACCACACAAATCTGGCTGACCTTCTTTGCATCCCTCTGTTTCTAGTCTGGTATAATAACACTGCTCCTTATTAAAGTCAAAGTAACAGGTATTTCACTTTAGATGTTCTGCTGACATGGAGAATTACTGATTACAATAACAACAATAATAATAATAAAGTCAAAGCAGCTTAATATCATCATCATTAATAGAAACATTTGCTTATTATCAACAGATTCAGCAAAAAAGGATTTTTTCTGTGCAATTCTAGCTCCTTAATGAAAATGTGACAGAAAAAGCACTAATAATCAGTACACCACTGTTGTCAGGTGTACTGGTGTTGATAGGTGGCAAGTTACAACACTCTTGCTGGAATACTATAAAACAGTGGATTTTACAAACTGTCCTGGTGTTAGCCTTGTCTGATCTTACTGCTTAGCAGTAATCTCTCTTCCCCACTGTTCTTAATCAGCTTCATCATTGTCTGATCCATCATGAGCAAAATGTGAAGATCATTGATGTAGCCAAGCTTGCATGCAGCACAGATCTCGCTCAACAGGGATGTGTGTGCTGTGGTTGTCTGTTTCCAATCCCTATGCTATCTGCAAAGAATGTTTTTTTGACTTTTCAGGTCTACCACGAACAAAATTGAGTCTAAGCGACAAGACTGAGAAAAAAAAAGAAAAATAACCTTAGTTGTGTTAATTTATTTTGGGTTCTCTTCAGGAAGCAAGTCAAAGCGAGATCAGTTTCTGCCAAAGCATACTTATTATCAACTGTAAATGATGTAAGAACCAACAGAAAACCACAAAAAGGAGTGAACTAGAAGCATTTTTCATCTTTAATATTTTTGTGGGAAATTTCCATTGTAAGATAATGCCAATGTGCAGGATATTTTTATCAGATTTTAAACAAGTGGATCTTTATCAGTTTCCAAAGTCAACTGCATGTGCATGCATCAAACACAAGATCTGTGTGATAGAACAACGAAGACACGAGTGCACTCAATCGTGAAAATGCTCTATTGCTACAATATTTTAATTATAGTTAATATGAAAACGTCTGTCTGAATGGAGCTTTAACTTACATCCAGGTCTATAGTTACACACAAATGCAATAACCAATGCTTGCATCTTTCTTCTTTCCAACTTTAATCTGTATTTCTGTATCCTGCCATCTGCCACCAATAAGTGTACCAAAAAAGGTAAAAATTAAAAATATTTTTTCACACAAAAAAAAAAAATGTGCTCAACAGACAACAATAAGTATTTTAAACAGCCTTTTTTATTAAAAAGTACTTAATTGTCACATACAGATGGGAAAAAAACAACAACAAAGCACTTATTTTTCAGCAACATCTTTTGTTAAAAAAAGAAAATTTAGAAAAAATAAAATACAATGTTAACTTTCACCTCAAAACAACTATTAAAAAAATAATTAAACAACGCACTTTTTGGTTAGAATTTTATCAAAATTTATAGCTGTCTACAAAAATCTAAAGATCTCACAACAAATCCAGAGTCCTAGGAAGATTTACTGAAATACCTTGGTGATACCTTGAATTTAATAGCAGATTAAATTCATTTATGTTAACTCTGTCTAAATGTATGTTGTTTCTTTTAAAAAGTAAGTAATAGAAACATTTTTAATAAACAGGCAAGAACCAAGAATTGAAGCAACGTGCAAACAAAATGGCAGTTCATCTGATACTATACATAATCACTAATATATGTGTGTGTGTGTGTGTGTGTTCTTATGTTGTTTTCATCTGCATAATTCTCAGCATGAACAACAATAACAACAACAAAAATACTTTGGTCTAGAGGAAAATACTAATCTTTTATTGATGAAAGTAATGAGAATAAATAAATTAGTACATGAACTCATTTGCACAAATACTAGGGACATTCAAATGAGACCTGAAGACCAGATACCATTATGATATGATGCTCTTTTTTTCAGCCGGGTTTCATTTGAACAGCATTGCTAGTACTATGAAAGTAGCTGAAAGATCAATGTTTAATGGCTGACAACCAACCGGAACGGAAATGGGATACATTTTGGATGACATTAGGTTTTTCAAAAATTGTAACCAGGTTTCATGCATAATCTATGTTTTAAAAAAACTGTAATGAGCAAAATACATCTAAGTGTGGCACAAAAACGTGTGTTGAGGCTAGCATGTTTCCAACGATGAACATTCCTTTGGCTCTGTCCAACACTGAGAAAGTTCTGTCTCTCATAATCCAGTTTTAAGAATTTACTTCCTTTCTTTCTTTTTTTTTTGGTACAAAAGGTTGAATTATACGCCGTGTTGCTCAAATGGTAAAATTATTATGACTAGAAAAATGGTAACTTGAACCCGGTAGAAATGAAATGTTACATTCGAAAGTAAAACACAAATAAAAAAATGGACACTAACAAACAAAACAAATAAAGAAACTCCACTGAGCTAAACTGGGCAATATGATGTTCCGATGAATCAGCAGTTTCTGGAAGACAAGTTTTCCGACAGAATACAAACAAGTTGTCTGTACTTGCAAAGAATCTCAATGCAGATTTGTTAGATTTAATAACACGCATGCACGCACACACACACACAAGCACACGCATGCCTGTTCGATGTTAATTTTGTAAGTTTATAATAATAATTAAAAAAAACTGCGTTACCATTAATTTCAATTATGAAGAATTTCGTGTTATGCAACGCTGAATATTATAATTCTGAAATCAGTATACAGAATAAAAGAATACATCAATTTTTAGTATACAGAAAAATATTATTTAATCTTTCTTATTTTGTAACATGAAGCTTTAAAATGTCTTTGCTAATCATTACAATTTTTAAAAAAAAATCTAACATTTGTTTCAAAGGATTTTGGGAGTTTATCAATTATTTATAAAATAATGCTTAATCAAAATCACTTTAGTTGATGTCTAAAGCTTATTTTTTTATGGAGGAGGAAAACAAAACGAGTGAGTCTTACAGCTTGGTTAATGTTTGCCGGATGAGCAATCAGAAAGCCTAACCTAATCTAACAGCAGCGATATAGAATTTTAGTTTTACAAACATGCAGAAAAAAAAATTGTTTCCAACATTCAGAGAAGCTGAACTGCTGCTTAGACCCAGTCAGCTGAACATTATATCTCCGTTACACTGGACTTTTTCTGACTTCTCCTTTGCTGAATTCCGCCTGATGAACAGCCATGGAGCACTGAGTCGATTTTTGCTTTTTGATGTTTTGTTGTTGCTACCTGTGATGCTCCCTGGAAGGGACTGTATCTTAGTCTCCCTTGGCATGGTGGTTTGCCGAGAGGGTGGCTCTGAGCTACTCTTCTCACCCATTGGAGTCACCAGGCAGAGAACAAGGTTTTTTCCTGCCTCATGGACTAAGCGGACAACCTCGTCGTGCTGGCTCCATTTTGTGTCCTTGTCTTCAATGGCGATGATATAATCACCTTCTTTAACACCACCAACCTACAACAGAATGGAAGAGGTAATTACAAAGATAAGCCTGAAGTATTCATTCATACATGAGTCACCATGATATTCTGTACTTTGCTGCATTTCTCTCAAAAAAATATGTCAAAACCTGGATAATGAGAACTGAGCCAGGAAATACAACTTTCAGTTAGACTTAACTAGGATCCAGATTATCCAAAATGAAGCCATAACATTAAAAATAATGCAGCAATACAATAACATTTAAGAAAATTCAAAGATATTGTAAATGATGAAATTCAACTTTGAGAATACAACAGTAAATGAAAATATGAATAAGAGATTGCAGTAGCCACCATGTATAGTGAATTAATTTAAAATCCTGTTAAGGTTAAATATACTTACATCTGCATTGGTTTGTGGCTCAACATTTGCCACTTTGACAGGGGAATCCCCTCGCACACTAAAACCATACCCATAGTCTGGATCCTTGACCAGATGGATAGTACGAGGCGCTGACCAGTTGCTTTTGGCATTGAACACAGTCAGTGGACCCTGTTAAGAAGAAAAACCCTTTGCTAGAACTAATTTGTAATCTGCCTTTACCTCAAAGTTCAATCAATCTGTCTCTTGATTATAATTATCCAGCAGATCAGCAAAAAAGCTTTGTTCTTATCGCAGTTTCTGTTTATCCATGTCTTTCTTGTTTTCCCATTTAGTAAACATGGATTTAGGTTGAAAACTCTAAAGTTCCAGATAGTCTGCTCATTTACTCCTTTTGTGAAAGCTCAATATATATATTCTTAATTAAAAGAACAAAAAAAAACCCCCATCATCATCATCATCATCTGGATTAAAACAACAAAAAAACTAAGCAGAAAGAGATGCTTTTTACTAGTTCTGGCATTTGAAAGAGCAAAAAAGAAAAAAAAAAGGGGAGAGATAATCTGGTACATACCAATTTATAGAAAATATCGTGCACTTTGTGGTCAACATAGTTAGGTGGAATAATCTCTGCTTCCTGCTCAGTCCAGCCTTTCACGGGGGGAACTGTAACCAACTCACTGAAATCATCTTCCTCTTCTAGAGCTTCAAAATGATCCAAAGCTCTGGCAAGAAGTAACAGGGAAAAAAAAAAAAATCATTTTAATGCATCATAGCTCATATTTTTCTAAATTATCTAGATCTGTTGGAAACAATTATATATCAGTCAACTTCACAAAAGTGCATACTACAGACTAAAATATCAATTCCACACTATTCTGCATGTGAATATAGCATAATAGCAAATGATACCATATAATCATCGTTTCACACAGGTGTATATTGCACTACATGTGATGAATCAAATAGTAGTCATGTGACAACCTCAATTTTTCAATTGCGTGCATGATTGATTGCTTTCAAGAAACACCAGAAATCAATGAATGGATGGATTAGTCAGTGGAAGGTCAGATCTGGCACTGCTCAAGGTATCTGGATGGCATAAGTGCTATTCTTCAATATTATGATTCAGAGAACATCTTCAAAGTGGATGAAACTGGACTTTTCTAGAATCTAAAGCCAGATAATCTACTTTTCTTTTTTCTTTCAAGGATGAGAAATTTTATGGTGGAAGAAAAGTTAAAGACCTGTTCACGGTACTTGTAGGAGCCAGTGTGATTGGAGAGAAATTGCCACTTCTGGTAAATGGAAAGAGTAAGAACCCCCCAATGTTTTCAAAACGTCTACATTCCTGTCTCTTTCAGAAACAACCACATATAGATTAGATGGCATCCATTTATTTGTTGAGTGGTTGTGAAAATTGAATTTGAAAATGAATGCTGCAAATTGAAAGACTGTACTATCAATTGATAAATATCCTGCCTGTTTGAAGTCCAGGACCTCACAAACTTGAAACTCATCTGGCTTTCCCCTAAGATTCAGTCTATGGATGGAATGTTGTTTCAAATATTTTATAGCACTTTCCACAATTCAAGGCATTTATTTGCCATTTGACTTTCTCAGTAGCCATATAACTGCATAGAGATTCAATGATATCCATATCAGAACTTTGTGCAGGCCAAAGCATCTTCTTGAGTGTTCCATCAGCTTCTTTACTTTCTTGATAGTTTTTCACCACACTGACTGTGTGCTTGGGGGTTATTGTCATGTTGAAAGAAGAATCCCTGCCCAATGAGATGTCTTCCTGAAAGAATGGCATGATGGATGAAAGAACTTGCCTGTACCTGTTGGCAGTTGGTATATCTTTGATTTCATGCAGATCTCTGAAATCCTTGGCCGATATGCAGATCTCCACACTTGTAGTGATACACTCCCATATTTTACTATAGCTGTTATACCACTTTCTGGTCCACCTTCAATCAAACAGTTCAAACATAGACACATCTGTAAAGAGCCCTTCCTTCCAGGTTTGGTCACCCTACTGTTTCACTGGCTCTTCTCAGTTAGCTACACATTCATTTGGACCACTTCACATGAATCTATATCATACTATTCTAGGTGCTTCACTTTTGGAGAGTTTGCTCTCTCTTCCTCAACTGCATCTACTTTCAACAGTACCAGTTTTGTGTATCCCATCAAAGTCATGTATGCAGCTCCTTCTGAATCTGATGCATGAAGTAGCCTTCACTACCTATGATTTTGATTCTTCCCTCCCAGGAGTCATAGCATTCCCCTCACTAAAATTACATCACTTCCTAGACTTTTAGCTTTTTTTGCAAGTGTGGCACTTTCTAACTGCTTGCATGACAACTGATCACAGTTACCATAGCAACACAACTGCATTAACAAGCATTTTATTTTTACACACGAGATAAGACTTTGTCATGTATCATTTGAATTTTACATCCTGTTTTTTCCTCAGCTTCCATAATTATTTCCAATACTGTGTACATATTATAATATATATCAGAAATTATGAATCCTAAAGCATTATTAGAGTGGCGCAGTGGTACTAGACTGCCAAGGCTGATGGCCAAAGTTTAGTGCAGTTCCGTGGCATACTCTCCTCTCACTAGCAGGGTTTTTGAAAAATTATTCACGTGAACATTGGAAAAGGAAACTATTTATTTATTTATTTTTAATTATACACTATTAAGTTAAATGATTCCTGAAAATCACTATTTTTCTTATGCAACTACACAAGTTCTCCTTTGTATGAACTAAGGTTTTCACCCCCTACAACCCTACTGGTAAAACAGAGACCACAACTCCTCAGCCAGTCCCTGAAATTCTAGAATATTCATCTTTTTAAAATAATTTTTGTTATATTACAGATTTCTGCCCAAGAAAAAATTTGGATAAATCATTACCCCCCCCCCTTTTTTTTAAACCTCATAAAATTGTCAAGTTATCAAGGAAAAAAGCGAAATGAACAAAACTTACTGGTCATGTGATTGTCGAAGTACTCCATGGAATGGGTCAATTTTCCTTAGCTGACGACAAAGGTCATGCACCTGAAAAGCTTCTTCATGCATAATGATGGCTTCTCGGAGATGGGCTTTACCTACAGTGGGAAAATCAGCAAGTTACACTCAACCCAAAGGGTATGTATTTTATATTTTAAAATAAATTTTCAAACCATACTGATAGTAATGAGCCACAATTAATAACAGAAAATTTACTATTTGGAAAAAATTTTATTTGCACAAAATATTCCACAGTTACTTATGACATAATCCCATTTCTGGTGAGACACTTTCCAACCAGTGTTTCAAGTTGACAAGCCCCACTGCAAAAAATAGTTCATCATACATTTGGACCCACTACAGATTTACTGATGCTAAACACCCTACACATTCTGTGGTTATACATGGATGTTTTTAAGGCTTACACCCCTCCTTTTTAAAAAGGAACTATCACAGTTCTTTGTTTCAACACATATTCATGGTAGACTCCATTTGCAGTGGCTACTGTGCTGATACTTGTGTACTAACACTGACACTACTGCTGTCAATAAAGTTGTATTTAGTGTGAATAAACTCAGATTTTTCCAAATAGTGCTTTTCTTGTTATTAATTAAGGCTGATTACTCTCATTACAATCTCCATATGTAAATTCCCAAGTGCACCTGACTGAATTATCTTAACATTTCAAGCACCTTATTACAGTCGTTTGGCAAGTTCAAGTTAGAGGATAAAAACAGCTCCACTTTTTAACAAAAAAAGCAATTAAAATAAATAAAAATAAAATGAAATAAATGAATAAAACTTAATATAAATTGCAAAAATATCTCTAATGGGTATTTCAGTTAGGTGAATGTCTAAATATAAAAAAACATCTTGTGCTGAGTCATTCATTGACCACTATGCATAGTTTCATGAACTTTTCATGCTAAATGTTCCATTAATTTCACAAATGCTGCTAAGCAAAGACATTATTACTGTAAAGAGCTAATCTATGAACTTGATGCAATAAATTATGAAGGTGTAAAGTGTTAGTACCAGTAATTATTTAGAAATGATGGAAGTAGTGGCTTTTTGGTAACTTGGACAACAACTGAAAACAGCAAACAGGTAAAGCTCAAAGGAAGGATTTAAATGCAGCTATCTGGTTGATTTTCAGTAATGACCAGCTAAATTTACACAAATATCGCAAAACATGCATGAGAAGACTGAGTCCTTGAATTTTGAAAGTGACAGAGATGATCTCCAAATAATGGAAATAACTAGATCATTAAATGAAGACAAAAAATACAAACAAAAACTGCACAACAATGGAAGGAGAAGGAACTATGTTGGTGAAAAGAAGAGCTGCCAACATTATGGCTAGAGCCTTCCAAGTTAAAAGTACCACCAGGCAAATGGGCAGAATAAAAAAGCACAGGTCCAAAAAGAAACAAAACAAGAACAGCAGCATCCACCAAGCAAGCTGGACAATTTTACAGTGAATAAACTTGAAGGTGCCATAAGAAAGCAAAAATGAAACAAAACACCAGGACCCGATGATATAACAAATGAAAATGATTCAGCAATTGAAAATAGAGCAAAGCCAAGATAATTAGAAATCTTTAAATCTTGGAGACAAATCAATATTTACAACAAGATGAAAGAAAACAAAAGCCATCTTAATTGTCAAGAAAGACAAGCTCAAATTAAAAATACCTAACAGTCTCCTAAGTCATGTTGGAAAGAATGGATAACAAACTGATTAATGAGATCTCTAGAAGATAACCACCTCAGTTGGATTTCTGGAAAAACTAAAGCACTGTGGATTAGATTGCATACAATATACAAAAGATAGAAAATACATTCCAAAAGAAAAGAAGAAGCATTAATACCACAGTACACGGTGCAAGGCAAAATGTTCTATTTGGTCCACAGTTTTACTGCATTGCCAGGGTCAAATTAGAAAGAACAAAAAACAACATAGTAGAGATCAAAGGAATTCCTAAGAGTGCCATCTTCCCAACTCTTTTCTTCACATGATATATATCAATCATCGACTTGTCAAAGCTTGTTTAAACATATCCCTAAAGCATTACAGGCTGATATCTAGGTACCTGGATAATAGATGAACATGTCTCAATAGCAACCTGCAGAATGAAACAAGCAATAAGCCTCTAGTAGCAAGCTGGGCCAAAGACTGAAGTTACTAGGGAAAAAACAAAAACAAAGCCAGATGAGAGTAATCTCCCCAAAATATGATACACTCATGTGTCTTAGAATCAAACTTGACAAAAGAGTAACATGGAGATGCCACATCTGGGAAGCTGAAAAAAAGAACGGTAAAGAAAATTGCTCTGATGAAGAAACCTGAAGCAATAGGGGGAGTGAGCAAGTGTATCCTCAAACAGGTATATGTAGAGAATGTCCAACCAAAATTGAATATAGAACACAATGGCAGTGAAGTCAAATACCAACAGGTTAACCAAGATCCAAATGCAGCCCTATGAATCATTACTGGAGGCATAAGATCTATATCAAGTACCATGGAATGGACTTCACAGCCAAGAGGAGTGATGTCAAGAAAAAAAATCCAAGAACACCACCAAAAACTGCCCCAGAAGAATAAGGTTACAGCATCTGTCCTGAAAATTAGCAGCCAAAACCCCAGACATTATCTCAAGTAATCCTCGAATGGAAATCCATTTCATACATTTGACTTCATTACTGAACTGCTCTTTGACACTCAGACATAAATCAAAGGTATTTACACAAAAATAGAAATCAGATGTGCAGTTAAAGCAAGAATGCTGAAATATCTACATAAAAAGTTCAACAAAAACAAATGAATACATGCATACACTGATGGCTCATTTGAGAATACAATTAAAAGTGGAGGGGCAGCCATCTATATCCTAATATAAAGCAACAGAAACTGGAGTGCCATCTTCAGACTACAGAGCGAAACAATGCACTCTCACCTAAGCATCATGGTACTTTTTAGACAAAGATGTAAAAGACCATAACATGATGTATCTGAGATAAGAAAGTCACCTTGTAAATCAAAGAAAAACTGAAAGGAATACAAAGGAAATATCAGAGCTTCTAAACACTCTCACATCTAGAAAAACTGCAATATAAAGATCAATGAACAGGCAGACAACCTTGCAAAATAAGCAACCAAACAGTGCCAAATAAATAAACCCATCTGTCAAGATGAAAAATCCTAATAAAAATAATACAAAAACGCATGGAAGCAACATATAAAATACCCAAACCAAGAAGAATGTAAAAATCTAAATACGAAACAACAGGTGATTATGTTCAGACTAAGGACAAGCCATTGCAGACTACTTGTACACCTGAACAAGCTTAAGCTGTCACACTCCAGCATATATTTTTAATTTTCTTTTTAAAGTTAAGACCTGAAAACATTATGGTATAATTAAAAAAAAAAAAAACAAAAAGAGAAATTACCTTGACATTTTCTTTTGTCTTCGTTTGTAGCCAACACTATTGCTACTTCAGCAGGTGAAGAATCTTGCAACTTTAAAGCTGCACTGAGCTCTTCCAGCTTTTCTCTATCATTGCTGTCTGCAGGACAAAATTCAACCACCATTAGCAAGTAATCCATCGTTCAATCACACAGATCTCAGCTTGCACAATTGTTTTTGTTTTTCTTAAAAATTTATGGAACTGATGCACGACAGATTAAGTTTAAATATCATCACTAATTTGTCTTCAGTTATTAAATAAACGAATAGTGTACTTAGTCTGTAAGACAGATATTTAAAATTGTGCATATCTTGGAAGTAAAATGCTTAGGATGACAAAAAATCATTGTTACAAACTCCCACTGAAATCAACACATTACTGTTATTAATAACTGGGCTTCAATACTAAAAGCAAGCATTTTTCAAAATGAGATTCCACAGGTGCGCACAGCTTAGTTTGATATACCGCCCTCTTGGACATTGGACGTTTTAGATGGTACACCTTGTACTGCGCAGACTTAAGAAAAAAAAAATATGGCACCATGTCAAAGAATGGCTGAAAGACACCAAGAAAAAACAGAGTGGAATCAGAGAAGTTTGATACATGATCAGGAGCCCACTGAGAACTCACCATTTTGGTCCAATAATCCTAAAGCAATGTAACAGTGAGCCTGGGCTTTGTAATACTGGGACTTGACTAGAACCATAGAGATCCAGGAATATGGAACGTATTTCTTCACGGGATCTGTGGAAATGATGTGATGTGTCTCATCGTAAAGTTCAGAGACCTGTATGGGGAGGGAAAAAAAAGTGGTAAATATTCATCAAAAAAACATGAAAATTCTTTCTAAGTGAAGCTAGAATCCAGCATAATGGTAATTTATTCACTATGGAGAATAAATATATCACATGCATGATATCTCTAGATAACAGATAGAAAGAAATTTAAAAATAGTTTATTGAAGCAAGAAATTTAAGAAAAACAAAAGAAAACCATCTTTGACTTGCTTTGTTTAGCTAAAAAACACAGGTAAAAAAAATTTATTAAGAATTTATTAGATATTGGATCTTAAAAGATTACTTATCCTCAGTGGTTTACATGGTAAAGAGTTAATTGATTTTAATCATTACCTTTGCTGCCTCTTGGGCCACTTTAACATAACTGGACACACCTGGAGGAACTTTATTCAAAATGGACTTCTCAAAAATACATTCTTGGGCCTGAGACTGAGAGCAAAACAAAATTATAGAATTAAAAGAAAGAAAGAAAAAAAAACTTATAAAAATTTATTTTCATATTTATTGTTAAATTGCAGAAATTGGCTAATGGGGATTTTTTTCTTTTTTTGCAACTTTGGCTTTACATTCAGGGAACTAATGGCGTGATATTATTACTAGACTAAGAGAGTAAAGGATAAATTAGAGGAGTTTTCTCCACCACCCCACCTCCTACCTTTTCGTTTTTTAAATCAGATGAAAGGATCATGTCTGTGCAGGTTATTGCATAGTTGCCTCCCCTACCAAATGTTATTCTCAATTAAGAAAAACAAAAACAAAAACAAAAAAAAAATTACGGCACTCTAACGAGAAGTGAGAGAAGAAACTCCCTCACCAGCATCAACTTTATCAGCATGTTCACTGTGTCGGGCTGCATGTCCATGCTAGGGGCGTGGCTGAAGTTGTTACACAGGTAGTTGAAGGCTCCAGCAGCACGCTCAAAATGTTCAATGGCCAAGTTGATGCCACTAAGCGTTGTGCGATCCTAAAAATATTTAAAAAAAATAAAACTTCTATCTGCTTTCTGTTTGTTTGTTTCAACAGCTCATTTATAGAAATTTCTGTTTCAATAAATTCTTAGAAAGCCAGACAACAAACCTTTTAGCATTTACTGCTTATATATACAAAAAATATTATGGGTTTTCTTGGTTACCTTTCTTTAAAGAGTGCTCTTCTGACTGATGTTTTTTCTCTCTATGTCACACTGGGGATTTATTACTCATTTGTAATGTTTTTAGTTTAACTAAATGGTTCTAAACCTTCCCAGAAACCACATTCTGGACTGGTTACCTGTTCTTTTTCTCCCCAATCTCCACTAAGGCTTACACTTTTATGCTTTGTTCCATAAAAACGTAATCACTAACTCACCTGTTTGCAGGCAATCTGAGTGTACAGAGCACTGACATTAAACAGCACACTGCCCTTCTCAAACCCAATAGTCTTTTGCATACTTGGCACTCCTGTCAGTGAATCATACCTGTAAATGTTAATAATAATAATGTTAGTTATGAAAATTTAATTGAGAATTTGCTAACCAAACTTTAAAATGGGTTCTGCATAAAATTATTGCAAGTTTTACATTCTGATATAAGCCATGTGATTAGATAACCCACATATACAGAAAATGGCCAAAAACAATTCATCCCCAGTGTTTTCAAAAAAATGTAGTGACTGTTCATTGAGTATCATACAATGAACAAGCATATTTTTAGCTTTCTGCACACTATGTCAATCCTTACCTTATTTATACCATGCCCAGACTAGAATCACTGGTTAGACTGGCTATATATTTAATCAACACAATAATAATGCAAAATATGTTGGATTGGAGTAATATGCTGATTTGTCATTACAAAAGGGTGATATTAATAAGGGGTGCTGTGTGTATCACAGCCCTTATGACTCAACTTCTGCTGAGCAATACAGATAAAGAACTGAGGATAGTGGAATGTGCAACCCATGTGGTATAAATATGGTTAACACAATAAAATAAATTAAGCATAGTTTATGTTCATAGGACCTCTGCAATTAACTTCTTCAATGTATCAATTTCTTGTGGAGATAAAATTACAGAGTAATAGTGACAAGCTTCAATAAAATGTTATGCTCTGCTATATTTCTTTAACAAAAAAATACATAAATGATAACTAGTCAACAAAAAAAAGCCCAAACACTGCATTAGCTAGGGTAAATAACTACATTCAAACAACATTTAAAAAAGAGGAACAAAGATCAAAATTATTTTGGATGATGCAATAATTTTGGCCACTGCTGTATGTAAGATTAATAAGTATCTTGCATGATCATCCTTTTTGTAAACAATTTTGATTACTGAAATTGTATATGAACATTAGTTATACAATTTTTAAGAGAGGTTTTTATGCAAGCTGTGCAGTTAAACAAATAATTCAATTTTAAAAAAATGTTTTATTTAACCTGTAATGGCTCCATAGTTTTGAGTAAAGTGTGTACACACAAACAAACACACACACACACTAGTTTGCTGTTCTAAACATCCCAGAAAATAATCATGCAGGTACCAACAAGACTAAATAATTACTGAAACAGCGCAGCATCAGTGACTTCTGTCAAAAGTTAACAATCAGAAACTAATCTACATCCTAACTTTTTTCACCTTTCTAAGTAATGATCACAAAATAGCTCTTGTGCTCATGAATATTTTAAACGGGTCCCTACTCCCATCATATTTTATGTTTTTAGTAAGCTTGTTAAAGTGAGAATTAAAACAACAAGTAAAGATTTCAAAACCTATGCAACTGTATGACATGCAACACTAAACACAACCATGATAACAGGAAGTTCCTTTCTGATTTTCTTGACAAAAGAGCTATGATATCATCCAGACATGTTTTTTAAAGTAATGAATATTTAAATAAAATTTCCTACAATTTAATAATAAAGGGAAGTTATTACAAAAAACATTATGGTGTAAATTAAGTAAAGGATTCAATAATCCTTTAATTTAAATAAAAACGAACATTTCATATTAGATGACACATTTACAGCTGAAGTTTTCTAGTTTTTCTGTAAAATTCTGTTGTTTTAATTACACCGGTTTATCTTATTATTTTAGTTTATTTATTTATTTATTCAAAATTTGTTTACTGTATATTTCAGTGTTGTTTTTTGAAGCATACTTCTCTTCTACATACTTCTACTGACTAATCAGAGCTAAAGACTAGAGTGATTATTTAGAATTTGGATAACAGAAGTGGCCTGCTAAACAACAACAACAACAACAATAATAACTGCACACAATACCAACCAGTGAAAGTAAATGCCAATATTTCTGTTAGGCGGAAAGAAACGCCGTTCCAAACATGTCAACTGATTATAATATTCCATAAGCAGACCAACTCCTAGCTCATCTTTAACAGGGGTACGAATGGCCTGGAAAGAAGAGAAGAAAAATAACCAAAATCACCATCATTCTTGAACATTATTGTCTATGACTACAAACATATTTGACAAGCGTATTCTGAAGTGATGTGGTTACCATTAAACAAGCATTACCTGTTAGGTTTGGCCCTTATGTTTTACAGGTAACCAAAAAAAAAAAAGAAGAAGAAAAAAATTAGGAATATGGAGTTTAGTATTTCTTGCCTAAACCTTATTTTAAAACCATTTAACAACTGAAGCATTTAAAATGTTGTATTCAGCAGAAGTTAGATGTCCTTCAACAAGTACCAATCCTGTCTTTCCATCATACCATGTTATAATTGACTATGGGGCTGAATTCATTGAAATTGAAGGTCTTCATTAGGTTTTCCCCCATCTCCAAAGTGCACAGGCTTCAGTAAGACATGGAGAGCCCCTACTGAAACTAATCCATTTGCTTAATAATGAGAGGAAACCTGTGCCAGTACATGGTGCAGAAGTCCAAGAAGAAACAATACTATGGGAGGTTCAGTCCACGGCCGGCTAGTAAACTACACACCTGACCATCAATCTCCCAGAAAATTAAATATATCAATGTATTTGAAAAAAATTTTAAAAATGCAGCAAAAGAAGTCAAAAGTAAAATGACGTACGCTTTTATAATTTGTATTTAAACATTTAAAGCTTTGGAAAAAAATTTTTTTAAATGTTAAACTATTATACATTATTTTAAAAATTGAACAGTGAAGATGGGGCACAGCAAGACAGAGCTGTTATGTCCAATGGATGAAAGTCTTCTTATTTATGTCAGAGAGGAAGATAGAGAGAATGGTAATTTTCTTAGCTAAATGAACCAAGAATAAAAAGTGTGGATGATTGTGGGCTTTGTCCTGCATGAATTTAATTACCTGTTCAATGACTCTACAAATAATAGAATGGATAAAATTAAATTATACATTGCAGAGATTATCATCCATTTATTGCAGAATTCTACACATTTTTTTCCCCCTCACCCTCTAAATCTTCTTCTAAGCTCCCTGCCATTTATCATTTGACTAATTAAACACTTGTTTTGAAAGTTGCTAAAGCGTAACGTTCTGTTTATAAGCTCAGTTAGCCATAATACCCTGAGCAGCGAAGGCAATTCAATCAAATGATCTTGGTTTGTAATTTTCTTCTTTTGAAAAAATTTTAATTCACAGAGTACAGAATGGTCACCTCTCACTACTTACTACTTGTTTCTCTCTTTCCTTCTCTCTTACTTTTTTTTTTTTTTTAATAGCTATGTTAACATTTTTAAAAATAAAAAAAGAACCAGAGTTTTGGAATATATCTTCTTCAAATAGCCTAAGTCTGGTCAGCCACCATGTTTTCCTTCACATTTCAATTGATATTCTCCCTTACACATTATATACGACAAATGTTTACCTGGATATCAGACACTCACCTGGCGAAGGTCCATCAGTTCCTGAATTTCTTTTTCATAACTGTTCCCATCTTCGCTGTAATGCTCAAGTATAAAGTCCTAGAATAATAAAATAGATTAACAGTGTAAATATAATAACTTTCCAAATAGTTGCTACAAAAAAAAAGACAAAAGTTTTTCAAAGATTTATAATAGTTGCACCTAAGCATATTTAATAAGTAGACAGTTTATTTTTATAAAATGTACTTTTTAAATATCATTAATATCTAGAAGTGAAAGTATTTTATCCTCTGAAAACCATGGTAATGATATTAACCATTAAATCTTCAAAAGTATCATTATTTTTGGAGTCATTCTTTCACAGTAGTTAGATGGATTTAGGTACATAACATAACATAACATAACATAACATAACATTACTACTACTACTACTAATAATAATAATAATAATAATAATAAAGTATAAGCTAAATGGTTTTAGTTATTCAGAAAAACTTAAAAACCAAAATGAGGAAACAGTATGTTCAATGAGCATTTATTTAACATTTTATGCTGTGTTATAAATCTGGTTTGACAGATGCTTGAGAGGGTAAAAGCTACACATACCTTCAAAGGAACTCCAAAATCAATTTCTTTGGTTTCTTTTAGTCCGAGAGGAACCATGGGAACTGACGTAACACCACTATTAAGTAAGTTGGTAAGGAAATAAAGAAAACAAACGTTTTAAACGCACTACAAGATTACCAAAATTAAGACTTTTACTCCACCCCCCCCAACAATCAAAACCTTAATTTTCAGGTAGATAAGAAAGGTTTAGTTTTTAGTCTGCTCACATCATTAAAAAATCCAGACTGATCAACATTATTTAAATACACAGACATTTCTACACATTTGAAAGAATCAACTACCATTCTTAAATGTACAATGCCTCCGATCAAAGAGAGAGGTGCAAATAACGAGAGAGAGAGTAGAAGCTATAACATTTAATTACTCCTGGCTTAAGATGCTTTGTGAGTTTATACTAATTTTTCTCTCCCACAAATGTAAAAACAAAAGTATAATTTAATCTACCCTTAAAAGTGAGGATTATTTAACTTGTGGGCAATGTGGTAGATATAGTCTAATAGTCATACTAATAGATGGCTAAGGTTGAGGGCCTGAGTTTGAATCTCAGGCTGCAAAGACTCTCCCTGCAGGAGCTAATGATAAAGTTTTTAAAAACTTCAAAGTCCCCCACCCCTTCAGGTTTAAAAAAAAGCTGACAGGATGGAATTGTGTGTACTTATTGCTGTTTTTCTGTGAGCTATTCTATATTTGAAAGCTGTCAAAGAGTAAGCAGCATCTTACTTTTCGTGCTGATAGATGTTGACAGAACTGTTTAATTCTGAGAGTTCCTCTTTCAACAGCTGAATGTTAGAGTTAAAAAATGACAGTTCCACTGTTACCAACTCCTTTAGCTTCTTGTTACCTGTTGCCCTGTGACACAAAATAAATATTAATTAGTTAATTAATCTATTATTTATTTTTTAAAGAAATATTTTCTTTGTATTTTTCCCTGCATTTTGCTTACTGCATAATACATAAAACAAGAGCACAATAAAACACATATACATGCAACTTTTAAATCTATTATTTAAACATGTAAATTAATTTTATTTTGGATGAATTTCCACATTTACAAACATAAAACGAACATCTGACGGCTCATCTTTCATAAACCTTTGTTGAAAATTACTTTTATCTATCCTTCTTTTAATTTCTTCTCTTGTCACTTTAGTAATATCAAGATTTTAAAGTTATCCACTTTACTTACACTAAAGTTTTTTTAAAAAATAAATAAAATGACCTATATATTGCTTTAAAGTTGTTTTTTTTATTAAAAAAAATAATTTAGATTATTTAAAGGAATACAAAGACACTATAATATCTCCATGAATAAGATGGCTAGCCATGTTGGATAGTTTCCCAAAGCCCAGAGATTCGCTGTAAAGAGCATAACTGAACTGATGTCTCAGCCAACTTTGGAATGACCTCTTTGGACTGTACCTTTAACTGCAGTTAACTGGGAATTAAAAGAAAAATTTACCATGACATTTCTAAACATAAATTCAATTTACAAGAATGATCCAAAGAGGTCATCTCCATAAAAAATCGAAGCTACAAACTTTCTGTCAATTTCTACCTCCATGACTGGAAAGAGGAATAATATTTACATTTTAAAAAGAAAAAATTCTCACCTCATATTTACACGATCAGGAAATTTTAAAATCTATAACTCTAATACAATTCTGATGTCCCACAAAAACACTCAGGTGTGAAAATAAGCATTTCCATTTATCTTCATTTTACACGAGTACTACCCGTCTTGTTCCATTAATTATGCAAAACAATTTTTTAAAACTTACTTTCTATTATTGAAATTTAAAAATGATCTTATTATCCATTAGCTGTGGAAAAATTTTTAACAACAACAACAAAAAATTAAATAAATAAATAAATAGAATGAGAAATTACTTAAATTCTTGAAAAAAAAAAAAATTCAATCCAAGATGCACCTGATATTTTCTGAGAAAGGTGTAAAGGACTTATTTAAGAATTCTCTCAGATATGGTCACTGGTATGTAGCTGGCATCATCTCTGGAGGTCAGGAGGGGGCACAACCTGAGACAAACATGATGATAAAACAACTGATCCTATAAGACTGGAGTTAGTTAGGAACACACATTAGGATAATTCTGATTTGTAGCCTCAACACCACCACTAGAAGTTCACATCCTCTGAAGACAAAGGCGCCCATAAAACTGTGTTAGTTGGCGCTCAACACTTCTAAACATTGCTGTGTAACATGCGACCACTGTCACCAAAAGACAGTAAATGGGTACAGATGTCAAATTGAATCTTTTTTAAAAAATTACTTGTGCTTTCTGCTTCAACTACCTCACCCAGGCAGATACGATAGGATTGCTAAAGAAAATGTTTTGGAAGGGGGTGGGAGTGGGGAACTTGCTAATGTTTCTGTGTGCTAACATTGAAGAACCTATTTAAGATCGTAAGAACTTCTATCCTACCCCCTCCACTTCCTGAAATACTAGTAAAGAAACCTGGCTTGAACAGCATCAATGTAATGGTATCCAGCCAGGTTTCATTTGAACGTCACTAGCAGCTAAACGGCAAAACCAGGGCTTCCTTCTCAATCTTCTTCTGCAACTGGGATTGAGCGTGCATCTCTAACTTAGTAAATCTTCTACGAGACTTTCTTCATCCTGTCCCGTAACCAGGATTTGACACTTGTTTCAGTTCTAAAGGAAAAAATACCCTAACCTCCAAAAAAATAAATAAACAGAAGTAGAAACAAACATCTAAACAACCACTGAAACATAATTTGATATCCTAGAAAAATACAACACTTTAAAATAAAATGAAGAGTGAGAGAGAGGGAACATACCATTAAAAAACCAACAAAAAATTTTACAAACCTAATTAATTAAAAGGAAAGTTATTAGAACAGATTGAATCAACTCCACCAAATGGTATTCTTACAGATTTCTATGTAAAAAAAAAAGCAAAAGTACATTAAGAAAAAAATTTTTTAAAGTTTTTATTTAGAATGATGTTCTAGATAAACAACTTAAATAAAACATAAGGTATAATAAAATAGTAAAATCAGAAAAATAAAATAAGATAAATATTTTGAAATACACAAGATTTTTTAAATAAAGCAATGTCAATAAATCATCTCCCTTTGGTCATATTAGCAAGTAAATGGTTAACAAGACCTGGGCTAAAAGTTCAGATTGTAAGTTGTTTTTTTTTGTGTATGTTCCCACAGGAAAATGCAGTCAGGTTGGTCTAGACTGATGTTTTATGGCCCATGAAGCAGATAGGCAAACCCTCACTGTTTATCATAAGTTTATCAAGGAACACAACTTATCAAACTTCCAGAAAATGGGGCAGGCATGGCTGAGGCTGAAATAGAGAAACCAAAGTCTTAAAGTTTACTCAGGGGAGATGAAGTTGTTGTTGTTGTTTTGTCATCTTAAAATGTTGTACCTATTTTTATAGTAAGATAATGTCTAGAAACAAGAATGTGTAAGTTACACAATCAAGCAATGAAACTTATTGAATAAAATAATGTTAAGTGAACTAAACCTATATGCTTCAATCAAAACTTATATTTGTATGCAGGGTGTTTATTTATTTATAGAATCTGTTTGCCATCAGTGCTTAGTGCAGGCCATCTCTGAGCATAAGTTTGCAAATATGACATCAGCATTCATCAAAAAACCTACAAATCTGCCTCTGCATTTTTCTTAGGTTTTAGAATAGTTGCCAGAGATATTTTTTTGTTAAAGAGGCTGTGCTAAGTCTGTGGCATCCTTTACATGCTAACAGGTCTGAATAAAGAGCGTGCATGGTTTAGGAAGAATGCACAAGGGAAACACGACAGGCCGATAGCGTACTTCTTGCAACCGCTGAAGGAATGGAATACCAGTAACTGCCTCATAAAGTGAACTGTGCCGTTGCTAGAAATGAGATACACTTCAGTAAGAACTAATGTACTGCAAAAGGGTTATTTAGGAAAGATGAGAAACATCTGAAACCTAACCAACTTCTCATGCAAAACTTTCCAACCAAAGTAATGGTACCATCCATATGTATGCATGCATCAAATAATGCAAATCTCTAATGTAGTGAAATTTTTTTGAAAAGGTTACTGAATGAAAAAAAAAAAAATTTTATTTATTCTAAATGATAAGAATTCAGTCCACTATTAAAAATAAATTAATAGAAAATAATGAAGTAGAGGAAGACAGGATAAGCTAAAAGCCAAGTTACTATAGAGTGTGAGTGAGAGAGAGAGAGAGAGAGAGAGAGAGAGAGAGAGAGAGAGAGAGTATATAAAAAGAAAAACTGTTCAGTAGTTCACTTATATCTTCATCAGATCCTTCAAAGGGTTAATTTCACTTCTGAATTGATATTTTTCACCTGAACACTAATACTAAATCACTAAAGTTCTCTCTTACATGCAATTAATTATACAACAGCAGCCCCTATAGAAAGTCTGTTGTCGGAACAATTTTTTTAAAAATCGGATTATGTTCAAGTCAAAAGAATTAATCAGGCTGTTAGAAGGAAATTTTAAATGCTGAGCAGATCTATAATGGCAACCAATTTGCTCCATTACTCCTTCAGCAGTTGATCAATAATTGTGGAGACATGTTTAAGAAAAACAAAGGGTCTCTCCCTTCCCCATCAACAGTGCACATGACCAGATCTGATTCATTTGCTGTATTAGCCATTATTTTTCTTTTTTTCCTTAGCAGATCCCTATCTTGAGGATGTCTCATAGAGGAAACTAGAAAGGCGAGGCAAAGGTAATGATAGCCTTGGTATCAGAGCAAGTTAAGGGAGTAGGCTGGGAGGCTCAGATAAGTGGTGGAGATGCAAGCCAGTCAAGAGTTCCATCCAAAGTACTCTTAAAATCCCTGTTCCCTTGTTTAACTATAGGAGCAGAGGAAATTCACTCGGATGGTAACCCAGTGGGGCAGTTCCAAACTGGTGAGAACCAAGCCAAGTCCCTAATTCACCACCAAACATAAAAAAAAAATTTAAATAAATAAATACATATCTAAAACGCTTCATTAGCTATCAAGGTGTTTGTCAGGTAGAATTTTTTTTTAAAAATCATAATCAGTTCACCAAGAGATGTACAGGTAAAACAGCTCTGAACCTTTGTATCACATCATGCGGGAAAATAAAGTAAAGGCGAGCTGCACTCTGCATACAAAAAAAAAAAATATCACTGATAAAGGAAAAAAAAAAAATCCAGCAGCCTATAGGATTATTTGTTACAAAAGGTAGGATGAGATAACCAACAATTTCCTTATAAGGCAACCATGCCAAACCTACTTTTATTTGGAATATTTTCCCAATAAATATGTTGCTTAAGAACAAACCATAAATCAGTTATGAACGTTAGAATATCCGATGTTCACATAAATCGCCCTTTTCTTTTTGTTTTTTTCCATTATAAACACATTTTGAAAATAATAAAACCGGTGTCTGAAATGCTTTGAGATGTTCCCCTTTTCTAAATCCTTGACAATGGCATTAATTTGAAAGAACTCCACAGCTAAGCAGACTGAGTCATATATGTTTCTTGATGGAGTCATTTGATCAGATTGTGCCAGGCTTTTGTTTCCAAGTACACAATGGGCATGTCATTAGATGAATCCAAGGTGTGATATTGGATTTTCCAAGGGAGACAGAGAAGATTGGAAAGGAATATTTCTGTCAGAGGCTATGGCAAATTTGTTTTTAAAAAATATATTTTTAATTAGATAAATAGTAACAATATATATATATATAATTTCAAAAAAATAATAAACATTTTAAATTTAGGGTTAATGATTTTTATAGAAATCAGAAAGTTAAAAGAAAACAATAAATAATCTAGAAATGACAATTCCTATCGAAGATCTTAAAAACCTTCGTCCATGAATAAGAGAAACTTTTTCAATAGTGCAAATAAGAAAAAGGTATTTGGCCAATAGTTATAAATGCTTATTAAACAACAACAACATATGATTTCATTATCAATCTCAAGAAAGAAAAATCATTATTAATGTGTTCCCTAATTAGCTATTCACAGCCACTGAACTTAGCTGAAATCATGGCCTTTCACCAAAATAAAAGCTTGAGAGATAATCAACTTCATCTACATGAAATCCAGTGCAGTGATGAAAATATTTAGTTATGGGGAGATAACCTACAATTTTACTGAAACTGATTATTAACATCCTCTTTGTGGCAATAATGACAATGCCAAAACACTGCGTGCTGAAAAAAGAAGAAAAATGTATATCAATGAGAAATAAAGATAATAAATAATAAACCAGATAATAAATTGTACTTGTTTATTCTACTGATGCACCTGAACTAGTAAATATTTTTGTAGCCAAAAACAAACAATAAAAATAAAACAAAACAATTTCAACAAACATTGTTCTTTCCTGGTTAAGTTGAAACATCACAGCACGTACGCTTTTAAATCCATGTAGAACACTAGTCTATTGAGCAACTTCACAAGTGTTTGTATACCTGCTCTAGTTTGGTATCTTGGCAACAACTAGTTTTTGTTTTGCTTTCTTCATATATCAACACCTACAGAGAAGTGTGTTGCATCACAGATGTCCCCTAGGAGGTAATGGCCATCTTGCTCCACACGGGACGGGGCCTGGCACTTAAAATTTTTACAGCAAAATCCTTACTAGAACTCCTTTGATTTTTTTAGATGCAGAAGGAAACTGGGGAAAACCCTTATATCTGGCTTTTGAAGAGGAGTAAGAATAAATCATGCCAAAGAGATACACCAAACCGAGTTGGTCTCTTGAAGGAATCGAACTTGGACATTTTACCATAGCACTCCACTGGTTGACCAACTGGTCCATTTCTACATTGGTGCAGCTGTGTAATGAAATTTGTTTTATTTTTTTTAAGAAATATTCCACTTCTCCTACACATCCAACCCTGACTCCTAAGTCAACCTTTACAGACACTAAAGGGATACTTCGGTGGTGTTATTCAGAGCTCCATACTTTTACACTCACCATCCATGGTTCTCCCAGGTGGTGAAAACAACTAAACAAAACCTAATCAAAACAAACAATGGACTAAGGAATGAATCCCAAACACCTGAGAACAAAGCATTATTATAGAGTTTCTAGATTTTTTTTTAAAAAATCCAGTTTAAAACAATAATAAAAAGAAAAAAATAAAGTTTTGTTCCAAAGCATTAAAAAAACAAAACAAACTGAATATATAATATTTTCTTTAGATGTTTCTGTTTCTTTCAATGAATATTTATTGATTTTGGACAAGAAAATGTGTCCTCACTAACAACCCACCTCTGTTATGTGACTCAGTTACTATCGTTACGCATGACATTTGCTTTACTGATAGCATATCAAAGCAAAACCTAACTAAACCAGTCCCACCCAAGATAAAAAAAATCCCTTTAATGTTAACAGATAATAACAGTCAGATAGATACCAAGTACATTTGTGTTAAAAAATAAAAAATGAAGTGCACCCACATACACACAGTTAGCTAGAAGCGCCAACAAAATGAGTAAAGGCGCTATATCAGATATTCCAATGGTGAGTCCACAATTACAGCCAGTAGAACACACACACACACACACAGACAGACAGACAGACAGACAGACAAAACTGAAAGGAGGTTAAGTGGTGGGTACTCAAGATCAATCTGAGCTATAATGGTAACAACATCAAAGAACAAAAGGGTAAAATTGTTTCCTTGAATACTGCTTCTCAAAATTTCTTCACCCACAAACTTATTTCAGTTTGCTTCTAGCTTGAAAATGGTAATAATGAAAATCAAGTCAAGTAAAGGAATTTAAAAAATAATGCAATTGCCTACAATGAGTTGAATATGAACAACCAACCTCAAGGTCAGCCTCAGCTATCTGGCACCCTAACTTTTCACTCCTACCAGCCAAGTGGATGTAGAAAGTTTCTGATTTTATCTTCTGCAACTTCAATGTCATTGTCTAAGCTGCCAATTGTAAAGTTTGCAAACAGCAACAAATAAACATGTGAGTTATGTCAGGAGAATAAGTGATAAAGCTCTAGAGTTAAGAGAAGCTAACTAAATAGGAAGGAATAGATTAAAATGACAAGGAATCCCCATGCATCAAAATAAGATTTAGAATATGCCCAAACCATATTTTTATACAGGGTACCATTTTGTTTTAGTTCAGACTTGAAGCACTCAATGCTACTAAGTTAAATAATAACATTAAATCAAGAACTGCAAAGAATATTTATTCCTTGCATACAAATAATCTGAACTCTTAAAAACCGAAACTCTTCAGTGGTGTGAATTCTAAGCTGGTTAAATAAACACAGATCTGAAATATATGAATTTTTATATTTATTTTGCATTTTTCCCTGGTATTTGCTGATTGTATGATGCTGAAATGTTTACTCAGTCTATCTCTTTATATAAAGTGATAATACCAAGAAAGAATCAATAAAGGAACTGGCTAAAAGTGAAAAAAATTTATAAGGACTCACAATCCAAAAAATTTCAGACATAAAACATTTACTTTATTTATTCATATTCCTCTCAGCTGATTGGATTAGACTGTTTTTGTTTTTGTCCTCCCAATGGTTTAATTTTTGACAAGCTACAAACTGTCCTTATTCATATTTTCAAAAATATTATACAATAGGAAACAATCTTTTGTATAATTTAGCGCTCAAATAATTTCCATGTGAAAATGCAATTTTTAAAGCTGAATTCATAAATTAATTACAATTTTAAAAAATAATACAAAAATAAATGACCGCCAGCATGACAGAAAACATTCACTGGTGAATGACAAATGATTTCAATATTATTTGTTTAGCCATTGCTTCCAAATTTAGTTTATGAAATTTACAGGTGAAAGAAAATTTATTCCAGGGTCAGTTCTTAGCGGGACAGCTGTAGCAGTCACGAAATTGTGGCTTAATCCTTCAGACCAACATTGGAACTTTAACTCGCTTAGATAGATGACTTAAAATCAGATGTTTAAGTCCTTTCTGATACAACATTTTGGCACCAAGGTGGGGGGGGGGTGGCCAAAAATAAATCTGTTCTAAAAACCTGACTGGGGAAGGGGCAGGGGAAGCCAAGTGAAGGGATGGAGATAGACAAAATACTCATAAATCAAAAAATAAAAAGGAAGGTCTGGTGAAAATTCTATAAATGCAAAAGTCTACTAGGACACAGAAGAATGTCCATGAAGGTAGATCAAGTCCACAACCTGAGTCCATTTGATCTCTGTTTATTCTGTGCATCAGAAGAAAGGCCAGTGGTCATTAATAAAACATCTCATGATTTAAAAAATTTTTACACCTGATAGATGGAGTGGACTTGGGCCTTTTGGAATACGCTTTCCATTTCCACAAACTGTTTTTTTAGTTTCAGTTTTATTCAAAGTGTTTGGATTTCCAGAACTGTATATATAAAAAAAGCTATTATAGATGCAGTTTTTGATGATAATGTACTTTAACCCTTCAACTACTACAAATGCAATTATAGAAATATAAACAGCATTTAAATTGTGCTATGAATAACTAAGCATAAAAATTTTAAAATTTTGAAGAAAACAAAATAAAATATTTACCGGAACAAGTTTTCGGCACCATTTCTCAGCCGCAACTCCTTATTTATTTCGTCATTTAGTTTCGATCTCCTCAACTGCAGTTTCCCACGAGCTGTCTGAATTAAGGGATCTGTCCCCTGTAAATAGAATAAGACCTTATATAGGCTGCTAGCTGGGGTACCTGGTGCTGCAAGGGAGGAAATTACTCTGGGCTAAACATGCAGTAGCTCGAAACCTTGCCAAGATCCTGAAGTACCAACATCCAAAATCTTGGGCCTCTAGGGGCTACGGTTCGGCTGAGAAAGTAACAAACAAATGCACAAACATTTGAAAATATGTATTAGATATAATTGAAGAAAGTGAAAACATGATGACAAATTTAAAAAAAGTTTAAAAAATTTCAAAATGAAAAATAAAGAAAAATCTAAGTAGTTTATTGTTGGATATATCAATGCTCTACACTTTACATTCCTTGTCAGTCTGACTCGTCAGCAAATCAGAGTTACATTTCTCCCATCATTATCTAGATATACCATTCAAATTTAATGTTTATTGAAAGACATTTTCACTTGCATAAATGCAAGTCTCAAATTTATCTTTTATTAATGTAACAGATCAATTTATCCAGTACTACTAATTACTAACGTGAATGAGAGTAACATTACATCAGTTCGTACTATGAAAGTGCCACAAACAGATTCATCATCTGAGTGTTCATTCCTACCAAGTATTGCATGTTTCTTATACCAGAAACAATTGTATGGAAGATAACTCACTGTATTTTTTGTTTGATGTTATCTGACATACACAAATAAAAGGGAAGAAAAATAACCACACTTTCAAATAGTATAGTAAAAATTAAGAATTTTGTCAATATACCAATGTTCTCGACTAGTTAAAAAAAAGATTAATGCACTTAAAAATTTCCCAGGGGGTAGGAAACATTTTGTCAAAAGTATAAACACAGGAAAATCAAATTAATCTGTCTTCTTGTATTATTACTCTAGTCTAAAATGGAAACTGGCCAGATACCATTATGGCGATACTATTTCAGACAGGTTTCAGATGAATTCCCTCAGTATATGTATTATGTATTCAACTGTCTAATGATCAAAGAAAGATAACCATCAAGAGAACCATTAGCAACATTATGTCAATTTTATTTGTAAGTTTTTTTTAAAAAAAAAAACCATAAGAAAACAAGAGTTTACTAGTTGAAACGCAAGCCATATAACTCTGGAGTAAAGGGTTAAAATCTAATTGTTAGATACTATAGTATTTATGGACACATCTTTCATCATAATAACTGGCACATTCGCTCTTTTAAAAACCACGATGTTAATATTTTTATTTTTTTAGTTGAATATCTTTAAAAAAACAAAACAAAACTGAATAGCCAATTTGGTAAAATTACACTTTCAAGCTATAATCAGTCAGTTTCAGCACAAATTACTTTGTACACTGGGAGTTCTAGACCGAAAAATATTTTGGTATAATTAATAATAATTTTTTTAAAAAGTAATTTCTAAACTCTACTGTTTACTTACTGGAAAACACTCAAATCTTTGAGGGACCAATCTATTTGTCTACAATCTCTACCTAAGTATTAATTTCACAGCAGTTAGACAAAAGCTGATGAAATTAATATTGATGTTACCACAGATATGGGAAATGATTCCATTAATACACATTTATGTAGCACAATGAACCTTCATTCTTCTAGTTTTGCTCTAATTCACAGAAAACTGTTATTGTGGACTGAGAAAACAGGAGAAAATTCAAACACTGAGGTGATTAGAGTTGAATCCATGACACAAATATAAATTTAGAAAGTTTCTCTCTTTAACGTTCTGTTTATTAACAAAGTTCCTCTCACAGTCCCTTTTAAGCATTTTTTGTAAAGGTCCTGAGAAAAGTTTCAGCAGTTCATTGTCAGAGTATTGCTCACCCACTCAGAACCTGTTTTGCCACATAAAGTAGAAATTCTTTAAATTTATTTCATTTGTATGTCAATTATTCACGTCAAAACTGTCCCGTGTGTTGTTTCATTCATCACCATTTTTATAAAACAAACATACATTGGAAATAGGGAAGAAAACAAAAACAGTGCAGGCTACTTATCTGTAATGATGCCATTACTGGATAATCTATAAGACATACAACTTTACAAATGGCCTGAATGTCTGCATCTTACCTCTGTCACACAATCATCAGCAAAGTTAATTAAGCTGACCTTTGTGTTACACATTTGTTTTGCAGCCTACTAACAATAGCATTTTCTAGCTGGATGCTTAATAATAACTGGTCTCACTGGGTTGTGGCAAAGTGGTTTTCTGTTGTTGTTCATTGATCAAGATCTCTGTATTTTATCATTAAAGTGTGAAATGTATGAATACAAGAGTTGCTCTCTAAGAAGAACAGTTCCAATATGCAATGTTATCAAAATTCACCACTCAAACTTTTTGAATTAAATGTGGGCACACTCCTACCTTTCTGCTTCTTTTCTAACTGCAAATATTAATGCATCTACAGTGACAAGGACCTGCATCAGAGATTCTTTGTGTACCTTTTGGCAGCCAGGTTTCATTGGAAGTGCTGGCAGAGCTAAGTAGTGCCAGCTTCTGTAACAACGTATTTTACAGAATCTGTTAAGTTCTAAGAAATAAAAATCAGTAAGATGTCTGATGATGCATACAAATTAGCAAATATTTGTTAGTTGAAAATACACTTAGGAATGAGCTGTTTCTGTGCTTAAAAGCATAGTTCTTTTTTTTTTATAGTATAGCCACATGTCTGAGCAAAATACAAACATCTCTTCCATTCAATTTACTTTTCGAGAATAGTGCGACCATTGTCATTTTGACATCTCTCTCAGAATAAATACCTTGTGCACATGAGTGAAAAAAAAATATAGAAGACTGGTTGGTGGGGCATGCCTGAGTGCATAGCATACTGGCCTGCTACCCCCCCCCAGCAGACACCAATCTATTAGTTTCTTCCTACTCTTCTGTACCGCTTGCTCTATTGGTGGTTTTGTTACAGAACTCACTGCAACATCTGTAACCGAGTCAGTACTTTTTGTCGCAAGTATACCATGTGTGTTTTCAGCATACAACACTCTACTGGTGTTGGATTTCTCCAGATACTACAGTTTCCAACCACAGATGAACAGGAAGTCGAGGAGACTATCAGTTTCCTGCTGCTACCAGGCTACAGGACTGGTACTAAGCAGCCTGACCGACCACAAAAGAAATGGTCAGCTTAATGCTCCTGACCAAGGGGATAAAAAAATACAGAAAGGAAAGGAGAGGAGCAGTTGGTCAAACTTAATTCTCCCAATTTTATCGGCTTGTTTTTGGTGTATTCTGGCATTTAACGTATGCACCTTTCCTTTTTTTTTAAAAAAAGTTTTTAATTATGAGAGAAAATAATCTGTGTGCAGGAAATTACTAAAGTCTGAGTACCAAGAGACATTTAAAATGCACTGAGAGGCATATATTCTATTACTAAGACTTTCTTTATTGCATTTTGTTGTAAATCATAGCAACGGACACAAGGTCCGATTGCTTGAAGACCATGACATGAATCACTGCTCATGTAACGTTTGGGAAAAGCCATGATAAGTTCTAACTGGCAGGAATAATCTTAAAACTGATGTAGCTAGCTGGTTTTAAAATATTCAAAGGATGTATTAAAAAAAACTAACAGAACAGACAATGGACTTTGACGACACTGGATGAGTTAAAGAGAAATCCTGTAACTTTTTTTTTTATAATAATGGATGATCAGTATCTCTCCTCCCTTCAAGAGACACTGGGTTTGTTAGGCAGAATATGTTGGTTTTCATTATCACACTAAATCTTTCCAACTTCCTGATGGGACCCAAGAGGCCAGCCGGATGAAAGGGGTATAAAAGGGATCACAAGGGGCATATCACAAACTGTCTCAGTGAAAGTTCTAATTTGGCAGGATTGGCAGAAAACCTTGAAGGTGGGAAATCACCAATACTAGGGTATGAAAAACAAGCCCCCTCCCACCCCCTGGCTAATTACCAAAACAATCCAGTTACAACTGACGCCAAACAATCACCCTGACAACAACCCAAAAAAAACCTAAACTGTATCTTGTTGTCCCAATATTCCAACCTGATAATGGCTACAAAGGCAGGAAGCTCACACATCTAAATGACATCATTGTTTATCGTGTAGTCATAATTATATAAAAAGTACACAAGTTTCCATGACTCTCGTAACTTTCGAATGCTGTTAAGCTTTAAAATATTGGGGAAAAAAGAAATTAAAACTTTCCAACTGGCTAACAAGGAGAGAGGGAGAGAGAGAGAGAGATGGAGCTGGAGAGAGAGAGAGAGAGAGAGCGAGAGCGAGATGAGAGAGAATGGAGAGAGAGAGAGAGAGAGGAGAGAGAGAAATGGAGAGAGAGAGAGAGAGAAAGAGAGAAGAAATGAGAGAGAGAGAGAGAGAGAGAGAAATGGAGAAGAGATAGATGGAGAAATGGAGAGAGAGAGAGAGAGAGAGATGGAGAGAGATAGATGGAGAGAGAGATGGAGAGAGATAGATGGAGAGAAGAGATGGTAGAGAGATAGATGGAGAGGAGAGAGGAGAGAGAGAGGAGAGAGATAGATGGAGAAATGGAGAGAGAGAGAGAGAGATGGAGAGAGATAGATGGAGAAATGGAGAGAGAGAGAGAACACACCACACACACACACACACAGGCAGGCATATTTTAATGAAAAAAAAATCAAATACTAAACTTCATTCTTCTTTAGTTAAGTCTGGGGTTTTAATTGGGGTGATCCTATTAGTTAAAACTGATTAGCTGAGGGAACAGAAGCTGACTGGCTGGCCACAGTTCTTACACTTAAAAACAAACAAACAAAATGTATCTGAAAGCTTATCAGACGGAATACAAAAACAGCCGGCTTCATAATCACTTTTACTTGAATAGTACAAAAAAAGAAAATTAAATGAGTGAGTGCATGAACAGGTACATTTGACCTCATATCATTATGTTGGCTGTGACAGCCAGGATAAGATTAGTAAATTAATTATAGAGGTACTGACAGGCAATGTGTGTGTGTGTGTGTGTGTGTGGAGAGAGGGGAGGGGTGAATGATTTACTGTGTAGAATTTTTTAAATTCTGCTAGCACCAATCTTAAAGTTTTTAACATATTAAAAACAGCAAAAAAAAAAAAAAATTAGCTGATCCCTTCTTCCCCTCTGCCCCACAAGTTTCCTAGTAATCAACTCGGGTTGACAGGTCACAGCAGTGGTTGGTGTCACACCTGTACCAGGGAACACACCAGTAGATGTGAGAACATCTGTTTCGTCTCAGCGTCACTCCGCACGACTGGCATTAAATTAAGGCACAAAAACTTTAAAAAAGGGGGGGAGAGGGAGAAAGAAAGGGCAAGGTCGTTTTAGGGGACTATTCCTTAATGCAAACTTTGCACGACTGAATATGACAAACGTGAAAAAATATACTGTTCCTCTGCCAGACTTTAACTCTTATCGAATGGAGCGATCTGGAGAAAGTAAAAAAAAAGAAGATTCCGTATCTTTTCTTATACTGTACGTCTCTGAACAAAATCAAAGGATCAGCATCACTTGATATTTTGCTAGCTTCTAACTGGATCACCTGGCTGGCTGCTGAAGTGGAGGGACCCTGGAATTAATCCTACAAACAACAGTCAGAAAATGCTTGTAAAAGTTTTGAAACAAACAAACAACAACAACAAAAAAAATGGCTTTCGCCATCTTCTTCTAGAATGGTCTTTCCAATCATTATTTGAAAGGGAAAGAGAAAAGAAATCATGCAGCCATAACAGGCTTTAAGCAGGTGCAATGTACACACGCAGGGAGTGGATACTGATCTTGCACGAGTAATCCCATATACACGCAGGCGAGATCCTCAAAGAGTTAGAAGAAAAAAACAACAACAAAAATTACCAATAAGGTTAAGAAACAAGCCAACTTAAAAAAAAAAAAAAAACCCCAACAAAAACTGGGAAATGTTTTAATTATAAATGGCTTTCAAAAGGAAGCTACGATCAGACTCAGCAACACAGTTAATTATCATAAATCTCTTCTCAGTTATTTTTTTTTTTTTGTTTGTTTATGTGCTTGAGACATGGACGAGCAAGAAGGCAACGGAAGATGGCATCGGAAATAACTGATCCACAACCAGACCGTTTTGTTATGGATCTTGTTCCAACGGTACTTTGAGTTTTATCAGCAGAACTTGTTGCGGTTCTCATCTTCAAGCCCTTCAAACAGTTGTACACGTAACTTGTTAACCCTTCACCTCTTAGTAATTTCCAATTCAAAATATCTAAAGCATTTCCTTAGCAAGGCATATTTAATAAAGCATTTTTAATGGTGTTCTTTAATAAATAAATACATTTTAAAAAGGAAAACCAACCACTGATATCTTCTTAAATGGAGAAAGCTTTAACATTTATTGCGGCTTTTAAAAATTCTGGAACAATGGCCTTTTAGATGGCAAGAAATGTGTCAAAACAAAAATCACCATCACTGCTCTGGGTTGCAGCTCAGTGAATAAAAAACAGCAGAAAAGGAAAGGAAAAATGAAAAGTAGTAGTAGACAAAAGAAAAGGAAAAAAATCCTACAAAACTGTTCCACTTTCGAATGATATAATATTCATTCTCAACACAAAAATGCTGGACAAATAAAAGAAACAGTGAGCTTAAAGAAATAATTCACAGTAGATGGAAGGTATGCAAGCAAACTGTGCAGATCAATGTAAACTCAGCTTGTTACGATAGGACACAATAGCTTTCCTGTAAGCTGAACTTGTGTGTGTTCCTATCCCGGCAATCATCTAACTGGTACTGTTGCATGAAATAGTAAAAAATAGAAACTGAGTAAAAATGGATGAACAAGTTGTACAAAGTAACCAGACCAGGTAAGATAGTTAACCCTTTTCTTGCTGAAACCATAGCCTACTGTTTTAAAACTTAACTTGTAATATTAAAAATACATTGTTTTTTTTTTTAAATAACCTATTTCTTTTTAACTGCACTTGACAAATTGGATAGTGTATAGAATTTTGTTTATTAAAATAAGTTGGGTTAATGCATGTTATAATAGTATTCGGTAATTATTATTATTATAAGTAGATATAAATATACCGAATGACTGACCTTAAGAAGTTTCTAAATTTCTATCAGTCTTTTAAAATGTTCTGACTTTGGTTTGCCACACCCTCCCTAGTATGGATTTTCCTTACTCTTCCTCACTGTTGCATGGGCTTCCACATCTTAAAAATAAAGGGTTCTGGTAGGTGGACCCACTGTGGTAGGCATGCATCCAATCTCTGCATCCTGTTCTCCTGCACTTGGTTTTGGAAACTGACACCAGGGGGTTTCCTCTGGTAAATGAATTAAGTGCCAACCCGGACACACAGATTCAGGGGAGGAAAATTTTCATTATAATTTCAAACTGCTGTTTCTATCTGTTTAATTACCAATGTACATGCTTGGAGGTTTAAAGCTGACCTTAAACAAATCACCAAGGGACCAAAGAAATTTGAATGTGGGGGGGGGGGAGGTATCTTCTTTTTAACTCCAGTCACCAAAATGTGATAAACAAACAAAACAACAACAAAAATTACCAATAAGGTTAAGAAACAAGCCAACTTAAAAAAAAAAAAAAAACCCCAACAAAAACTGGGAAATGTTTTAATTATAAATGGCTTTCAAAAGGAAGCTACGATCAGACTCAGCAACACAGTTAATTATCATAAATCTCTTCTCAGTTATTTTTTTTTTTGTTTGTTTATGTGCTTGAGACATGGACGAGCAAGAAGGCAGCGGAAGATGGCATCGGAAATAACTGATCCACAACCAGACCGTTTTGTTATGGATCTTGTTCCAACGGTACTTTGAGTTTTATCAGCAGAACTTGTTGCGGTTCTCATCTTCAAGCCCTTCAAACAGTTGTACACGTAACTTGTTAACCCTTCACCTCTTAGTAATTTCAAGGAAACTGAATTTCCAATTCAAAATATCTAAAGCATTTCCTTAGCAAGGCATATTTAATAAAGCATTTTTAATGGTGTTCTTTAATAAATAAATACATTTTAAAAAGGAAAACCAACCACTGATATCTTCTTAAATGGAGAAAGCTTTAACATTTATTGCGGCTTTTAAAAATTCTGGAACAATGGCCTTTTAGATGGCAAGAAATGTGTCAAAACAAAAATCACCATCACTGCTCTGGGTTGCAGCTCAGTGAATAAAAAACAGCAGAAAAGGAAAGGAAAAATGAAAAGTAGTAGTAGACAAAAGAAAAGGAAAAAAAATCCTACAAAACTGTTCCACTTTCGAATGATATAATATTCATTCTCAACACAAAAATGCTGGACAAATAAAAGAAACAGTGAGCTTAAAGAAATAATTCACAGTAGATGGAAGGTATGCAAGCAAACTGTGCAGATCAATGTAAACTCAGCTTGTTACGATAGGACACAATAGCTTTCCTGTAAGCTGAACTTGTGTGTGTTCCTATCCCGGCAATCATCTAACTGGTACTGTTGCATGAAATAGTAAAAAATAGAAACTGAGTAAAAATGGATGAACAAGTTGTACAAAGTAACCAGACCAGGTAAGATAGTTAACCCTTTTCTTGCTGAAACCATAGCCTACTGTTTTAAAACTTAACTTGTAATATTAAAAATACATTGTTTTTTTTTTTAAATAACCTATTTCTTTTTAACTGCACTTGACAAATTGGATAGTGTATAGAATTTTGTTTATTAAAATAAGTTGGGTTAATGCATGTTATAATAGTATTCGGTAATTATTATTATTATAAGTAGATATAAATATACCGAATGACTGACCTTAAGAAGTTTCTAAATTTCTATCAGTCTTTTAAAATGTTCTGACTTTGGTTTGCCACACCCTCCCTAGTATGGATTTTCCTTACTCTTCCTCACTGTTGCATGGGCTTCCACATCTTAAAAATAAAGGGTTCTGGTAGGTGGACCCACTGTGGTAGGCATGCATCCAATCTCTGCATCCTGTTCTCCTGCACTTGGTTTTGGAAACTGACACCAGGGGGTTTCCTCTGGTAAATGAATTAAGTGCCAACCCGGACACACAGATTCAGGGGAGGAAAATTTTCATTATAATTTCAAACTGCTGTTTCTATCTGTTTAATTACCAATGTACATGCTTGGAGGTTTAAAGCTGACCTTAAACAAATCACCAAGGGACCAAAGAAATTTGAATGTGGGGGGGGGGGAGGTATCTTCTTTTTAACTCCAGTCACCAAAATGTGATAAACAAACAAAACAACAACAAAAATCCCTCCATCTCTGAGAACAATAAAAGTGTATTTTAAATTTCTTAAGAATTTGCTTGTTTGTTGAATGGAAAAGAAACTTGAAAATGTGCCAATGCCCACAATTCACTGCTGCTAGTTACTTCCTGCCCATCACGCTAATCAGTATTACTCAGCAAATCTACATCAAATGACTTCTTTTCTTCTGACTGCAGCCAAGCAGTTAAACCTGATTGTAACTCGACATGGGCAGAGTGAAGGAAACCATTTAGAAAAACAAACAAACAAAAAAAACAACTTTTTTTTTATATAAACATGTTCTTACATCGTTACAATTACAGAAATGCCATAACTTTCTAATTAAGATTCATGTTGTTTTGTTTTATTTCAGTCTGGCTAAATCAGAACTGATTTAACTATTTTCCAAAAAATTTAACCAAACAGCTACAGAATATTTCAACTTAGTTTGAACCCTGATGTACAGAGTCAGCAAAGAAAATGAGAAATCTGTTGTTTCTTATATCAATCTCATAGCCTTCATCAAATTTAGTTTCAGTTTATTATTTCGTGAACCAATAAAGCACACGCAACTGGATGCATTTCACAAATATCAGCTGTTTTGTATCTTTAAGTAGTATTGTGTTGATAAAGTTTTTCAAATGAAGACCTTTATACAAAGTACAAATCAAACAGTGAAGTAATTGATGAGAGACCCCTGAAAAGTGTGATAAACTGATTTCTTATCAGCAGAAAACAGTACAAAGCACTAAGTCTTTAAGCAGTATGGATAAGCATGAACCATTGGTTGGTTACTTACACATATAAAAAATAAAGTTAATCCTTTTCTGTCTGGATATCTGCAGAAAATATTTACTCAACAACAATATTTTCAATGTCAATACTAATGAAAAGTAATAATATCACTCAGTGGTTGTCCTGACACTTTGCCAATGTTACCTGCCACATCATTTTCTCTGTATGGTTGACCTTTAGCTCACCATGCATGCAAAATAGCAGTTCTGCATACCTTGTGACAGGGATATTTTGTAATACTGAGGGTTAACTGTATAAAAAAGTTGGGTACTCAGCTGCTACCTAACAATTAGGGTGATAGAATTTGGAGTTCACAGATTGACCATAAAAAAGCCGAGAGACCAAATTTATCAGGCTGGAAATGCCCAGGTTGACTGGGTGTGACATTACAGGCCAATGACTGGTGCACACATCCACAGCACTTGCAGGATCAGTTCACCACTGCCACTCCAACAGCACAAAATATCCTTGCATTTTTTGCATGGAAACTTCTTGAAACAGGCACAAAGCAAAGTCCATTGGTGCCAGTGGCATGTGATTTGACCAGTACTTTTCAGTGACAAATGCAGTTTTCTGCTGCAGAGGACTGCCAATAATCAACAAAGAGAATTTACCGATGTAAAACTTCCAGTGTGTACATCATTCTAACTGATTAAAAATAGGAACTATTATGATATAGGAACGAATGTTTTATAACAGACGACAGCACCAATCTTGTATGAATGCAGAGAAAAAAATCTGACAGAGATCAGGTACTGAAGCAATGTCCTACATCACAGTGCTGTCCACTTCATAGTATTTAGCTTCATGTTGTCAGGGTCAGTTCCCAAAAATTTTTATGCACACTGCCAAATTTAATGCACTGCCTCATGTAGCTTGTTCCCCTTGACTGGAACTCATCAAACATATCTGGGATGAGCTTGGATGCTTTGTATAGTATCACCAGTCAGTGCCTCAGAGACACAAGAAACCTGTGCTGGCCTTAAAGGAAGTGTGGAATAAATTAATACAACAGGTTCGGTGACATCTATGAGTTGCAGGTGTCAGGTGGTGCTTGACTATTGTGATGCACACACAAGGTACTAGACCCTAAACTCTCTCCAATCTCTTTAAATTGATGTCATTGCATTAAGCATGGTACCGCAGAGGAGCAGAAATAGTTCAGTCTTAACTCTCTTTAATTAAAACCACCCAAGGTGGTTCAACAACAGCCTGTGAGATCATAATGGATTTATTTACTGACCTCCTGCTCTCACAACTCTGTGCAGATGTTACATTGTGTGTCATAGGTCAGCAACCACATAAGAAGCCAGTTGAACTAATTGTAGTCAGACATCACATGGCTGTCTGCATTATCTTTATTAAGCTGACCACCATTTATTTACTGTTTTGGTTTGAGGTAATCCCTTAAGAGTGTTGTATTTTGTGTTTGCTAGAACAAATTCTTTCAACGATTCATTTTTTAAAAATTTTGAAAGATAGGTATTTCAAAAGAATGCAACTCAACTTAACTTTCTGAAAGTGCTATTTTAAAAGCTTTAAAACCGTAATAAATACATAGGTTGTTGTATGCACGACAAGTAAAAAGACATAACAAAAAACATTTGTATCTTTTCTTAAAAATGGACCATTACTATAGAACCCTTACCTATCTGAAAAGTGTACAAAAGTATATTATTTCTTTAACTACAGTGAAATTAGTATAGTCAGTTCACAAAGTCACATTTTATCACAAAGGTTAGGTTCCAGTAAGCAGAGAGAAGAAGTGGTAAAGCTGGTATTACTAGGCTGGAGAGGCAATGGGAAATATCTCCCTAGAGAAGGCCAAAAGTGTTGAAGCTGTTAAGTAAATTTATTTGTCAGCCAGGGACATCAACAGATAACCTTTGCCAAGCAAAACTTTCATCATCAGGACTTCAGAGACCAGGTTAATGTTCTGGGATCATATTACACCACCTCACATCCACTGCAGGCAACTAAACAATGGAGGAAGAGTAGGGAAGTTAGTTTGACTACCAAATTTTAAACTTTAAGTGCTGTATATACTGGAGATGTTCAAATGAAATCCAGTGGGATACCATTTTATGCTATTTTTGCCAGCTTTCATTTGGAAGTCAGTACAATTTATAGATGCCCATGGCAAACAGAATTTACATTTACAGAAGAGAAAAAAGTAACCAATCACCTTTTTAATTCAGCATCTGCTTAGTACCAAATCAACATTCTATTTCTTATACTCAGTGATTCTGAACATAAATTTACCATTAATGAAAATTATGAACAATAGAATATATATATTTACAAAGTGGTATACAAATGAAATAATACAGATTTATTTTAAGTGTAATAATAATATGACAAATGCAATGTTTAACCATATATTTCCTTTCTGGTTTATACCCCCCTTTAAAGTCATAACATTCTTATCAAGCAAGCATCTATTGAAAGTTTATCACTTTATTAGTCTATTATGTCCACAAGAAATTACTACAATGAAGATGATGTCTGGCAAATGTTTAATTGGCTTTGTTACTTGAAATAGATACAATGATTATGGCCAACACTATATCCAGAGCCTAAACAAGACTTTAATAAGATTATCTTAGAACTACCATAGATGCAAGCAGATTGAAAGTCTTCTCTGCTACAAGTGAGCAAGCATCCCACAATGCAATAGAAATAAAAGCTAATAAGTTGTCCTTAACTGCCTTGCTCCAGTTGTGCTCCCCTCAAGCTATTCAAAAGTGATGTTTGTACCTGTACCTGTATCTACTCCCTCCATCTAACATCTAGCTTCATCAGTTAGTTCTAATAAGGTGATGGCAACAATTCCAAACTAGCCCCCCCCCATCCTTTCCTTAAGGTGTGCTGTTGTTAGAGTGATTCTATCAACAATACTTTTTCAAGCAAATGTTACAGCACATGGTTAGTCAGTTAACCCAGCAGTCATCACGGACCAAAGTAAATAAAACCTGTTCAACATGAACCTGTTCCACGTCTTTCTACCTACAAAGCGTGATAAGAGGTGATGGCCTGTCAGGAAAAATAAACAACAGTTAGTTTACATATTACTATTAGCAGTAGTTTTTTCTTAAAGCTAAACTATTCCTTGTAAAGAAATTAGAAGAATGCATTTCAGATGCACCACCAAACTGCATCACACTATTACTAAAAGTTTTATACAATTTGCCATCACAAAGTGGTAAGAACAAATTATGTTCGTTATTTCAAAATCAACTGGTGTTGGCAAGAAGCTTTTAGCCATCTTGTTGATTGGACATTTCTCTGTTGTTCATGTTTTTCTCTCTATCTTTTGTGATGGAAACATTTTTTGCTGCAAGCATGGATACAGGCTTTGTCCTGTGTTCTTGTAGACTAAAAATTCCTATCCCTATTTGCCAGATACAATAATTTCTTGGCTGTGATTTGTACCAAACCATGTGTAGTATGTCATTTTCATTGGGCTGGATAGCCTCAGGACAGATATTATTCCACAGGTGAGGTAGGTAGGTCCATATTTGGGTCATGTTTGCAGAGTCAAGGGTAGCAAGTAACTAGGGGAAAGAAAGGAATAAAAAAGTTTATATTTAGATAGACCAAGATTTTAAGATTTCTGCTAAGGATAGCGAGTCAGGTTGGTTTTCCACATTTACTTGTGTGATCCAGAACGACAGCTATTTACTCTGATTATACTGATGTTGAGAGTAAAAAATACATTTAAAACTCTTTTGATTATTAACAGATTGTTCAAGAAAACACAACTTGTGATTATTTAAATTAAAAAAAAAAGATTCTTAGGCTTAAAAGGTGAACAAACAAAAAACCTGCAAATGTATTAGCATTAAGCAGGTAAATCTTTAATAAAGGTACTTATGAAAAATAGCACAAAGGGATAAAAAGTGACACTCAACTAGTAAATGGTTAAATATCTGTGGAGGAAGAGGGAGAGGGGGAGAGAGAGATGGAGAGAGAGAAAATTCATCTTAGTTATTCATAATAATCAAGTTTCAAATGGGTAATATAAGAATTACCCATTCACTACCAAAAATCTAACTTTAATAACAAACAGAATTTTTCCTCTCCTCTAATGTAACTTAAGTTTCTGGTTGAAGATTTTATCAAAGTAACCATTACAATTTTATTAACCCTTTGTTTACTGTCATTTTAGTTTCATTAGTTTTGCTCAAATTTGAATTCTGTTCTCTTAAGTTTAAATTAATGCTAATTATACCTCATACCCCCCCACACCACACACATTCTTCAATAAACTCCTGTAGTAAGATATACCTCCAAAAATGGTTAATATAGAAATAAATATTCAGTTTATAATTGAAAACTTATAAGTGTATGCAGTTTATTTTTTGAATAGTATTACCGAAGTCCATGCAACTGCATTTTTCAAAAATAATTGATAATTATATTTGCAAAATAAAGTAATTAATCACTTTTATAAAAATCTAAATCTTAAAATACAAAGCCTGCAATGAAGTTTGTTAAGTTGACGTTAAATGATTAATAAATAATTAATGTTAGAAAAATAAAAAATGAATTTCAAAAACACACACGCACACAGTGATAAAAATAAACTGATACAACACTTTTGTTCAGTGCTCATCAGAGGCTACCCCTAACCCCCACTGAAGGCAATGATGTAGGTTATCTAGTTGTTTCCAACTATCAGCTGATCAAAGGCCCCCTGACCCTGTTAAGACTCTTAACTTCCATCCAGACAAACATGTCTATCTAAAATACAGCAAAAAAAAAAAGGTGCAAACAAAAAAGGCAAGGAGCACTGAAGATCAGCTCTTGATTGACAAACTTATTACAATGACGATCAAGTGATGAAATCTCAAAATGGTACAAATGGATTAATTTCAAGATATATTATAATTCAGTTCCACTTCAAATAATGTCATAGATTTCTTAGAATTGGCAATGAGCACCTAGAAGAGAGTCTTTACCATCCACAGGCATACCCTAGGCCCTGGTGATGTATCTTCAAGGGAAGCTTTTTGTCACTCATCATTTTCCACCTACCCATCCAACCACCTCCAGAAAAACCTCAAACTGTATGTAAACAAAGATATCTTAGCTCTGAAAAAGATTGTGAAGAACTTCTCCAAAGACCATACTTGCCAACTTTCCAAAATTTTCACGGGGAAGACTTTGGCAATCCGAGTTTCGAAGTGCTCGAAAATGTAAACAAAGAACAAAATAAACGTAAACACTCATGATCATCTGTCTCTAAATTTTCATATGGTCACAATTGTCAAATGCAATCAGTCATGCTCTGACTCGTTTCCAAGTGTTAATTCTTTATTGTAGGTAACACAGGCTGACTTTTCTGTTTTCAAAGTTGTCCTACTTGGTTTGTAAGCATGACAGTCCTCTGTTCTATTGCATTTACATGTCAACAATGCATCCAGGGTTGAAATGTCAAGAAGAGACCTGTGATGCAACTAGGAGTGTCTGCCATGGAAGACAAGCCTGCGGAGTGGCAGGTGGCTATAGGGTCAAATGGCAGACGATGATAGCATGAGCCATACACAAATGGTTGATGAGTTTGCTGATTTCTGATTGGTCAAAATATGAAACTCACAAAATGTTGACTATGGGTGATGAAAAATCGGGTTGTTTTCATATTTCATAGGGAGGGTTCTTTAAAAATCAGGAGAAATGAGTCTTTTTATGAAAAAAGCGGGAGGGCGGGAGATTAATTAAAAATCGGCAGACTTCCACAAAAATCAGGAGAGTTGGCAAGTATGAAAGACATCTAAATGCAATTTTGTCTGAAGAAATGAGCCATAGTGACCATAAATAGAAACCCGGTGGCAAGAAGTATCAGCCTAAATTTACCATCTCACAAAGCAACTATCCATTACCATTTGTTAAAGAAAGTTAAATAAAAGTAACATGGTATTTTAGAGCCTTCATCACAGCCACACAAAACCAGACTTTCTTCATAAGATGGCTAAGGTATCACATCCTAAAGATCATTAAAACCACTAATAAATGTCAAAGATGTAATACATTCGATAAGACTGGTGTATACTATCAATGGGTGTCCAAAGTTTCCTTCACTGGGATCTCTGTGGCCAATACCACCTGCCCAAAAGACAACACTGTTGGGAAATCAAGCCAGATTCAGTCACAGAAAATGACAAGGAATGATCCTATGGTACTCCATATTAATATCTGGACAGATTAGAGGCAACCAGAAAATTTGACATTCTATTTATCCACATGCTTTCAAAATCACAACTGAAAATTACAACCATTATAGATATATTTATGTGGAATAAAAATCTGGCACAGAAAGAATAAACCCTTAAGAATGAAATGAGAGAGAACATGGATCTACGGCCAATTTGGTACAAATTGTTATAGGTGCCCTGGAAGCACAAGACCTTCAAGGACTGCCTCAAAGAGCTGAAGGCCAATGATGTCAGAACTCTATAATGGCCCTCATTTTTCAGACAGCTTTCTTCTTACAAAAATCTGATTGATTCAAAAATCAAAATGTAAAATTATCAGATCAGAAACAATAACATCAGTTTCCAACACTGAGCACATAACAACAACAACAACTACATATTATCACCATAAACATTTCTTTAGCATAGGTATATTATACAGCTTAGACCATAACAATTGGATTTGGTCAGCATGCGCAGTTTCTAATCTTAATGCAAGCATCAGTAACCAAGACGAACAAAGCATGACACAGACACAACCCTACCAGCCAAGAGTTATTGGATACAGCAAAGGACTCCTGAACAAACACTTGAACAATACAGATGCACTAACTGGGAACACTATTCATAATCCATTCTCTGTTGAAACCTCAAAGAATTGTTTATTTGGTAAATAAACTGCCTTCTACCAAACTGTTAACAGATGCTACTGAAGGAATAAGAGATCTTGGCATTACAAAGAATGAAGAACAAATACTGATGAAATCTGGTTAATTAAAAGGAGGAATCTGCCTCTCCCTCTCTTTCAGTGTTGGATTAGTTGTTTCAATAAAACAGACCAGGAAGTTAATGTAGCAATATTTACATGAAATTCTAACACTGATGATAATGACAGTAAAAACTGATTTATTTTTCACTCTGATCCCAGATACAGATGCCATCCAGTTATGATGAAACACTAAATTAATTTTATTTTTCATAAATAAATATAATAGATTTTAAAAAAAAAAAACAAAAGCTTGAACACACAAAAATAAAAATGAGAATGTTTTATAGTATATAGCAAAATTTAAATACAGAATTTAAAGAAAAAGGGAGAATAAAACACAGTTTCCTTTACTAAAGGTCAAATGTTCATACTGGCCGGAAAGTATCTGAATTAACGGACAACAAATCTGAATAAAAAAGATGAACCTTTGATAAACTTAACACAACCCTTATCTTAAGTTTATCAAGGTTTCAGAAAAAATTAAAAGTAAAAATTATTTCAAAGTTTCTTTTTCCATTAGGCAAAATCATGTTTTATCTCAGTTGAAGAGAAAGAGAAGCATACTTTCAGTTAAATTAAACCTGATTAGCTAAACAAAAACATGGCAATTTTTCCCCCTCCTTATTAATTACTGCTCCAATTCTTGTATGTAATATGTACTATTTTCTGTTGAATTGGAAACTAATAATTACATCCAAGATGATAGAAATTGCACACATTTCTCAATCATAATGTTTTGCTTGAACCTTCACATAAAGCTACAAATAAACAACCATGACAATATCTACCTACCTTTTCACTTAAAGCCATTTCTGAAAGCAAGGTAAACAGCAGCAGAAAATTCAGCCGAGATCGTTCTACCCAATGGCGCTGTATCCTCATTTGATGTTGCGAGAAACAAAACCGAGGCTGAAGAATACTAAAGCTTACACCTGATCAATATTTACCTGCCATTATTATTCAAGCTTTATCAGCTGGTAACATCATCTTAGCTGACCAAATTAAACGAGGAATTGATCTTAGGCCATTAGTCTCAATGTTCCTGTGTGTTGAAAAAAATCCATTGTCTGTTACAATGCTTCATAAGGATGCATAATTTTTAAATAAAATTACACCATAAGATCATCTTTATTATTGTTTTACCCCTTTAAAAAGGTGAATTTTTCCCTCTCTTTCAGCATGCGAATTCCGAGATATCGATATACTGTACATAACCATTATCTTAACAAATGCAATTGTCCATTTCCCCAGGTAAAATTGAACCCATTTATTCATGTTGGACTCTACTTAACTATAGATGGAAATGTTTTGAATTTGTTGATACCTAAAGACTAAAATTGTAATGTCTAAATCAAAACTGAATGGTTGTACCATGTAATAACATAAGACTATAATTAATAAAGTGACATGGTGATGAGATCTTTTGTCCTGGCTTAGATAGACCAAAAAAAAAAAAAAAATGCTTTTTAACAAATTGTTAAGGCAGCAGTTCAAAAACAAATTCTCAAATTTCTCACTTGCATCAAATTAAAAGACATAATGCATATATAGTTATCAATGTCAGTAATCTGCCAACAGGCAGGTCCGTTCGCGGCTCAGAGATCAACATTTGAGCTTTCCTGTCTGCCTCTCTGAATGAATGTAAATGTAGGATGAAAGAGCCCATTAAAACTATTTGTTTTTAGATGCAGGAGGAAACTAGAAACCCTGGAGAGAACTGTGTCAGAGAAGTATGCCAGGCCATTTCTAGTGTGTGTAACCTTCAAATGTTACTTTAAATGCTAAAAAGAAAAAAAAATCTGCATTAAGAATAGCATGAAAGATATATTACACCACTGCTGACGTGGAGCTTGCTATTTATGAATACTGTATGCTCATTGTAGTATAAACTGTCATCTCTTTTATGAAACACGTAATCAAACTTAGCTACATCAAGTAACAACTTCATTGAGAGTCCTAAACTGTATTTTAAATTATTACTGTGGCCGCTGGCTTTGCATTAACACAAAATAAACTCTACTCTCTTGGCAATGGTAACATGACTAGAAAAAGGACACTTCATTAATCAGATTCATTTCTATATACACCCACCCACCCCAGAATTAATTGCACAATGACAAGTGCTTATGTCATCAACTGTTAGCTTCGTTAACCACCTTAATTTATTTGAAATCATGAAAGACAGCAATCAATACTTCTGATTTTGGCAAACAATGTCCATGTCCTTCAGAGAGTAGCAGCAATAAAAGATGTGACCTTTGCTAATGTGTAAATTTATCTGATTCAGCACTCGGCCTGATAGTAAATCAATACTTAAGCAAAATGTTAAATTATTAGTAAATATAGTGAATTCAGAGCTTTTTCATTATACAAATTGACTCAAACTGCTCAATCTCTGCATTGGAACTAGACGATGAGATCAGCCGAGGAATCTGAAGTGGTATTGGCTCTAGTGTGTGCAACCACGGTACAATAAACTCAATGAACTCACTCACTAGATAGATGGTTGTTGCGAACAGCTAATAACTACTGTGACCTTTACAGCTTTGATTTTTAAAAAGGAAAAGGTTAAAATAAGAATAGACTGCTACCAAATTCATGCAATTTTTAAATAAACTCTGTAAAATTCTTAACTACTTCCAATTAAGAAAAAAAAAAAAAAAAGCAATTAGCTGATAAAATCTGGGGATAATGCAAATGTTTTTTTTTTGCATTATGTACTGAGACCAAAAGAAACAAAGCAATACTATGGATTGACCTTTGTAATATAAGTACTGTCTACATTTTATAAAGTAAAATACAGGAAATTGTAAATTTGTTACTATAAATACTGACATCACATATAGAACTATAAAAGAGACTGTTGTTATTTTCATTTGTCCAAAAAATAATAATGTGCTGTGATTGGAAGCACCTGCTCTTTTTTCTTTCATAGAAAGAGAGAAAAGGAAGGAAGGAATGAAATGATGACTGAAAAATCAATAGATCTGCAGCCGAAAGATTTTAGGCAAAGATGCCCTTTAAAAATAATAATCACTTTAGAAAAAAAAAGGAGAGGAGGAAAGGCAAATATTGTAGTCCAAAACCTGAACGTATGCAGTCTGAAACAGTATTCAGTCCCTTTAACAGCATGCAATCCTACAGTATAATAGAGCGTGGCTCGGTCTGGGGTGAAACAAGAAAAAAAGGTGAGAGAGAGAGAGAGAGAGCAGATCCAATTTATTTTTGCTCTTAGAATACACACACAAAACAAAAAATCCCACTTTTACAGTAACTTAAAATTAAAGTGTTCATAACCTCCATTTTTATTCTTCTTTCAAGATTCACGTTTGATTTTAAAAAGGGAATCTTGATCTAAATAATGGGACACAACATTTACATATTCTCTCCCTAATGAACAAAACTAAAAAATACTTAATTTTTTTTTTTTTTTTTTAGTTAATTGTACATTAACAGTCCTTAGAATTTTTTAAAAAACATTATGTAGCAAGAAATCAGTTTGGTAAAGTAATAAAAGATAATACACAAATGGATAAAATGCCACCAATAATCCCCAGTTCTTATCACAAAGGATTCTCATCTTTTCCTTCCTCACCTACAGAGTAAATAATAATTATATATGTATAACTTTTTTAACAAAAAGCTGAAGTCACACCTGTAAATATATTATAAATGCCTACTCATTCAAAAACTACAGCATTCCAATAAGAAAGGCAACAGATCTAACCAACTAACAACCAGCTACCCTGATTTTTCTAGTAATAAACCTGTATGAAGGTGAACAAGACAAGGCATGTGATGAACTGATGAAGTGTAATGGTAGCCTTCTTCATATGAATGGGAAGCTCTCGATTAAACCTTAATATCTTTCCCTTTGTACCCACAGGGGCAATCAAACAAACAAAAAAACGTATTATGCCATTGATTTTAAACTAATTTTAGGGGTAGTTTTCAAGGTAAATTTTTAAGGATAGTCTAGTATCTTCATATGTGCCAATTCTTTCAGCTGAGATAGGTAATTCTGTGTGAATCTGAGTTTCTTTTTTCTCAACTACCATTGTCATTTATTCATGTACTTACTGCTCACTATATTCTCTGTCAGCCTGAGTGACCGTTTTCTCTTCTATTTCGATGAGAGTTTTGTACAATGCAAGAAGCTACATCTGAAGATGTTTTTGCTACTGCCTCCTCTATTTTATAAAATTTCTGGTTAAATTTAAATTGTTCCACCCTAAATCTGATGTGAATTCCACCCCCAAATGTACTGTTTAAGTTGCTGCAACTGGGACCCCAGTCTAATTAATGCCGCCAACATATTTGGTTGTCTCCTCTCTCCACCTGACTTGACCTCGACCTTACACTCCCAGACTGCACTACAATAAAAGTTTTATCTTTGCTAATAAATAAAACTTACATATGGATCAAAGTTGGCTTTCTCCAATAATCAATAGTTTGTATTAATAGAAAAGAGCTGTTCAAATAATTTGGGTTGATATATGCTGCTCTTAAAAGCCAACCCTGCCCAGATCAATATACCTTTCAGTAAACAAACTAAATACCAGACAGGTCAAACAGTAAAGCAAACTGAATGTTCAAAGGTAAAAGACAGCAGCAATTGGTGACAAAAATGTTTACAATTTATAATTATTTATGATAAGAATTGAAACATTTTGCCATAATATCATGTTTTATAAATTTGTATTTTCTTTTTAATTGTTTTTTTTTTTTTTTTGATATTTGCTATCTGCTGGAACTAAAAGTCAGTATAATTTGAACATGCAGTTCGAATATTAGGATTATTTTCCCAGTCTTTAAAAGCTAAAAGCTGCAACCCCCCCCCCCTAGGTTTTGTCTCTTCTTCATTTTAATACAAAATCAAATATACAAAATTGTTTGCTTTTAAATAATTCCACAAGATATTAATAATCTCTTTCATAACAACAGGTAGCTATATCAATATATGGTTAAGCACACCAACCAGCGAGTGTGTTTACACTCACGCACAGACAGATGCCCCTGTATAGATAGACCCTGCCCTACAGTACAGTATCTCTATCCTAATTACAAGCCTTGCCGTGCTTTCAAAATAAAAGCAAAAACCAACACTACTTTGTTCATATAAGACTTTGTAGTTATACTGTATATTACTGATTCATTTTAATATGCAGCTTTGTTTAAGATATCTTTTAAAGAGTACGTTAATCTGTCATTTCAAACCAACTTACATAATACGCTTGATATGTGAGTTCAACTTCATTTTCTCATGCAACCTTATGGAATATGTAAAAACACTCTTGCAAAGATGTATTTATTAATTTCAATACATTTGATGATAACACTTGTTTTAATGCAATTTCATAAGATTTTACATAGTTCTCATTGGTTTTATTTACAATCCCAAAATCTGACAGGCTATGGTCACATATTCAAAAGTACTTACATGGAAAACAAAGAAGTTACAGGTTCCGGAAAATGATGAATACTCTAAAACACTTCAATTGAAAAAGTGCACTAGAAAATACAGAGGCGTGGTATTGCTGAATCCATTAATCCTCCATTTATGTTCACTGTTCTTCATCAAATTAATATTTATGTATGAATCAAGTTTACAGATAAAAGTTAAATTACTAACTGAAAAGATGGCAGAACAAATTCTCAACATAAAAAAAAACAAAATGGTGGTCAACAAAAAACAAAAAAAAAAAAAAAATGAAGCATATTGCAACAAACAAAAACTTTTGATATTTTGAACATTACTTCCATCCATTTTTAACCAAAAGAAAAAATATCTCCATCTCCAATTTAACACAAAAAAACTGGAATGTGCTATAGAAAAATAAACTAATTTAGTGTAAAAGCTAAGCAATAATACTTTAAAAAAATTTTTTCTTTCAACCCCAGAAGACCTCCTTAATGTTTAATCTAAAATATCTAGATTAGAAAACGAGAGCTTTTATCACTCTGTGTTTTTCTTCTCACCTGTAAAGCTCTTAAGACACTGAACTGTTTTGCTTCTGGCTGTTGGGGTGGTGGACACACACATGCACACTGTTCTCCCTATGCTCCTTGTCCAGGTGGTGGGACAGAAGACAAAAAACTTAACCCAATCCAAGTATCTCATAGAAAATATTTGGCGAGATATCATTGATTCCAAGAAAGCCCAGTAGAAATCACCCTTGCAATGTTCACAGACTGCACTGCTGCTTTGGACAGCACACAAAAGACAAAACTCCTCAAGTATCTATGGATTACTTTAAAAAAGGCAATACTATTGATAGCCGATTTCTTGATGGATGAAGGACTCGAGTCAGGATTGAGGACATTCACCAATACAAGAATCCACAAAGAAGGGATACCACAAGGCGGTGTCTTTAGCCCACTACTATTCATCTTGTGTATGAGTAAACTCAAAGTTCTTGTCATCATCCTTTGTGACTGAAGATAGCACTACCAACGAGGTTCCTTCAATAGCAAAACTCATGCATGAACTGTCTATAGCAATGATGGTTTGCATCATACCATCTCTCTCTTCCCTGCGCTCCAGTTGCAGGCATGCGCAAGATTACTAGCAGGTTGAACTCTTCATTTTTAAATATGGGAAAAAATCCAGGCAGCTGACTGGTGAAGTATGTTAAATGTTAAACCAAGCCTGTCCCAACAAGCTTGGGTTCTCAATTGTAACAGTCCAGCAGTCTTCCACTGTGTGAGCGTACTAAAGATGTACCAACCAACCGCTGGTATCAAATAAGGCTGCCAAATATACCAGTGACACGACACTCTGGGGAAAAGAAAACAATTAAAAACAATGCACTCTAGAAATGAACATAGCAAGAATGGTTTTGAACATGAGCAAAGGAGAAAAAGATCCCAATGAATCCATCAAAGGCAAACAACACTATGTGCCAAATGTAATGCTGAATGATCAACCAAACATCAGCTTTCCATGATTGCTGCAATGAAAAGGCACTACTCACTCATCAGATGTACATCAGGCACATTATGGGGTGCAGATGCAGCAAACATACATACACACACTGACAATAACTGAGTGATTTTATTTAACAATAAAAAATGAAAAAACAATGCTATAATTACTAAGACCTAACAATAATAGTGTTTCTACACATATTCTTTAGAACAAATTAGGCTCAGTAAATTGATATTTTTTTTTAAAAATAGAAAAGTCCGTGCATTAAGCATACAACTCTGTGGCCGCAGCTGTGTTTTTATTGTTCATTTACAATTGTAAATTTACTAATTAATGCCAGTCATGTTTATAGAACCACAAAATTTATTTATTTGGCTTATCTATTAATTAATAAAAATATTAATACACTGATCTATCCTAGATCAACCTCCCTAGGTTGCTTTGATCTTTTTTTAATTCTAATTGTAGAAATATCCCTTTTCTATCATTTTGTACGCATTTTTTCCAGTTTTATTTATTTTTTAAAAATAAAATTCTAAAATATTAGATTCAAAAACATCCTGTGATTTTCCTCTACAATTCAGTTAAGCAACCTTAGATAATTAAGTGAAACCTAAAAAATGGTTTTAAAAATCCATTGTCGAGATAAATGTCAAAAAACAACAAAATAACCATTTACATAAATCTGTGTTGCATTATAGTGTAAGCCAAAAAGCTCACTTTAAAGAATAGAGAAAAGAATTAATAATACCATTTATGATATTTAAACCTGTACTGGTTATTATTCTCATAGGTGGATCATCCTGAATCTTCAAAAGGGAAGATTCTATTTTCTACAAAACGAACATCTGTATATTTCAGAGAATACTATAAATAATGTGTGTCATTACCCAGTCATTACTAGTCCATTTTTGGTCAACTTATTATTATCAGGAGTTTTTAAAAATGGCCAAAATTATGTACAACAATGCTCATTAATTGTAAACTTTCCATGAGTACAGAACTAATGTACTAGAGAACATTAGAAATGCATTATGGGCATTTTTCAGAAGTTAGTTTATAATGCGATTAAAATTATATGCCAATTATGTCAGTCATTTAGCAACATGCATAACACAAAGGGTAATGTCACCTCAAATCTGTTAAATGTGAGGCATCTGAAAGGTATATCAGGTATCGCACAAAAATCTAATGGCTGGTATGCCCTCCAGCAACTACAACGCGTCTCTCACAATGTTGCTTCATTAGCATTATAAGGTTTTGGATTAATATTTCATCCTGAACATCTTTAACAAACAAAACAAGAAGATTCCACCTTTGCATTTTTGAGATAATGAAATATTTCTCCCAGCAACAAATGAATAGTTGACTTAGGTTAAGTAAATCAAAATATTTCTGAATGTTTGTCATGATGGGTGAGCTTAGAGTTTTCATCCTGTACTGTAAACATCTAACTCTACTTGAACTACTTCATCACTATATTGATGTCATAACTGCACTTAGCATCTAGCAGCATCTGGCAATGAGACAGCTGAATAAATTTAAATCCTGAGATGGCACTAACGATTAACTTTCTCCTGATGGTTACAGCTGGGCTAGTTTCACAATTCACAGCAATTTTGGACCAGAAAGCTTTTCTTTGTTTTGTTTTGTCTTTTTTTAATCTTTAAAACTCTCAGAAATACACAAAATTACGCACAGTGTGTGTTAATCGGGTTTTGGTTGCAATTATTATCAGATAAAAGTTGTTTATTTTTGGGAGCAGTCTCATTTCTCCCACTATCATCCTTAGAAGAATAACAAACTAAGTCACTGACAGATTTTTCTCTTCCATCAGAGGGACTGCAAAAGGTTGTAAATATCTGTCCATATAGGTGGAAGCAGCTTTTCAGGGTTGATCAAGGAAGTTGCAGGGCTTATATGGTGGCTATTTTACATAATTAAGAACTAATTTATTTGTGACTTCAAAATTTGCTAATAAAATACGTTTTTACAGTAGTACCAAAGTTTAAGCAGAAATATCTCCTTCCACACATCTTATAAGCACCAAAAAGACTTGAATGTCATTAGGGAGGGGAGAAACATATCCTATCCCCAATATTCCAATGGGGACCCCTTCACTCCCAATGGATTCTGCTGCCAGTGTTTGTCTGCTTGCTAGAAAACAAATTTTTAAAATTTCTTTTACAGTTTGTGTAGATAATCAAAGTCTTCGACCAAGCACCTGAAGATTTTGCTAAAAGAACCATTGTTATCATGATAAGAGATTTGTTGTTTCTGGCTTGTAATGCTACTGTCTTCATAGGCTGTGGAATGGCATCTGTTTTAACAATTAATGCAGTGAGTTGAAGAATAGATAAAGTCCCCTCTTTGTTGACAAGAATTACTCAATCAGGCAATGAAGAGTTCTGGATTAAAGGGACTGAAGCAACAGAAATCAATTAGATAGCTGCAGCTTTCTCTGGTCAGACTGGAAATACTGAATAGAAAAAGAAAATACCTGAAAAGCATTGATAAAACAAAGGGGCCTCCACATAAATGAGATTGTTGGAATAGCAAGTTACACAAAAGCTTTTTGACATTTCTTTATCTAACTTTGCCTAGCAGACACTGAAGACTGTGCAAAACACAGAGGTCACTTGATACACTAAGCAGCATTAATTTTACTATTTTCTTTTCTCTCTCCCCTTTTCAACTTTACTATATAAACAGTACCTTTTCTTTCAAAGCCAGCCAGCCTCTGAAAGAATGAAACTACTCACAAACATAACTAAGTCTTTCCAAAAAAAAAGACATGACAGCTTTAATTTTTGTTTTGTTTGTTTCTTTTTAAAGTTATTTGAAGGGAGATAAAGCCTAGGGTGATTTGCTAAAAAAGAATAAAGTGATGGATGAATGAACGGAGACAGACAGATAGCAACAGAAATTTAAAGGGTTTTAAGAAAGAAGAAAGTGTAGCCTTAGGCAGATACAGTTAAAAATAAGTGCTCTCAACTTGTACATAGTCAACTTCCCTTAAGCAACAGAGGAATGCCTTTGTTGTGCCCTGAATTTATCATCTTCAGAATTCTTATCAGTTTAATTCTGTTAGTTTTCCTTGTTTAGATAAAATCTGGTTAATATCAGTTTATCAACCTGCAACACATAGAAGAAAACCATCATTCACATAAACATCCCACTGATTTTTAATCTAAATCATCTCACTATTTTTTTTCTCCTCCATTTATCCAGAAATTTATTCACAGCTTTCCGTTTTGTTTGAATCTCCATACTTTCTTGACCTCATGCAAAACAATACCTTTGTTGTTGTTAGATTTTTTTAAAGATTCACAATAATGAACTTTCCTAGATTGAAATATTCAAAACAAATTCTTAAAAATTGTTATATTACTTTACTGTGAATAACTATTGCACACATCAGAATTCAGGTCTAATACATTTTTGCTAAATAAATGAGTGCAAATGTTGTATAATTCAAAAAATTTAATTTCTCATCAGCATCTTATCATCATCCTGTGCTAACTTCGAGGTCTTGAGAATATATCAGAGTAGTGATCTAGTTGTTGGACATCAGACTTGGTTACCAAGCGAGTAGATACCTAGGTATAGTTGGGAGCTCTTAGGTGGGAAGGGTCAAGGGCAAACCAATAAAAAGCTACCTGCAGAACCTATTGTTACACAAAACACTACTAGAACTCTTTACTTTTGGACGTGAGAGGAAAATTGAGTTTCTGAAGAAAACCTAAGCTGGCTAATAATTTCTCAACATTAACAGCTTTTTATTTACTTAAATAAACAATCACTGCATTGTTAGCAACATTTCTGTACCTCGTCTGACATGAAATAATGGGGGATAGCTTATTTAATATTCAGTTTCCATTCTTTAAACTATTATAAATAGTTCTTACATTTTTAAGTTGCATAGAAGAATTCCATTATTTACACTAGTTGGTGTGATTATAAATATATGAATTTATATTTTTATCCAACCTATTCATAAATTTTAAAAAGAAACTATAATTACACTGATAAATGGCACAAAGCTTACAACAGCATAATAATAATAATAATCATGTGAGAGTAATAAAGAAAATGTTAGGAAGCATATTTCATGCTTTCCAACACTTCTAAAAGTTTTGTTCAAAGTAAATGGAAACAAAATCTTGGGTTAAAGTGTACTGCTCTTTGAATGAAACACTGGACATCTCCAATGACATTTCATGACATGCAAGAACCTGTATGATCATATCATTTTATAAAAAGGGATGTGTCAGCAGATGGCCAAGTGCATAGGATACCACTTTACTGTGATTGAGGATCCAAGTTCAATCTCCATTATTAGCATAGTTTTTTTCCTTTCTTGTTTGCATGTATCCCATCCTCCTCTGGGGTGGAGACTCCAATTTATTCCAACAGCTAAACAGTGGAGTTCTAACTGGGACTTTCCGTTTCTTGTTAAAGACAAGTACCAAGCCCCCACAAGGTTCAGGGATGGAGAATGCTTATCAGTGGTAACAACAGCACTATAGTTGTGGATAATGATGATGATGGTAATGTTGTCCACAGAATCGAGAAACAGAGGGTGATCAATGATACATTCTATGGTACAAAAAGAGTTAAAGACACATTATGGACAATGTTGTAAAACTGATTCAATAAATCTATTTTCAATCTTAAGTTATGCTCAGCACAACAAGAACAAGAACCTTTGCAATGCATATCTAACAGCGGGTACTTACTCGCACACAATGTAAACAAGTGTTTTGGAAGGGGACAGATTTTTTTGTGCATCATCCTTTCCTGTTTAGCTTGTAGAGCGTAGGAGACAAATTAAAACGTTTAACTTCGAAACCAAACTTTTAGAAATTTTAAATGGTTTTATATACCAGACAGTCAGAAGTGCAGGAAGTTGTTAAACTTCAAAAAAAAAATTTTAAAAAATGGGTGGGGCGCATTTCTAGTCTATTTTTTTGTAAAAGCTCTCCACTTTCTCTGCTTGGCAAATACTCCATGATTAGTGAAGATGCACTTTCTAGCCATGACTGTCCTTATTCGTCCTATACTTGTAACCCTAGTACTATGCAGAGCATCTACAGTGTTGAAAAAATCTAGCTAAATCTGTAATTTCCTTTTCAGGAAAAGAAAGAAAAATGAAATTAAAAACTACGATCATAATTCTGTAGTTTCTAAGCTGCTGATGAAGCCCGTATTCAACTTCATAGGAACTATTTCTAAAGAAGTTCAAATGAGGCTCATCTGGATATCACTACACCAATACTATTTCAGCTGGGTTTCATTGTATTTCATCGTTTCCTAGTATTATGAGAAATTTATTTTAAATATTACTTTTTTTTTTTTTTGCAGGGACTAACTAATTTTTATTAACCCTTTACCAAACAATAATTTAACAAAAAGTGCATTCTATGCATAATTTTAGAAATTATGCTAGTCAGGTATTTTTTTCTTCATTATTCTATCTTCTTTGCCGGAAGGATTATTCTTTATGCTAAATTGACCTTTTACGTCCAAACATACAACACACATTTAATCTTAATGTCGATCTATATCTGATACAAACTCACAGCCAAATTACTAGAATTACTTGTGCTGAACCTTCCTACTGTAAAGAGCAAATTGTCCCCTTTCCTTAAATCCACAGGTTTGTAGCACTTTACTTCTGATCTGCTTCATTGTAAATTTGGCTAACATGGGTAAACAGAAAACTCTTCAGCTGATTCTGATCCATGACACCATTTTCATCACTGGAAGTTTCCATAAACCTACTTCTCCAGGCACTGTCTTAAATCGTATAAATAACCTGCTGCTTCCATCATGAGACTTCATTTTTTTTGACTTTCTCTTTAATGAAACAATACAAATCATGGTACTAAAAGTAGACAAACAAACAAAAAAAAAATCTGTTATATCATCTGCCTTCCTTTCTATGCTTCATTTATTTTTTAAAAAGTTTTAAAATCTTTGTCTTTCTTTTTTAAAAGATGGACTTCCATTTCTTTTTCTTAATGGAGTAGAGAGATCATATTTACCTGGATGATCTGATTTTCTCCAATAAGTAAACGCAAGAGCACCTGCTCATTATGACTAAGCTCGGAGAAATTTTAGAATGGTGATCTATAAATATTTGTAAAATTTTATTATCCAACTCAAAGGAATACAAGTAGTCAAAGGTGTGCATCCTTTTCCTTCCTTGGCTGACTAACCGACGACTTAACAATATGGGCAAGTATGCTTTCCCACACAATGTACAAGCATACTTGCCTTTCAGGCTACATTCTGAAAAGATGGCACACTAAAACTTGTGGGGCTTGTGAATAATATTCTTTGTTGTTTACAACTGTGGCAACAGAAAGCCCAGACAGACCACTAACCACATCACACCTCTTACTTGGAAGATAATGACCTTGTCACAATGTAAAGATGGTAACTTTAAATAAAAAAAAAAACAATAATAATAGTAATATGGGAATGTATATTCAAATGTATTCATAATTGTAATTTTTAATTAAAATTTCAGCATTTTAAGTAAGAAATGTTTAAGCTTGTATTCATGATATTCTACACAGACATTTTAAAATATGACAGTTACATGTTTTAATTAGTAGTTCAGTTCAGAAGCTCATTAATCGGTTGAGCAGCCAAAAGTTTTAAATTTGGTCTCCCATCGATGAAGATTTAAGAATAATGTAATCTTATCTTTAATGACTAAAGGCAATCTTTACATGACACTAAATGTCACTAAAAACCATGTAGACATGACTTTTTTGTTTTCTTTCTAAGTCATTCATTAAAGATGAATTTTCATATGATGGTTCGAGCATGGTGGTAAATGTGAAAGGTCACTTTTAGGTTCTGCAAGACTGGACAAATCTCCTTTCTACAAGTTTCCCAGTGGTCAAGTATAGTGATGTCCTTGACATTAGCCATGTTTTGAATGATCATATCCTAACTCTCTGTAGACCATATCAGTGTTTAACTTACTTATAAAAGCAAGCTGGAACAGCTGGAATATATTTAGTCAACACCCTAATAATGCAAAGCATGGGGTGATATGGAATCGCAGTCGCATTAATGAAGAAGTTACTATGGCTCACTCTGTGCTGAGTAATACAAATCCAGAGGGTAAAAGTTAAAAAAAAAACAAAAGGTTAGCTCCACATTACATAACAAGCTGTTTTCAACGAGTTATTTATGTTTAAATTCTTCGTTTCAGTTACACAAGGTAAGTCAGGTATTTTGATGAGCCACTAGAGTAAAAAGAACTTCAGGCTACAGATGAATGTTTTGTTGAAAACAGTTGTGATGCATTCTGTTTTAGCTTTTTAGCATCCAGAGAGCACACTACCAAAACAAACAACAAAGCAGCTTTTAAAACTGTAGATTCACCTGATTAAATTTAATTTGCTGCACAATAAACAATGTGTAGTTGTTTTTGTTGTTTGATATAGTATATTCAATAAATAACTGTTTCTTCTTACATGCTATGCTCACTATTTGATGGACAGAGCCTCTTTGAATTACTTCCTAAAATGAATGAATTCCAACAATTCCTCCTTTCATCTCCACTCCCTATTCTCTACTGAAGACACAAACATGCTTTATCATACCAAGTTTGCATCAGCAGTGAGAAGCAGAAACTAAACAAAGAAAAATCTATTGTTTTTCTAGACTTTTCAGATTCAGTTAACGTAATAACTGGTAAATAGTTGGCATTATTTATAAGGTTTTCTAAGTTTAAATGGGCACACCATCAAAGCAACTAAGCTCTGAAGTAAAACACCTTGTTAAAATTGAAGTTAAGTGTTTATTGGGCACCTTCCTGGTTTGTTCTACTACACTGATTTATGACTCACAGTCTGATTAACCTTTGTAATCTGAGTACCAGGAAAGCATCATGGCTCCATCCCATCTCACCTTAACTCTAAAGATATAAAGTATGAATAATTAAGTACATAAGTATAAAAATTGAATCAAAGTGAAAAGGAGGAATTCATAAGAATAATTATTAAAACATACAAAAAATATAAGAATAAAAATACAAAAGTGTGAACAAATGCTCAATAATAATAATAATAATAATAATAATAATAATAATAATAATAATAATAATAATAATAGAAAAATAAAAACTAAATTAAAATGAATTTGCGAAAGATAATAAAGTGAACAAGGTTCAAATTAGTTTCAAATAAGACAATATTAACAATACCTTTCTTCCCATAGATTCTGTATAGATTGGGCTAATAGAAGGTGAGCGGTAAGGTGAGCTAGAAGCTGGAGTGACCACGGATGAGCTTAGGTAGACACTGCTCGGTAGGAGGAGCACTATTTCGCCAAACCCGACCTAATATAAAGAGCCAGGTAGGAAGGCGTGGGAGGACTAAACGATTAAAACTCTGAATCGGTTAGAAAGCTAGAAGGAATGTGTGTGGTGGGGGGGTGACGTAAACTGTTTAGCATATTTCGAAGCAAATCCCACCTCAGGGTGGGGTTAACCCTAGGCAGAAGAGCTGAAATAAGTGACTGTAATGCTAATTTTAAGAGAGAGGGAGAGGAGACATTCTAAAGTAGAATGGATATCCTTCCTTCACGTCTGGTTTCCTTGGACGTTCGTTAAAAAAAAAAATAAGTTATCAGAAATAGATTTCAGACAGACTTCTGCTGGTGAGGTCAGGGGAGGAGGAGATGCTACGATGGACCCCCCCCCCCTTGTGTCGCACCCCGTTACAGGTAAGATGAGGAAGCTGACCACCACCACCACCAGAGTCCCGTCTTTCTAAATTTGTTTATTTCTAACGTGTGGGGTGGAAGGTGTTGGATTAGAATTCCGAGATTCGGGGGACCCGAGGAGCGGGCACTGATCTGCCTGTAGAGTGATCAATGAACGGGGTAAACAGAGTTTCGGAAAGAAGCGCATCGTGATCCCCTCTCAAGCCAGGGAGACTCAGCGAGATCTAACCTTGTTAAGCAATCTAATTAATCATATCAGTTATCGATCACATCTGATTTGCGAGAAAGAGGCGGGCGGATCGATAGCGTCTGCGACCTCAACGAATTCAGTCGCCTCTGAATTTCAATGATTTGAACCACCCCACCCGGAGCTCCGCTTCTTAACCCTCTCACCCCCACCCCCCGGACGCATCATGACGACGGAGTAGATCAGCTTATCAATCGTTAGACGCGATTTATTCAAATCTTACGCCGGTTCTAATGCTGTCGATGCCGATCGATCGATCAATCAATCAATCACCAAGATGATTAATGTTAATATTAATAAAGTGAAGGACCTAAGACTTTAAGTTTCCCATACATATCATAAACAGCTGATTGTTGTTGTCATCATCAAGAACGGTGGGCATACCATAATTTTACAGGTGCATTCTGTAGGCGGCATCGAAGGTAAGAAACTTGGGAAACAATTCTGATTAAATTATGGTAAAGTAAGGGAGATGGTGAGGGGGCTGGATATTAGACTGTAGTTGCACCTATACACTACGCTCTTGTACCTGGGAGATGGGGGAGGGGGCTAATTATTAGACTGTAGTTGCACCTATACACTACGCTCTTGTACCTGGGAGATGGTGAGGGGGCTGGATATTAGACTGTAGTTGCACCTATACACTACGCTCTTGTACCTGGGAGATGTGGGAGGGAGGGAGTGGAGATGGTGAGGGGGCTGGATATTAGACTGTAGTTGCACCTATACACTACGCTCTTGTACCTGGGAGATGGGGGGGGAGAGAGAGGGGGGAGATGGGGCTGGATATTAGACTGTAGTTGCACCTATACACTACGCTCTTGTACCTGGGGGATGGCGGCCGAGCGGGACTCGGTCGGTGTTACAGCTAGCCCGCTCTCCTCCACAGAGCCGACCTGCACTCCGCGGGCGGGGAGACATTTGCCGCGCTGCTGATGGAGGCGGCGGCTGCTGCTGCTATCACAACAAAAACAAGTCGTACACGTACCTGTCGGCACAGGTTCTGTCGGTTGTTAATCAGAAAGCTGATGCTATTTCCTTCCATGTCTACCGTAAGGATCCCTCCATCAACGCGCCGCCCTACCTAGCGGTCAGTGCGCACCTGGACATTAGCTACGTCGCACGTTGACAAGTGGAAACAAAAGCTCTGTTCCCCCCCCCCACTTTCGCCGAGCAGAGGTGTCACGTGATTAAACGACCACCACGTGACGCTCCGACTTGAGACAGAGAAAAAAAAACAACAACAAAATGCGACTGACGACTATTATCAGTCGCACTTGGTTTTCAATTAGCATCTCTGCCCCTCCCCCTAGAGCAGCTCCCACCCCTATATAATTACAAACTGAAACTCCTGGTATAGACCAGACTCTCTCTCTTTATATATATATACACACACACACATATCCAGATTAAAGTTGTGATAAAGTGGATACTGTCTCTCAAAAGATAGTAACTATCAGAATATACAATAATAATATTCAAGTAGTTTGATATATGTTTATATATATGTACATATATCAAAGATATTCTGTAAAGTTGGATGATATTCAAAGAAATGTTGATGTAGTGTAATAATGTGGATTCTTTTAGCCTAGACTGTCAAAGCAGGGAAACATCAATCAACTAAGTTAGGAAATAATAAGGTTAACTGAATAATTAATAGCATTGTGTTTTGCTATTTATAATAGTCTGTTGTCTATGACACTCGAAGGATCAGAATCTGGACACTCAGTTAAAGATGCTGTTGATGATGCCATTTTTTTTTTACGGAGAAATTGGCAGTAGTCAGTATCTGACTGCATGCAACACGTGTGTTCATGTCTCACAGTGAAGGCTACTACTTTAATAAGGGAACCGGTGCCACAGGTAACTCCATTACAAAGCTTGAACAGTTTCAGCCCCAAAGTGGCATAACAATTTATCTTTGAACATCCTCGCCCATCCATCAGCTGAACTGAATATCGCACTACTGGCAGAACATAACAACAGAGCAGGTCTGTTGCCGAGAAGAGTTAGCAGTAATCAAAGGTGTTTTAAGGAATGGGGGCCCACTTTGTGGTCAGGGTTATTTAACAGACTGTTTAGATATCGAAAAATTTGAACTTTTCTTTTTACTTTCTTCAATCTGTAACATTTCTGTTAAGATCTTGTGCGCTGATTTAGGTAGCGGAGACATTATCGTGACTGTCGTTTTTGTAGTAATGAATAAACAGGACTCTGAGCCGCTACTGCATGGTGACAGCAGCTTTCGGAGTACGTCCAGCACACCTAATTAATTGGGTTTTCCTTTTATGCCAATACTCTGTTTAAATCAATTAAAACCAGGAAAGATGCGGATTTCCTTTACTTTCTGATTGTTTTATTAGACAAAGGACTTCCATTCAAACCTTCCCTGACAGCGAAGACACAAAAGGAATGCTTAGATGCAAGCCACATGAGGCCACCTTCATTTGTCACTAGTCAATATTACTGTCAGATTCCGTTTTAATTTTTGGGGTCCTCAGCGCAGTTTAAAATAAGGACCCATTTGCTGAATTATTTGAAAATTAGGCCACCAAGCAAAAAAAAAAAAAAAAAAAAAAAATTAATGGCATTCATCAGAAGGTAACTGATACCATTTAATGATATGACAGGATCCTTTCCCCTCAAAAGATTTTAATTACAGAAAAACATGAAGACTACGATGATAATATCTGTGTATCAATAAAAAGTACTGCTCTGGAGAAAGACCTCTAGGAGTAATGCAAGAATAAGTATACACAAACCACATGCACACAGGAGTCAATAAGTTATAAAGTTTTATTTCCCTCTAAAATTTACAGTTGGAAAAGTCAGATGCAAAAATATGGCAGGAATATCTTTATTTATATGATGAGTTTCTATTTAATTAATTGTTTTTAAACAAAAAAGAAGAAAAAAAACTTGGAAAATAATGATTCCGATCATACCAATATCACACAGTTCTCTCAAAAAATGTTTAGTTACAAATGACAAATACAATGCTTCTTATATGATACAGAGCTTGTATCTCTTTCCTTGACAAAAAAAAAAAGAAAGAAAGAAATAATAATAAATATTTAAATTTTTTTATTATTATTTTTCTTTTACAGAATTGCTTTTCTTTTATTAGAAGACTGGCATCAGTTTTTGTTCTGCTGAAATTGTCTTCCACATTCAGCTAGCATTCTTGTGGGGGACAAAGAGATTCAGACAGGCCACGTGTGTCAGTCAGTCTACTCTTGAGAGTGAGGGAAACAACAAAAGGTGCTGAGACCTGAAGTTACAGAAAGCAACTTAATCTCTTCTGAGTTGACAGAATGGAAGATAATAAGCACTACGAGTTATGGCTAGAAATAGGAAACTAAGCTGACAAGTAAAGATTTTTCTAGAAAATTGTATTCTAAAAAAAAGAAAAAAAAAAAGTCAAATTGTAATTCTAATTATTTTATCTGTGGCTTGCCTGAACACACCAGAGACTAAAGGACTATGTCATACTGGTATGAAGATGTGAGCAATGAACATCCAGTGATGATAGTGTTTGCAGCAATACCAGTATTCTGTTACTAGGACTAAAGAAAAGGGCACAATGTTTGAAACATCCCGTAGAGAACACAATCTAAGATAATGGTAAGAAAGTAGCAGCTGGCGGTTCTCACATTTTGCCGATCTATCTTGATTATGTTGGTTAATGGCAGGTAACCAAACAGTAAAAAATTTTAAAAAGTCTGTACAGATTGTCTGCATAAAAACAAAACAAGACGACAACAACATAAAATTATTAATTTTCGGATATAAGAATGGAAATTTCTAAGTGTCAAGTCTGAAACATTGGATGTGTCTATAAACAATCTGATAAAAGTCAACATTTCATTATTCTCTGTTTAAAAGATAACAATACTGTAAAATTTATATTTTGAAAAAAAAAAAGACTGACTTGAATATTAATAAACTGGGGTTTATGCTCTTTGTATGCATTGTTTAGAAGAATAAAAGAATAAGATTTGGGTCTTTTAAACTTATATAAATGGCCCTATGTGGATCTCTCTCTTTCTCTTGGCCACAACTCAATATCAATGCCATGGAAATGTCACAAAAACACCACTTGATCTGAATGCTAGAATTATCTCAAAGACATTTAAATTCGCCTTTAATTTGAAAAGAAATTCAATGTTTTGGTACTCTACAGCACATTTAAAACTGGAATTTACTCTTGACAGCTGTTGTAGTTTTCAAGCAGCAGTTAAACTTGCAGACTGGTAGAAGGTAGACAAGTAGAGTTTCAGATAAACTGTGTTTCTCTCATCAGCCACAAAAAAGAAAAGAAAAGAAAATCTACATCTTTCTCATGGCACCATTCATTCAGTATTGTCGCGCTATGTCAATAAATATGAAGAGGATGACTAAGGCTTTTCTGTGTTTGTCCTTTTCTTTTAATCTATCACAGATGACCAGGTAAGAAGATTTTACACGAAAGAGGAAAATGTACAATTAAAATCCATTCAACAACATTTACAACTGAACAGTTAGTTAATATACAGTATCTTTTTTTGGTTGTTTTTTTTTGGTGGTGTGTGTGTGTGTGTGTGTAGTATACTTTGAAATATTGATAAATGTAAATCACTACACCTATAGTTCATGTGCAATACTAAGTTGTTGTTTTTTTTTTCAAAAATAACAGCTGACCAGAAACACACATTTAGTTTCCTTGGTTGAAATAGTGAAGTAATAAGAAAAAAAATATATTTTTTCTTTTTTTTTAAATGGATAACTGTGTGAATAGGACTGGAAAAAAAACCCATCTAAATGTCTCAAGTAGAATAACTTTACGTTAGTGATTAAACAAAAATATATATATATATCCGGATTCCAAAGTGTCTGTTCTCAAAATCGTTTTTTTTTTTTTCCAGATCTAAGAAACACATTACTCATACACGTTTAAAATTTGTCTATTTAATGTTTTAAACCACCCTCCGGGGATTCGTGCACGAGGAAAAACTTCGAAAGAGAATCAAGCAAGACTAGTGGCCTGAAGATTTTGCAATGGACCAGAATGACTAAGTGTAAGAATAAATTAAAGACTTGTTTGCACATGGTACTGAAAGACGGGGCACAATGAGGCAAGAAGCCGGCCGCACTGGTCTAGACGTTGTTGCAGAATGCAGCTATTGTCTCTAGTTCTTCTTCATTCAACTCGTTCTTCAAGGTTCGTCGCACTGAAATGTACAAAGCAAATAAAAAAAAAAAAAAAAAAGGGTGTGTATCAGTTCGGCGAAGCTCGCTCCAGGTCCAGGTGTTTGACAGACATCATTAAAATCCACGAGGGAACCATTACAACACTAGGATATTCCTAGCTAATTGAAAGAAAAGACGTCTAACATTACAATTATTTATCTATTTTAAACATTCTAAAAAAAAAAAAAAAAAGAGCATGGACATAATTAAAATGGAAGGGGGGAATGTTACATTAAATAAAACATTTAAATATGATTATACCTCGCTGACGTGAAAAAAATTTTAAAAAATGCAAATTCTATTGCTTCATTACTGAAATGAACAGGGGGAGATAATCCTAAAAAACTAATAAAACCATCACCAACACAACTTTTAACTCTGAATGGCCTTTTAATTTAGATTTAATTGCTCCTCTCACTGCTGTTTAGAATAAAAATGAGGGATATTTAATGCTGTAAGAAATCTTTGAACATGTCTGGTTTTTTTTTCTCATTACACAACAGCAATATGGCCAGTTACAATAATCTGAATAATCATGTAAACATACTAAATTAGTTAATTGCCTACTGGGCACTGGACAATTTGCAAGTAATGAAATCTTCATAACTCAAACTCATTAAAGAAGGAACAGCCTGCACGACCCTGCTCAAGCAGTTATTTCACAAAATATGAGTACGTTACATTCCACCTGTGCACTTAAAAATTTTGTTACATGCCAATTCTAAGGTTCAGTAATTCCTTTTAACTTTAAAAAATAAAATAAAACTATTTTTCTTAGATTAGAAAATACAAGATGCAAGCTACCTTTAGAAAATAACATAGTATTTTTATGTTAAAACTAAAATTGGTGGCATATAATGATCACTCTCCATTATTGGATGATGTCATGGCAATCTCCTAGCTTTACCTTTAAAGTTATTATATTAAAATACTGTTCCGACATATTTAACCCCTTTAAAATTCCATAATTTCATCACTGCATTTGAGATTTTAAGTCCCTGTCTACAATTACCCAGTAGTTTATTTTCACTCTATGAATTACAAGTAAAAATGTACTTTTCTTATGAGCTTTCGGGTAACCCAAAAAAATCTTTCTAATGTTCTATCTTCACACATAGGATGTAGTGTACATATGTTCACATACAAGAAAGTTTTATTTTGACCTCTGGACAAATACTTTAAAAAAAAAAAAAAGAGAGAGAGAGAGAGAGAGGAGAAGAAAATAGCATCTCTAAAGTTCATTCTGCAGCCTGGCAATATTTTCAAAACAGCATCAAATTAAAGCATGCTGTTTGGCTGGCTCACAATGTTAAGTTTTGCAATAAAGCACAATGTCAAAGCATAACTTTAAAAAGCCATGTCACATTGATGTGGTGTGAAAACTTTAAAATCTTACAGTTAACTGACATCACAGATTCTGTGTTCAGATACATGTCTGGCATTATTTTTACCAGAACCAACACAGAGAGGGAGGGAGAGATAGAGAGAGAACTTGCTACACATACTAACAAGGGTTAGGTTACTAGTAGTCTTATCATTTATTTTTTGTCTCAAAGAATCATGCATTCGTACACTTTAGTTCTGCATAATAAAAAAAGCACTTTTAAGGGAAAAAAAAACCTTAATAACTCTGCTATATCTTGAACAATGGTTAATGCCAAACGTTTAAGCATTAATGCTACACTATTGGTGGATTCAAAATAATTTTAAAACAAAACTTATAACAAGCATTTGTCAAATTATAAATAGCACCCTGTTATTCATGGTCTACAAGTCCAAAATAAATGTTACTGTTTTCTGGGGTTTTCTCTCTCCCCCCAAAGTTTCAATGGGATGTCACAAAATTTCAAGATACTTTGAATTAATTTAGCTTTTCTTTTTTGCATTGGTTATCAACTTAAGTCTGAGCATCCGGCCAGTTCTGGGTGTCTGAACTCCAGCAGTTAACAATCTGAATGGCAGTGAAACACAGAAAAACAATGAACTGGAAACACTATTTCCCCTTTTAAAATAACATCCTTTTAACAAAACTCACTGCACTCACTTTTGTCCAACCCTCTCTCTTTCTGTCCCTACGTTTCCATGCATTACATAGAGACAGAAAGAGAGAAAATATATCTAAAACAAAACAGAAAAACCCCACAAATAGTAACTAATGTATATATATTTTTTTCTTTTATCAAAATCTACCAAAATAAGCAAACAGGAATCAAATCTGCATTTAAAACCAAACAAGAAAAAGTTCATTTTTTTTTTGTGTGTTCATTTATGAAACCTGGCTGGATACAATTATGGCAATGCTATTTTCAGCTGAGTTTCATTTGAATATCCCTGGCATTCTGAATACTATTTTGGGCAGAAAGCCACACCCTCTAGGTAAGTAACAACAAGAACCAGAATAACTAGTGCACAACAACATGGCGATGATGAACCACACATGAACACGTAGGTGCACTATTGTTTTTTTTTTTTTTTACTAGAAATATTAGCACTCGTGCAGTCAACTTCTGAGTATGCCCGGTGGCGTTAACCATACTTACATTCTCGTTGCAGAGACTCCGCTGAGATACCAAAATACCTGATTCAGAACAAACATCTGCTTGTCAGGACAAAAATCAAGAAATGTCAAGTGTTGTTGGAAATTTAGTAAATTACAACAAAAGTCACCTTTTATTTTCCCCAGCTGTAGCAATGTTAGTTCAAGCTTGTTAAAGTGCTGTGATTCAAGACTTTGTTTCACCTAGCTTAACGAGTCAGACTATTTCCCACCATCATCCAGACAGAAGAAACACAAACAAACAAACATACATCAGGGTAGAGAGAGAGAGAGAGGAAGGGAGAGACATATTCTTCTTCCTACCGACATCATCAAGGGAGATAATGCACAGATGTTTTGCTAATTAAGCCAACAAGCCTGAATATGGTGATTATCTGATGTAACGTAATTTTTATTCTATTCACTGCATGCCTGCTCCAAATAAGTTCTTGATTATCTTGTGAAATCAACTGTCGCCCATCACTAGCAAAAAATTAAAGTGCACCAAAATCACAGCTGAAAAGACTTGGCAAGCTGCATTACTGTACTACCATGACGCGATGCTAAGATGAATGGTAGGTCCACATATTTGTACTTTTTCTAAATAGATTTGCATGTTCTTCAGGTATAGTTGATTATTACAGAGTAATAGAATTCCTCTTTATGGTTGCTTTAGCATCAACATAGCATATAAGCCATGAGAAACAAGATGAGATTTAAATACATATAATTTTATAAAGGGGTAACAATTCAACATCGCCCCCCCCCAAGAATAGGCATACATTTGAATATTTGAATTAAATTTTTTGTAGCAACAAATCATGCAGTAATGGTCATCTTGTATTCACTTAAACGTGAAAAAACAAGTAGTACTATGAAAGTAAGTCTTTTGATGGGGATGTATACATTGAAAAGGACATGATGAAACAAAATCATTTGCAGTTCTGTATTTGCATTCAGTGAAAAACCCTGTAACAGAACAGTTCCTTTAGTACAGCTGGTGAACACATTAAGAAAAGTCAATAAACAAAGAGTTGAGAGAAAAGATGATTCAACACCTGAAAAGAACATTCTCAGCAGCATGGATGTGGCAGGAAAGAGTGTCATAGTTTTGTTATCGCAGTTTGCAGTTAAATATGCACGGATGTTAGTGAAAAGCTGCTAGCCTAGGACTGAGTGCAGTTTTTAGACGTCAATAATAAATTATATAGTAAGTCTGACAACCATTTCGACATTATCATCACCATGAACAATGACATCATCATTCAATAAAGAATAGAGTTACCTAGCTTGTCATTCCCAAGGGTCTGAAATAGTATTGCAAATCACTTTAGTTAAAAAAAAACAAAAAACACACACACACACATACACAGTAATAATTATAATAATAATATTAATAAAACTAAAATAAATAAAAACTACTTGATAGCAGAATGGTTACACACAAACACTTAAGCCACTATAATTATCATTTTTCCAGCACATTTTAATTTCTATGGCTTCACATCTTTGCGTCTTTTATTATTATTATTATTTTTACTACAATCAGAAAGATAAGCCGTGGATCGCTTTAAAAACTCAGTTTAATTTCTCCATATACGCATTAAAATATAAATGAAAATTCCAACCAGAAATCCTTTTCTCAATCTCAGGTCACTCCAGGAAACGACGTTTGATGAGACCTAAGCGTTTTTGATGAAATAAAAAAAAAGGGGGGGATCTATCTGGTTAGTTTAAGAGGGGAGAGAACAAAAAGTCTGAATATATTGAACAAAAACAACGACAACAAAATAAAGGTACTTTTAAAATTTACTACCATGCTCCCATAATGCAAACCTACTATCCACTTCTCATCTTTGAATGAACTCATTGTAAATCAGCAGAGAACAGTTTGAGAACCCCCTAGGATAAGCCGTGGCAGTCTCTGTGCAATAGAACATTAACCGCATGGTTATTTAAAGAAACTTTTCTGCGAGTTAAATCCGACAGGTGGTTTTATTCAGAAGTGTGGTTTAGAAGACGATGGATTGATGCACTTCCTGAAATAAATAAAAATGAACCCAACAGACGTTTTATGGTCCGGTCAGATGCCACGTTTGTTACTCACATGATTTTCGTGGGCCCTTTGAACGTTTTCTCTCCCTAGCAGCTTTGTTCATGGGTGCTGCTGCTGTCCGAACACAGGCTTCGAGTATTTCGTCATCAGCTGTGTCGTACATTTCGGAATCTGTTGTCACGCACCCTCTGGATTTTTGTTCTCCTAGCATCAGATGGAAGGCGGAGGAGAAAGAAAAAAAAGGAAGAGTTGAAGCTCGAGGAAAAATAAATTCCTTTCATATATTAAAAACAAACAAAAAAACTAAACCACAAAATTCCCCTTTGTTCCTGTCAGTTTAAAGAATAAGATAAACAACAAACCTAATTTTTTCCTTGCAAGAAGTCCTGGCAATCCCCTTTCATCAGCACTGGCATAGCCATTTTGTAGTAACTTTTGTAGGGCATCATCATTATTGGGTTCCTTTGTCTTGGCAAACTTCTCAGTCTATGATAAAAAGTAGATCAAATGAAATAGCAGAACCAGATTATCAAAAGTCTGCCAGTGATTCATTCTGCTGCCACATCAGGGGTGCATCCAACCATTGGAAATCCTGTTTGTTTTTACTATGTTCCTAGACTGAGGCTATACCGTAATCTTTACTGTAATATTATTAACACAATCACTGTATCGAAAAATCCATAAACTATCTGTACTCTGTTGCTGACTGAAGATTTTAACATAAAGAAGTATGACAAGTCTTCTCCAAGATGGTAAACAAAATCATCTATCCATTTAATTCTAAGAATTCTACAATAGATGAAGAAGAAACACAAGTAGTAGTTGGGAAGTTTTGTAAGTCAAAGAAAATCCGGAAGGTCCACAAGAGCATCTCTTAGTGGGTACCATTGCCGCTTACCTCCAAGATCATCTTGCCCCTTGTCTTCTTGCGTTCCCTCTGATTCTGTTTCTTTTGCATCTGTTGTAAGACTTTGTCCCGTGTGGTCCGGAACTCCAGTGCAAACTCACTGATCACTTTGCAGAACTCGTTAATCTTTTGATCTTTTGCTACCCGCACTGGAAGCCCCATGTAGAGCAGTAACTTATTATACCTGAGCAAAAGAATGGCAGTGGGTCACACAGTATCAGCAGGTGAGGCAAGTGCTACTCGGAAATAGGCTTTAGGCTCAGATTAAGCCATGCTGCTGATCATTTTTTAAAAAAAACAGAACAAAAGCCAATACCATTTCTCTTTTTCTACTGTCTGTCATTCTGTTAGTTTTTTTTTTTTTTTTTATTTGGAGAAATATTCTCACCTGAATCACATATAGATTGAGTTGGCTAATCTTAGGAAAAAAAAAATGATTTCAAATGACCACTGAAATTCTCTTTGTTGATCAAACTGCAATCTCAACTTTATTGCACATTTTTAAAGAGCTAATGTAAATTATCTTGCATTCTTGGAGATCTAAAACAAAAGTTTTGTCACTGATAATATGAGGAGGACACCTCCATCTCCACTGAACATACTGCAGCTGCAGTTTTTTTTGGGGGGGTTATTTGGCTTTGAATACAAAGTTTCTATACAAACCAACACACCTGGTCAGGACTCGCCTGTGGATGATCTTTAGTATCATGATTCTTTCTGCAGCATCTGTTAAAAATTCTGATATTCTACAAAAGGGAGAAGCAAAAGAAATTTGTTACTTGTTCTTCGATGACACCTGCGTAGTAACACTGCATGGAACAGCACAAATAGTGCATGCTGCCAACAGCCTCGAGTTTTAATGGAGTTCCATCGATGGATCACAATTCTACTTGCGCTCATTGCAAAACCTTGCCACAAAATTACAACCAATGTTGGGCGTGCATTCTCCAAGCATATACTTTCCCTACTCACCCCAAAGTGTCAAAAGCAATGTCTTTAACCCTTCTAAATTAGGCTTCAGTTTCTCAAGACCATATTCAAATGGTGGAACCTCATTTCCCACATACATCTGATTGTCTATGAGCTGATTTCTTTTTAAATCTGGGTGTAAAATAATGCTTATAACAACTGCTGATACTGCGCAGCTGGTTCCAAACAGAATGAATTTGAAAGACACCTATTTGTCATGTTGTTGTTTTCTCTTGGTCCCCTTCCAATAATGTTTATCAAATTCTTCCTCCACCCACCCACTGAAGTTTGGAGCTGACAAGTGGTAAAGTTGTAGTATGGTAAATCTGTCTAATAATTTAATTTTTTTTTAATTGAGATATCACCATTTTGAAAATTGACCCACCCCCCAACACAGAGATGACGACGATGACATGAGAGATCAGAAACCAACCAACGAACCAATGGAAAAATATTTTACAGTATATATCTATTTCTTTTTTTTAAAAAAATAGTACTCACCTAGATTTTAGATTAGAATTTGTTCCATCATGCTTGACTACAGCTCTCAAATAATCCCAAGAATTTTTGCATTCAACTTCCATTCTGTCAAGTTTGAATGCTAATTCTTCCCAGTCCACCTGTCAAAATCAATATATAAATACTTGTTTTCAAAAACAAAACAAAACTGTGTGTTAATTATTAATTGTACGATAACAATAGTACTAGTCAACAACAAATTGTAGATTAAAAATAAAGTTAAAGCTAATGGTATTTTGAAATTTAAGCACAAAATGGTATTTTTTTTTTTTTTTTACCATGGTACACCTGCCTATCCACTCAAAACAACAACAACAAAAAATTGTGTATATATATATATATGTGCGTGTGTATGTGTATATGTATACACAGTCTTCCCTCGCCAACCACGGTTTTGTGTATCCGCAGTTCACATCCGCCATGTTCCAGTTTTGCAGTGGCACCATCCAAACCCATGCCAACACTGGGGTTGTTTCCATTACCCAAGGAAATCTGGTAATGGAAAACCTGGTCCCACCACCCCAAGATCACAGTCATCATGATATTAAAGGTACGTTTTTAATATTAAAGGTAATACTACTTCTGTGTTCTATATTACATGGTTACTGAGTGAATAGGGTGTGTAAAGTACCCAGCAAGTTGTGTGACCACCCGTGGCTGCGGAACATAGCCCCAATTTTCCCATAATCCTTTAGTCACACCAACCTCAGGGGTCTTCAAGAATGTAAACCCCCGCGGTTGGTGAGGGATAGCTGTGTAATATGCACACATATACATACAAACATACATAATACATGTGCTATACCTGAAAATGACAAAAGTAAAATTTTAATATTTCTAGAAAATTATATGATAAAATATAAAACTAAGGAATTCTAGTAATAAAAATTTATTAAATTATATATATATTCTTTATGCTCTGAACTGATGGTACTGTATTACATTTATCATTCTCTCCTCTAAGTCTTTGATTTGTGATTTCGATCCAATTGCCTATAGATTTATAAAATGTTCATAAAATTTCCTCAGCAGATGCTGTACAATCGACATAATAAAGTAAGACTTTCAGATAATGAATACCTTCAATAAATGAATGAGAGGTAGAGAGAGAGAGAGGGGGGGAACAGCCTTTATGTCTTGATGGTCTCAGCAGGCCAGCTTCAACTATAGGGCAAACAGGGCACTTGCCCAGGGCCCATGATTGGGAGGGGCCCAAATAATATAATTTCAGTCATTCTTAAACATATTTTTGGAGAAGAAAGATGAAGACTGCAGCATGGAAACATTCATGCACCAAATCATCATTGACAATAATGTTCAAGTAACATTTCCAAACATGGCCATTACCCTGAAAATTTACCTGACACTAATGATAACAAACTGTTCAGGTGAACGATCATTTTCCAAACTAAAACTCATCAAAAATCTCCAACGAACCACCATGGGTCAACAGTGGCTGACAAAGCTCACTATCATGAGCTCAGAAAGTGACATTCTTCATGGAATTGATTTTAATGACATTGTTCAGCAATTTTCTGTGTAAAAAGCATGCAAAGTTCATATCTGAGACTCTGCTTTTTATGTAAATATAAAATATATTCTACAGTATTTCCCTTTCTAATTTTATTCATTTTGCATAGATAGAGTAGACACAGAGATTGTGGAAACATACATTTAGCAGTAAGGCAAGGAAGGTGTGTGTGTAGACAGAGCTTAAAAAAGATATTAATACAGTACACATCGGGAGCCAAAATATGTTTGCCCCGGGCCCACTATTTCCTTGATGCGGCCCTGGGTCTCAGCAACACTAAAGTCCACCCACACACAAACCTTTGCACATCGAGCAATGGCACCAACTTCCGAGTATAAATCTGAACTGTCTGGAAACTGCTCAATGATGATGGAACACAGGTGATGAAGAAGTGAGTGCTTATGTACAGTGTCCTTCACCTCGGGTACCTTGGCCAGATAGTCTATACTGAACCCACTTGTCTGTAAAAACAAAAAAAATAATGGTTTAGTTTCTTTCTCAAACCATTCTAAACTGTGGAAAGTTTACCAAGAGAACTCTGCTTTAATCCATTAATGAAAAAAATCAGATTGTGAGATGTGCTGATTCACTCCTCCCAAGCCATCTTTAATCACTTCTGGTAAAAAGCCCCTGAAACAGGAATCTTTCAAGCTGGAAGCTAATTATCCGACCCCTTGCAGCTAATGCCAAGCCTTTGGTGGGAGGAAGTCACTTTATCTATTTAATACCACATCAGTGCAACAAGAAAAGATGTCAGGGTTGCTTTCTTTTGTTAATCTACTGTACGCAATAGAGAACAGATGTGTTGTGAGATCACCTGAACACCATTGAGAAAACTTCCTATGGCCAACACAGCAGACAAAATGTACTTGAATGTCTTGTTAACCAGCAACTCTTCAATGCCTTTCTTTAGGTCCATCAAGGGTTCTGCAACTTCCTAGCAAATAAAAAAAAAAAAAAAAAAAGAGAGAGATAAACTTGGGAATGGTAAAAAAATGAAATTGAACTCAGAAGAAGAGTACAGCTACATGCAACAAAAGGGTAGATTGTCGACAATTTTGAACATTGAGCCTCGCCTCTACGCTTCACAAGGTTGACATGTTTGCTGATGTTTTCAGTATTATAAGTAAACAAAATCGCTGAAGGTCTTACTGCTTCTAGACTGACTTCTAACAAATAAACTGTCTGCACAAGCCATTTATTTCTGTTTATCCCTACAAAGCCTGCACCTGGCATGAGATAAGGTCGCATTCAGTCAGTTAAAGGCCTAAGAGCCCAGGAAATGAAAGAGGAAATGCACATGCTCCATATGCCGATATCTGGCTGCTGGCCTATTTAGATCTAAAACACTTCTCCCCAACCAGCTTCACAGCTGCCACCCAATGACCGACTAAAACACTTTGTGCCAACTGACCTGCTCCAGCGACTCATACTCCAACTTAAAAAGCCATAAGCAAAGCCGTGCCCGCAGCTCACTTATGGAAGACAACATCATGAGGAACTGCTCAGCAGTTCCTAGTGGGGTGTCAGGGTTTGCCATCTGAGCATCCAGAATCTTGGTCTTCTCCTCCTCATCTGGAATCATAGTTTTCAATATTTTCTGCAAGACAAGACAGTGATATAAGAACCATACAGCAGCAGCAGCAGCCACCACCACCATCCTGGAGTGCAAACATTTCAAACAGAATTATCCCGAAGACTTGCTGCTCTAATATCAGACATCCCCATTACGCACGTTCACCTTTTAAAGTACATGCAAAGGACAAAAATGTGAGAACAAAGTTACTGGCTAGTAGAAGGTTAGTTCAGGTGACCCCTTTGGTAATAAAACCAACCAATGAACCTGTGTTTCAGTGCGTTCACCCACCAGCGTCACTGCGCTCTGGAAGAATCCTCGTCAGGGCTGAACATTGATTATAGCTACAGGAAGAGACTGCTGAAACATGAATCCACTAGTTTAGTTTAGTTGCTGCTAACAAGGTGGTGCAAGGTGCCTGAACTAACAGTCTACTCTCAGTTAAAAACACATGCTAGAAACTACCCAATGCAACGTGAAATCTCTGAACCAGAAGTTTTTTTTCACGTTGCTGATACGTTGTAAAAATTATGCCGGTGAATACAGAATTATGATCGGCTAGGATGGGCCCTCTTCCGCTGGCGTGTCTCCTGACACTAAATTGTAACTCTGTAATCCTGGAGTCTATATTTAAATTCAAAACCATTAATTATAGTGGAAAGTTTAAAAGGAAGGCCACACAACAATGTCATCTTCCCTAAAACAGAGTAGCCAAAAACAACAAAATAGAAGACATCCATAGTTTGTGCAACGTTTAAAAATATATTTAAAAATTAAATAATAATAATTTTAAATAATGACAATTTATGAAATAAACATTCAAACATGTAAAAAAAAAAAATCCAAGTTGAGAGAATTCAATGCAGAATTACTTGCAAGGCCATTTCTATATTTCAGTTTTACTATGATAATAAAAGCAGCAGCAGGAAGAACAAAAATAGATGTTTTGAAACCTGAACTGAATCATTTAAGTTTACAATAATCTATCAATTCTCTTTTGTTTTTTTAATCTGAAATAAAACCATTGTTTCCTTCCATCCATTAACACAACTTTAAAAAAAAAAAAGAGAATACCCCTAAATCAGTGCAGAGAATAGAAAATTTAACCATTTAGAGTACAACATTTCTGAGAATGATAAATATTCATGTCTATAAAACTCACTCTGGTCGCCATATTCTCATATTAATATATATATTTTCTTTGTTATGAAGAATGGGACATTCATTCTATTTTATAGACAAATGAAATGAAATATATGAAAAAAAACCAAACAAAAATCAAATTTTTACTTTACAAACAGAGACGCAATGCTTAAAACATAAAAAGCATCCAAAATGTGCACTAAAACTGATTTTATTATCCCTTCAATCTGACTTACCTCAATTCCTTCTTTATTCATTACAGAGTTGTCCATTTTCAAAATGGCTGCCTTTATGGTCCTTTGTGGGGGAAGTACTTTCAAACCAATGTTGATGGCATTGGACCGTTTTGGTGGAAGCACTGTAATCTCTTTCTTTGAGCCAGCATCAGCCTTCTGCTGGGAGAATATTTAATGAGCATAAAAAAGTGGCAGCTTATGTAGTGAGTGGTAATTCACTTATTCACTCACATACACATTGAATCCTGGCTTGGTGGTGTAGAGAGAGAGATATATAGAGAGAGAAGCAGCAAACAAAGAGATTCCATGCTAAAGCATAACTAAAATGGTAAAGAGAATTAGAACAGAAATGTAAATCATGCAGGGTTCATATAATAATAATTTAAAAAAAACAAAAAGAAAGGAAAATTAAAAATTTTTTAAAAAGCTGCATGCAAAAGGCCATGTGATGGTTTGATCTTCAACAGTCTTTGGTGACATTCCACTAAATCTCAACTTTAAAAATTTTATTTAAAACAAAACTTGACAGTAAAATTGGTTGTAATTATAAAAATGCTTTACTTTTTTTCTTTTTTTAAAAAAAAAATAGAAGATATAATGTAAAACTATTTTTTACAATTTTCATGTTGAGTTGTTGTAGAAACCCCAAAATAGACCCCAAGGGGAACTAACTCTGAAATGATTAGTTGCTTTCCACTATGATGAATAATGATGTATATCGTAGTTTAAGTTGCAACAAAACACCAGTTAAATAAAACCAAGCAAACTTTAGTGATACAACAATTTTTTTTTACTTGTTAATATTTATCATTATTAAACATTACTGCTTAATTTTCTCTCTCCCCCATTCATAATTCTGTTATTGAAAACCTGACAAAGTCCTGTCAGCTAATTACGTCCACAGGAATTTCTCTTTTATTAATAAACAAAGAAAAATGGTTATTAAAACCAGCAGTATCAAGAGACTTTCATAACAACAACAAAAAAAAGAACTGGGCCTTAACACATTCCCACAAAACCTCCCCCAATACTGAAAAACAAAGTTTAAATTGATTTTAATTTCACCCAGAAGATTAATGTCAAGAGGAGGAGGAGAAAAAAATTGTTGGGAAAAACAATAAAAGCAAACAAAAGGCTGGAAACTAAGAAACAAAACAAAACAAAACAAAAAATGGAGCGAAAAATGAAAGAAGAAAAAAAAGTAATGCTAATTAATAAGAGAGGAAGGATTTCTTTCTTTTAGTTTTATTGAAAATTACAAGTTTGATGCCTTGCTTTTGATTGTTTTAATGCACTACTCAGTCACCTTTGCAATGGTTTTGTATTAAATAACAAAAGATAAAAGTGGAAAGTTATTGTTCAAATGTTACTTATAGAAACTAGATCCCACCACCTTAATGGTAGAACTAATTAGAGGCGATCATTCCATGTCAGCACCACCAGTGTATCCTCCTGAGCAGCAGGTGTTTATATTTTTGGATAGTAAAGATGGCTGGAGTTAACCCACAACCTGCTGGTTGCCAAGTATTTTTGATGTAATTTTCAGCCCATTGCTGCAAATTAGCATCCTTGCATACAAAAGCAAACCTCAGGAGGTTGGTGGGTGGTAGAGAGAACCTACATTTTGTAAAATAAAGTTCTACTAACAAGGTGATGGTAAATACCTAAACCAGCCATTTAGTTTCTGTAACCACAGTTAACACAAGACCTCTTACACAACACTATTTTAAAATGAGAGATAGACAGCAATACTTGAATATCTGAGGTAAATAACTGAAGGTAATGGCAAGGCTTTTTGGTAGAATAATGCTACCACTGAAGTAGAAATTATACAGGTACAGAATGACAGACAGTTAACACTCATTGTTACCCACTATCACTAGAATAGCAGAAATGCTACTTTAGCTATCAAATAAACCATTTGCTTCTGCATGAACATGTAACATTGACTTATAGGCTTGCCTAATTAATTATCTGTGTATCAAAATGACAAAAATTGATTAAAATCAAAATTGTGTATTTACAAACACACAATTATATAAAAAGTATAACTCAAAGTTATCTCCTCTTGTATCTAAAACCAACAGATTTAACCCATTTTTAAATCATGAACCATGACTGTGACCTTTTATGTTCAGTTGTTAATATTTGTTAACAAAGAAAGTGCCATTGCCAGGTGTTTTTAATATGTAAATTTTCTTACATTAGGCTGCTAATTTTTCCTTTTTAAAAATTATTTAAATCATAAAATTTAACAACAAAGAAATAGCAACATTTAGTTTCTAATGAGGTGTTAATAGAACCAGGATTTTTAAATGTTAGTGTTATCAAAGGTGAACACAAATTTCTCTCTTCAGTTGCATAAATTATAAAAAATGAAATAAGTAATGCTAGGGATAGGTTTAAAATTTTGAGGAAAATGAACAAAAATGATAATGTAATATAAAATTTATATAAATTAGTGAAAAGATTGATTTAATGGATGAAAAGTAAATGGTGGAAGATATTATTAATGGACTAATACAAACATTCAGATACACATTAAGCATCATTTTCTAGTACAACATTTATCAGATCACTGTGTGTGCATGTGATGTAAGAAGTTCCAGCCTACTTATTAGGCTTACTAGAGATTAAGCATTAAGCTCTGATAATGCCGCACCTTGTGCTGGCCAAGTGAATCATGCAGGTTTCTTACAGCTGATGTAGACATAACACATTACCTATGACTGTAGATGACTGTTAATTAGACAAAAACATGAACAAACATTTTACTATGTGTCCAGCAGCTGGAACGTGCCAGGTTGGGATCTTTAATTTACAGCGCAAGCCCTTTAACTATGTATTTAACAGAGACAACAAACGCAGCGGACAGTGCCTTACCACGACTTCCTGTTAGTTGACGGCACACATGCATTCATGCGTCACATCCATGAATTATGTGCATGAAAAGAGAAAATAGGCGGTGTGATTAATAACATTGAAAAAAAAAAATATATAGTAGTACCTGGAAAAAAAATTTTTTTTTTTTTTAAAAGATGTACATATATAAGTAAAAACGACAAAACTGAAGCAGCAGCAGCAGCAGACAGACAGACACAGAAAATAACAAATAGAGAATGTAACTAGATTTGTGCCCAAGACCAGTCAAATCTGTGTGCTTACATAAACGTACTCTGATCACCGAGGGAGGGAGGGGGGTGTGGCAGTTGTGCTGTAAAACCTGAAAAGTTCTCTTACTGCTTTTCATTTCGCAAAATCTGGGAAAAAAATGTCCAACCTGTAAACTATCCATGTTACCAAAAAAAAAAACACACGTGCAACAGACTCGTCTTCTTTTTTTCTTCGGTCAGCCGCTGCGCTCACAAACCATACCAACCCTTCACTAGACTGGACTACCTCCTTTGTACGCAAAGTCTGCTGGTGTCAGTCATAGCATTCCCACCCTGAGCTCCAGCGTAGATGAGAAAGTGCCACTTACCCCTCCCCTCTTTTTTTTTTTTTTTTTTAACTCCAAGAAAGAGAAATGAAAACTATTAAGAACAACAAAAATGACCACCTGTAAAAGAAAGAAAGAAACTTGGCATTCCTGTATCGTCAGGGGATGTTGCAAAATGTCCAGACATTTGTGGTGTTAACCACGAGGGGGTTCCTTCTCCACGCGTATTGACGCCGGCATGCCAGTGCAAAGAACCTCTCCTCCATTCATGCGAGACTCAGGTGTTTTAGGGCAGATTTTTCCGAGAATGTTAGACCACCCAGCAAGATGGGCTGGGCTACAAGGCACAGGTGGGAAACAATACTTCCTGGTAGTCAGTGAGAGAACACATCACATCACATGTTGCTCACCTACCTGAATCAGTAGTCACTGAGGAATTCTGAACCTTTCTTCTTTAAATATTTACTTTATATACACATATGTTAAATGGAGTATTTCTTTCCTACTTATACTAATTAAACAAAATCACTTTCTTTTTTTTTTTTTAAACCTAGTGCCCTAACCCTTTCTCGAAGCCTATTTAGTGTCATTCAAATAATTCACCCAAAATATTTACATTATTCACAGCAGCAGCGTTAACATAACATAGCACTTTAGTGTAATAAATGAAAAAATAGCATAAGTTATCTCCCTCTAAACGTTTGCAGGAACCAAAGGGCTAATGTAAAAACAAACAGAATGTGATGGGAGTAAAGTCAATGTTTGCAGACCAGGTGGCCATGTGAATCTTTAAGATTTACCCTGTGTGTGTGTGTGTGTGTGTGTGTGTGTGTGTGTGTGTGTGGTGAGAGAGAGAGAAAGAGAGAGAGAAAGAGAAAGAGAGCGAAAGAGAGAGAGAGAGCGAGAGAGAGAGAGAGAGAGTGAAAGAGAGAGAGAGAGAGACAAAATAATTTCATTAAAAAAAAAAAAAAACCAAATGATATATAATATATTTATTTATTTATTTTGTTTATTTACTTTGAAACTAAAATAGTGAGAAATTTAAAAAGAGACTGCTAGGTGCTATTTTAAGCCCCAGTTAAAAAGAAAGACATTGTGATAACCAGAGGAAAAAAACAAAATAAACCTTATAACAAATTTCTAAGACAGTAGATTATTTGTAATCTATTTTCTAATGGAAATATTAAACGTTTTAAACAGATATTAATCCCCCGCCATCGAAAAAAAAAAATTCATCAAAGGCAATTTTATTGCTGGGTGGCCACTTTATTAGGACCTATGTATCCTTTCAGACTCGGGCCTGACCTGAGCTGCACATGCAAATTAGGTTGGCTAAATGATGTGCCAGGTGATATCTATAGCGCTGAGACAGACTTGGACAAGAACATTTGTGGTCAGTCAGTCTAAGAGATATGAGAAAAACAAACAAAAAAAAAAAAAATAGGTTACAGCTTTTAGAAGACTTGGCCACTACTACAGTGGCCAAGATGGTTTTGTTTGTAGGCTGTTCCGAGACATCGGCTCTTTTGACTTCATCAGTGATGGCAAAAGGTGGAGAAAATAGCTGCTGTGAGAGGGGAGAGTTGCAGCCACAAACATGTAGTTGATGCAGGGCAGTCCGTGCCACTCTCCAGCCATACCTGGTGAAAAACTTTGCAACAGATGAGTTACAGCAGCAGGAGGCCATTGCACAAACCAATGATCACAGTTACCAATATGAAAAGATGCTTCATGTGGACTGAGGAGGACTGGAAAAAAGTGATGCGGCCTGACAAGTCAAATGCTTCACTTTCTTTTGTACAAACAGAAGACAGATTTGGAGAAAACCATATAAATCAGTCAACCTTCTTGTGTAATCTCAACTGTCCAGGCCTCTGGTAATTGAGTCATGGTTTGGGGCATATTTCTCTGGTATAATCGAAAAATACTTTGGTCCCTTTAGAAAGCAGAACAAATGCTAAAGTTTACCTCAGCATCATTTTCAATCAAATGCATCCAGCATTGCTTCATGTGAACCCTGATGGGGATGGCTATTTCCAAGATGACAAAGCTTCCTTCCATCTACAATTGCCCACATTGTGTTCATGGTTGGAGGAAATTCTGCCATCTCCCAAAACCCACACAATTTCTGGATCTTAATCCAATTGAGCGTCTTTGGGATGAACTTCAAATGATGCATTTACCATCACAATCTTCTGTCTGACACATCTATACACTGTGTACAATATTAATGACTGAATGGGAGAAATATCCTTCAGGACACCTAGCCACTTGCGATGTGGCATAGAATCTACAAACCCATTATTAAGTATAGGTCCCTAATAAAGAGGCCAGCTATTGTAAATCAGGAAAGAAAAAAATAGTAATTATATTTCATAATTTACCCAGAGATACTGCAAATACACACACTCCAGAGACCACCTCATCTTAAGAGCTTCATTTTTCTTTTGTTTATCTAATTGTTTCCCAGATAACTATTAATTACAACAGATAATTCAGAATGCCACCTGAAGATCTACATGGTGGAAATTTTTTGATGGAAAGTAGCTGTCTTCAGATTTAGTCACCTGGTCAGCCACCTTCTGCAATATGCCAGGTTTATCCAAATATACTATTTAAAAATAGCAAAATAAGTTTCACGTCAATCCAGTGCTTTTTATTATTTTTTTAAAAAAAATAATACCATTTCAAATTTTTTATTATAATAATAATTAACTGTGTGTGTGTGTTGTGATTTATTCAACCATTCAAATAGTACCTCACTAATTCATGAAATGTCCAGGGGAAATAACTTCTACAATTTCACACATCCAAAACAATCTCTCTTCAACCAAACAATGCACTGGGAATTATCATTTATTCAAATGCAATTACTTGGCGGGTACACTGAAACCTATGGATGGACATGTAGTTCAAAGTGTTTGCCATTAGATTTAAACGTGATGCGTATTAAAATGTCAGGAAAATCTAATATTTTATCAGAGATGATCAGTTGCTACTGGTAAACACCAAGTCTGCGAGAATGTGAAACATCCACTTTACTCAGCGTTTTTGTTTAAAATTTGTACATAACCACAGTTTTTAGTAAAAATGAATTTACAATTAAGAGAAAATGACTACAGAAAATATTTTCTGTAGTTGTCATCTAAGCTTGAAATATTTAAAAAGAATCAAAATAACCAGATAAAAACATGATAAAATGAATTCACAAAACAGACAAGAGAATGGAATTTAACATGTCCAATACCAGGTATTTAATATAATTTATCTTTAAAAGTTATCAGCTAAATGTGCTATGGTTTTAAGCACCAGAACCAGCTAGTTTGTTTGCTTTTCAGATTCATTAAGGTGAGGTATGATGCTGCGATGTAAACCGCATATTGTAAATAATTTAAAATAAATTAAAAACAAAAACTAGATTCTCTCAGCAGATAAAGTAGAAAATGTTAGCATTATTATTTTTTTTTTAAAAAGAAAACATCTGCATTCACTGACACATTCACCAATCTGTGAACAGAAGAAGAAGAATAAAAACAGTAATAATGGCCGCACAGAGCAATAATCACCTTAGCCTTCAGGTCGCTTGTCCTTGTTTCAAATAAATGTTCCAGCTTTTGTGTATCGATTTTCACGGGGGTCAGATCCTTCCATATCGTCTCTCCTTTAGTTACAGGGTGAGGTGTTTGAGGTTGTATGATTTTCCAGTGTAGGCGAACTGTTTTCTTATTTTTCTTGATTGGGATGGGAGATGGAGGTGAAACACTACCAGGGGGTGGGGGTGGGGGTGGGGCCATTGTGGGTCCGATCATGGGTGGTGGGGGTGGGGGTGGAGGACCAGCTGACATTCCCATAGGTGGGGGTGGAGGGGGTGGAGGGGCTGACATTCCTATAGGTGGGGGTGGAGGGGGTGGAGGGGCTGACATTCCCATAGGTGGGGGTGGAGGTGGTGTAACTCCCAATGCAGGTGCAGGGAGTAGAGGAACTTTCCCTGGGGAGGGGGATAGAGCTGGAGGAAGACCAACTGGTTTTGGCGGAGCAAACACATCAACATCTTCATCTTCCTTCAAGTCAGAGAAATCCATCTCTTTTATCTTCAATGGACGGCACAGCCTCTTCTGCAGTTTTTCCCACTGCAGCTCGCTCTCCGACTTTTTGGCCTCGACCTTTGGCACAACCACCTCGGGCTTTGGCTCAACAGCTCTTGCCGCATCCAGGCTGCTGCTGAAACTGTCCTTTGCTTTGCCAACAATCCCACTCTTGTCACCCACCGGGCCGCTGCTTTCTGCTGCAGCCTTGCGCCGCCGCCGTTCCTCCTCCTCATCCTCCTCAGTCGTCTTCACAACAAATGCATCCCGGGCACCCATGACGGTGACATCCATTTGATCCCCCTGAATGGCGGCCCGCCCCACCGACTCTTGGGAAGTTTTGCAGGCGGGCCGTCGCTGGTCTGTGGTGTTCGAAACGTCGGCATTGGCATCCTCCTGCTGCTTGCTGCGCGACTCGATCAAGTTCTTCTTCGCCTCTGAAAATATAGCTCGGCAATCGTCTTGGTCATCGTTGCTTTGGTAGCCAGATTCTCGAGTATCTTTGTACTTCTGGAACGAAAAACTGGGCTGCTGCTTCTGTTCGTTATCTGCAACACAGAGGAGCACACAGACATTAACCGACCTGGTCGCACACATTTGCATTTCCGCTTCGACGGTACGAGACATTTAATTACGGAAAGTAGAAAACTCTATGACCACTGGCCCGAAGACCGGCTTAGACCGAAACAAACAAGCAAGCAAAAGACATCGATGCAGACTGTAAACAGAGTTGGATTAGTCAGCACTGACAACGACACCACCGACAATGGTCTGGAATTTCTTTCTAATGGCACGGTGTCAGGATTGGCTCAAATAAATATTTCACTTTCTGTAAATAATGCTCCACTAATGCTCTCTTTTTTTTTTTTTTGAGTCCTATCTTAGTCTTTTATTTACTCAACACGTACAAGTCTCAGTTACTTCCACTCAAAAATGCTTAGAGATTCCATGTTGGGTCATAAAACTCCAAAGAAAAATAATCCAATAAGAAACCCGACTGAAGATGAGAGGCGGAATCCGTCCGACAATCCCGTTTAATTTATATATATAACGTTTGCTTTCAAAATTAAAATTCTATTCAATTTTCGTCAGCGTCAAAAGTCAACCATGCATGAATGCCCTTCAAAGCTGAAGGGTCATAAACACCGTCCAAAAGAAGATGACCAGTATTTCCGATTAATCTCACTGGCTCCAACTAACCAGGAAGTCAGGTTTTTTTGTTGTTTTTTTTTAAATGGATAATTATATCTCATTGTAAACTGGAAAGCATCAGACTGTCAATAAACACCAGAAGTTGTAATTGCGTATACAGCTGTGTGTTTTCAATGCATTTTGATTCAGCAATGAATAGAGTTAAGAGAGCTGTCTAATTAAACGTTAAAATACAAAAACTGTAACAGGCTGACTTTTTTTTTTTAATTTAGAGTTTATTAGGCAAGTTAAAAGGGAGAGTTTTATGGATGAAGTATTTGGAAGATGTCAGTAAAACACAAATTTGTACAGAAGAGAAAATATGTGAAAAGCCCATTTTAAGATTGCATACCCAACTCAGCTGACAGTCATGTGCTTGTAGGGATAATGTGGCTCAAGGATACCAATACAATGAAACCAGCATCTCCCACAGGCAGTAAGAGATGGATACTTATTAAAGACTGCCTTTGAAGTATGAACTTCCTCTGCCTTGTTATTCACAAGTAGAAAAGGATATGAGAAACAAAATATAGATTTCCACAAGTTACAATTACAAGGCTCTTTATATTGTGAAGTAGTTATAAGTAGATTATTTTAAAAAGTAAACAAAGCATTAAGAGAAGCAAATAAACAGATGCAGCAACACCATCATCAAAATCAAATAAGTTAAATTCAGAGGATGGTGAAACTGTTCTACATGACATGGAAGACACTAATTGTGAATTGATTTTTATTTAAGCTTCGACACTTAGATGTCTGTCCACCCTACTCCAACATGCGCCAGCTTTCTGAGAGAGAGAGAGAGAAATTATCAATTTTAATTAATTAGAAGAGACGTGTCTAAAAAATACAGAAATTTTGCAATTGTTTCTATTTTGGAATATCAAGTTATACAATAAATGAATCACTCCAAATAGTTTTTCATGAATGATTCTACAATCATGTATTCTATTCCCTTTAAAACTGTACACTTCACCTTCCTGGTTATGCATTCATTATTAATTTTCTTAGTACATTTGATAGCTTTAATATCAAAGTACCTTTGTGTCAGTTTGTGCAATTCAATCTATTTATTGGCAAGTACATACAATAGAGGAACAAACAAGTTGGAGGCACCTATTAAATTCCACACATTTGTGTTTATACATATAACTGTAGATCAACAGCAAATACAGTATAAGTCTTACCATTTAAGCCATCAGAATAACTGTCTACAAATGAAGGTGAATCTACAGCTGCGGATAGTCTGCTCAATTCACACAAATGCTCATTACAAAGGCCTTCAATCTCTGCTTTAGTTCTAAAACTAATCAACTCTTGTTCTTTGACAAGCAAACTCTGGCGCTCACGACGTTCCTTTATGCTTTTCACCAGGCCATCTGTAGGTCATTAAATGCACAGAGTTAGCAAAAAACACAGCACAGGGAGATGTTAGTAAAACATGAACTGTGGAAAATGAGAGCCTGGCTTGACTTTTATTAAAAAAAAAAAAAATTAGCTCATGAAAAATGACTACTATATGCCCATTTTACAATCTCATACCCTGTATGGATGAAATGAAATTAAAGGAGAATATTTCTCAAGAATTTCCAAGAAAAATGAGAACAGCAACAAACAAAAAACAACAGTATAAACAAAACTCGGAATGGCAGAATGGAGGTAACAGGGTGAAATATGCAATTTAAAGTACATGTTAAAAAATCTGAGTGCTGTTTAGAAAATCCAAATCTGACTTAGATAAATGTAGAAATTTGAACTTAAATGGGTTAAGTGCACATTCATGAAATTCTTACACAGAAAACTAATATTTTAAAATTTAAATGCTTTACATAAAATTTGCATAATGTCTTGGAATTTTTTTTTGTCAATCAAAAACTATAATTTAAAGAGATGGTTTTTTTTTTAAATTTCATAATTATTGCAGTAACAAATTTTAAAATTGATTTTTTCCTATTTTTCTGTTCATATCACTGCCCCTGAATCTATAGAACTTTGTTTGTAATAAATATTTGTACTTAATTTCAGCTTATTTAACATTTAATCCCCCTGTAATCAGGAAATTTGTAACATGATCTCTATTGTGACTGCCTCATTCAATGTTTAAAAGTCTCAGAAAATCCTTCTAGTTGTTTCCCCAGATCAAACTTTAAAAAAAAGTCAAGCCAGGCGTTTCAATCTCATACAACAAACATGCAACACAATTTTAAGGTAACCATTTCTGAGAGACACATAACTGCATTTAAACTACTATAAAGAACAAAAAGAATGCTACATGCCTTTTCTTATGGGTTTCAAGTAACCAAAGTAATATTTACTTTCTGATTTTCAGCCAGATACGATAATGTGGTAATTCCATTGTTTTATCTGCAGGAGAACTTTGTTTATGGATGTAAATTTCATTCTTGGCCTAATCTGCCATTGGACATGACTAACCGCAGACTGATTTTAAAAAAATCTGGGAAATTGCTAAACTTATTGGCCAATTAAAACTGTTTTTAACTATGCAAGAAGTCCAGAAGATATAATTGCTTTTACATAGCTATCTCTCAGTTTTTGGTATAAGCATGCCAGAAATTCTTGTTTTCCTTTTCATTACCAGCCCCAAAGAGAAAGCTTTGACAGTTTTCAAAGCTTAGCTTCTTTTCAACATTATTGGATCATTTTCCCTCCCAAGTTAAATTCCAAGAACCTCATACAAACTACTCTGGTGATGCACTTAAGTATTAATATCATTTGTTAATAAGGTTAAAAAAAACAACCTGAGAATTCTAATTAGTGCTACCCTTTTTAATTCATAACAAATGGGAAGATATTTTTAATTTGCCCAATTTAATTCACCAAGCAGCTACAGGGACACACATGAAAAAATGTGTCATGTAGAAAGGTAAATGCCAATACAATCAAAGCAGTCTCCTCTAACCAGTAATCAACAAGATGTTCATCATCATGGAAATTCACAATTTTAGTTAGTTCTGATCAACAGCGGCACAGTGTTTTCTCTTATGTAGCGTTAATCAGCCACTGGTAAAAAGTCCTATAAATGCAAACAGTTACAATAAGAAAATAAATTTAAAAAAAAAAAAAAACAAGAATTTATTGTTATAAGAGATCTGGGTAATTGAATTAGTTTAGAAATTTATCTGTAGGTTTTAGTTAAAAATGAAAAAAAGAAACTTTTCGATAACCTTTGTAAAGGATAAAGTAAATAAATAAAACTTATAAATTTGTTGTTGTTTTTCTATAATAGAGAAGAGACAAACTTCACTTAGCTCAAACTCAGTAAACACATTAGTGGCAGTAAAATGATGGATGCATTGCCATTGTGCGTGCATTCAACAAGATGCGTGAGTACATCTAGTTAATTTTAACTGTCAACAATGCGCTACACATGAAAAAGCAGAAGTCCTTAGGTAAAAGTCAGCTCTAGTGGACAGAAAGAACAAACAAACAAACTATGATCAAAAGGTAGAGCAATTATTAGTATGGATGAGTGGGATCTAGTATTAAAGACAAACCAAAGATTTTTAAATAAAGAGAGCCAAAGTTTTTAAATTCATCATCAGTTGATCAGCTGCCAGCAGCTGAATTAAAGATTCCTTTCTTTAAAGTAGTAAAATTACTTTATTTCTGAGAGAGAGAGGGAGGGATGCCTGAGTCTGCATGTCAAAGTTGGCACTTACGAGGTGGTGCTTTCTCAGCCACAGATTTCCCAATCTGCTTTTTTTCTGCTGCAATTTTTTTGTTTTTATACAAGGAAGCCAAATCTTCAGCGCCAGCTTCTTCGGGAGCTATGCCTAATTTTCTGCAATGAAAGTGAGAAATAAACATTAGATGCTTGTTTGAATTTTTTTTTTTTTTTGGTTATTCTGCAAGACAACACGGTTAACCATCACACAGAATTGCCCACTGACTGCAAACAATCTTCTGAAAGTGTTTTCAGCTTCTCTCTCTACTCTAGAGAGCTGGAAGGTATTTCACTCAAATATTCAATCCAGCATTCAGATATATGAGAGTGTGAGAGAGAGAGAGTGTGAGAGAGTGTGTGAGAGAGAGAGAGAGAGAGAGAGAGTGTGTGAGAGAGAGAGAGAGAGAGAGTGTGTGAGAGAGAGAGTGTGAGAGAGAGGTGAGAGAGAGTGTGAGAGAGAGTGTGGAGAGAGAGAGTGTGGAGAGAGAGAGTGTGAGAGAGTGTGAGAGAGAGAGAGAGAGTGTGTGTGAGAGAGAGTGTGAGAGTGTGAGAGAGAGTGTGAGAGAGGAGAGAGAGTGAGAGAGAGTGAGAGAGAGTGTGAGAGAGTGTGTGAGAGAGAGTGTGGAGAGAGTGTGAGAGAGAGAGAGAGAGTGTGTGAGAGAGAGTGTGAGAGTGTGAGAGAGAGTGTGAGAGCGAGAGAGAGTGTGAGAGAGTGAGAGAGTGTGAGAGAGTGAGAGAGTGTGAGAGAGAGAGAGTGTGGAGAGAGAGAGAGAGAGTGAGAGAGAGTGAGAGAGTGTGAGAGAGCGCGAGAGCGTGAGAGCGTGAGAGAGCGTGAGAGAGAGTGAGAGAGCGAGAGAGCGTGAGAGAGCGTGAGCGAGAGTGAGAGAGCGTGAGAGAGAGTGAGAGAGAGAGAGAGAGAGTGAGAGAGAGAGAGAGAGAGTGAGAGAGAGTGAGAGAGCGTGAGTGAGAGAGCGTGAGTGAGTGTGTGGTGTGAGAGTGTGTGAGTGAGTGTGTTGTGAGAGTGTGTGTGAGAGTTTATTGTTTGTTTTTTTTTTCAACAGGTGGGTGTGGGTTGAAGTCTCGGTTCACATGAATTCCCTGCTTTCTCAGAGTTCCTGTCCAAAGGATTCTTAAACAAGTTGAGTGTATGAGATTTTAGAATAAGTGCTTGCCTCAAAGCCAACATATTTACTTAGACACCCACCCCCACCCTTCCTTAAGTATAAGAGCCCACATTTTGAAAAAAAAAAAAAAGTAGTAGTTTTACCCAGAGTAGTAGTAATAATGGAATTTTAGTTCGAAGAAATGCTAGGCTAGCGGCGACTGCCTGATTTAGCCTACAGACATGGTTGTGGTGATATGGTTGGAGTTTACAGGAAATTTTCTCGAAAGGAACAGATTTACCTGGGATTCTTCAACATTAGTGCCGCATTGTGTTTGAACTAGGTGACATAAGTGCATGATAAGAAATGGATGCCGCTAGTTTCATTGACCATGCAACATCTGCCCAAAGCGCTTTCCAAAATCAGGCAGTTGTAAACATCTAAAGATGGACTAGACATGTGATCCCTTTTTGCAAAAGGGGCTTTATACCGGTTTTGAAAACTTCATGCCCCTCTGACTATCTGCATCTGTCTGAAAACAATCCCACACATGCTTTCACTATCTACTGAAAACGACATAACATGTTGTACACATTTCCAACCCAAAGTAAATACTGCGAAAGCGTCACTGTTAAGGCAAACATGACCAGAGTGCTTCCTGGAATTTATTCGTGCGTTTCAAAGTTGTATGAATGGTGCTAGACTTCTGACAAAAATATGGCCAGTAATGTCTTCCCCTTACATGACTTTATAACAATATTAATTTTAAATGAAAGAAAAACAGTGGGGGGGGCTCTGTTCTCGCCCCAGGAATGCTAGACGCGAATTGACAGTCCTATTTCACGATCACAGACAACAACAAAAAAAAACAAAACGTACTGCATTTCTTTGTTTTTCCTGTTTTTGTACTCTTCTGCAGGTTGCATTTTTTGGAGAGCAGACACAGATGGTGATGCAAACTTGAGCCTTTTCTCTGGACTTGATGAGTATCTGCGACTCTTCCTGCTCTCCTCGTCGCTGCGCACCCTCGGAGTCATTCTGGGTGAGGAGGGAGGGGAAACAAACAAAACACAATAACATTTATTTTTTTTGTGTGGAGGAAGATATCAATGATACATGAATAATACCACCAATATTCTAAAAAGAATGTAAAATTTGGGTACTCTATCCATAAAGAGATCTGTTGGAAATAGAACAAAAAAGGTGTCTGTAAAAAAAAGGATGAAGCCCCTAAAATATTTCTACCTTTACAGTGTCTTTAAAATAAATCAACAGATCAATCTGAGTTAGAATATCTGACACTGACAGTAAGATATCTGTTAGATTACCACAAAAATGCTACTGCCTGTACACACACACACTCACACATTCACCATCAGCCACTATAAGAGAAGAAAATGAACACAACCTGACATGTACAGCTGCTTGGTTTTTTTCCCGTTCAAAAATTCTCATCAAATAAAGTTTCCACATCAATAGAACAAATGGCCAGTACTGTGTATGGTGGTATTTAGCCCCAGACATTCTCTATGACAACCATAGTTCCAGACAGCATCACTGATCAATAATATGTGTTCTGTGATTATTCTAATTTCTGTTTTACCTGAACAAGCTCCGACAGCAGGAGCTGATTTATCAATACCCTTTCCTAAACAACTTATCCATTCTAATCTTTAAACATATGCTCTCCAGCTTGCATATGAATTTATTAAAATTTAATACATACAAACTTTTAAAAATCAATTTTAAAAAAAAATTAATAAAAATCTCACCAGACTCCATATTCTAATATTAGCAAAATTGATTTAAAAAAAAAAAATATATATATATATATATTCTTTTAAATTAAAATAACTAATCTGAATCAAGAAGGATTTTTACATTATAAAATCTTTATAGTATTTCATGCTAGATGAATTATCTTTTCTCACCTGAAACCACCAGCTGAAGATGAATAGCAATATGCTTTTAGACCATAAAGCCAGGTGTTTTAGCCAAATGTTGACTTCATTTCTCATCCTGTTTATGGGATTCTTATGAAAGACAGAAAGTTCTTAGTTTGGGTTGTACAGCACATGTCATAAGGTCTAAGTGAATAGCTTGCATTACAACAATCCCAATAAAAAGACAACAAAACAAACCACCCCTAGGATATTGATTTGTAGATCAGGTAACAGTGGATGGTGCACTGACTGGCACAACAGGATTTACCACAATGATCCAAACTGCATATAAACATTAGTATTTTTAATTACTTCTAATAGAATTAATTAAAAGAAAAATAAATAAAAGACATTTACCTTAAATTATCTTTTTGTTGAATCTCCATATTTTCGCCAAGCTCCCCATCTTCATGTCTCAAAGCAGCCTATAACAACAATATTATATCAGTGGAACTGAAAAAAAAACTTAAACCCTGATCATATAGAAGTTCAACAAGCCATGCTGCTGTGGAAAATGTTTGATCTAAACTTTGTTCATGACTACTATTACAACAAAAAAGCTTGGATGACTCTGTAGAAACCAGTCGATGTGTTTACCTGGCTATCATGTGATTTTTGTTTCTGGACAATTCATGCCACAAACACGCTGTTAAAGGGTTAAGGCACTATCTCTTTTACCTCCAAACACATTTGCCACACACACAGCCATTGGGTGCAAGACTCATCAGGAACGTCAAAGATATCTACTGAAAGCAGTAGCTTAAGTATGCATTGGTCTACATCTGGAATGCATAGAATGAGATAAAGCAATCAATCAATCATAAACTGGTGGTGTCGCTGACGTTTTTCCCACCCTCAAAAAGGTGTCCCGGACGTGTAATGACACAGAGGCTACTGCTGCACTGCAGTCACTGGCGAGTTCAGCAATAAGAATGGCGGGTTGGCTGAAGATACCACGGCACAATTATATCAGGAGCAAGATTCAAATGACTGGGATGACAGCAACAAAGCCCAGTTGTGCAAAAGAGGCAGAGTGAGTGAAACTGAGTGGTTTAACGCCTGGAACTACTATAACTTCTCCCAGTGGAGCCTGAAAACCTTAGAAGAACAAACTAACTGGAATATTTCTATCTCACATATTTTTTTTTCTCTTAAATCTTCCCATGATCTCTGATATGTAAAGCTGGGTAAGTTGTTTTTATCCCTAAATGCTCAGAATACTCAAACCTTTGCATCCCTTCCAACTTGTCAGCATCTTTACAAAAACAAGGAAGCAGGGCTTGGAACGCAAATGAGGCGTTACCAAAGTATTTAAACAAAGAATGTCTGCATTTTAATAGCTCCATTTATTAAACCTGCCCTGACTGAATCCCTGACTGTACCGAATATTTGCTCCCAGATCTTGGCCATCACCACTATTTATTGTAAACAGGACCATCATCCAACCGGTAAAACTGAACTGGCATGGGCCATATTAATGTAGAGACCTCAAACTTCAGCTGGTTCAAGAAAAACTTAAACATGCTAAATAAATGGGCAAATATGTTCATCCTAGTTAGCCTTACAGCTTCACACAATCAACAAAATTTAACTTCATAAACTTTCGCTGTTTAAATTTTATTTTAAAAAGAAAAAAAAAACAAAAAAAAAGTGAACAGACTTTCCAGATAATTACAGATTATTAACATAATTTTCAAGTACATTCCTCTATGCATTTTGTGAATATGCCACCAAGGCCAGATTTATAAACACACACAACCAGCATCTAACTTTCAGATTTTACTTCACTTTTCTTAAAAACATCAATAAACAATAAAAAAAAAAATTTTTTTTGCCCCTTTTCTTTTCTAAAACATTTGGCAAAGGGTTAATTAATGTGTTATATTGTACTCTAGATAGACCACTATGTAGGAAAACTTTTAATTTTAAAAAAATATTTCCAGACAAATCTGTTTTTTTTTTTAAGAAAGATGCTAAAACCATTGATTGAAACCTAACAACCATTTAGCATATTTTTCAGAATCTCCACCTACTCAGAGAGACAAAAAAAAAATCAAACTATCCCCATGGTAACACACATGGAAAGACATCTATTATCACACGAGAAGGAAAACCTGGCAGAAAAATGAAAAATAAATTGGTGGGGGGTGGGAACACAAAGATTTCCTGTTCCTTAGATACAATGGTAATTAAGAAAATCAAGAAGCTTCTTAAAAGAAACGTAGTACAAGTTCTCATGTCTGGCCAATTGGCTATTAGGGAACCCATTTTGTTAGGCTGGCGCCAGAATCCGTCTTAGTCATGGTCATGTTTCTCTCTCCTCCTCCGTTAAGCCGGTTTTTACTTTTCTTTAAGCAAATGAGATTCTGAGGATGGAAACTTCACAGTTATCTTGACAGGTTCATGCACCACATTTTTTCTTCAGCAATGTTTCTGGTTGTGTCGAGGTCAGACTTGCCCATTCCTTTTGTTTCTTTCTTTTAGAGGAACAGAGGTAGGCATAGTTAAGGCGGCGGCAGCAGCAGTTTGTTGATGGAGGCTAGGGTGGTCTGCTCTGACACATTTTCCCACAACTCAATGATGCAACAAGAGAAAAAAATAAGCCATCTTATCTACATCATCTGCACGGTTTTATATTCTAAAAAGATTGTTGGGGTATTTATTTATTTCCTGGATAGATAAAAATGCAAGAAATTTTGGGGGGCTGGCAGGTTGTCATGGATACATTTTATCCCCATACCAGTTCAGTTCAAAGTCTTTTACTCTACTGTTTGGAGATGGATTACTTAACAAAGATCAGCCATTTCCTGTTGAGGCTGGAAATGTCAGGCCCCACGAGTGCACACAGGTTTTTAGTTGTTAACCAAGCGCCATACAACCTTGTCAGAAATGTCTTAGATGGCATCGGTCATGGATGGCTCTAGCCATTTTGTTAGGAACATTCACCGGCTATTGTTAATCTTGCTCTACTGAATGCCAACCTTACCTGTTGCTCTACATAAGTGTTGTACTCATTAAAATGTGCACACCCTTCAATCATTCTACCAAGCTAAGCATACATTATAACGCTGGTTTGTTAAACTATTTAGAAATGTCAGAAAAGCATCTGGAGAGAAACTTCTCTAAAAATATCACTCGGTGCCGCCTTACCATCGGGGGGGACAAATGCTATAACATTTGTCCTACTCCATAAAATTTACCTGAACTGCCTTACCTTGCTCTGATGGGTCCTTCAGTGTGACATCATCATCGTGTATGACATTTAGAAGTGTTACGTAACAGTTGCTCAGTTAAAGAGTCAGGTGCAAAGAAACTGATCAAAAAAGCAGTAACACAATCTGGAACGGTTAGAACCTAACATGTCGCTAACGCTGCAGTATTTCTACAAACACCAGCAGTAACTCCAAAAAAAAAAAAAAAAAAGGAAAAGAAAAAAATTTTAAAATTTGAAAATATTGGGGGTTCATTTGATGAAATTAGCATGTAGACAGGAAGTTCTTAATATATGGAAAAGATTTAAAACATATTTTATTACTTTCATTCCAATGTTTTTAAAAAAAAAAAAAACAGACAGCTTGGCTGACACGTCTCTTGGACTAGAAATACCTGACGGCAGCAGGTAATGTTCTCTATAGTGAGCTTTTCCATGTTTGAAACAAAACTGTGTAGACATTCTGAGAGCCAACTCCAGAGGTATTCCTTACCTAGCAATGGTGGAGTAACTAAACTCCAATATTCCATAACTGATACAACTTTAGCATTAAGATACCACCTAGATAATCTGACCAAAGAAGGGTTACTGTAATCTCCTTTAACTCAGTATTAAAGGCTAGGCAATCCTGAAAGAAACTTCATCTTCCCAATGATGGTGTGTGGATACTGATTCTAGTTAGTGAATTAAGTACACAATGCACTTTCAGTATTAGTTGTGCAACAATCAAAACTCTGAGATATTAACACCATTAGAGAGATCACAGGAAGGTAACAGGTGGACATTTCATCTAGATTAAAAGCAAAACAAAATCTCCTTTTGACAAACCTTACCACAGATGCTGTTCATCAGTATTTCTCTAAAGATCAGAAACTCAGTTTTATGTGGATGCTGAACAACAACAGTCAAATTTCCTTTTAATTTTAGCTTAAAATGTGAGATATATGTTTGAAAACAAACAGACAAAAAAATTATGCACTTACATCGAATATTTGGAACTGAGAAACAAGGTCGAGATCAGTTCCTCTTTTTCTCATGAACCTTTTGGTCAGTCGCTCCATTCCCAACTCTTCCAAGGCATCAGTGACATCATAGAAAGTATCTTGGTCAGGAATGGCATACAACACCTATGTATCAAACAAGACTGCTTTACTACTTTTCCAATACAGTTCTTCCTTTTTTTTCTTTCACAAGCACAACACAAAAAACCAGTTACTCGACTGGATAACATTACAAATTTAATTCTTTATACAAATTCGTTCATGTGGCAATTTCATGTTGCATCATAAATACAAGCTCAGCATATCAGACAAAGTGACTGGTAAATGGATTGATTTTCCTAACAAGATGAGAGAGAGTCAGACAACCAGTAGACATTTCCTCCCCCCACCAAAAAAATTCTTTAATATTTAAACACCCCACCACCCAACAAATCTCTGGCACAAGTATTGGAGAGAAACTAAAAACAGCTACTAGCCCCTGCCTCCCATTTCTTGATAACTAAGCATTACTGTTGTAGGAGTCTCTGTACCAAAAACTCACCTTGTTTACTAAAGTCATTGTGTAGATCAATAACTCGGAATCCGACCCTGCTTTCTCATCCAAAATATTCATGATGTTTGACCAAGGTTTTGCAACTGTAAAAGTCAAGTTCAATCATTCATTGACAATAATGTAAAAAACATTATATAGAAAGTATAAAAGTAGTACATTCGAGATCTTTTTTTTTTTTAAAGTTTCTCTTTTAATACTCAGAAGGTCAGACTTTATCTTAAAAAGCAAAAATAAATTTCCTTTAATTCTTGAAAAATGAATGGTATAAATACATGGATGGATTAGGAGAGAGAGAGAGTCGCCATCTTGTTGATGCGATTTCTATCACTTCTTTACTCTTTCTTTAAAACATTATTAACCAGTTTATTTGCTAGGTTCATATAGAAATGCAGGCTCTCTGAATACAGAAAGAAAATGTGCAAATAAATGAATAGCTGTATGTTTAGATGATGGTGCTGAAACGTTTTGAGCCATCTCCCTCCACAGACAGACACAGAGAGAGAGAGAGAGAGAGAGAGAGAGAGAGAGAGAGAGAGACTATGAATAGTAAATAGCTATGTAGCAAGAGAAGCCTGCCTGCCTGCCAGCTATCTTACCCCTCTGTCTGTCCACATTGTTGATGGCCCTCAGGAACAGCTGTGTGTTGGGCTCTGTGTACTCCACAAACACCAGCAGCAATTTCAGTGCTGTCTTCACCACAAGCCGGTGCTGAAATACAAAACCAGCCAACAGAATCATGACGGAACTCCAGGAAATAGCAAGGCTGCGACGGAGTGTCCAAATGAATGTCCAGACAGGAAAACCTCACAGTATGTATAGCCGAAATACACTGGGAACTTCCTGAACACCCACTCAACCACAATGCTTCCAACAACTCGTGTAAGTAAGTGACCGGTCATGGGAGCCTCAGCAGAGACACAAGCCTACTACAGTATGTGCACTGTGTGGGGGTCTTGAGAACTGCCGGCTAAAATTTCTGACCAAGATAGAGGTTATCTGTCTGCTCTTTTTTTATTTTTTCGAATTTATAAAACAAACACTGAACTGTACTCAACAGAAATTTATTAACCAGTACTACTGTTAAAAACCTGTTCAATGTGCGCCATGTACACACTAAAGCGCAATTCCCAGTTTCTTTGTGTATTTACTGTACGTTAATGCAGACATCGCATTAACCCTTCTTAACAAAAAAAACTTATCATTCCTCTTTTTTTGTCTTCTTTGCAATGGATTTTTAAAAAGTGGTGGCTGGATAAAATACTTATTTTCTTCTTTCTTTTTTTTTTTTTTATCGCATTAACTTTGCACAATCCACTAGTGATCCCTGAATGTTTTCTATAAGCAAATATAAACAGGCAGAAAGATTTCGATAAACTTCGATTTTGGTCTTTCTTAAAGCTGAAACACATCTGAGGGAACAAACATGTGTTCGGTTCAGAAAGATCCGGCTGAATCAGTATTATTCCTTTGGTTACAAGCAGTTTCTCACATATGTGGAAAGGGGGTCCCAAACTTATAAACGAAAACATCATAAAAACTGTAAAGTCACTTCATGAATTATCTGGTCTTCGAGAAGCAACATGAACTGGTGCTCAAAATCACAGGATAAGAAACGACAAAATAATCATGTACGCATGTGTGCACATAAGCAAAAACATGCCCGTATTGGACCAATGCTGGCAATATACCGTTTTGTACTGGCGCCGTTGGCCTGTTACACAGGTCATTGGGCCAATACCGGCCTACCGTTACAACATGATTTTTTTGACAAACTATATTGGGCCAATGCTGGCAGGTTAATTGGGTAATTACATGCACAAGGTCATTAACATATTAATGGTTTCCCAAAATGTCTAAAGCTTACACTCTACTCAATCTGGCTTGACTTGCGTGAAAGTCAGGTGTGTGGCAGATGCATCCATTCAAATCTATGCGTCATCACCAATTTTAAAAATAAAATTTAAAAGAAGAGGGGACTGCATAAATGGTGAAAGAAAATTCTGGGTGGGGGAGGGAATAATAACTGGAAAGACTCAATGCGTAACTATGATTTGTTTTACAGGGGCACTGTACAAACATTTCTGAAGAAAACCCGTGCACATGCAGCTCACCTTTGATGACAAAAGAGAGTACAGCCACTGTACAGTGCTGTTGTGTCGTATTACACCGTTCATACCGTCCACATACAACATGACCTGGCCCAGAGCTAAAATGACAAAACACATGGATGATGATAATGTCTCTGCTTATACTAAATAACAAACATTTGCCTCCAATCTGGAAAGAGGACAGCTTTTTTAGCTTTTTTTATAAAGTTTGGAAAATGCTTCATACATTTTTTTTTCTGATATACAAAAGGTATCAACTATAAAATAATAGTAATAAAAAAAACCAGCCAGCCCCCGACTTACCCCTCAAAATGAAATTGAGGAAGTTTTGTTCTGCTTCAGCACCAACTTTAATCAAGCAGTCAAGACCATCGTTGTTCACAAACTCGTGGACCAAGTCTTTATCATCCTGAAATATGGAAGTTAGCCCCATTTAGGTTCAGAGAGTTTTCAGCATTGGTGACGACAGGGAGGCAGAGGTTAATTTCTGACTCACAGCAAATTGGCGCACATTTCCATCAAAACAATAACAAAAAAAAAAAGAAATCAGGGTTTTGGCTTGATAAAAAAAAGGGGGGGTTTGTCTTCATAATGTGTGAAAATGGGAACAGCACTAAACAGACCAGGAATACTGTCCCGTTCCTACGCTGAGTCAGGCCACTAAAGGTCTGTCCATCTTCATTGTTTGTTGCCATGATCCAGTCTGCACCACCTTGATAATTCCCATTGTTCCATGTTGCTGACTTTTACATCTGTCAGACAAAAGAAAGTCTACTACTGACCCATTCTCAAGATAAATCTCTCTTCATTTTTAGATGCAAGAGGAAACCCACACAAAAATCAACTGGTAGAGAAGAGCCGACCTTAGCTGGCTGTCCATTCTGTATTCTAAAGAGTAACTCGCAATGGCAGAAACTCTGCTACGCTGCTCGTATTTGCCAGTTAATTAATTAATTAATTAATGTAAATAGTCAAATAGCTGAACTTTGACAAAAGTTCCGTTTTAAATCAAGAATATAAATTTTGGAAGGCAAAAAAAGGCAATTACTGTGCTAGTCAGTCTATTTCTAGGATAGATGTATTATGCCCTGTTTCCTTTATGCTGGAGATTCTAAGTTAAAAGCAAAAAAAGAAAAAACTTAGTACTTTTGGTGAGCGGAAATCCTCATTCAGACGACCCCCATCCATACTTACAGCGATTTTCATTTCATGTTCAGCAATGGCTGCTGCTATTTATATGCTACAGACAGATGAAGGACAGATTAGGTTCAATATGCCGTGCAGCTGACTGAATATCTACTTTGAACCCGCACAACGATGTCAGCATATAAGGCATCATCCATCAGGAAATAATCCCTGCAGTTTCAGTTTCATAAACCAAGCAGAGGAGAGATTAGCTCATGTCCACCAAAGAGAGAGGCCAACTAGAACAATTTCCTCCCACACATGAAGGGGAGCTGGTTGAAGGGAGCCCATGCCGCCTGCTGACTTCGAGCCCTCAACCACAGCAGTCAGTCCAATGCATGGTCGCCTGTTACGGTGCCCACAGCTGGATAAAAGCTCAACGTCTTCGGTGGTGTATCCACGGGCACACCATCCTCTGAAGAACCCACACATAAAAGGTGGATTTTTTTATTTTGTTTTTTAAAATTGTACAAAAGAACACACAACAGACAAAAACCCACTTTGATGTTTCTACTAAATAAAATTCAGATATTGGAAAAACCACTCAATAAATTAAGCTTCTAGTTTCGTTTTTTTAAAAACGAAACAAAACAGCTATACGGTTCCACTTCTTCAGTTTGGAAACACACTGAATGAATAACCTGATATTTCAATTTAAAACAACTACAATGTTATTAAAGAAACTTTGCATTTTAATTAACCCTTCATGACAGTAATAACATTGAATTAACACCTCTTTCTGACTTAAAAACCAACGCTTTTAACAGGCAGCTGTTACAAACACGAACATGGTGACACATATGACTATAATATAGTCATGCTTATTTAATCACTGAAAATATACTAAGTCGTAATTAATAATTCTGACAGGTTAGTATCTAAGGACAATGACAACATCATATCAACAACATATCTTCCTATTTTTAGAAGATAATGCTCATTAAATAAAATTATTAGATGGATAGATTGATTACAGATTAACATTAAAAAGGCTTTCCAAAATGTTTTGAAAAATGTACATTAATAAAAGAGAAAAGTTCTGTCAAACAACTTACCTGAAAAATCTGCTTTAGCGAAAACAGTGCTCTTCTGAGTTCTCGGCCACTTGAATTTAGCAACTTTTCTACAAATGAATAATTTTTAAAAAAATTAAAAAACAAAACAAACAATTACAAACTTTGTATATTTGGATGGCTGTAAGATGCATCTCTGTAAAATATGTAATTATGTCCTTAGAGTATGATGTGCATTATATGTAATATACACCAGGTGTTCAGATGAAACCCGGCTAGATACCATTATGGTCATGATATTCCAACTGGATTTTAATTAAAAGTATTACACAGCAACAGTGCATCTATGTGACAGTGATGTTCTTATCTTTGCAGAACATCAGATTCATATAAGAATATATTAACATCAGCAACCATGTGTACTATGATTATAAAGTATGGTGAAAGAGTTAACTGTAAGCCGATTATCTACTAAGGGGAAATAGGCTACTTTGCTTTATTTATAAATGACCCAACACAGAGAGAGAGAGAGAGAGACGGACTGACAGAGGAAAAGGACTATCAGTCTGATTTTTAATTGCTGTCTCATCCACCCAACTACAAACATAGATTTCTTTGAACGTATTCCACTCATTTACTATTATATCGCATCACCGAACGTTTCGTTCAGTTCTTATATAAAGCTGTGCTGGTACATTAGCTGATTTAAATACTTACACCCTGGTATTCCTGACTGTAGCTAACTAGGTTTGTGGTTGTCTAGAAGCAATAACCTATCAGTTAATTTGAAAATGTTCATCAGATCAGAACACGTGTGTAAGAGAACAAACATTTCACTGGTCTTATCTTTCATAGTTCGGTGAATTTTTTATGTCGTTCTTTCACCTTTGCTAGCAACTTAAATACAAGATTTGCATTAATAATCCCAGGCAGTCTATCAGAGGACCCAAGTTAGAACCCTGGTCAGCTTGGTGTGCCCACCCCCTCTCCCTGACATGATTTATTTTAGCTCTTCTTCACCAACTGACCATGTAGATTTCCTTTGAGCACTGCGGCTTCCTCCCACATCTGAAAGCAGGGTTTTTTCTTGGATACGTGTAACTCTTGTCCCCCCCCCAATCTATGTGCAGGGGTAACTTGCTTGGTCACTAAAGCTAACACCTGACATTTCCTCCCCCCTGTTTCTCTTGAGACCTCAAGAGCCAGAACAGGAGTTTGCCAGGCAGAGAAAGTTACCCGAAGATTATCAGTCTGTTTTGATGTTAATTTGTGCATAAACTGCATTATCTGCAAACCCCTTAATGTCTGTGCATATTGCATTATCAAAATCACCCATGTAAACAGTAACAATGTAGCTATGGAAAGCATTCAATTAAGGGGGACACACACAATTTTGCTAATTTTCAAAATTATTTTAAAACTTAAATGATTCATAATATTTAGATCATCAGAGAGACAAACTGACTGACTTCCTGTCCTGGCCAATAAATGCTTGAGATCATCCTTGGGGCATTTGGTCACTGGGTATGAGGGGGTTAAAGCATTTGTTCTATTTAATTTTTTTTTTTTTAAACTTTTGATTCCTGATCAACGAATAAAAAAGAACACGGAGGCGCAACCATGAATTACACACACACACAAAAAAAACATGGGCGAGCTGCTTAAAGTCAGAAAGTCGTGTAAAACACTGGGCGGATAAGTAATTAATCCTTAAGCTAAATGACTCTGCTCTAATTAACTCTTCTTTTTTTAAACTTACCACTACTTTAATGGTAATGAAGGTGACAACCTTTTGGTTTAGCACAAACATTTCACCAGGAATATCAACAACAACAACAAAAAAGGGGTTTTTTACATTTTCCCCTCCTCTTCCAATACTTAAAAACATAAATAATTAATAGAGTTTTTTTTTTTTTTAATCATTATTTTCTTATTAAAGCACATCCTTAGAAAATTAATTACCTTTCAATTCCAAGTAACAAACCAGAGAACTTCAGAGAAAGGCTGATCACGTAGGCAAGCAACAGACATTTAAGAAAAGCTGAACGCGTCCAAAAGCAGAAACACTTGAGTGCAAAACCGCCCGGTGCCAGAGAGATCCCACTTCCTAATTAGCAAGTAGATGAATACTAATCACCCTGAAACGTTTATTGTTACTTTCTGTCCCCCTCCACATATCCCCCTCACCTGTTCAGCCAGAGCCAGTGAAACATCCACCAACAGATTCTGTCTCGTGCTCCCAGTCATACCAACTCTACGTATTCCGTTAATACACGCACACGTGATCCACCAAAGTAACCACAGGGCGGCCACACACACACACACACACACAAAACAAAAAAAAAAAACTATTGCATCTGAACTAAAGGGGTTTTTTTTAAATTTTAAATCAGTTACTGTAGAATAACATCTATATCTGGTGAACTAATGTTCAAAAACAGACCCCGGGGGGGTGAGCTAGTTTTCCAACTTCCGGCACCCTACTGTCATCAACATCTGCCCGAGTCAAGATCCCTATTCTTGTTTTTCCCACCCCCTCACCAATTAAGTTGGGTGTTTTTTGATAAAACAGTAGCACCAAATAAAACTCGCTAAACTCAACCCATTAAAAAACCTAAATAACCTTATCGTGGTTTTACCTTTATGTAGGAATCCTGTGCATCCAGCTAAGTCTACATTAATTCAGAACCGTATATTGTGCAATAGCCCGCATCTACAGCCGCTGCTGTCACAGATCTGAGAGATACCACTTTGGCAATGTGTCCCTGAACACTGCTACAATGATTACTTAGAAGCACAAGTTTAATCTGCCTTGTTTAAATAGCACCCTGATGATTCAATACCCAGTACACAGCAAGTGATCACACACCACCAAGACTACTCTTATAACTATTTGTTCTGCACACATCCAGCCAAAATGTATATATTGTTTGTTTGATTGGTTTTTCTAAGTGTGCGATGGAACCAGTTGAGGCTACACTGCCCCAGCCTTACATAACCAGACTCCAGGGGTAGGGGAGAGGGAGTTTCATAACCCTGAAATATAAATCTGACCCTCAATTTTTTTTTTCTTCAAATCCTGGTGCAATCAAATTTATCACTAATAAACATTCATAATAGCAGCTGTTCCAACCCCAACCCCCCCCCAACTATTGCAGATAACTCATCTTTGGTTTAAATTCCTATCGGAACCTCCATGTTTCCTTGATCGAGTTCTAAAGTGAAAACTGACAATAGTGCATTTGGTGCTACAAGAACAGTTTTTAAACTGAAGTGGGTACCTTCTCATCCCACCAACAGTAGAACAGACCACAACCAAGATGCACAGTTTCTTCTTCCACCAGTCAACTTCTTTCCGATGTTCTGGCCTGGCCAGGGGTCTGCTCTACAGATCTCCTATCCTTTTTTTAGTGATAATCGCGTACACACAACAGATGCAATGACTGTCCTCTGGCAAAAATACTTGAAATTAGAACAAAATAAAACCAAACAAATAGTCACATCGGCCAGAGATTTCTCTAAGACTGTTGCCTGCCTTTAGAACTAGTAATTAGAAGATGTGCAATGCCAAAACTGGGCGACATAAAATAATCACCAACATGCTAAAAAGCCACAAAGGATAGACGCTACTATTTAAGCTAAACCAGAAAACTAAACGTAAAAACTTCTAATTAATGTTGACCACAGGAAATCAGAAACTTTTTTTCTTCAGCGCTTGAGTGACAAAAACACCAAAAGTTATTACTTTCAACAACAGAAAGAGGAGCTGGCACAGAAATGTGGAATCCTCACAGGTCCTGCTAGCCAGCCGCAGTAATGAGGTCTTGGGGGGGGGCTGCGACGACTTTAAACAGACATTTCATGTGACAGGAAGAGAAAAGAAAATTATTCATCATCTTTTTTTTGTATAGTACGTATTATAGTTTCACTAATCATTGCTCGGTTAAAACCAAAAACCACCAGACACTGATAATTTCTTTTTTAAACCAGCCTAATGAAGTTGTCACAAAATAAAAATTCTTGGTGGGAAAACATCAGAAACATTTTAAAATCTCTTTTAGACTTTAAAAAGAAAAAAAAAAACGTTTGTACACGAGGCGCTTTCCTGTAAAATGTAAACAAAACTCCACGAGTCTCGTTAAGACAATTGACAAGTTCAGCCTTCATCAGCGGATACTTTTGCATTTGGCAGCAGCAAACTTGGGGCACACAGCACACTATCTCTCCATCTCTCTCTCTCTCTCCATCTCCCTCTCTCTCCATCTCTCTTGGAGTTTTCTGGGCCCTCATTCTTATCAGAGTTTGAATCCCGCAGGGTTTTTCTGAAAGTTCCAAGGACCAAATCTCCAAACAGGGAGGCTGCTGAACACTGAGAGAGAGCTGCTGATAGCAGGCCAGATGGAGGTGTGGACAGGGTGAATGGAAGTGGACAAGGTTAGGTTGAGAAACAAACTGGCCACAAATGATCTGAAGCTCAACAAATGCAAGCCAAAAACGACTTATCGAGTGCACTCTGATTCTCAATGGCTGTAATTTTCAATTTCCTTTTTTTTTTTTTTATACATACTGGAAACACTTTTAAAAACTTATCTCCCCCCCTTCCCAGTTAAATAATTACCAAACTATGACAACACCATCATGCTCTCATAAAATCAAAACCACCAACCAATAACAACAACAACAAAGCTACAGTGAAACTAAGCCTGTTTGGTAGACACAGTAGTAACCTAAATGTGCTACACCATTTGTTAATGAATGATGAATAGCTGGCTATCTCCCAGGAAATGAGGAGGAAATTCTCTGACTGACTTTACTCTTGACCTCATTGAGTTAAACTGGGGTTAGCTGAGGTCAGATATTTAAAATACATTTAAATCAAGAGCAATGAACTCAAGTTGGGTTATCTGTATAGCTTTTGTCTGCTTTTAGCTACTGTTTTAACCCTCTGTACAGCAGCTGAGGTACATTTTTCACTTCACTACCCTTCAAATCTAAATTACTCAGCACAAGTTCAGCCACTGGAAGGGGGCTGTGACATACAGCATCTTTGTCATTAATATAACCCCCTGCAATGACAAATCATTCTGTATGGCTCCAACTCCGTGTTCTGTATTAACATGCATTTAAATATGTAACCAGTTCAACACACATTAACAGGTTTGGTGGTATAAGTGAGGTAAAAACTGATGTGGTATATGAAAGGTTGACTCATAGTTTAAGATGAGCTACAGTATTTTAATCACAATCACATACAGCAGCAAGTGCTGAGGTGCTTGTTGTATGAGAAGATAACAACATCCAGAAAGCTCCAGCTGCTGCTAAAAATTTCAGCTGGGCAGCAGCATCTTTCAACAGCTAAACACAAGACTGCATGGTGCCTGTGAACTGGATTTACAGAAGCCGATCTTTCATTTTGTTCAGCAGAAGTTCTTAATTATAAATTATCAAAAGGCCGCATCAAAATATATCAAACTGGGAGGGTGGGTAAACAAACAACAACAAAACAAAGTTTGAACAGAACCCAATAGTTACATATCACTGTGCGCCTTGGATGAACGAGTGCTTGCACTGCAATCAAAATTTCACCACTGCTTTCTATTTGTGATAGAATTAACCTTCCATATACCATCTTTTTATCTTACTTATACCAACCGAGAAGCCCTAGCCCAGAGGCAGTAGTTAGTATCTGTGATGAACTGGTTGTATGTTTAGGTAACACAAACACACAATGCAAAACATATTAGAATAAACCAATACACAAATCTGTCATTACAAAGGGGGGGTATATTAATGAGCAAGGTACTGCATATCAAGGGCCCCCTATGACCTAACCTACACCTGAGTAATACAGATTCAAAAATAGTGGGGGGATTCAAATATACCCCAGTTTGTATGCGGAGGGTTAAAATAATTCTGAGAGATTCATGAAGTTAGTTCTGTTTTGTTAGTTTTCATGAACAAAACTGCCCATTGTAAAATCTGAGACATGTGTTCCCCTTTGTCAATTCCCTGCTATATATATAAAACAAAAAAATTCTCCCCTAAACTCATTAAGGAGAACTAACTAACAAAATTTCAAAGCTATAAGATACATTTTTTTTTTCTCTGTGTTATTTCCAAAAAATGCTTGACATTCGAGTTGTATTTGGTTATTTATCCGTCAGAGGGTAGAGAAATTGTTTTTAAATAGGCTCAGCGGGCGGGCTCTGGCTAGCAACCAGTGAGGCCCAAACACCTAAATTAGTTTTGATTGCCTCAGTGCGATACCACACCCTGATCTCCCCAATTTCCACATCCTGCATATAGTCCCCCCCCCACCCCGGCCAACTCCCTACCCTGACCTTCTCTTCCTGCCTGTAACAACAGAAAGTACAGGCAGGGCAAGAGTTATTAACGATATTTGGTTTCTGTTCCTGTGTTGGTGGATTCTGATGTGCAGCGTCTGCAATCTGGACGAGAATCAGGCCGATCGGCGTAGCTTGTCACTGGTTTTGGATCGTGAGCATGAAGCAGTCTCCTTAATAGGTAAACCTGACCTGATGAAGGTGTCGAACACTTCTTGTTCTGCTGCACTTCAAAGTGGTTGGCTCTGACCGTGCATCCATTGGCGGTTTCATCAAAATATGCACTGAACTCTTTGACAGATTTAAGCAAAATTTCTCTTTCCTTCACAAGGTGTGTGTGTGTGTGTGTGTGTGTGTGTGTGCGTGTGCGTGTGCGCACACGCGCGCGCGGGGTTCTGATTGTCAGAGACAAACTCTACATAATGGCTGCTACCGGGTCTGTTCTTCATCCGTGATTGATTCTGTCGGATTTTTAAATAAATGTCACAGAGGAGAACAAAAAACAACAAACAAAGGGAGAAAGCTAAGTTGGCAGATGACAGCTGTTAAACTATTTCTCGAGTCAAGCACCTGCCCTGACTTTTGAGGTTGAAAGATGTGTTGGGGAAAGGTGATTGGGCAAGTAGTATGCTGGGTATGGTTAGAGGCTCTTAAGCAGTCAACAAGTCAGTCAGGAGTTACCTGTGGAATCTCCAGCACATGCATACCAAACTGAGTTGACCCTCTCAAAGAAATCCAGTAGCCTACCACTGGGCCACCAGCCATCCCAATAATCAATAAAATCAATAAGCAACAAAAAAAAATTACTGCATTGCATTTTTAGAGTAAAAAAAAACAACAACAACAACATTATAATTATCAAAACAATTACATTCTGAACAAGAGAAGAATAAGCCACCAGAAGCAGCCAGTGGAAACATGGAGAGTTTTGTTTTGTTATCTCTATTAAAGATGAAACAAGTTAAAACGAATTACAATTTTAGAAAAGGCTGTGAGATAAAACTAGACAATATTCAAGAATATTTTATACTAAAAGTATACTGTTATATAAAGGTTTGGTAGTCTTTGTTTCTCTTTAAAACTATTATGCACTAATTTAAGCGTAAATACATCAGATGAGTTAACCTTTTAGACAAAACAATGCATAATAACAAAAAAAGAAATTTTACTTGTAATCTCTGTTTTTATCTCAGCTGTGCAATATTTGTTGTTGTTTTAGTAAGTATGGATTATTCCATACTTTCTGGAAGACTGAATTAGTAGAATTTAGCACACGACCTTGACATTCAACAACCATTCTATTCTAAGTATCGGAATAAGCCACATTTTCACATTTAGCAGTCAATAAAACAACCGTGATAACTATGCAAATAGTGAGGAATATGAGCTGGCCTGGACCCTGCAATGCTTTAGTGATTTTAAGTCTATTTAAAACGTGAATAACCAAGGAATCCTTGACCTCAAGATACTCAGCCATATCAGTTATCCCTGTGAAAAGACTAATTTTCAAGCTCAAGTAGGCACTAAGTGCACCAGATACAATCAGTATCAAAAAACTGGTACCACAGAACAAGATTAAATTATGCAAATTAGAAGGCGGCTAGCAAATGGTAACCTGAATTTAAAAGAATCTATATCACCATCAATGTACAATCACATGAAATTTTAGATCACTGATACTGTATTCTTTTAAGATAGTAAAGAAAGCATTTAACAAAAAAATAATAATTGTCTAAAAAATAGAATTAGCAAATAAGCAAGCATTATATGAAATATTTAGCTAAAGCCTGCGTATGCAATCTGAATCTTGTTTCTGTCTGCTATTAATTTAATAAACCTTCCAATTATGGAATGCTTTCCATATTTAAGATTGCCCATGAGCAGATGTCAATAAATGTCTGTCAATCTTCAAAAGCAGTTCCAAGGCTAATTCTTTTGCTGTCATACTTTATTTGTGGGAGGATAATATATTCTAGCATGATTTATTTTTGATAAAATTTTGTATTTTCACTTCTGTAAGCATTTCAGGGTATCCACCATAGTGATTTGACAGCGAAGTGTTTAGAAGTGTTATTCATAACATCAGATAATATGATAAAAACTCTGCTACTGAAGCATTAAGTACATGATAACAGACCAAAGTGGCCAGTACTTTGGCCATAATAATACCTGATGGGAGGAAACCTTTACATCAAATTGGAATTTTGTTTAGAAGTGGCTCCCTTCTCTACAATGCTACTCATCTGTTGTTGCTGAAATGTCATTTTAAAGTTTACCTTTAATGTAAATAGCCACTCCACCATCAAATTCTTCTAATTATGAGCTTTTGTAGTGTTACGATGTGGCAGGTTTTCTAAATTATAGACAGGTAAAACTAAATTCATACATAGCTGCTTAAAGAATGGAACATCCTGTTAACTTCTCTTTCCATGCTGACCTGAACATTAAATCAACTCAGTTAAAAATAGCAAAAAATACATGTAGCTGATTTTTCCTTTAAAAAAAAAAAAATAAAGATTTATAAAATAATTAAGAGCATAGGTTTTTGTTAGAAAACTATACCAAGAATAATATACATAAATCTTTCAGTTTGTTTCTCTGAAAACTACAAAACCTTGGTTTCTCGATTAACAAAGTCTCAAGTAGCACTTGAATAATATTGGCTGAAACACGCTGTAGTGGTGAACCAAAATATATAATGGATTGTCATCACTTTTAAAGTCTGAATTTAATAACAAGTATTTTTCTAAATTATTTTTTCCCCCACTAATTCAAAAAAAAAAAAAGTTTGGTTGTCTCCCCTTTGAAATTAAATTTAAATTTATTAAAACAATTAATCTCAAAAGCCAACCAACAAACGAAAATAATAAATCACTGAAAAGTTTGAATCTCTCTTCGAAATTTTGAAATTTCTCTCAATAAATAGAGTTTCTATTTTAAGCAAAATAACTCTACTTGACTAGAAGTGATTCCGTCTGTCTGTCTCCAAAGTGCAAATCTTTCTAACTAAGAGACTGATGGGCACCGACATATTGTGTAGTTACTTCAGATTCTGACGGTCAAGCCACTTAGTATTTACATATGCACATACAAGTAACTCGTCCACTTTTCTCTTTTCACAATGCTGTGGTGTGTTTGTAATCTCACCAAATCCAGATGAGAGATTTGATGAATGTACTACACAAACCAGTCATGCCCATACTCTTCTGTGCAGGATTTGCAACACTCGCTGTTTCTCCTCCTAAAACTGGTTTATGTCAGAATGAAAACAACAACAAGCAGCAAATATCTGGAGCTTCACTGCCTGAACATTCTAAAATGGTATAGATTTTTTTAAAAGAGAGCAGTCGTCGTTGATTTTTTCTTTTCTTTCTGGTCATGACTGGTTTCTCCAAGTCCCAACTTCCTCATTAGCAAGATAAGTGGTTGTCTCTGGATACCAGCACCGCATTACCAAACACTATTCCATCAGTTGATCCGAACAACAGAATAATAGGGGAGTAGCAGCTCTAAAATAGGTTCCTGGATGAAAAGCAGCTTGCCAGCCACATGGGTTTCCTCCCACATCTAAATATTAACATCTCTGGCAACCCATTGTGCCTTTCTTTGTCCTGCAACTACTCATCAATTACATTAATAAATACCAGAGACAGGCAGACAGACCTTTCATGAGAGCCTGCAATAAAATAACCAGAGTCTCTCAGAGATACCCATCTTGTATATTCACTACTTAAAATTCTTTCCAGATGAAAAGTTTGCTGTCTAATAAATAACAGTATTGTCTCATAACACTGATGTTCATATATACATAAGAAGTTTGTCTTTCTTTTTTTTTTCAGTTAGTTTAACTCAGATTATCAGAACATGAAAAAAAGGGGAAAACAATTAAATGCCTTTTTGAAAAGATAAAGGAGCTGCTCATCATCGTGTGCCGTCCTCAAATCTGGGAGGCTGAAAGTCCCCAGTCATGAGGTAACCTATACTACAGGTCAAATGACAATGCTAAATTAAAGCACTTTTAGCATATAAACAAACCAAAAAAACAAACAAAAAAAAAAGTAGTAGTTTCCTAAATGGCTGAAGGTATAAAACTGTCTGGTATAATGGAAATCTCACAAGCCTGAGGTCACAAGCAACTGCCAAAGTCTGTCTGGGCCTAGATAAATGACGCTGCTCTTTTGGCAGAAAATGTATGATTTCTCTTTCTGAAGTGATGACAGTTCTGATGTAAATGTAGAAACATTCAGGTAAATCAAAATGAGAAAGGTGTCTAAAAGGCTGCACTGAACTTAAACATATAATATATAAGGCAGATAAATGTATATATTTCTGTGAAAACAGAAAACCTACTTAAATGGTTAATACTTCTGCATTTCTTGAAAAGCAGCTAATTATTCTAGCCATATCTTAGATGATTTAGGAGCTGTACATCCAAAATTAGCTTCTGACTTAACAAGATATTTTTGAAGCCAAAATTATTTCCCCATTTTCCATTAACAGTCATTTTAAGACTGATAATAATAAAATAGAATGAACTATAAAACGATGGAGCCTATATCCTAAGGAATTCCTGCATTTCAGCTTATCAAAATATTTTTAAAAAAACTAACAATTTATAATGTATTAAACAATTTCTGAGATGTAATATCCTTGGATATCTTTAATCAAAATTAACAAGAAGTTTCATTTTCATATGATGAAGCTTAAAAAGCAATTTGTACAAACTTGGTTTTGTTACTGTACCTAAAATAATTTATAAAGTGAAGAAAAATCCTTCAGTTGTCTACATCTTTAGTGAATTAACAAACTACCATTTGAATCTGACTTGCAAACAATAAAACCTACAACATTGTGTATGATACAACAGCAAATGTGTGCTGGTTTATTATTTCGAACTTTCTCCACAAATTCTCTGCAAATGTCTTGAAAATTGTCAAATGATATTTATTTTTACATCTCTCACTATCAGAACAGATGACCAGGATAAAACAGTAGCATTTAACCACTACAGTCTACCATGTTTTATGCATTGCATGTTTTATTGTCCTGTTATAATATTACATAATGTGCACAATAAAGAAAAGAACAATGATGGTATTTAAATCAGATTTCGTAAAATTTTAACATCACCAAACATCCAGTTAATAAGTTATATAGAGGAACACCGCAGTCCAGATAGTTGTGACTTGGTTTTAATAATAAATTGTTAATTACAAATTTAAAATGCTAGAAATAATTAACTAGTACGAAAATGATGCTCCAAACACCACCACTGAGCTTTTGAGTTCATTTTGAATGAGGATAGAGAAAGAAGGGATGCAAGAATGTTACACAGCACAACCATGACACAAACTGAATAGCATATAGCACTATGCACAATTGTGACAGAATTTTTTGTAGTCTTCTTTACAGGAGAGCTACAATATTACTCATACAAGTTTGAAAAGTATACAAAAAAGTAAATTTACTGAAATTCTCAGGAAATTAATGAAACAGTTAAGTTATTTCAAAATAATTTCTCTTTTTTATTAAGAAGCACAAAATCTTAGTAACAATGTCCAATATCCCTTAATCCTCCATATAACATCTGCACTCCACTTTCTGCATTAACCAGCAGAGGTCGAGCCATAGGGGCTAACACATGGTACCTTCATCATTTGCATAACACTCTATAACAACAAATCCGTATTGTTCCAACCCAAAGTGTTTTTCATTATGACTACATTTAACTGAAAGTTCGACTCAAATATTAGTGTTTCTACACTATAAGAAAGATAAATACTGATGTAGTTTATAGATGATTAAATAAAAGCAGCATCCAAATTATTATTATTATTATTATACAGGGTTTCAGTAATTGTATTTACATTAAAAAGTGTCGATAGATGCCAACAAATGTGTGCTTTTAAAAAAAATGTTATGTTTTTTTCTTTTAAATACTGGGTTAGAATAACGTCCTCATATGCTCAAAGAGGGGCCCACTTCTCATCTTTGCATTTTTATGATTCATGAGAGGAGAGAAAACAGGGTACCCAGAGGAATACGGTAAAACAATGTTAAAAAAATGCTAATTTGAAAAGTAATTTGTAAAAAAAATTACCGCAAAACGTATAATATCTTTGGCAAAAAGAAGAAAGCGAAAACTTACCTATTACAGCATGAACTCTTACGGTGAGCTGGGTTCTGAGAATAAGTGAATTTTTGCGGCTAAAAAGAAAAGAAAGTTTTTGAAAAGTGGTGGACACTGAAGTATTTAACAGGTTCAAACAGAAACAGCTTCCGGAAAATAAGTCTCTAATTGGGTAAAAACTCGTCTCTTTTTGCTTTTCACAAAATACAAATGTAGTTTTTGAAGACTGCCACCTAAAAGCTGAAGAACGCATACAAAAAATAAACTTTTCGGATGATTTCAAATTGCAATTTCATACGCAGGGTCCTCCCCAGAGAGTTTTCCAGAGTAAGGCCATACTTATTAAAAGTGGATTCTTCACAGGACCTTGAGTAGTTGCGTCTGTTGAATTTGATCCAGTTGGATTAGTGGATCAAGACGTTGATAATGAATCAATCAATGAGCTGGTAAAAGGTATTGCGAATAATCATGCGTATAATTTATTTCTACTTTTATGTATGTGTGCTATGCCTTATAAGGAAGTTGCCCTTCTAGTGCTGGAATAAGACACACACACACACACAAGAAGCTGGAATGATTTTAGGTACCAACACACCTAAGTTTTTTTATTTTTTTTCGGTTTTACTGCAGATAACTTTTATTTGGCCTATAAATTGTGACTTCCAGGACTTGTGGGCTATAAGTTATGCAAAATCATCCAATGTATACCTCTTACGAAAGACAAGCAAGCCAAATGTCAAACCTAACAAACCATCGGTGAAATTTTAATTTTTACAACTTTTTGTTGCTAATTTTCTTCTTAATAGAAAAAAAAAAAAAGCTTGTTTTGGGAGTGGGGTGGGGTGGGGTGCATATAAAAGGTTCAGATATTTAAAAAGGTCAAGCACCAAGAGAGAACTTTTTTGCCATTATTTACAAAAGAAGCATTTAACCAAGAAGTTGCAGTTAAAACTAACTCCTGCAATGAAACCCTTTGCCTATTAACTTATATTAACTGTATCCTGATTGAAAACAAGCCATTAATTTTATTTAACGAACGTACCTAATGAATTAATACAAGTAAGGCTGCAGGAGCGGCCAGGACTTCATGCCACTGCTCTACAGTAATGTGAACAAAACATCGAAGCCATTTGTGAACTCGTTAGTTGATCTTAATTAACAAGCAACGTAAAAAAAACAAAAACTACTGGCATCAAATGCAGCTTTCATAAGATGCACTACTATGGTCATTCAAATGAAACCCAGCTGGATGCGACTACAACAATGCAGTATAAACTATTAAGATATAAAATGATGATGCAAAGTCACTGCAGCATTTAATGAAAAATAACTGAACTTTAGACATTATATTCCCATTTTAAAATGCAATCAAAATACCTGGCAGTGTATGCAGGGAGCTTAATGACCTATGGTTAATGAAAAAGAATTAAAGGCTCCTATTTTTTAAAAAAAAAAATCTAAAGCCATACCAAGCTTCAGGAATATTCCTATTCACAGACAAAAATCATCATTAGCTTTAAATTGATGAAAAGAAGAAAAAAATGTTTAAAATTAAAAGTAAAGACATCATACTAATCTTGTAATTAATTAATATCGGTATGATATTGCCTTACATACTAAGACATATATGACAAATCAAGATTAGTGTGCTAAGTGGAAAATGTAATCAGAGAAGCCAAGTTGCAAAGCAGGTGCTATTCTGAGATATTCTGCACAAAGTAGAAAATCAATAACAGGTATTTACTATGTAAACAAAGGATAACAATCGTTTTGGCACACTCACTAAATGTCAGCATTTCTCTGCAGTTCATACATACAATATATGTGAGTGAGTATTTTGATAAATTGGCATCAGTTAAGAGTTTCGCTGTTGATGTCAAAAAAGAGCCAGTTGTTAATGGTCATTTAACAATAAAGTTGTTTGAATTTTTTTGAAATAAATGATCTTTAAAATTGAATAAAGCAGGCTGTTGTTTAAGCGTTCTTTCCTTCACTTCACCTGTCCCATAGTTCGTTGGAGCACCTTGAGAGGTGTCTAGGGCATTTTACAACCTGGCAGAGCCCATCCCTCTCCAGGTTGAAAGTCAAGGTGAACGTCAGCATCCAGAGGAGGGCTGTACAGCTGTTTCAAGTTCATGGCCCTCATCAGCATCAACACGCACCTCCGACCCCACTGGGGATCGAACCCGCGACAAAAGGATTGATGAACGAACGCACTGCCCAATCTGGTTCTTTCTTTACGTTACCAAAAATGCACAACCTTGCAGAACGCACCCCTAACAGTGTCAACGCATGTTCCCGAGTGCCACTCTGACAGATATGTCACAATTACAAGCGGCGAAGTATTCTAACAGAAGTTACTTCCTGCTTGTAGTTTCATCTAATTTCCTCCTCAACAACAGTTCAGATCGTTTTTCTTGAAACAGTCTCGCCACTGAATGAACTTAGAAGGACGAGTCAAGCAACCTCTACTAGATAGCACAAAAACTGTTAATAATTACACAAGCATTTATAATTATGAGACGGTCTCTACTGTGATTTGCAATTAATAATAAAAAAGAGGTGCAATTTATTGATGGGTGTTATAGTTTACATGTATTTTAACATTTAACTTAGCAGCAATAAACTAGGATTTTAACAAAAACAACAACAAAAAAGACAAGAAAACCCTAACAGGCAGTAAGAATAATTCATACAAAAAAATACACAAACTCGAGTGTATATTTGGACTTCATCCAGATCCATTTATAAAGTGACTGTTAGAAAATCCATACATGCAATGAAAAAAAAAAAGTTTTAATTCAAACTTTTGTCCCAGAAGGGGCTCCTGGGAATCTCTTTTATGCTTGAAGAATTCTATTCATCGCGGCAGTGAGAGATCCACCTAACTGTAGCCATCATTTATCTCGCCGCATCCCAGAATGCCTTAAAACCAGAGACAGAGCCTCAGAAGACTGTCTACACAAAGTATGAAGCGCAACTCTTAGACAATGTATTTAAAAAACAACAACAACAAATTATTTATTTTTGTTTTTTTTCTCCCCCCCCCCTTTTTATTTACTAAACACAATCCTGACAGGAATCTGTTCCCATCCTTGGCCGTTTTTTTTTTTATTTTTTATTAACCTTAGCTGGGCTGCAGGTAATAGTTGGAAAAAGAAATTCCATACATCATCAAATTCAGCAGTGTTGTTGTTGTTGTTGTTGCTCCCTCCCTAAAAAGAAAACTTTGGTCTAAATAAAAAATTGATTTGAAATTTCGTTCTCTTTGGCAGGTCAGGAAAAGTTGTGCAGAGTCAGGTTACGGTTGAAGATCGGGGAAGAAAAAACACACAAAATTCCATCAACCAGACCAGAGAAAAGCAAAACAACCGTTCTCTGGCGGCATTTCTTTTGAATCCACACACTCCCTCCATCAAGACTTCGTCTGACAGCGGGGCTTCTAAGAAATCCCAGGCTCCCAGCTTATTTGATGAATTTAGAAATAGACTTGTTTGTATTTTAGCACAGCAGGAAAATAATAATGATAATGATAATAATAATAATAATAATAATAATAATAATAATAATAATAAAGTTCACAGAAATAAAATTAATTCATTAATTTGGTGAAGTGGAAAACGAAAGAGAAAGAAAGAAAGAAAAAAATTTTCTAAATTCTTTCATTGGAACTGGAAGATTTAAATTCAGCCAGGAATATAATCTGCTTTGAAAAGGACCAAAATAGAAAGTGAGATAAGGCCTTTTAATTTTACATTTTAAATTAAATTAAACCAGACAGTGTGCATGTGGTGATTTTTGGAGAGAGAGAGAGAGTAAAGGGAGGGGAGGGGAGCAGGAGAAGGCCAAGATAAAACGGTAAAATAATCTTGATTCTGGCTTATCTCATGAAGCTAGCAAAGGGGACATCAAACACCGAGAGTGAAACACAGACATCACTAACTATATCCATATCGCTGCTGGAGACTCCGACAGCTGGCAACACTTATAAATGCAGACATGAATTAAAACTAACTGCTAGCATGTGTTTTATTTACTTATTTATTTTGGGTTTTGAGAAAAAGGGCACGAACAGAGACTACAAATGGGCCCCCATCCATTCATCACAGAGTTTAAAGTGCCCTTCTCCCCCACCCCCGAGTTGTTTTTTTTGCTCTAAGGAGCCACCTAATCTCGCATGCACATTTATTTAACGCTAACATTGGTGGAAAATCGCATTAATTCTTGGTTCTGTTTACTTTAATTTTTCTTTTTCTTTTTCTTTTGCTAAAGAAAAAACAAAAAAAACAAAAACCAAACCAGGATAATACAAAATACATGTGTTTATTGTTGTTGTATCAAAGTGAATACCATATTTGGTCTTTTTCTTCATCATCTTCTCTCTTTTTTTAACCCTTTTTGGAAGATGTGAAGGAGGAGAAGAAGAAAGATCTTTTGTTTTGTATTAACATTAAATTAATAAGTTGGGAAATCTTTTTTTGAGTTTGTTTTTTCTTTTTCTTTCTTTCTTCTTCTTATTAATACAAAGTAGATGTGGTATAAACAACAACGATGACAGTGATGGAGAATATAACAGGAATGGGTTACATGGCAATGATGATGGAGAGAGACGATGGTTGAAACAAGTCATTGTCTCGCCCTGCTCTTGTTCTCATTCTGGATGTGGTAGGTAGGTAGGTAGGTAGGTAGATGGTCGTCCTCGGCCTGGCAAATGGAATGTTCTCCGGCGCACGGTTAGAAAAGGTAAAAGAAAACAACAACAACAAGAGGAGGAGGAAGAACGACAGACTTACTGGTCGACAAATCCTTCGAATTCGTCTGCTTGCTCGGCTAGGGAGGATTCCAGATCCAGGTATGTGCCATACTCGCTCTGTTCGGCGTTGTACCGGTAGATCTGCAGAGCGCAGTCTTCCAGCTGGAACCAAGCAGACAGACAGACAGACACGTTAACCAAAACAGTAGGTAAAACGAATCAAAGTGGAATCCTATTGTTATAAACAATACAGGTGAGCGAGCTCACCTGCCGGGAAATGGCGGGGGTGTGTGTGTGTGTGTGTGTGTGTGGCAATTATCCTTGTACACCAAGGAAGTGGGGGGGGCCGCCATCACACGTCCCGAGGCCAGGTGAGCGACGGTTTTGACAAAAACGTTAATTAAAAACAGAGAGCTTCAAACAGAAGGGGCGAGCGGAAATACCTGCGCACGGGGGGGGGGGCGCCTCCTCCCCAAAATAAGACCCCTACTTACCCTGTGGGGAGCCCTCAGGAGCTTGTGGATGCCCCCGATCTGGTTAATCAGCGGCACCGTTCTGTGGAACGTGAAGACGGGGGGCCGAGCCGGGTCGGGGTAGGTCTGACTCGAGAACGGGTCGGTGTCGTCCAGATACTGCACCCTGCAAGCGAACGTCGCCATGTTGACCCCTCTCGGGCCCCCCCCCCGTACACCTGACCAGTGTCGGCGGTGTGACGAGGAGGATATGGACCGCCACCTGTTTTCGTGTTCGCTGGCTGCCGAGTCACGAGGGGGGGGGGGGGACCCAGTCAGTCGTCACCCGCCTTCGCCTCGCTATTGTTCAAAACACAAAACAACAACAACAGCAACAACAACACACGGAGTGAACTGAGCTCGGCAGTCAGGTGTCTGTCGGTTTTATGGTGAATTAAGCTGCTGGGACAGGTGGGCGGACGAACAGCGAGCGAGCTTCCCCCTGCCGCTGAACAATCGACGGCGACAATCAACAACCAACTCGTGGTTCGTGGAGAGCCCAGGGAGTGAGTCACCGGCGAGTGCAGACATTCCCTAAATAGCCGGACCTCCGCAGGCCCGTGAGGGGAGGGGTAACGCGTTCCTGCGAATTAAGTGGTTTCCGTGAGCTATTGTCTTATAACGGAAACATGAATACTGCTCTTATTTGTTTTAATTTTTAATTTTCGTTTCGGCGGTTCGGCTCCTGCTTCCTCCTTTTCCCAACCACCAGTCTCACTCGGACCCAGGTGGAGGAGCCTAGGTGTGAATTGGGCGAGGAATTCCGCCGGAGCCGGGGAAGTGCGAAGAATCGCCCGCCCACCGCCAGACGACGACAACAACAACAACAACAACGACGCACCCACTGAACCCGATTCCCCGAAACCCGCAGTTTTATTCACTTATCCGTTTTCAGTTTATTTGGATCAGGTAACCGACGTTTTTCTCTCCTTTCCTCGCGCATTTAAAGTGCCGCAGTCTTCGCGGACCCGTCTGGTCTTCTTCCAAGTTAAGCAGGTTCCCCCACCCCCCCCCCGGGGCCACTTCCGAACGGTCGAATCATTCATTGTTGATGGAAGACGGTCTCTCCTAATTTCTTACCTCCCTTTGACCGCTTTAAATTCTTTTGTGTACCATTTTGTAGCTTGTAGTTTACTGTCGACATTGTATTATTATTATTATTATTATTATATTATTATTATTATTATTATTATTACTACTACTAATAATAACTAATATAGTATACTCTGAAACAACCGTGGTGAGGAATTAAATACACAGCTGAAACTATCTTAAAACCTAATATATATATATACAATAGGATTAGCTTTACGAAAGATTTCTCGATCGAATTTGAACGGCGGCGGGGGGAGGGGACGGGAAACAAGGCGGATCCTCTTTTTTTTTTTAAATTCTTTTCCAGGAATAGGAGAATTAATTGAATTGGGCTAAATCTAGAAAACGGCGAAAGAAGGGCTGCAGGGTATGACCCATGAGGAGATAACCGACGAGGGAGGTCTCATGACTTGGTCTAAGGGACATAACTTTTTATGATCGTTTTTTTTTTTTTAAAAAAAAATAAAAAATTTCTTTTAATGTCTGTTTTTTAATGGGCTGTTGGGAAATAACAATTCGTATGGTTTTAGTAATAATAATAATAATAGTAATAATAATAATAATAGTAATAATAATAATAATAATAATAATAATAATAATAATAATAATAATAATGGCTGCCTCTATTCGTGAAATGATGGACAAAAGACGTTTCCGCCTGAACGAAGACGCGCTGCCGGAAGCGGTTTTGCCCTTTTGTACTAAAATCCTTCTATAGTCGGTGAACTGAATATCTCTCTTGAATCCTTTTGTCCTGTCCCTGCGGTTTTCTGTAAACTCGATGGCTGAGTTGTTCGGCGAATTCAGAAAATAGACCCCACAAGAAGCTTACTCTTGTGTTCTCTCATTAGTTTTTGTTATTTTAATAGTATTGTGGAATGTAGCTTTCTTGTGGATAAAACCCGGTAGGCGGAGAGTGCATGGGTTGAAGGTATTTATTTCCAAGCTCTGAATTAAGTGACATGGCATTGACTTTAACATCCATTCATTATCGTCCTTATTGAATGTCGCGGCCCAAAGGTGATCTTCTGGTTCTTTACGGTAGTCATTAAAGATGAATTTCCGTTCAGTGTATGATGCGCAGGCCCGTCTAGTTGTTACAGGTAAGCTTCTGAACTCGACCAAGACGAGCGTCTTTGCAAATAGTTTTGGACTTCTGTCTTGCAGTGCACACAGCCTGGAAATGAAGTAATGCAAACTCGTGTGAAGCTGGACTTTAATTAATTAGTTTCTTTGCTAAAGCATTCCGCGAGAAATCCGCTTCTTTTGTTTGTTTCTGGCGTTTTCTCTTGTTGGTGGGAAGGCATTAATCAAGTGGCGAGTTGCAGGAATTAAGGTTTGGCGCTAAACTCCATTAATTTAAAGTATAGAGAGAGGAAAAAAGGACAAAAACGGTTTACAAAGTTTCGAAAAGAAGAGCCGTCATAGATTAGGCTTCATTGTTATGGTTCTCTGGATCACCGCTATAGAGTCACTGACCGTATCCCTCACTTACCTGTGCAGGATATACTTCAGTAGCGAGGTCAGTCATGCAGGGATTACTACTCGCTGATCGTCGGGAATGCTTCTTCCTACACATCTTAAGTATCCTCAAAATGTTCATCGGAAACTTTCTGCAGTTATTATTGGAAATTCAAAATTCTAAAAGTCCCAGACTTCTGTGTGTTGGATGCAGAACGTCGCCAACGGCTATTGTAGCGTGGAATTCGCGCGGTACTGACTCGTTTGTCATCACCGCCTGTTGTTCACCGACAGGCGGCGGGGCGCTGCCAGATCTGGCCTCGGTCGTCGGTCTATAGCTAATACATGATGGATGTACAACGTTGATAAATTGGCCCCCCTGTACCACGAACGTCCATTTTTGTGCAACGAAGATCTCAACTTCCGCTCGGCTGGCGAAGCTTTCGGCTTCAACAACAACAACAACAAAAAAAAATAATAAAAAATACAGAGAACGAGAGAGCAAGAATTTTTGTGATATCACTGGTGGTGACGTCATTAATTACTCTGCACTCAAAAAGAAACCGCCAGAAAGTACTGAAGAGTGTCGGGGCCACCTGTCATCCTTCGTAATTTCTGAGTCGCCCCCCCCCCTCTCTGATCGGCCATGACGTAAACGAGATTTCACGAGAGTCGTCTCGTTCTGGCGAAACTACTTTCAAATGGCATCGGTATTTTAATTGCTCTTTAAATTTAAAAAATATATATATTTATTCTGTATCCAGATTTAATACTCATAGACTCTCGGACTTCCACCTTCGACAGGTACTAATGTAAGTCCTCAGCATTTAGAAGAGCACAGGCTTCCAGGAATGTAGGAACCTTCCAATGAGTTCTGATCTTTATGGCCACACGGCTGACGTAGTTGTTCTACTCGTGCAATCGTGGCGAGTCCAGCCAAAGTTTGTAGAATGGAGGTTGGTAAATAAAAATAATAATGAAAACACTGGCGAATGACGGGCAAATAAAAGGTAGCAGAAGGTAATCGAGCAAATGTACAGTTCAGAATGAAGTCGTCCAGCTATATGGTTTTAGAATAAATGGATGAATGTCGTTCTTGGAGAACATGATAACCATACAAACAGTACGTTAATATTGCTATACAACTGAACCATAGGTAAGGAGAAAGCACTGTCCGTTTTTTCAAACACGCAGCCAGGGCTACTGAGATATCCGGATATGCGAGGTGCGGGGTATACAAGGTTTTGTTGGAGTTATTAAGAAGAAATTAATTATTTTTGTTCTTGTTGTACGATTACGCGTCTGTGGTTCTATTGCAGATTAAGTATAAATAATCCAAGACATTTAAAAAAAAAAGAAAAAGGCTTAATTATCATTTGTCTCGCATTTTGCGTAAGACAGGTGCGGTGGTGCGTTCGCTAGGACAGGGTCTGGGTTAGGGTTATTAGCGACCTCTTCCGCTGGCTTTTAGAACTGGTCAGCATAACTGCCAGGCGAGGCGTGACCGATCTAAGCCCGCGGGTAGGGGTGTGAGTGAGGTATCCCTCGTCAGCGCGGCCCCCCCCCTCTAAAACGATGGACGTCGTGTTTGGGGTAACTGGGATTTGAGGGCGAATGTTCGGGATGGAAGAAGGCCCGCCGGTTCGTGGTGGAGCATCGTTCCTAGCAGTCTTGGAGTATAACCAAAAAAAAATAAGGTCCCAAAACATGGCTCCGTCGTCGCCACCTTGTCAGTCTCTGAAGATTCCGGATGGATTTTTGAGAGGGGACCGGGGGGGGGGGTGGCATTCGTCGTTCTGAGAAACCTTTTTTTTTTTTTTAATTAGTCACGGTGTAACAAAATGAGCAGGAAAAAAAAGAAGCCCTACATAGATCGGTATGGATTTGTTTCAAAAGGTAACAGTATATTTTTTTTCTCTCTTGCCCGGTCCACGTTATACCGCGTTCCAGATCAGTCGTTTGTTTTGGCTTTAGTTCAGACTAACTTTAGAAATAATGGCCTCCTCCCACTTTACAAAGACTGCGCAGCCCATTTTCCATTGCGCCATACTCCATTCTATATTTGCGTTGTTATTTCACTTATCCTTCTAAACCCTACAGGAGCTCTCAGATATCTCAGAGGGCGGATCTAAAAGGCCTATTATGGTAGTTGTTGGAAGAGGTGGGCGAAAATGCACTCCATCCCCTAGGGAAAGCGCCGTTAAAGATACAGAACTGTCACTGGCTTGTAAATCTAAATGATGCAATAAATGAAAATATACGGTATAGGCGGTGGGTGGTCGAGAGTGTGGCTCGGCTGAGGACACGAACTTAATCTGAAGACCCACTTGGTTGAGTGAACCTTCCACTATACCATTCCGTTGGCGCGCGTGTCCTCCCGGGTACTCGCTCCATTTCCTCCCACGGCTAAAACTGGAGAGTTCTGTTAGGGAATTTTAATTCCTTAAACGGTAATCACGGCAGTGTACATCCGCAGTTGCTGACGGTGATAAGGATCGCAAAAGAAAGAAGGTACGAGATCAAAAAGATAAATATTTACGGGTAAATTTTAAATTTTACTGGCAATAAGACAGTGTCTGCAGCTCTGTCTGATCTATAATATGCAGCATTCAGAATCCAGCGTGGCAGGTTTGAATATTTTCCGTCCATACAAAGAAGGTTAAAAGAAAACACCATGCTCTTTGCTCACCTTTGCTACTTCAATTCCCATGACGTCCAACATCTCGTCCAAGGTTTGGTACCCCTGGAACTTGGCATCGTCATCCCAGCCAGGAACGATAATCACTTTCGGTTTGCGTGCTTTTTCACACAGGTCCAAGATGTCTCTTATCGTCACTTCTCCTTTTCTGTTCTGAAGCTTAGCCCACATCCTTTCGGAGGTTGGGGTAATTTCAGCCCTCAAGGGCACGTACTTCATCTTGCCGACCGCCGTCTGCTCCGGTGTCAGACCACCTCGGCTGCTCTCCTGCTTCGGTGTGATCTTCTTTGGTTCGTGTTTCCTTTCGTGCTGCAGTTGTTGCTGCTGATGATGATGATGCGTCTCCTCGGCCACCTTCTTGTTGAAAACGTCAAAAGCCGAACTTCGGGGGCGGTCGCGTGTCTTCTGAGAGGCGCCAGTATCTTGGGAATCCTTTGCGGGCGACGGCTGAAGAGGATGATGCGATGTCTTGGGTACCGGTTGGTCTAGAATATGCCTGTTATCGGAAGCCTTTTGCTGCGAAGTGATCTGGTCGATCGGCTGGAGAACCACGTCTTTCCCAGTACCGTGAGGAATTATGTCCGGAAGCCCACCGTTTTGGGAATGCTGTGACGTGGACCGCATCAGCATGCCCTTGTCGCTGTTCACCGCGCCGGGTACTTTCCGCTTGTCGCTTCGCTGCTCTTGGGAAGACTGTCTGGAAGGCGGGTAGCGTTTGTCGGCTTTCCTATGCGATCTGTCGTCCAAGATGTCTTCTACAGAACTCTGGCGACTGGTTCTTCCGGGAAGCGGGGGCTTTCCGCGATTTCCGTACCTGTTTGGAGACCCCTCGCGGGAGAACCCTCCACTCTCGCTGGCTTGCTCATTGTCTCTATCCCAGGTCTCCTTTCGGGACGTCCGTGACCCTTTCCTGTTATATCTGTTTTGCTCCTCTACGCTTTGTTTCCGTGATCCGTAAGAGGGCGTTTGTTTATTAGATTGTGAGTAGTGCCGATCGTCCAGAAGGTCTTCTCTTGAACTGTCTCTCTTTATTCGTCTGCTTTCTGTGGAGTGCTGCCGAGAAATTCCTCGGCGATTGCGGGAATTTGGAGATTCATCTCGTGAAAATGCATCAGAAGAACTGCCTGAACCCTTGGAATATTTAGATTTAGGAGTACGTGAAGTTTGACTATCAGTGCGCTTGTATCGGTAATGTCCGGGTCGTCTGTCATTAGGCGATTGATCACGCTCAAATTGCAACCTCTTCGCTTTGTTCAGCTCGGACTTCCTGAAGTCTTTGTTCAGCTCTGACTTCCTGAAGTCTTTGTTCGGCAAATTGGAATTCCTGTCTAAATCGTTCTCTGACGGAGCAAACACACTGTCGTTAGAGTTTCCCCTCGAAGGGTGTTTACGGGATCGATATTTGCGACGATTTGGCGAAGAATCCCTGGAAAATCCCGTTGGAGATTCTTCTCTCACCGAACGCGAATCCTGACGGGCGTAGGCTGATTGTTTCCAAGACGAACCGTTTGTCGACCTGCTTTGCTGGCGATGGCGGTCCGGCGACACATCCCTTTCCGAATGTCTCGGGGACCTAGTCGATCCGTACGGATACTGTTCTTCATTTCTGCTGTAGCCTTTCTCGGCTCCCACCCCCGGATGTCTGTGGGACTCCTTCGGGGCCTGCTGTTCGTTGTAGTACTTGGAAGTCGCAGGCAAATTCTGCTTCCACTTGTTGACTTTTTCTATGCTGTCTCTCAAAGAGAGCGTTTCCGGCGTAAGCGGGGCCTTCTCAGTCGGCCCGCCGCCGTTAGGCTCGCGTTCCCCCGGCCCTTCTAACAGCTCCTTGCTGCCGTGCCGCCGTCTGCGTGGCTTGTCGTCCAGGATGCTGTCCCGTGAAGAGGATCTGCTGAAGCCGTGACGGCTGTCTCTGCTGCTGCCTTGCGAGCAGCGGTCTCTCCTTGACGACGGTTTCTGGTCTTTCACGGCGCTCGTATGCTCGCTGTAGTCCGTGTCCGGGTCCTTGAGTCTGGAAGAATTCGGAGTGCTGGTCCGCGGCTGCCATCTTCGGCGATCGTATCGACTACCACGTCCGTCCTCGTCCTCAAGCGCGCTGGTCATGTCCGACTCGGTTTCTTC